>JAIEZT010000021.1:24688561-25288561 GCA_019594935.1 Periophthalmus modestus | reverse complement strand
CCTCACTCACTCTCCCCTCCCTCCCTCCTTCCCTTCCTCTCTCTCCTTTTCTGTCCCACTCTCTCTCTATCCTTCCCCTCTCTCTCCCCCCTTTCTTTCCTTTTTCCCTCCCTCTCATTTCCCCCTCCATTAACCTCTCCCTCCCTCTCTACTGTCCCTTTCTCTCTCTCTCTCTCTTCTCTCTCTCTCTCTCTCTCCCTCCCTGCCTCCTTCTCTCCCTCTCTTAACCTGTCCCTGCCTCTCTCCTTTTCTTTTTCCCTCCCTCCCTTTCTCCCTTCCTTTTTCTCTCCATCTCTGCCCCTTCCTCTCTACGCCCCCCCGCGTCCCTCCCTCCCTTCTCCCTTTTGCGCTCTCACTCTCCCTCTGTCCCTCCCTCTTTGTCTCTCCCTCTCTGTTCGTCCCTCTCTCCTCTCTCTCCATCCGTCCTTCTCTCCTCTGTCTCGTCTAATCCCTCTAGAGTGAGTCTTAATGTGCACTTTCACATGGGTTTTGATCTCCCTCCTCATCGCTTGATTATGACTGTCTTTGCCTCATCAGAACACGCTGTCCTCATAGTCGGGCTGGCAGCAGCAAAATGTTCTTGAAGGGTCTTTAAACGATCGCCATGGCAGCGTGGGTAAGGCCTAAGTGGGATTCAGCGACTTAAGAGGAGTGACATGCACACATCCTGAGATATTAGGGAACAAAGACGTTGTGAAAGTTTAATAGGCCTGCCTTGTTTCTGATTAGAGCCGGAGAAGGAGAGGAATAGCAGTGTTTCATTAAAGGTTGTCAGTAGAGTCTGACACCACATTAGCTGAAGCTCGCTGCAGTTAAAAGTCACTTTTGGCAGAGCGTCTGTCACTGTGTGCGCTGATACAGGTCTAGAGACAGATGGCGGTGTATGGATAGCACAGAGCAGTTATTTTAAAGCCCTGTGCACAAACAGTCCTGCTGGAGTTCAGAGCCAGAGAAATAAGCACTGACACGAGTCTGAGCGATACACTGTGCTGCGTTTGTTCTGTGTCTTTGACAAATAATGTAATGATAAATGAGGCCAGAGGTTTGGACTGGAGCACGACTGTTGTTTAGGGCGTAATATTATAGATTCAAGCCTGCAGCTTTTGTGAATTATATTGATGCTTTAGAGTAAGAATCAATGTTCATTATTTTTTAACAAAACATTGAAATAAATCTCATGGAAAACTTTTTTTTTTCTCAACAGAACATAAACAGTCCCTTATCTTGTCATATTAAAGGTGCAATATGTAACTTTTGGGGTGGGGGTTCCGCCACCTGCTTGTCTCCATGGTGCTGCAGGGTTGTTTTTCCCTGGAATGTTCCACAGTATGGTATTAAATCTATGTAGTAAATGACATATGTGTAGAACCACCATATGTCACAGACGTCTATCACACAGATATACTCAGTTGAAGTGTAGTTTGTTATTGTTATTGATTAAATATTGACTCTGTGCAAAAGTCACCGCCTGCTATTGATGTATATCTTGCATGTAAATACACATGTTTGCTTAAGATACGAATTCTTTTGTGAGCAGGGTCACCTCTCCATAGATCTGACCTTTAATTCAGTGGTGGTGCCCGATGCTTGTCATGATTCAGAGAGATAAGTTTAATGTCATACTGTAAAACATTCAAAAAAGCAGGTGATCCTGCTCCTCCAGCTCCTCCGGTGGGACCCCAAGGCGTTCCCAGGCCTTAATTGAACATAGCAATTAAGAGATGCTCATTTTCAGCACCTGTCTGTCTGCCTGACTGAAGGTGACACTCATTTTGTGTTACTCCCACAGTTGTCACAGTTGTCATCTGCAACGCTCTCTGTGTTACATTAAAGATAAATTAACGATTCTCCTCAAAGCTTTGTGAAACTGAAATCTGTTTCATTATTCAAAGTGACAGTTTGCCCCAGTGTTTGGTAAAACTCATTTGTTCAGTTACAGACACTTTATTCTCATAATCAATTGTGTCTGTTTGAGCCCAGCAATGCTTTGTTTTATTCAGAGTTTGAACAACAAAGTGTGAAGAATTTTCTATTAAAAGGTGCGGCCTCTTGGCTTTGTCAGTTACTCATCCACAGTGACTCATGTCTCTGAGGAATTATTCTGTTCAAAGATGGATGAACACTGCAGAACTTCTTCACACTTGCTGCTGTCTTCCTTTACACACTTCACACTTTGATTTGATACATCCTACAAAATGAGATGCAGTCCTTTGACCATCATCGTATCAACCTGTCAAAATCACTCAAATCCTTAAACTTATGCATCTCCTTTTCAGTCATACTGGAGGGAGAAACTTGGACTTATTGCCTTATCATTCACTAACAGATATTACAAAGGTAAAGAAGCTGAGTCGAAAGGCTCAGATTTACCAGACAATCTACGTTCCCACCCTCACCTCATGGTCATGAGCTGTGGACAAGATCATGGATACAAGCGGTCAAAATGGGCTTCCTGGCTCAGGCATCTGTTCAGGATGCCTCCTGGACGCCTCCCTGGAGAGGTGTTCCGAGCATGTCCCACCTGGAGGAGGTCCCAGGACACGCTGTAGGACACGCTGTAGGACACGCTGTAGGGACTATGTTTCTCGGCTGGCCTGGGAACGCCTTGGGGTCCCACCGGAAGAGTTGCAGGACGTGTCTGGGGTGAGGGAAGTCTGGGAGTCCCTGTTTAGACTGATGCCCCAGCGACACGGCCCCGGATAAGGGGAATAAAATGGATGGATGGATTATATCAAGACTATCCCTCCACCCAGTTATGTCAATATGGCTTTTCCTAATCAGCCCAGGGTTTACATATACTCCCTCTGTTCATTCAGGCTCTGGATCCGTCTGTTGATCCGTCACAGAGACACTCAAGCTCTGCATTTGGACTAATCTGTTGTAATTTCTGCAGTTCTGCATTCTGAATCTGCATTAATCCCTGTTTGAGGGACCTGTTTCTGAATTTATTTTCCCAGCCTGTTTTCTGATTGGAGATTCCCCAAAGTGAAAGAGATTTTAGTTGATATTAAATAAGACATTCATTTCTCAGTTGTTTATTGCCTGATTTGTTACATTAAGAATGACCTGTTTGAAGAATACTCTGTTGAACTTAATAAGATTTACATTTGACTGTATCTTTGTGATGCTTTTGAGTCCAGTTTACCTGCGTGATGACTTTATAGAGTCTCTTCACTCAGAGAACCATGGTTACATCCTTTAACCGTAACGTTTATAACATTTCTCGCTCTAGATGTAACAATGGACAAAACACATAAAATACATAGTAATGGTAATCCTTATTTGGTTACATTCTCAAAATCTAATGCATTTAGTTACAGTATATCAGTGATGGATGAAATGCTCAATTTTCTATCATATGAAAAAATCTACTAGAGTAAAAGTATTTAAGTACCCGTCTAATAATGTACTTTAAGAGTAAGTAAGTATTTATAGTCTTGTTAATTTGTTCAAATGTAAATGTAGTGATACTGATTAAAACTGTATACGTATTTTGGTCAACAGTAGCAAAACTAATACATTTCTTAATTTTTCTTATGAATTTTGTGTGTTTAATTATTTTTGGCCCACGAACATGATAAAAATAACCCCTCAAATCATACGAAAAGTACTTTTTACTTTCCAGTCCAGTTAAAAAAATATAGTGGAGTAGAAAGTACAGATACAGGTACGACAAAGTAAAAAATATCCACTGTAAAATTGATCAAAGTAAAGTACAAATACCTAAAAATTTTACTTAAATACAGTGCTTTGCTACTTGTACTTTACCTTCCACCACTGCATTCGATTTTCTTCTAATAACAGGGTCTACGTTGAGGTTCACATATCAAATTGTGAATAGATTGTGAAATAAAACACAAATGCATAAATGTCGCTTCGATGCTTGTTTGAAAGACGACGCTGGAATCTTCTGTTTCTGTATCATCATCATTTTCATATCGTAAACCTTATAGCAACTTTTGGATCTTGAACACATGAGTTTGCACATTTCCAACAATCTCAATACGCTGTTATAGTGTCGAGCAGTGACATAACGTGTTCGCTTTCCAAGGGACCCAACACTGATGAAGAGGTAGCCACTTCCCCTGCCGATAGTTATCATATCATTTGGATTTATGCATGTAATAGTTCATACTTAATGTTTGCAATATGGAGTCCGCTGTCCTCCTGTGCAGACTCATGAGGAGCCGGAGCGTTGGTGACAGCGGTTCTCTTTTCTCGTAGCCATTCCCTGATAATTACTGCCACAGCGCTGGTCCGTATTGATGCGCACTGTCCAACCATGGGACCATAAGATCCCTCTGAGAAGCAGCTAAAGGAATGGGATGTCGCCCTGTAAAGATTTAGTATTAGCATGAGGCGTCGGGTTATCGAGCGGGGTCCCGTGTACCTGTCCTATGGGGATGTTATAAGGCGATAATGTATATGTGTTTGTGACCCAACAGCGAGAGATGCAATGAAATCCTATACCAAGCAGTCGTTATGTGTTTTCTATGCAGCACATTCAAACTCTCAAACTAGGTAAAAACAATACTATCATCAGTTCAAATTTAAAGGGTTCATATTACGCCATTTTCTGATTTATGTTACAATGTTTCCTCATCAAAAACATACCTGGAGTTGTGTTTTGCTTCATTCACACATGTTTAACACACAAACCCTGCATATTTAGGCTGAGTTCATTTCTCAAACTGAACACACTCTATTCCACCTTGTGATGTCATGGGGTAATACAGGAAGTGCTCCATTGTGCTTTTAAACTCCATACACCTTCACTACTATCATTTGGAGGATTTCAGCCCTGGAATTGTCAATCTGAGTTGAACTAAAAGTAAAATGTAGCTATTAACTTGAAAACTACCACTTGGTGACATCACAAGGTGGAACAGAGCATTTTGAGCTTTGTAGATTAATACTACTTAATACTTTACTAAAACATGTGCGAATGAAACAAAACACAACTCCAGGTATGACTTGAGGAGGTAACAACATTATAAAAAGGCTTAAAGGTCACAAGAGTCAGTTTTGCGTAATATATGACCTTTAAATTTCATATTACAAACCATACATTGATCCTGCAAAACATCATGACCACAATTGGTGAACCATAAATTACAATCGTCATGGCAGCTGTTAGAGGTTATAGTACATTTGATGAGTGAACGCTTTCTAACAGTAATCCGTTTGGAGGCGTGTTTCGAAGGTGAACAACAAACGAAAGGTAAAAAGTAGCTGTTAACTTGAAAACTACCAACTGACGACATCACAAGGTGGAACAGAGCATTTTGAGCTTTGGGGATGTAGACAGACGAATTATAAACTGTTACTCAAGCGTGTGAATGAAAAAAAAAAAAAAAAAAAAATACCACTCTAGGTATGTTTTTGAGGAGGTAACAGTATTATAACATGGTTTAAAGCTCACAAGAGTCAGTTTTGTGTAATATATGACCTTTAAAGGTACACTACGCAGCTTTTTTGGTGGATGTGTTCGCAACCTGCTCGTCTCCATGGAGATGTTATTGCTTTGCCTGGATGCATGTTTCTCAAGGCAATAAAAACACCAGTGCAAGATGAGTAAGATATATCAGTTTAATGCTATGCTGTGGAAAATTCTATGTAAATCATCATAATAATAGTATATCTCCAGAGAGACAACTAGGCGCCCAGAAATGTTCCATAGTGTACCTTTTAAAAGAGCAGTAACATTTGAGACAAAAATTAAATTTTAACAGGGTATATATAGCTCACTTTTGTCTTTGCCACATTCATTTGTACTTTTTTTTTTTTTTTGTGTGCAATTTTCCTTGTCAAAACCTGCTGAGGTGTGAACAATCAGAGAGAAATCAGCAACTGTTAAAGAAATACAAGAGTTGACATGCATTTCAGAACAGGTTTTACGAGGTCTAAACTCCAGGGTTAGCAGGTTTGGCTTTATATTTCACTGTTTCTTTCCTACAGAGAACAGTATACCGCCTAAATAAGTACACACACTGCAATGTCCTAATTTGGATTGTTCAAATTGTGATTTCATTTGATTGCAATTTTAGTCTCCACTTCATCCAGCCCTGTTCCAGCTCCAGCTCTATAAGTATGACCAGGTGAAGAGAATGTGAAGTAGGTAGGCTTAACAACATCAGGGCAAATTGGTTTTGTGATAGCTGGGACGAGTCCTACTACTCCTATTACTACTACTACTCCTACTTTGTTGGCTGCACTTTCCGTAGTTATCTTACCAAGTTCAGCGTCCACACCAAAGGCTAAATGAAGGTATTAAAGAGGTAACGTAAATGTCTTCTCAATGTATCAGTCTGTTGTGGTAAAGAAGGAGCTGTAATGACTGAAAGGACAAGATCACGGATATACAAGCGGCCGAAATGGGTTTGCTCCATAGTGTGGCTAGGCACTCCCTTAGAGAATGGGTAAGGAGCTTAGAGTAGAGTTGTTGCTCCTTCACGTCGAGAGGAGTCAGCTGAGGTGGTTCGTGCATCTTCTCAGGATGCCTCCTGGACGACTCCCTAGGGAGGTGTTCTGGGCATGTCCCACCGGGAGGAGACCCCGGGGAAGACCCAGGACATGCTGGAGGGACTATGTCTCTTGGCTGGCCTTGGAACACCTTGGGGAGGATGTGTCTTGGGTGAGGGAAGTCTAGGAGTTCCTGCTTAGACTGCTGCCTCCGCGACCCAGATAAGCGGAAGAAAATGGGTGGATAAATGTCTTTTCTGTTATTATTAGAGTTTTAAGTGTCTGCAGAGCCTCCACAGTCTATATTTAACCTGCTCTGGGCGATAGCATTAGCATTAGACACAGACGTCAACAGCGGCAGTGCATAATGTATCTATAGGTCCTCGTTTTGGAAATACAAATCGGTATTGGTTAGATGATGTAGTCTAAGTATTCACTGGTACCAATACCTGAAAAATGTGCGATATCAAAGCTTCAGCTAATAAGAGCATCGGTGTCAGAACAACCCTATTTAACATGATACAAATTTGCTGATCTGGTGTAGAAGTCTTTGAATGTAGCTGTGGTTCTGTCACATGGCTTCTCTGGACTGAACGTCTTACTGAAATCCTCTTCATCTCCTGCTGCCCGCGGCAAAATGTCTCCATGTTTTTTCTCCTTTGAGCATCAAAGCTATCACAGATCTGCTGACATTTCATTATTTGTCCTGGAATCCGGGCGCCATATTATTGACACACAGCTGAGCCTTACAGATAACCTTGAACCATTACAGAAGAAATATACCTTTGATGGCAGGGCTTCCTTTCAGACCATATTAAGATCTGTATCTCTGACAAACATGTATTTCCATTTAGTTTCTATGGAACAAACTGAGATTATTTATGTCTGTGATCACAGCCTAATGACAACAGTTTGTTCATTCGATCTGCGCTGATGTAAAAGACGCTTATTTTCACATAGTAAGTAGTCATGCTGTTCATGTCTCGTTATTTATTGTCACATATGCAATCAAGTGTGAGATATTAGCATTGTGTCTTTATTAGAGAAACTGTAAAGAAATGGTTGGAAATGAGTGGAATAAGCTGTAATTGCATTATAAAGACGCATTTGACAAATTGCTGGTTTCAGACGACGTCACAACATTCTACAGACAAATATTAGTTAATACAGTTGGGGGCAGCTCAAATTAATATTATTAAATGGAGCATTTTGTTGTATGCAAGGCAAGGCAAGTTTATTTGTATAGCACAATTCGTACAGGGACTTTAAAAAAGATAAGATAATATAACAAGAATATAACAAGATAATTCAAAGTGCTTTACAGAATAAGAAAGACACTGAAATCATACAAATCTAAACATAAATAATCACAAATAATCATCATAAAATTAACATTAAGACAGAAGAGTGCAGAATAAAAACCTTTCAGTCATATGCACAGATAAACAGAACTGCTTTGAGTCTGGATTTAAACATAGTTAAAGTAGAAGCCTGTCTCACATCTTCAGGAAGACTGTTCCAGGTTTTAGCTGCATAAAACTGAAACACTGATTCTCCATGTTTAGTCCTGACTCTGGGCACCAGCAGGAGGCTGGTCCCTGAAGTCCTCAGAGTGTGAGATGGTTCATATGGCACTAACATGTCAGAGATGTACTTTACAGTAGTCTAACCTACTGGAGACAAATGTATGGATAAGTCTCTCTAAGTCTGCTTTTGACAGTAAACCTTTGATTTTTACTATGTCTTTAGGTGGTAAAAAGCCGCAGATGTTTCATTTGATGTGGCTGTTAAAGTTCAAGTCTGAGTCCATTATTAACCCTAGATTTCTAGCCTGATTTGAAGTTTTTAGAGAGAGAGACTGGAGTTGACTGCTGACACTTTCTCTATGTTTCTGTTGGAATACAGTGAGTTCTTGGGCCTAGTCACTAATAGAAATGATCTGGTGCAACATTTGTGAATTTACTTGTTGGATATTTCATGACAAAGAACAGTCATGACCCCCCCTCGAGGCTGAAAACCACTAATAGAATCGTTCTATAAGGTCTATACAATGAGTCTTTTCTGGAAGAGGGTCTGCCACATCCTTATTTCCTTGGAGATGTTATCTCTTTGGATGGAATGGAACATGCATTCTCACTTACTCTCCAGGGAGATGGATACAAGTTCAATGCCTTATTGTGGAACGTTCCAGGCAAAGCAATTCACCTTATTCCGAAAGTTTTCGCAGGTGCCGCCATCGTCTTTGGAGTTGTATTATTTGGCATGGGACTTCTAATTTTGACAGCAAATAAGTTCTATACGGACTACGGAGCCGTTTTAAAGCCTCTCAGAGAATCATTGCAGTGTTGGTTTGTTGATCATATGAACATAGAATATTTTACACAAATCAACCTATTTTATATCAGATTTTTGAGTCAGAACTTTTTCCTGAATTCTCCAATGAAATGAATGAGATTTCAGCTTAACCCGAAGTGCTACCACAAAGAAAGCATGTCTTAGAGGAAAGTGGGTGGGGTGGAATAAAGTCAATAACATCTCCAAGGATGCGGTGAAACCTAAACCTGAAAAGTTACATAATGCACCTTTAGTTCATTTTACGTAAAATCCTTCAGCTGAGGTGGTCTCCAAGCTTAGCCCAAGATGGGTCCACTGCTCCTGACAGTTTGCCCCAGTGGCATTGAAGGATGAGTCAGATGCACAGGACAAATTTTCCTAACGGAGCAATAAAGTCTGCCAATACCTACCTACCTTTAATGATCCTATATTATACAAAATTACCTCTTGTAAGCTTTAAACTATGTTAGAATATTGTCACTTCATTAAAAACATACTCGGAGCTGTGTTTTGTTTCATTCACACATGTTTGAGTAAACTTTTATTGTTCGTCTGTCTACATCTCCAAAGCTCAAAATGCTCTGTTCCACCTTGTGATGTCATGAAGTGGTAGTTTGCAAGTTAACAGCTACTTTTTTACTTTTAGTTTAGTAGAGATTGGCAATTTCAGGTCTGTATAGAGTTTAAAAACACAGTGCAGCACGTCTTTTATTACCACGTGACATCACAAGGTGGAACGGGGTGTTTGTGATGAGGAAACATAATCAGAAAACAGTGTAATATTTGCCCTTTTAAAACACTGTCTGTGTAAGGTAAAGGAGCAGCGTCGTCACACCTTGATAAACAGTGAGATCGGTTGAATTGTTAGGGAGGGGGTCGTAATGTTATGCTTCATCATCAGCATAGATCAAATATTGAAAACAGCCCCACAGCCCCCTTCTCAGTTTCATTTCTTCTCTCCAGATATTTCTAAAAATCGTTGCTTGAGACAGATAGGCTTGTCTGGTTTAATCAATACCACTAGACAAGAATTTGTGAAGTTCTAGTGTGTTAAAAGTTCAGTCACGCTGCTATTTGATGTAGTAATTTTGCGCTTTAAAGGTTTTGAAGTCGGCCGCTGGTCCCTGTATTTTTCACCATTTGCATCTTACACAGACAGACACAGAGAGGGGAGAGAAGCAGATGAAAGGCTTCTCTTCTGAGGCTCGCGTTTGTAATTTGGCTGCATGGGCTCGTGCCGGTGAGTGATGGCTTCATCTTTTTTATTTTGATATCTTTTCTTCTTCGGGGAGAGGGGGCGGTGTCAGCAGACTGATGTGTTATCAAGACCGGCCGTATAGCTGCTCTGCGGATGATCGTGTGTGGACATGTCATGAGGAGACGCAGGCGAATAGGGACGAAAGTGACAAATGATAGCTTTACTCTCCCTCATATATGCTTTTGTTTTGTCCCTGCTGTCTGAGGACTTCTGCCATTTTGATCTGAGTGTTTGTTGCACATACTCGCTCTCACATATCTGCCGGAGAACTGCAGTTTTACCAGACTTATCATGACCAGGCCTCTCACGAAAATATATTTTGAAGTACGATATATTGCAGTAAATATAGATGATAAACGATAATATTGAAACCAAACCATAAAACAGAATTATCCCACAAAAAGTATTCTAAATGTACAAAATTGTTAAAAAAGCATGAGCTGCAAAAAATACATGACAAAACGCAACAGTTAAGTACTTAGTTTGTATTTATAATTAGTAGATTCAACCTTTTACAGCTCAAATCTCATCATAATGCAGAAAATAAACAAAAAATGCCCAATTAGTACAGAGAAAAAGTCCCCAAGATAAATATTGACTTCCAAAAATGTCATGTCATTTAAGCAGTGGTGGAATGTAACAAAGTAAAAGTAGT
This sequence comes from Periophthalmus modestus, assembly GCA_019594935.1. Classification (NCBI taxonomy): domain Eukaryota; kingdom Metazoa; phylum Chordata; class Actinopteri; order Gobiiformes; family Gobiidae; genus Periophthalmus; species Periophthalmus modestus. The sequence goes on along the minus strand of JAIEZT010000021.1, from coordinate 25,277,852 downwards.
GAAGTACTGTACTTAACTGCAATTTTTACGTATCTGTACTGTACTAGTCAGTTTTAATGTGGATAATTTTTACTTTTCCTTCACTACATTTGAGAGCAGTATCTGTACTTTCTACTCCACTACATTTTTGAACAGGACTGAAAAGTAAAAGTATTTTATTATAGTCTGAGTCCTGCTGAAAAGGCTGAGAGTATATTTTTAACAGGTACTTTAATACTTTTAGTTAAGTAGATTTTTTGATGTTATACTTCTACTTTTTCTTGATTTTTTTTTTTTTTTTTTTTTTTTTACTCCAGTGTCTGTACTTTTACTTAAATAGCAGAACTGAGTACTTCTTTCAGTGCTGCTGTTAAAGGCATTTCCACCTGTAATGCCGCTCAGTGTAACTCTACAGATAAAGCATATTTTTAAAGTCCCTGTACCTGATTTTTTTTCCCACGTACTGGAGTTTTGTGTCTCGCCCCAGAACAGATATATTGCATAAGCAGCTCTTGAGGTCAAAATCAGTCTGCGGTGTTCTGTCTGCAGCTAACTATAAAGCACGGTATTGTCCGATAATCAGGAAGTGCACGTTAGCATGCATCTTGTTAGATTTATAATGGAAAAACTCCACTCTGCTCTCTGAAAGTCATGTCAAGTGCTTATAAACTCATTGGGGTGAATAATTAGGATGCTCTTATTGCATAACGTGAGTGAAGAATAATCTTAATCCGTTTAAAATGAAGCACTTGTGTTCATGTTTTTACGACAATAAAAATCAAGCAGCGTGTCTGTGAGTCCAGTCCGGATTATCCTTAGACAAATGTGATAGCACAGCAGGTTTTATTATTGTTAAACTGTTATTTAACCAGGAAAGTCCCACTGGAACTGAGTGTCTGTTGTACAGACGAGTCTTCTCCCCATGGGAACAGTACAGTTTTTTTTATTATTTGTTGTTTGTTTTTGAACAGTAGCAAGGGAAACTGGAGCACGCTAGAATCCCAGTGAGAATATGAAGCTCCACAGAGAAAGGCTCCATTTGATCCTGGAATAAAATTGAAATTTTCTGGCAATTTCACTTGTCAGTACGTTTTGCTAGTACTTTGAACTTAACTATGTCCCTGTATGAAGGCTATGTTTTATTTAGTTAAGTTTTTTTTTTTAGTTTTGATGGCTTTTTCATGTTTTGATCAAATTTGAACTAACTAACCTTCATGCTCTCTATTTGGAAAGACCTGGACTGGTTTTGTACAATTTGCCAAAGAGCAGCCGAAGTTTTCCTAGATGGAAGCCACGTTACTTTGGCTCTTAAAAATAAAATAAAAGAAAAAAGATCAATCCTTGTTTGGAACATTTTCTGGCAATTTCAGCTTGTTGAAGTCGACTCATTCTTGTGAAAGCACCTACAATTACTGCAAACATCTCCTTTAGGCCCATCGCACTGGAACAAAGCCCCTCTCTCTGTTTCATGTTGGCTGCTGAGAAAATGGCTCTATACACTATTACTTAGCAATTTGATGTATTTTCAAAACAACATTTCTTCAGTTAAATAAAAGGTTTCCACACATCTTTTACACAAGCAGAGGTTAAAATAATAATACTATGTAAAGAGTTAAAACCAGCAGTGTTACATAACTATTTTTCATAATGAAATAAAAAATGATGTAAATGACTCTCGTGACTTGTGCCAAATTGAAACTTTATTCTACTTATAGCAGTTAGATTTACTTAAGTAACTTTGAAGTACTCTTCTATCAGCATACTTTGACTTCTAGTTAAGTAATATTTATTTTTCTGAAAACCATGCAGATGTTGAAATTTTTTCAATAAATATTTAGTTTGGACCGCGACTTAGTCACAGTTTTTAATTGTGGCCCTTTGTGAATTTGAGCTTGACACCTCTGGTCTAAAGTGACAAAAGCTTTATGTTGACCATATCAAACCATTTGAACATTTGTGTTTCTTGCAGCTCTCCGTCAGATATTTAGTTTGTCTCATTTTTGTATCTATCCTTTAAAAACACCAATTTTGTGTATTATTTCAGATTTTCTTTCCAATTAAAATAAGTCAGATGCCATGTCCAGACAGTTACTTTTTATGTCACTCTTTTTATACCTTTTTACACTTGAGCACTTCTTTGTACTTCTACTTGAGTATTATTTTGAAGTAACATTACTCTTACTTAAGTAACATTTTTGGCTACCCCACCCACCTTTTTTTTGACAGTGTATAAATAAATGAATCAAGTTTGAATATTTTCTTACTATAAAATGTTTGACTGTTTGATCACTGAAGCTAAAACTCTAGGTCAAGTATTCAATGGGATATATTGGCATTACGTTAAGTTATTCTTCACCTCTTTTGTTTTGTAAGTTGTGTTTTTAATGATGTTTCTAATATCCAAAATAAATCTAATTGAAATTGTATTATACAGTATTTCATCTTTATTTTATGTGTAGCTTGAATCAACCACATGAGCAGTTGGATTTACAGTGTTCGTGAAGTTATTTATCACCTTGTCAACACTTTTTGCAGGAATCACGACTTTAACGCCAGCTTCACTGCACTCTCTTTAGTGGTGTTGGATAATTTCTTTTATTTGTTTCTAGACCAACATTATTGAGCAGAGACACAGAGGAAGCCAATCTCTCGCAATAAACATCCACCAGAGCCGCTTTAATTTTCTTGTCAAACTTGCATTATTGTGATGCTCGGGAACAGCGGGACTATTTTCCACAATCTCCTTGATGGAGCATTCAAGGGCAAATTGTCAGTCAGAATAAGCACAATCAAATTTCACAATGCTGTCAGGAAACCGCACGCGCCCGGCTCACAGAAGGCTCACAAAGAAACAGTCGTGTGCGTGTACAGTGCTTTGCAAACACACACTTCCTGAATGGCAGGCGGCGATTAATCCGACATGGCGGCGATTAATCCGACTCAGTTAGCCGTTTAAACCCGAGCTCGGACTCTGACTGTGGTTGTGTTTTTGGGCAAAACCATTGACTGTGCAGATAAATGGACATGGCTAACCTGCTAGTGAGCATGGGCGCGCTTCTGGCTCCATCGATTCTGGCTCCAGTTTACTTTCTATTGAAAAACTGCCGCCCCTCTCTGTTACTGCTGCTGTCAGTCTGTCAATTTGGTCTTAAAATGTTCGTATTGAACCTCTCTGCGTGATTTTGGGATTTTTATTTCACTATTATGTCCATGAATCAAAGGTATGAACGTTATTAACAGACAAATCAGGCGCTTTCTTTCCCTCGAGGTCTCTCCTCCCGCTGGCGTTAACAGTGGTTTGATTGACAGTGTTGCTCCCTGCTAAACCAGGGGTGTGAGCGGGAACGAGCGTTATCTTCAACAGCCTTGCACTGGATTGGCTCTTTGGTTGCTACGATACTCGCAGTTGGAAATCAAAATATGGAACTCAGCTCCGACTCTTTTGGCATTTTCAGTTGATTCTTCTAAATAGTAGCTTAAAATATCTGTTTTTTTACGTTTTTCTGAGGTAAATTTGGTATGTTGTCTGTTATTATTGCTCTTTCTAAAGCACTTTGCGATCTGTAAAGTTGCTCTTAGGCCGGTCGCGATAACAAATTTTGAAGCATGATATATTGCTAAAGAGAAATATCACAATAAAAAATAATATTGTAGCGTTCTGGTCTTAGGAAACATGCCAAATTTCTTCTGCTTGTTTTTTATCTGAACAGAGATAAACTGTACTGTTACTGTAGGCTGTAACCCACGCCACAACAAGAGCAAAACAACAGCAGTTTCAACTCACTAGAGCTAATGCTAACGGGTGTGACCTATTAATGTTCATATCTTGACACAGTTTTGAAATAAAAATATCATGCAGAGTGGATTAATATGAAGATTTTTAGACCAAAATGATGAGTCTGACAGCAGCAGTTACAGAGAGAGGGGCCACAGTTTTTCAATAGAAAGTGAATTGAAGCAAGAGTCGATGGAGCCGGAAGCACGGCCATGATCACTTCCTATATGTTCATTTATATCTACAGTCTATGATGCTCTATAGATAAAGTCTTAGTTAGTTATTTACTCACGTATTCATAACAAAAAGAAGAAACGACTTAAAAGAAGATTACTACAATGAGCTGTGGTTCATTCTCAAAACTGCATTACTATTTCTGAGATAACACTATAGGTACACTATAAGTTTACACTTGTAGTTACAGGATTTTGCACCCCGAGGCAGTGGTTGTGTCCGGCTGTGACAGTGGAGGTGTGGCTCTGTGGGATAGTGGTAAACAGTCAGGAGCTTCAGGAACTTCAGGACAGTTCAGGGACGTCCTGGAGCTACAGGCCACAGCAGTGACTTTAACCACGGCTCATGTTATCAGGAGAAGTCTCACTGTCAGACGCTGTGAACTGATGTGCAAACAGTTAAACTTAGTAGTATAATTATTCAAATATTCACAGTAAGTGTTACTGTTATTTTGGATATGTATTCTAATATAATGCAGCCTGAAGAAAATGCATGGTTTTCTACTATAATTCACATTTGTTTGAAACGCATCCACCCATCCATTTTCTTCCACTTATCCGGGGCCGGGTCGCGGGGGCAGCAGTCTAAGCAGGAACTTCCAGCCCCTCCTCACCCTAGACACTTCCTCCAGCTCCTTTCATGCAAATGTGTTGTTGTGTCAAAGCATCACTATGACTACTTATTTAGCTTATTTATTTTACTGGAGCGACTGTAGCTCAGTTGGTAAACCATTTGTCCACTGATCAGAAAGTTGGCGGTGCGCTTCCAACTCCCACAGATAAATGCTGTTTTTGTGTTCTGGGGTTACCTCTAGGGCTGGGTATCACCAAGAAGCTGCCGATACGATACGTACCTCGATATACAGTCCACGATACGATACGTATCTCGATACAGTGCCATTTCGATATGATACGATTCGATACGATATATTTCAAAACGATACGATACGATTCAGAAAAAAATAAAGGCCTTCAACCTTACTTAAATAAAAAAAACAAAAAATACAAACATTAAATGGTGCATTTATCTTCCATTTATTGAAGATTAAAAAACACAATTTTTTCTAACTAGAGGGAGGAAGGCGGTTGAAACATTTTTTCTGACATTTTCGTTTCTCTGCTTCTCGCTTCTCTTCACCCCGTAAGAGTAACATCTGGGGGAATATCGATATCGATACTAGGAAACAAAGAATCGATGCCGTATCGATTTTAATAATATCGATACATATCGGTGTATCGATATTTTAGCACACCCCTAGTTACCTCACCTCGCCCCTAGTGTTTATGTACACAGGTGTATGAGTGGATTCCTTGATGTAAAGCGATGTAAGTGCCTTGAAAGTAGAAAAGCGCTATATGAAAATGTGACCATTTATTATTTTGAATGCTGCTTGAAGAGTTCATTTGCAAAATAACAGTAAGTGCCGTTAAAAGTGATGGTTTTGTCTTTGCAAAGCAGCATTTTCAACAGCTCACATTTTCACAGCAATTACCTGTACCGTGCAGACTTTTTAAACATGTCACTTCTAAACTGAGTACCTGCTTTTGCACATAAACTCTTCACTTGTTTTGTTGATGTTATAAATAAATGTGTAAAAGAGTTTTTGGGGTTTTTTTTTTTCAAATTCCCTCCAAGCCCTATTTGCGTGTCAGTGGCAGAGGTAAAGAGTTTGGGTTATAGCTGCAGTGTTGACTCAATACAACACAGCCTGTATACGTGCGGAGAATGCGCTTACAATGCCCCTGCCTTGGTTTCCGATTCGTGTGGTAATTGCAATTTTGACACCTCATTTTCGGCGAAATGGAGCCTAATTAAGGCAGGAAACCTTGTCACCAGACAGAGAAACAGATGCCTAAAAGCCCTATTCCATCCCTGGCTTTATCCCCACATTATAGACCAGTGTAGCTGAGGGGAACGCATTTGTCCTCATACAAGTGTGCTGTTTGCAGAGGCCTAAAGGTCAGCTGTCTCTCATGTTTGTCTTAAATCACTCTTATCTGGCCATGTTGTTTGGCCTCTGTCCGTGTGGTAGCTCAGAGCTTGTTTACTCCATCACCTCTTCATCTGCGGCGCTGTACTGTGGCGTTCCGTTTGATATACGTGGTTCACACATGTCTGAGGTTTAAAGTCTGCCCGATAGGTACTGCGCGGCGATTGGTCGGTGTGGTCCAGATCATCGGGGTTTACTCTCTGTCTGGGTGAGGGTCTCGAGGAGATCAATGGCCACCAACAGCTTGCTTAAGAAGTCTTTTTTCTTATTTCTTTACTTTGTGTCATAGTTTTGTAGTCCTAGATCACAACTAGCTCAGTGATACTAGTAGTAGTAGTAGTAGTAGTAGTAGTAGTAGTAGTAGTAGTAGCAGTAGCAGTAGGGGTAGTTGTTTTAATAAAAGTAGGAGTAATATTTGTAGTCTTAAAAGTTCTATATGTTTTTGGAGTAGGGTGGTAGTAGTTTATTGGTTAGACTGGTTAAATCAGAAGTGTCCAAAGTTTTTTTGTTTTTTTTATCGAGGGCCACATCTCAAAACATATTCAAAGCAGAGGGCGAAAGACCGGTGATCAATGCAGTGCGGTGCTTTATACACAGCTTTGACAGAGCCACTGTGGATTAATAAGGCTTGAAACAGATTAATTTTAGGTCTGTATCACACTGCAATGTGATGTTTGAGGATGTAGTGGTAAAAATAGTTTAATTTGCTGTTAAAAGTACTGCTTATGATCAATTGGGCCGGTTCAGCAGGAGGTCTGAGGCCCGATAAAAACTGGTTTGAGGGCCGCATTTGGCCCTCAGGCCATAGTTTGGACACCCCTGCTGTGCGTAAATAAGACTATGTGAATAAATCTATATAAAACACTGATTTGTAGACACTGGAGGTAAGCATTTATGGACTGGAGGAGGCGGGAATGAAACCTCTAACCTCCGTGAAAGTGGGCACATGCAGATCATTCATACGGTGTTCCTGTTTATTCGTTACCTTTAATCATGCGTGTTAGTTTGAGCCTTTCGTATCTCATCAGTAGACCCTGTTTCCCCTCTATATGTGTATGTGTGTGTACATGTGTGTGTGTGCGTGCTCTTCGGGCCAATCGATCGCCCCCGCCGGCCCCTATTTGAGAGGGAGGGCTCCACGCTGTTTGTTTTGGCGACAGGAGGTCTGCCCCATTGAAGTAGCATTAGCAGCATGACCAGTACATCACAGCCGGCGCTTGTTTGAATTGGCTTTGTTTAGACCACGGTCATTACAAAGCCAGTGTATACCCTCTATGGAGTGGAGCGATAAGGAGTACACCGCACAGTTTTCTGGCCAGTTCTTATGTTGAAGTAGATCAATATAAAAAACGTGCCTCGGAGGGTCCAGCGCTTTCGTAGCCCGGAGGTGAAGTTGCCAAGGTCGCCCCCTAGTTACGAAAAGGTTGCGAAGGTAAAGGTAAACAAATGGATGTCACCCCCAGAATATAAAGCAGCTTACAGACGCTCGCTAACTGTCAGGTGAAAAAACACACGACAGGACAACAAGGGTGAGAGAGGAGAGCGCAGAGGGGAGCAGGTGTAAGAAGGTTAATGCAGTTAAAGAGAGAGAATAGGCTACGCTATTAGTGAAATGATAGGGTGAGAAGTAAAATGCCGCATACAAAAGAGGAAGGTTGCGGCGTCTTTGTGAAAACATTTTAAAAAGCAGAACTCTTCCGATTAACCTCCCGTACTCCACTGATTATTTCAACTGAACAAAAAAGCTTGGAAATCCCTTGCAGTTGAAATATACTGAAAGTCCTTTGTAGATTTTCAATTCACGATTCAAAAATCAGTTATAAAACCAAGTACTTGATATTGAGCTACTGCAGAAGCGACTTCACTCTCTACTTATTCATTATTATACTACCGTTGTGTCCATGGGCAACACACATCACCAGCCTGTATGTTTTCATTTGAATGTTGGATGAATACTACTTTACTTATACTGTTAAAATGCAGTGTTCGTGGGTAACTTTCTGTTCCGTTGCCTATGCTAAAATGCTGAATCCTGTCTGATCTCGTCCCTACGTGTCTCCAGCTCCACTCCGATCATTGTTGTGGTTCCATCACAAGTGAGGATCAAGTCCAATTAGGCTGAGCCTCCTTCACACCGGCTCATGACAGCAGCACGGAGTCCATCTTGTAGCACAACCCCACTGTGTCTCAGATTGTTAGTGCTACAAATGTCATTGGGGCCTGTGTCTGCACATGGGGATCTGACTGAAGGAGCGTCAAATGCAAGCTGAAAAATCAACTCAGTACTTAAAGATAAACTATGTCAATTTTTCTGGTGGTCTCTGTGGAAATGCTATTCCTTTTCCTTTTTCCATGGTTATGATTACGTATTCATTCAATTACAGGTGTTTTTATTGGTCAAATATATCGTTAAAGGGCCCATATTACACTATTTTCTGATCTGTTACAGTGTTTTTTTCTTCATCACAAACAGACCTGGAGTTGTGTTTTGTTTCATTCACAAATGTTTAACACAAACTCTACATATTTAAGCTGAGTTCTTCTCTCAAACAGAAAATTGTACCTTGATGCTGCCGCTGCACTAGGTCAATTAGGCCTGTGTTATCTCATTAGGATGCTTTCATGGCAATAATAAAAGAGTGGATTAATTGTTTTGATAATAAACAGCAAAGATGAGAGTTGTAAAGAAATTTAAGTTTAATATAATGACAAGGCTCCACAGGAAGTTGCGTTTACATAACAGATTTATGCAGTGTTGTTATAAAAGCCCATGATTCAGCTGAACTATCGGCCAGTAGTACTACATTGTAAATTGTAATCCACACACTGAACTTGCTCAGCACAAGTAATAATAATAAATGTACTTTTTTCCATATTCTATTCATTTCAACTATTCTGGACTAACATTTATGTTTTAAAAAGACAACCTCACCAGTGTCTCCACATGTTGGAGTGAGGTTGAGTGGCATTATTGCGTAATTTTCAGACTTATTCTGCCTGCAAATAAAACTCTACATTAAAGAGCCTGCATATTTAGACTGAGTTCTTCTTTCAAATGGAAAACACTCTGTTCCACCTTGTGATGTCATCATGTGGTAATATAGGACACGCGCTCTGCTGTTTTTTAAAACTCCATACACCTTCACTAGAATCATTTGGATAATTTAAGCTCCGAGTTAAAGTTTAAAATAAATGCATTATGTCATCTTTATTTAAATCTTATTGTTTTAGGCTGTGTTCACACTGAATTGGCGCTACACCTGGAACTAAACCTGGACTAGAACGAGACTAAACCTAGAACAGGACTAGGCCAGGATCAAACCATGACAAATATGAACACAAGCTTAGTTTTTAAAGGGTTTTTATATCATTTTGAGCCATGAATGAAGAACATGTTTGAGAATGAACTGCTACCCGTACCCTATATGGCCATTCCAGGGCTGGCCCAGCCTATAAGCAGACTAAGTGGCTGCTTAGGGCCCCAAAGCCACCAGAGGGCCCCCAAGAACCCATAGATACTAGATACTAGAAACAGCCTAAATATCCCCCTATAAAGATTACATGTGTTTTTTTTTTATATAGTAGCAAAATATCTGCTGCCTACATTTGTTTTATCGCTGAGGCCGCTGATGTACTTTTGAATGGCTGTTTTACAAGTTCGATTAAATTATTTCATTCTTTTGATCATATAAATTGAAACACAATTGGACAAGATGAGAGCATGGTCATAATGTTGTCAAATGTGAGTCACCAATAGCTGAGGCCAGGTATATCCACTGCCGAGGGGCCCAGAGACACATTCTATTTAGGGCCCCCTGAAAGCTAGTGCCAGCCCTGGAAGCAACTGCCTGGTCACAGTTGAAAACCGTTACTTAAGTAGAAGGGCAAGACCATAGGTTGGATGCTATATGGCAATACATGTATTTATAGTCAGAATTTCATTGTTACTGTGCTTGATATACAAATAATAAATACTTATCCTTAAAGCGTTAAATGTAGGCTGTTGTCCTCAGTTGATTCTTATCCTGTGACAAAGCAAAATCATCAGTGCAGATATTGTTAAGCCTGAAGAGCCGCCGCCGTACCACATATTCTATTGACGGTGATTAGCATTCACTGAAAAAGGACAGGAACCTTATTTTAACCTGCTGTGTCTCTGTCTGTCTGTCTGCGTCTGTCTGTCTCTCGGTGCCAGACCCTGCTCCCACTCGTCTGATTGATGCATGTTGTTAATTAGGCTTTAATAGAAATGACACTTTTTCATTACGAGTCCTTAATTCAACTCCTTTCAGACAAGAGTACACAGATTAGCAGACTGGCTGTGTTCGAATGGGGCACTCACTAAAGCCATGTGAAGAAAATGATGATTGCAAAGCAGTTGAAGCTTTTGAATGATTTTCTATTTATATTCAGTCATGCAAAACGCAGCGCTTTTATTTTACTTTTATTTAGTGGAAATCAATCAAATGGTCCAAGGGGTTCTGTAAATATATCAGACATCTGCATTTAACACAGCGTCAAGTGTGACATGTAATAAAGCAGAACGTGGGTTTCAGCTCCTGTTACACGTGAGGAAGTTCTGAGGACTTTTCACAATTCAGAGGATAATAGTTTTATTTAAGTTGTCAGTTTCTATGGTAACAGTTCTATAATCTTTCACTGCTTTGAGACCTATGTACAGCTGCAGTAATACTCATATGAAATGAAATGAAGTGTGGTAGTAGTAGTAGAACTGGTAGTAGAAGTAGTAGTAGTGGTGCTAGTAGTAGTAAAGGTAGTAGTAGTGGTAGTAATAGTAGTAATACTCGTGGTAGTAGTAGTAGGGGGAGCAGTAGGACTCGTGGTAGTAGTAGTGGTGCTAATAGTAATAAAGGTAGTAGTAGTAATAGTAGTAGTAGTAGTAGTGCTGGAAGTAGTAGTAGTAATGGTGCTCGTAGTTGTAATAGTAGTAGTGGGTAGTAGTAGTAGTATTAGGAGTGCTGGTAGTAGTAGTGGTGCCAATAGTAGTAAAGGCAGTATTGGTGGTAGTAGTAGTATTAGTAGTAGTGGTGCTAGTAGTAAAGGTAGTAGTGGACGTGTAATAGTAGTAGTAGTGATGGTTGTCGTTGTAGTGGTTCACGTAGTAAACGTAGTAGTAGTAGTAGTGGTGCTAGTGGTAGTAGTAGCAGTAGTAGTGGTAGTAGTGGTGGTGGTGCTAGGAGTAGTAAACGTTGTAGTAGTAGTAGTAATAGAGGTGCTAGTAGTAGTAAGAGTAGTAGTGGTAGTAGTGGTGGTGGTGGTGCTAGGAGTAGTAAAGGTTGTAGTTGTAGAGTAGTAGGAGTAGCAGTCGTAGTGGTAGTATTAGTAGTAGTGATAGTAGTGTTGGTGCTAGGAGTAGTAAAGGTTGTAGTAGTAGTAGAGGTGCTAGTAGTAGTAATAGTAGTAGTAGTTGATTCTGATTTCTCATTGTAGTCCATGTGTAGATGTACATTAATCCCGCTCCATTCGACGCCTGCGCTTGAGTCACTTTGCTGATGTTTTGATGGCAGATGCAGTACACATTTGTATGTGTCTTCTTTCAAGTCGCTGTATCACATAAATTGCTGTAACAAAACCGTACCTGCTTACAGTCTATTTGTCGACAGCCATTTTTAGAGCTTATTTACAACTGAATGGGCCCGTGGGAACGACGAAGACGGCTTCCTCCTCCTTCAGCTGAAATGGGGCTTTTAGACTATCTCCCAACTGCAAGAGTAAAGACACATTCACGCTATCAAGTGCTTTTATTGACTCTCTGCCCTCTTGTTGCTCTTCAGAACAAATGCACAAAGCCAGAACCGCGAGTGAGACCCAAGTACCCAACCTCACCGTACAAAAAAAAAGGCTCCAATAAGCACTGACACTAAAAGCTAGTTTGGAGCAATGTTCTTACTTGTGTTGTTGTTGTTTTTCTGGCGACAGGTGAAGTGCTGCGACTGGGGAGGATTTCAGGACACACGGTGAACGGGGGCTGGACGGCCTGGAGCTCTTGGTCTCAGTGCAGCAGAGATTGCAGTCGCGGAATAAGGAGCCGGAAAAGGACTTGCACCAATCCCGAGCCCAAGTACGGAGGGCAGACGTGCCTCTTGGACCAGCGCAGGAGTTCCAGGAATGCAACGTCACGCCTTGTCCAGGTAAGGGAGTCTTAACAAGAGACCGATGTCAAAGGAAACAGAGCTGATGTTTGATTTTTAAAAAGGAGGTATTACATTTCTATGGAGGCTTAAAGGGCACATATTACTCTGTTTTCGGTTACAATGTCGTTTCCTCATCACAAACAGACCTGGAGTTGTGTTTTGTTTCATTCACACACATTTAACACACAAACCCTGCAGATTTAGGCTGTGTTCTTCTCTCAAAAGGAAAACACTCTGTTCCACCTTGTGATGTCATCATGTGGTGATACAGGAAGTTCTCCACTGTTCTTTTTAGACTCCATACACCTTCACTAGAATCAGTTGGATGATTTCAGCCCTGGAATTGCCAATCTCTACTGAACTAAATGTAAAAGGAGCTGTAACTTGAAAATGACCACTTCATGACATCACAAGGTGGAACAGAGCATTTTGTGCTTTGGAGATGTAGACAGACTAATTATAAATTGTTACTCAAACATGTGTGAATGAAAAACATAGCTGCAGGTATGTTTTTGAGGAGGTAACAGCATTATAACATGTCTTGAAGCTTACGATAGTCATGCGTATGATAGGACCTTTAATTATTAACACATTTATTGTTTTGAAAATAATCGCAAAAAAACCCCAACACACTCAAATGTTTAATAAGTTTCAGTTTCGTTTGTGATGCTCTGAGTCCCCCCTCTTGTTGCTCCCTGTGACTGCCCCCTTCAGATCACTATCACAACAACTACTACTACTGCACATCGCATCAGGTTTGTGAAGTTGTAGTGCATTGTATGTTTATATGTTATACTCTTGTATACTTATGAAAAATGGCCGTGGAGGAGCATAAGTTACTTAGGCTTATGGGCTGAGCATTGGACAAGAGTGAGCTCGCACTGCTAACCGTAAGCAGAGTTTGAATAGGGGCCGGGAGAGATCGCAAGATTATTCAAACATACATGGATCACGTAGAAAACCACGTGTGGCATGTTTTGGAACAACACAGTAGAAAGGTCCAAAAAGTAAATATAATATCCCCTCTTTAATGAGTGAGGATGACAAGTTCAATATGGTGAAGAAACAAAGCTTTAAGCCTGCTCTTTATCTTAATGAGATATATGAAATTTTCTTGTCAAGTTTGAACATAAAGGACAATTATATTTAATAGGCAGTTTCAGTTGCAACTTAATACTTGGCAGCTGGTAAGTATTATCCTCCCACCTTCATTGCAACTGTGACAATCCCTGACAGGAAAGAAAATGTAAATCTATTCAGGTCATGATTCAGTGATTATATCTACAATATTATGTAACAATAAAGTTGTTTTCATGGGTTGCAGCTTTGACGTGACATTTTGAGGTGACATTTTGAGGACTTTTGACCATTTCAGATTCTGCCATTGCACAGATTTTTTATCATTCTGACCAGTGGTGGAACATAACAAAGTAAAATGAATTAATACATTTTTAATTTATTATTAAAAGTAGTTAAGTACTGTACTTAAGTATACATTTTAGATGGATACTTTTTACTTCACTGCATTTGAGAGCAGGAATCTGTACGTTTTACTTCATTACATTATTGGACAGGACTGAAAAGTAAAAGTATTTTCATTATTGTTTGAGACCTGCTAAAAGGCTGTGGGGTTTATTTTTACCAAGTTCATAATTTGAGCAAACAAAAATGTACAAATAAAAACGGCTAGAAAAAACTAATTCACGATTCAATTGTTTCTGTTGAACAAAATTCAGCTCAAATCTTTATAAACATCATGACATATGAAGCTTTATTAGACGTCAAAATCTGCTTCAAATAGTTTTACTTTTGACTCTTAACCCTGGAGAACCCAAGAATCCTTTTCTTCTTTGGAAAATTATGAACACTGCATTAAATTACTGCTATAAGTCCACTGAACACTGAAATATCCACTTTTTCGATTTTAACCCTTTATTCCCCAATTTATGATCAGGGTCAAATGTGACCCATCAGTCGCTAATTTATCCAAAAAGAATATAAAACTTACTTCTAGACATTCTGCAAGCTATTACTAAAAAGATTAACACAAAAAGCCCACAATTTTAATGTAGCAGCATTTAACTGCGGCCAAATTTGACCCAGTGGGATCTCTGGTGTTAAAGTCCACTCTGACGCACATGGATAGCCATAGATGGTCATATTGTTATTTTTTCATGATTTCTTATTACATTTTCACTTCCTGAGCATAAGCAAGGCAGACTTTTAATCTTTGCTTCAAACAATATGCTTTTCCTGACAAAGATTGGCTGTAGATTTGGACAAAACAAACAATTAGAAATGACTGAATCCTCATTACAATCAGTTGCACGGCAAAACTGTTGGCATTTTGTTATTATTGAAGCCTATGAGTCAACAAGCAGCATCTCCACACAGGAGGAACAGATCAGGGCCAACAAAAGAAATCAGTTGTGCATAAGAGGTGTGACGAAGACCCCAATTTACACTAGGAATCAAACAGACCACCCCAGGCGCATTCACTATTGTAATTACATCTGTGTGTAATTATGCTGCCAGCGTCGGGAGCGCGTGCCGTGTTGTGAAAAGCCCTGAGACAATGCGTTTTTGAGCTCTCCTCTGAGCCCAAGACGTCGCAACGCAGCGTTCTAATTAAAAGAACGGGTGAAGTAAGCTGTCTAAATGGAAATCCAGCGCTGGGTTTGGCATGAGGCACCTGCTGTCCACCACCAGCGAGGTGATTATTAAAAACAGGCCCAGGAGAAAAGCAGGAAGTGCTCGGGTCAAATGAGAACGTTGCTTTTTGGCATGGCTCCAGCGTCAGATTACATTGTTTCTCTGCAAATTATTGGATCAAATTAAGTTACTGGCTTTTGTTACTTCATCAAATATATGCGTCTCGGTACTTCAGTGAATTTTAATTGGTGAAAGTTCATTTATTTCAGTAATTGGATTCAAATTGAAAAATACAATGCAATGTGACTGCAGGAGTACACAATGAAAATATAAGTAGTTTTAATTTCATTTGCGGTGTAATAAAATTTGAGTTTCCTTAATTGTAAATGGCAACAGTGTTTGTATTATTTATATTCTGTTCAGTGATGGGAAAAATACTTTGAAAATGTATTTAGTTACAGAATATTGAAGACCTGCATTAAAAGTATGTTGCAACTTTTTCCGATCATAGACTGTGTAAAGAAGTGGACTAAGTGAGTGTGACGTTACCCACAGCGTTCGGCTCCAGTCAAATGAAGCTAATCGATGCTAGCAGTTATACGAGCGAATGTGGAGCCAAGTTACATATTTGGAATTCCGGCCGCGAGTATCATAGCAACCAAAGAGCCAATCCGGAGAGAGGATGTTGAAGGTAATGGTCTTTCCTACCCACACCGCTGGTTTAGCAGAGATTGGACGCTCAGCAACATTATCAATCAAACCTGTTGTCAATGCAGGAGGGAAAGATGATGATTTGTCTGATATTAATGTTCATATCTTGATTTTCAGACACAATAGCAAAATAAAATACCAGGATCATGTAGAGCGGGTTAATATGAACATTTCAAGCCCAAAATGACGAGTCTGACAGCAGCAGTTACAGAGAGAGGAGCGACAGTTTTTCAGTAGAAAGTGAATTGGAGCCAATCGAGTCGATGGAGCTGGAAGTGCACCCATGATTATTTCCTTTGTGTAACGCGGCGGGTAGCAGTTTACCTATGTCCATTTATATATACAGTTTGTGATTCCGATACATGGTTTAATCAGAGTATTGTTTTCTGAAAACACAGAATACTTTTATTTCAAGTTGCTTTTTAATTATAGTGCAAAGACGCGACAGGATTAAAAACAGCTTTATGTCTGTTTCCCTGTTTGTTCTGCATTTATTTATCACGAATGAGGAAGTTAAAATCACACATGCCTCACCACAAGTGTTTTAATACTGTGAAGTTTGAAGCCTTGTGTGATCAAGTACTGCAGTGTACTCCTTTGATTTTAGAAAAGTGACTGTACTCTGAATACCACCAAGTGAAAAAGTAACTGCACAAGAATACTATTACTCAGAATTAGTACTCTGAACGGATATTCTTTGTACATGTAGTCAGTTACTACCAAAACCTATTTCTTGGGTATTGAATCCAAGTATAGTGTATGTTTAGACTTTGAACTGTAATATAAACAGAATCAGAAGTGACTTTACTGTCCCTGAAGAAAAAAATTATCTTGGGCTGGAGCAATGAATATTTTTACTTTTCCAAACACGTAATGTAATTCCTCTGTTGCGTCTCAAGCAGGTCAAATGTGATCGTCCAATCAGATCCATTTTTCCGGTGACACATGTAAAACGAAGGCTCATTGGTCAGCTATGATTTCCAAATAAAATCTAATCCATCTCACCTCAGATTGACAGAGTTTAGTGCTTGTCATTGAAATCCGTGATGTTTTTCAGCCTGCGTCATATTTTTTTTCCTTTATTTTTTCCAATAAGAACGGGCCATGCCTGTTCTTGATTGGCTAATCCATCTGTCAATTACGTCCATTTGAAACTGGGAAATTCACCGGTGACCAAACTCACATTTTCGTAAAGTATTGAAGAAGTGTGTATTCTGGATCCCAGGCAAAATCTTTGTGGCTGTTCCAAACCCGTAAAAATATATCAGCTCAATCAAAAATCCAGTGTTATCAGTATTATAATCCCAGGACAAATGGCAGAAGTGTCAATCAAATAGAAAATTGGAAAGAAACTATGCAATTATCCTATTACAGCCATTTTAGACCCTGTTACTAATCTGATTTTGCTCTCATATTGACTCTGTGGAAATGGCCCGACATGAACCCATTATCAGATTACCTCATCACATTTGGGCCAGTGCAGGTAGCCTTTGTGAATCGGAATGACGATCCGTGAACGCTGTTTTTACTTGCTTTCAATGAGTTCAGTGGGAGCACAGCACACATACCTTTTAGTAATGTAACAGCTAATAGCCTCAGTCTTTATCAACCATGAACGAAGACTCAATTAACTAAAAGCTTCCGACTGGCTTTTTCTCGACCATCTTGTCTCGCTCCCTTTAAGGAAATTATACCTTGAATGTGTTGCGATGTGTTACTACATTTATGTATACTTTAAAGAGCCCATATTACGCTGTTTTCTGATGTAGTGTAATGTTGTTTCCTCGTTAAAAACATTCACACAAACCCTGCTTATTTATCTGAGTTCTTCTCTGAAACAGAAAACACTCTGTTCCACCTTGTGATGTCATCATGTGGTAATACAGGAAGTGCCTCACTGTCTTTTTAAACTTCATACGCCTTCACGAGAATCATTTGGATTATTTCAGCCCTGGAATTGTCAATCTCTGCTGAACTAAAGGTAAAATGTAGCTGTTAACTACCACTTAGTGACATCACAAAGTGGAACAGAGCATTTTGAGCTTTGGATATGTACAGATTAATAATAAAGGGTTATTCAAACATGCGTGAATGAAACAAAACACAACTCCAGGTATGTTTTTTCAGGATGTAACAATGTTATAAAATGGCTTAAAGCTCACAAGACTCAAATTTGTGCACTATAGGACCTTTAAGTTTTATATTACAAACCATAAAATTATTCTGCAAAACATCATGACCACAACTGGTGAACCATAAATTGCAATCGTCATGGCAACTTTTAGAGGTTATAGTACATTTGATGAGTGAACCTTTCTAACAGTAATGTGTATGAAGGCGCGTTTCGGAGGTGAGAATTTGAGCCCATTTGACAGGGGGTAAATTGGGAGGGCACGATGTTCAGGTCAGAGGATCTCTCCAAAGCTGTCACAAGTGGTCCTAAAAGAACAGGGACTTAACAATGACATATGACACACTGAGACAAGGCTGGTGGGATTTGACAAGTTAATAGGCAACTGGCTCCGACAAAAAAATATGAGAATTTGAAGTTACCGTAAAACACTGTGATGCAATAAAACAAAGTCATCCGAAAATCACTCAAAAGTCAAATTGGCTACAGATGTTTGAAAGACAAAAAACTGTCTCCATGGAGATTTTACCCTTCAACGGCTTATCTTCATGAAGCTGGATCAATTTAATTCCCAAAAGTAGTATGGAATTAAACATTTTTCTCCATAAATATAAGACAAAAGGGCAAGTTAGAGGTCAGGACAATTCTGTTCTCATTTCCATACATACAGCACTCTGTAAATGCACTGCACTGTAAATGTATTTATTTAATGCAAAACACAGACAAGTGGTGACAAGACATACCAAAACATACCAGGACATAACATGGTTTGTAGACGTAACTGATATTTACAATTTGTATGCGACAAGTTTGTCTTGTGTGTGAAAAAACACATTTTTTCATTCATATTTTCTGGGTAAAATGGAGAGGAAGGAAGAAAAATCATATGCAGTATTTTTATGAAACATTAACACCAGTGTAATTATTCATGTTTGTGGGGCCGTCACACTTGGCTTTGGTTTGAGCCCAGTTTAGATGTGGAGTTGATTTGGACATTTGATGTGGTTTTTGTCCAGGTTTAGTCCAGGTTTAGACCAAGTTTAGTTCATGTTCAGTCCAAATTTTAGTCCAGGTTTAGTCCAGCTTTAGTCCAGGTTTAGTTCAGGTTTAGTCCAGGTTTAGTTATTCCATTTTAGTCCAGCTTTAGTCCTGGTTTAGTTCAGGTTTAGTCACACACTGGGGGATGTTTTTTGTTATAACAGTGGAAGCTTTTCATATACCCAAAGACGCAGATGAAACCTGATGAACAGTGAATACTGATGCATTCTCAATTAGCACCCCACAGACAAAGAGGAAATATTTGGGACGCATTCATCGCAGCATCCTGTGTGCAGTTAAAAAGGCAAAACAAAGAGAAGATTAAGCCCACCCGCCTCTGCTTTGGAAACAAACCAAGATTTTTTTTTTTTTCAGAAATGAGATGATCCGTCATGATATCGACTGTGTTGTCAGGGTGAGATGGAGAAATTAGACCTGATGACACAAAATATCTGCTGCCTCGGTCACCTGCACACAGCTGCTAGCCATTCCACTGGTCTTTAAACGCAATCCACAGGCAGCTTTGAGAGGGATCTCTGTGCCACAAGAAACTATTGTCAGATTATAAGCGAAGGATACTTAAGTTTTCACCAGAGACTGTATATATGAATGATCATAGCTAACCCACTAGCCGCCGCGTTCCAAATAGGAAGTGATCATGGGCGTGCTTCTGGTCCATCAACTATTCACTTTCTATTGAAAAATTATCAGCCCTCTCTCTGTAACTGCTGCTGTCAGACTCGGTCTTAAAATGTTCGTATTAACCCGCTCTACATGATCCTGCCGTTTTTATTTCGCTATTGCGTCTCTAAATTAAGATATGGACATTAATAACAGACAAATCAAGCAACTTCTTTCCCGGTTTTCAGGTTTGATTCACAGCACCCTGCTAAACCAGTGGTGTGGGTTGGAAGGAACGTTACTTTCAAGAGGCTTGCTCTGGATTGGCCCTTTTGTTGTTATGATACGTGTGGTCCGAATTCCAAATATGGAACTTTGCTCCAAATTCACCCCTATACCGCTTGCCTCGATGAGCTTCATTTAACTGGAGCCCAATTTAGTCCTGATGTGGAGCCGATTTGGACATTTGTCCAGGTTTAGTCCAGATTTAGACCAGGTTTAGTTCAAGTTCAGTCCAAATTTAGTCCAGATTTATTCCCAGTGATAGCCTGTGTTTAGTCTGTGTTTAGTCTCTGTTTAGTCCAGGTTTTAAATCCAGATTTAGTCCAGGTTTAGTTCACGTTCAGTCCAGGTTTAATCCAGGTTTATTCTGTGTTTAGTCCATGTTCAGTCCAGGTTTAGTCCAGGTTTAGTCCAGGTTTAGTCCCAGGTTTAGTCTGTGTTTAGTCTCTGTTTAGTCCAGGTTTTAAGCCCAGGTTTTAAATTCAAATTTAGTTTAGATTTAGTCCAGATTTAGTCCAGATTTAGTCCAGATTTAGTCCAGATTTAGTTCAGATTTAGTCCTGGTTTAATCCAGGTTAAGTCTGTGTTTAGTTCATGTTCAGTTCAGGTTTAGTCGAGGTTTAGTCGCTATGGGTGACGTCTCACTCACTTAGTCCACTTCTTTATACACTTTTTTACGGTCAAAAATCCTGCATGGCCCATAGTTTATTTACCTCTCAGTTTGAGTTGTGCTTGCTAGTGTAAGTGCTCACCGCTTGGCGACAAGACAGAGAGAACAATAACAGGGATTGTATGCTTCATTTATCTTTATTAATAAGAAGCCAGTGGAACAGGAGGGGAGGGCCAGAAGGGAGAGACAGGCTCACATACTCCACACAAAACGTGGACAAATTCATTGTTTGAAATGGCTCCTAATGACTTCCAATCACATCGTCTACAGAGGAAATTGGCTTTTTAATGACCTGAGACGTAAATCTAAACATGGCTGGAGTTTTGGGGAACAGTAAACACCATTTTTCTTCTTTCGTGTTAATTATTCAAATAAATATGCAAGATTTCTGGGCTTCATTTGTAAACAGTTTAGATGGATTCCAAACTTTGCTTATTTGATAAATTAATAAACGGTAGCAAATCACAAAATCATCTGCGAAATATAATTAAAAAGTAGGCCTATACAATAAAAAGACTAAATGTTTTTTGATTTGCAACTGAAATGTGGTTAGCTACCAAAATACATTACACAAAATCACAACAAATCATAACAAAACTGGCAGCTCTTGGTGCTCTTAATGAATAATGAATTTAGAACAAAACACATTTTTTCATTCATATTTGCTGTGTAAAATAGAGAGAGTAAAAGTGGAGGAAGAATCATATGCAGTATTTTCATAAAACATTAACATCAGTCTAATTATTCATGCTTATAGGGGCCATCACACTTGGCTGTGGCTTGAGCCCAGTTTAGGCCTGATGTGGAGTCAATTTGGTCCAGATTTGGTCCAGATTTAGTCCAGGTCCAGTCCAGGTCCAGTCCAGGTTCAGTCCAGGTTCAGTCCAGGTTCAGTCCAGGTTCAGTCCAGGTTCAGTCCAGGTTCAGTCTAGGTTTCATACAGATTTAGTCCAGGTTTAGTCTGTGGTTTTAGACCAAGTTTAGACTGGATTTAGTCTAGATTTAGTCCAGGTTTAGTCTGTTTTTTAGGCCAAGTTTAGACTGGATTTAGTCCAGGTTTTGTCCAGGTTTAGTCCAGGTTTAGTCCAGGTTTAGTCCCAGGTTTAGTCCAGGTTTAGTCCCAGGTTTAGTCCATGTGCAGATCATCTTTAGTCCAGGTTTATTCCAGGTTTAGTCCAGGTTTAATCTCAGGTTTAGTCTCAGTTTTAGTCCCAGGTTTAGCCCAGGTTTAGTGCATGTGCAGTTCATCTTTAGTCCAGGTTTTAGTCCAGGCTTTAGTCCAGGTTCGGTCCAGGTTTTTGTCCGGGTTTAGTCCATGTTTAATCAAGGTTTTGTCCAGGTTTAGTTCAGATTTTGTCCATGTTTAGTCCAGGTTTTGTCCAGATTTTGTCCATGTTTAGTCCAGGTTTTGTCCGGGTTTAGTCCAGGTTCAGTCCTGGTCTAGACCTACTTTTGATAAACACCCCCATTGCACTTATTGTTCTGTTGCCGTGGTAACTGACTGACTTGTTGCTGTTTGTTGCAGTGGACGGCAGCTGGTCGTGCTGGTCGTCATGGTCCAAGTGCTCGGTGACATGCGGCGGAGGTCACTACATGAGGACGAGGACATGCAGTAACCCCCCTCCGGCCCACGGAGGCGACATCTGCCTGGGTCTGCACACGGAGGAGGCCCTGTGCAACACCCAGGGCTGCCCAGGTAACTCCCCAACCGTCACATTATCGCACTGACCGCACAACTCTGCAGGTGTGTTGTTAAGATGAGGAGAAAGTTCTGTAAAACTTGAATACAGAAACAAGGATGTGGTTACAAACATAGGCTGTATATATAAATGGACATAGCTAACCTGCTAGCCGCCGCGTTCTAAATAGGAAGTGAACATGGGTACGTCCGGCTCCATATTTACTTTCTATTGAAAAACCATCACCCCTCTCTCTGTAACTACTGCTGTCAGGCTCATCATTTTGGTCTTAAAATGTTCGCATTAACCCACTCTACGCAATCCTGGTGTTTTTATTTTGGTATTGTGTCCATAAATCAAGATATGAACATTTATAACAGACAAATCAGGAGCCTCCTTTCCCTGAGGTCGCTCCTGCCAGCCTTAGCAACAGGTTTGATTGACAGCGTTGCTAAGTGCCCGCTCCATGCTAAACCAGTGGTGCGGGCGGGAAGGGGCGTTACCGTCAACCTTCAACGGGAGATTGGCTCTTTGGTTGCTATGATACAGTTGAATTCACAGAACATTTGTCAATCTTATTGTCAAGTATAAAATCTGTATTCAAAATTCCTTTCACTACCGGACGACAGTAGCTCAGTTGCTTGAGTGTTTGTCCACTGATCTGAAGGTTGCTGGTTCAAATCCTGCTCTCGACATAAACATCACTGGTTGAGCGGACTGACTCACAGGTTGGCGGGCTGATTCCAGCAAGACACGTAACCCACCTTACCCCCAGTGTCTACATACACTGATGTATGCGTGTGTGTGTGATGGTTAAGGTTCCTTGATGTAAAGTGCTCTGAGTGTCTTAAAGGTGAAGTGCTATATAAAAATGTGACCATTGATGATTCAGAATATGGTACAGGGCTAAACATTAATTTTAATTTTATTTTAATTATATAATTAAAAGTGCATTATGTAACTTTTCTGGTTGAGAGTTCGCCATCTGCTTGTCTCCATTGAGATTTTACTGCTTTGCCTATAATGTCCCACAATATGGCACCAAACTTATTTTATCTCCTTGGAAACAACACCAGATCATGTTCCAGGTCAGATCTGTGGTAATATGGCATATTTTATTTTAACAAAACACTTAAATCTCTTATGTAACCTGCTTATGTGTTTGTCTATTCCACCTTGTGATGTCATGTGGTAATGCAGGAAGTGCTCCACTGTGTTTTTAAACTCTGTACACCCTCATTAGAATCATTTGGATGATTTCAGTCCTGGAATTGTCAATCTTTACTGAACAAAAGGTAAAAGGTAGCTCTTAACTTGAAAACTACTGCTTCATGACATCACAAGGTGGAACAGAGTATTATGCACTTAGAGATAATAAAGGATTACTCAAACTTGTGCAGGTATGTTTTTGAGGAGGTAACAACATTATAACGTGTATTTTTCAGTATTTATATGAGGGAGTGCTCTCACTGGGCTCTCTGTGTATAAATAAAGATACATAAAATAAATGAAAAGTCTAATGCCATATTGTGAAACATCCCAGACAGAACAACAACTCCCCATGGAGACAAAAAGGTGGTGGAAAGTGCACTTTTGAAATGCATAGTTTTAAAACAATAGGCTTAAGAATCTATAATACTTCCTGGATGCTTCACTGTGTGTTCTTGTTGTGATGCTCAACTTGAACTGAACTGTTGGTGTATTGGATTTTTCTCTTTTAAAAATAAACAAGTTGGATGTGAATATAAGTTTGACCTGAGGGAGCCTATGCAATATGTATAATGCCTCATAAACATCAGCCGCTAATGTGATGTATTAAACCCAGTGTAGTCATAACAACATCAAACAGACCCAAGTATATGAAACAAGTCTCTGTTCTCCCCCTCAGTGACCCTTCATATTTTTCTAATGTAAACACCATTACATCTTTGCTTATTTTTATTTTATTGGTACAGTATGGGAACTAGTTTTATGATATTTCTTACCTCCAGCTACACAGACACACAGTTTATTAAAAAGCATCTTGAGGCTGTTCTATCACAGGTGTGCGGCTTATTTCACTTTCTTCTACCTTAAAGGACTCTCATGTGTGTAATGTGGAGCTTATTTTAAACAAACCTTTATTTTTCGATACAGTTTATGTGATGCTCTGTTGTCATGGTTACAGAGAGCTGGTCCAGCTGGTCCGATTGGTCCCCCTGTGATTCCAACGGAGCGCAAGTCCGACTGCGGCACTGCGACGTCCTCTTCCCCACAGGAAACCAATGCTCCGGGAACAGCAGCGAGACGAGGCCCTGCTCCTCCGATTCTAATTTCATACCAGGTAACGACAATCAAAAAACAGAAGTAGTTCATTTTGTAGCGGTCCAAACTTGTTCCTTACTTTCCTATACATTCCTAACATCCTACGTATTCACCATGATGACTTTATAAGTGCTCTCCACAACTGTCAGTTCACTTCCTGGTTCACGGAGGATAAAACGCCACACAGAGGCCTCATTCTGACCATAAGAGTTGCTTTTACAGTGCAGTGGTCCCTCGCTATATTTGAGGCTTTTTTTTTTTTTTTTTTTTGCAGTGTAAGAATGCACGTGTTCTGCGTCCTGATTGGCTAAGGGATGTGCAGCGTCTCCTGTACTTATTTTATTAACAATGAGTATTATATATTACCATATGTTGGATACATTATACACTTTCTTCATAATAATATTGGTTCCTACTTATTGTTGTGGTACAGCGCATTTGAGGAGCGCACCGATAAAAATGTAACAAGAGTAAATGCACACAGGGCGCGCACCAGACGAGATGAGTTAAGATGAGCTGTAACTGTCCTGCCGTGTTTGTTCATTTAAGCAGGACATGGACATGCTGAGGGAAGGTAGAAGTTACGTGGCTGTAGGGGGCGCCATTACGGACTAAATCAATCTTCTGTTCATCACATAAAGAAGGAGGAAAATAACATAAGGACGACAGCAGCAATATGTTTGAACAAGGAGCAAAAAGGGTTGTAACTGCGATAAGACCGTTGTAAGGATGGAGTCTGCTTTAGCGTTGAGGATCAGTGACAGCAGGAAAAAGAACATTACGGGACATTACAGTGGAGCAGCACCAGGACAATGAGGCGTGGTCAGAGGCACTGAGAAATCATTTCTTATGTGTCCAACCCCATAGGTTGATCATTAAAAGTAAATTTGTTACAGTATTTCAAAAAGATGTCGTTTTTATTTCCAGTACAGTACAGTATTTGGTTTCATTCTATAATACTGTGCTTATTTTTAAAATCTACAAAGGTTTGAACTTTGAGAGTGTTTAAACAAGAGAGAAATGAGAAAACGTTAATGCCTGTGTGAGAAAAGTGTATAAAGTGTGTGGTGAGGGGTTTAATAATTGTAAAAAAAAAAATTAAGTTTTCTACTTAACGGATTTCATTTATCGTGGGTTATTTTTGGAACATAACCCCCACGATAAACGAGAGACCACTGTATGTATCTGTACCGGGGCAAATCTTAAAAAGTAAACATGCACTGTCCCTTTAATTTGAATAAATCTCGCAGACAGCAGCATGTCCACAGCTCGAGTCCCCAAACGAAAAACCAAACCTGTTATTGGTATGTCACAGGGCCCATGTTGGGTCAAAGGTGAGGTGTAAGGGTCAGAAGAGTTCATATCTTTGGGGAAGCTGGGGATTACTACAGAGAGCCGGAAGGGACAAACGAGAGCAGCGCATTTTGCACCTTTTTTATCTTGTCTGGGTTATTATATCTTCATAATGGGCCTGTTAAAAGTGTTTTATTCTTAGGGGAGAAATTGTACCTTGATGCTGCCGCTGCACTAGGTCAATTAGGCCTGTGTTATCTCATTAGGATGCTTTCATGGCAATAATAAAAGAGTGGATTAATTGTTTTGATAATAAACAGCAAAGATGAGAGTTGTAAAGAAATTTAAGTTTAATATAATCACAAGGCTCCACAGGAAGTTGCGTTTACATAACAGATTTATGCAGTGTTGTTATAAAAGCCCATGATTCAGCTGAACTATCGGCCAGTAGTACTACATTGTAAATTGGTAGAACCTGTCTTTTTATGGTTTTGTAATCCACACAATGAACTTACGCAACACTAACCATAATAATAAATGTACTTTTTTTCCATATTCTATTCATTTCAACTATTCTGGACTAACATTTATGTTTTAAAAAGACAACCTCACCAGTGTCTCCACATGTTGGAGTGAGGTTGAGTGGCATTATTGTTTCATTTTAGGACTTATTCTGCCTGCAAATAAAACTCTACATTAAAGGGCCTGCATATTTAGACTGAGTTATTCTCTTAAACAGAAAACACTCTGTTCCACCTTGTGATGTCATCATGTAGTAATACAGGAAGAGCTCCACTGTGTTTTTAAACTCCATACACCTTCACTAGAATCATTTGGACGGTTTCAGCCCTGGATTTGTCAATCTTTAAGGTTGCTGTTAACTTGAAAACTACCACTTCATGACATCACAAGGTGGAACAGAGCATTTTGAGCTTTGAGATGTAGACAGCTTAATAATAAAGAGTTACTCAAATGTGTGAATGAAAAAAAAAACACTAGTCAAGGTATGTTGTTGAGGAGTAACTATATAATAACATGGCTTAAAGCTCACAGGAATCCATTTTGTGAAATATAGGCCCTTTTAAAGTTCTTAGTATAGCTTGTAAAGTACATTTCAGCCTCCTCAAGAGCACCCGCAAAGCCTCATTATAGGCCACCTGCAGCCTTTGCACACTGGCTCTTTTGTAATTAGTCCAGAGGTGGGCGGTGTACAGCGGTGTGAAATGTGATTTAAACAATATCAGCTTTACCTCATCAGTACAAGAACCGTGCGTGTCTTAGTCTGAACATACAGCACCTACACTGTCTTTAAGTATCATCATTATCGCCCGTGTCCGCAGAGATGATATGCCCAAGAGATGTGGTTTTAGTTGTAACACTCAACACAACATTAGACAGGCAGAAATCATATTATATTGAATGACCTGTTTTTGTTGATGTTGTACAGGGAGTCCATAGCGTTTCTTTACAATTTAAAACATATATACAAAGGCAATTGATAAGATATATTAACCAGACTTGTTCTATTGCACTCAGTGGTTTCCAAAGTTTTTTTACCACCTTTAATACACCCCTTTATTGGACACCTTTAGTCGCACAAAGCACATCAAGACGTTGCTGGATTTCTTGCGTGTTTGTGTAGCTTTATCAATGGTTACAATCACGTCTGATATTTTTTGCTTTCATTCGGTAATGTCCCATATCTTTATTTCGTTGGGTCTGCATATCGATTTTGTCTCATTAAACCATGATAAACCTTGTGTCTTCTTTTGAGGAGTAGCCTTTTCTTAGTGGTTCATTCAAAACGATGCCTCTTTAATCAACACGATGCCTCAAATACAAAAATGCAATGTGATTAAAAACTTTTACAACCACTGAGTACAATAAAACAGATCTAATTAATATATCTTACCAATTGCTTTTGTAATTAGACACTTTATGGACCCTGTATAATCATTTGTTTATTTTTTCCTCACACCCATTTTGCCATAACCAAGCTATATTACATATTCTGGCATAAATAAATCATCCGATCTCTCATTTGTGCTCTGGCCTTCACATGTCTCATATAGATCCATACTATTGAATTTTACACTGACATTATTTTCCCTATTGAACTTTTAACATTTGACAAGAAAACGCTGAAGTTGACCTGCATTTTAATAAGTGGAAAACATATCTTTTTATAAACTTGGGCATTTAAAACTGCAGAAATGGTGAAGCTGGAGCCACTGAATTCAATTATAACTGGAGTGAAATTACATGGTTTGCTTAATGTAAGAGATCAGATGCCCTAAAAGCTTAACTCACATAATTAGTATTGCTAGTATCTGCAGACTGGCATCTTCCTATTGACAGCGTGTAATGTGAGATTCCATGTGCATTGATTTCTACTTCATAAAGATCACTATGCCAACCTTAGTGCTTTCAGAGATGAGCCTCATTACTGCGTGCACTGTGACTATTAAACATATCTCCCCACATTAACGACTATAGTCTCATACTTGCTGGTATAATTCATTGCCACGCCATGTAAACATTTGATTGAAAGTTCTATCTGAAGCCTTTCTGTATTAATTAGCAGGGTTATAATACTGTGTGTCGAATTAGCCATTTGCCCCCTATCCCTTATCATCTGTCTGTTTTAATGGGACCGCCAGTCTATTATGGTTCATTAGGAAAGTCTTGCACTCCATTTGCTGTAATGAGAGTTGATACTTTTCATAAACTACTCCAGGTGCCATGGCTAAGATTAGACATTGAAGTTTTCTTTTGTTCTCTTTTCTATTAAAGGTGTAATATGTAACTTTTCTACTGCACCACCTGCTTGTCTGTAAGGAGATATTATTGCATTGCCTGGGATGTTCCACAGTATGGTATTAAACATTAATCATAGTTTTATATTGCCAAAAACTTGAAAAATCCATTACGGCAAACTTCTTGTCTCCATGGCGATAGATAAGTGCATTGTGTGGAACATTCAGGCAAAGCAATAGATGCGTTTAAAGCAGACCTATTATGCAAAATTGACTTTTTAGAGCGTTTAACCATGTTGTAGTTGGTTCCCCTCAACATTTACTCACCCTAAGTTATACAGGGTGGCCCAAAAGTCACTGACAGTTGAAAAAAATGTCATAACTCTTTTGTTTATAAATATTTTTATTTTATTTTTTCAGAGCATTTAGAACGACCCTACCGACATTAATATGAGCAAATATAGCACCGAGGAACAAACCCTCATTGTACAGTGGTACTTTGACTCACATGGGTCACATTCACAAACCCAGCGGTGTTACCGTCGACATTTTAATACCAGAGATGCCCCAAGCGTAAATGCCATTAAAGGAATAATAAGTGTTTTTCAAAGACAGGGGCAGTATGTGATCTCCACAAACCTGACGAGTACCGATTTCTTCCTGTGGGGCTATTTTAAAGAAAAGGTGTTTGTGAATAAACTTCAGACAATAAATGACTTAAAACGTAATATCGAGGATCAAATAAGAGCCATAAGCCCGGAAATGCTTTCAAATGCTATGTAAAGTGTGTTGGATCAGGCTATTTTAGTGCGAAACCCAAAATGGTGGACACTTAAACAACATTATTTTTAAAAATTAGGTCCATTTTTTTTTTTACTTCCCCTAGTTTAAATAGTGATACGTTCAAGTGTAAGTGAACAGTTATAGCCGTATATATTGCCAAAAATCTCGGAAGGTTCAGTTTACCTACTGCTAAAATTTGGTGAGTATAACTTAAGAATTATAGGAGCTATTGAAGATTTAAAAGTGTCAGTGACTTTTGGGCCACCCTGTATTTGGAGTGATTTGTGCATTTTTGAGCACCTTTAATTGCTTATTTTCAAGACTCCTTTTTCACCACCACCGAAACACGCCCACTGTGACATGTATTTACTTTGTTCTCCAATTTTATTTTCTTAATTAGTGAAAAGTGTAGGATTAGACCAGTGCTGCGTAGTCATTTTGGTATAAATATCAACTACTCGCTAGCGTCATGTGCATGTCCATAGAAGGAGCGTTTGTTTGTGACACGTTTACAGCGGCGTCAGCTCCCATGAAGTTGTTTTAGATGAATATTGTGATTTAAAATATCCAAGTTATGACATAATGATCCACGTGTGTCATAGATTATAGCTACACAGCAGACCCAAGCATAATAGGTCTTCTTTAATGCCATTCTGTGGAACATTTCAGGCAAAGCAGCAGGTGGGGGACCCTTCACAAGAAAAGTTACATAGCGAACTTAAATATCCTGTTTGTTTTGCTCTACCTCATAAGATTTCGAGGAATTTATCATGCAAATTATATCCTAATTCTGGTGTTTTTGTCTTTTTCTTTTGCAGAAGTCTCAATTGCACACTCGAGCCAGGAGGAACGCCGCTGTGGAGGTAATAAAAGGACTTATAGAGACTGAAACTACCTGATGTTTTTACAGGCAGTGTCCGCAATAAGAAAGCTGTTAGGAGCTGATAAATTAGGTTGTAAAAGTTTCCCAAATGAAGGTAAAGTTTGAGTTTTATACCGAGCTATTTTGTACGATATAAAGCAAAACAGCAAAGTACAGCAGGGTTCTTGTGAAAATCCAATATGGAGTTATAGCAAATATAAAATTAACAATGCTACGAATGTACTGGTAAAAGGAGATTCATGGCTCCCTTCATATCAACGGGACAGATTTGAGTCAAACTTTTTTTTTTAATGTTCAAGCATAGTCAGGCGGGTTCACAGTCTGCTGTACTTTTAATAAATGAATTGAAATGTTCTGTCAGTCAAAAGGCAAAGCTCTCGATTTAGCTGTTAATCTATGTTCCTACCCTCATCTGTGGTCATGAGCTCTGGGTAATGACCCAAAGGACAAGATCGTGGATACGAGCAGCCAAAATGGGTTTCCTCCGCAGGGTGGCTGGGCGCTCCCTTAGAGATAGAGTGAGGAGCTCAGTCACACAAGGAGCTCGGAGTTTCCTCCTCCGCAGAGTGAGCTGAGGTGGGCGGGCATCTGCTTAGAGATAGAGTGAGGAACCTCCGGGCAGTCACACCGGAGGAGACCCCGAGAAAGACCTAGGACACGCTGGAGGGACTATGTCTCTCGGCTGGCCTGGAGGTGCCTTGGGCATCCCATCAGGAGGAGCTGGAGGACGTGTCTCGGGTGAGGGAAATCTGGGACTCCCTGCTTAGACTGCTGCCCCCGCGACCCGGTTCTGGATAGGCGGAAGAAGTTGGATGGATGGATGTTCTGTCAGGAAGAGCATCCAGTTTAAAAACTTTGCAAATGCGCACTTTTTATTATTTACATTTGTTACCATGCCCAAGCTAAATCTTTCATTTTCTTTCATTCACGTTGATTATTAGATTATCATTCTCTCTATACTATTTCTCAAACTTTCCGAATGATTAGTGTGATTTTTTTTTTTTTTTAAGTTTGAATTGGAAAAAAAACATATGCTTTTTAAATCATCTTTTTTTTTTTTTTTTTTGCTGTTTTTTCTGACTTGAATCATGTCCATTGATTCTCTGATTAATCATGACATCCTACCCCCGAACTATACAAGTGTGAAGTCTGTGTAAGAGAGTCTGACAGCTCCCACTTCTGCAGTCGGTGTGAACACAGCCACTTTGGAGCCAGGGCCACTGCGGTAATCTGCATGCTGCTTTGGGGGATGGTCAGGCTTTAGTATTTTCCACAGGCGCTGGACATTATTACTTCACTTATTAGAAGTCTGGCAGGGAGCTCTGCGACTTAAAGATGCCTCACACAGCCCATCATTGGATTTACTTTTTTTTAAGGCGAAATTAAAGCCAAACCAACTGAGAATAGCGCTTTTGTTGAAAAACTTCATTAGCCTGTAACTCAGCAGACGCTTTTACTCATTCCCTTTAATTAAATCTATGCAAGTGTAAAAATACATCGTATGGATTTATCTGCGCGAGTCTTTGTCGGTAGCGCAAACTCAAGCAGATCGTTTATAATTGTGCTGTTGTAATCAGAGAAGTCAGATTATATTAATGAATAGATTGCTAATTGTTTTGAGAAGTGGCTTACGTGTTTTATTGTTTCATTTGTGCTGCTGGTACCTTCAGTCATCAGCTGTTCATCAGTAGTCATTCTTTATGCAACTGAACCATAGACTGTACAAATAGGAAAATGAGCGATGGGCGATGTTCTGGCTCCATTGACTCTGGCTCCAATTCACTTTACATTGGAAAACTGTCATAAATGCTGCTGTCAGGCTCACATTTTGGTCTTAAATGTTTGTTCTACATGATCCTGGTACTTTTATTTCACTATTGTGTCCATAAATCAAGATATGAACATTAATAACAGACAAATCAGGTACCTTTTATCGCTGAGGTTGCTCCCACTAGCGTTAGCAACAGGTTTGATTGGCAGCGTTGCTAAGCGGTCGCTCTGGATTGGCTCTATGGTTGCTATGATACTCGCAGCCGGAAATCCAAATATGGCACTTGGCTCCAAATTGGACCCTATAAACGCTAGCCTCGATGAGCTTCATTTGACTGGAGCACACACTCAGCCCACTACTTTATACAGTCCGTGCTTCCGTAGACAAATGATAATCTTGCTTTTATTTTCTTTCAGATTTCAACCTCTTCCACATGATCGCCGTGGGGCTGAGCAGCTCTATACTGGGGTGCTTGGTTACTCTGCTGGTGTATTCCTACTGTCAGCGTTATCAGCAACAATCCCATGATGCAACAGTCATCCACCCCATCTCCGCAGCCCCCCTCAACACCAGTATCACCAACCACATCAACAAACTGGACAAATACGACACAGTGGAAGCCATTAAGGTCAGATGACATTTGATTTCTGAGTTAGAAGTTTGTGAAGAAGTCCAGGAAACTCTGTATTTAGTTCTGTGACAAATAATTGAGAAGTGAAAGAATTCTGATCAGTCATTATAACAGAAAGTCAAGTGAATTAAAGATACACTATGTGACATTTCTGTTGGGGTCCCTTCCAGCTTCTCATCTCCATGGAGAGGTTATTTATTTGCCTGGAATGTTCCACAGTTTAGCATTAAACTTATTAATCTTGCACTTATTTAATTACAGTTTTTTATTGCTAAAATAGGCTCTGTACACAGCAGCACGCTAGCTAGCTCACTGTGTCTCAAAGCTAACAGCCACTTTTATTTAAATTGTGAAACATAAAATAATCAACCTATGAAAATTCTGATTAATAAAAAAAGACTACACAATTATTTTTATATGTAGAATACTTCAGTTTATGGCATTGTTTAAATATTTATTAAGCCTCAAAATTAGCATTAGCATTAGCACAGAGACACAAACATCTCTCTTTCTAAACACAGAAGTGTCCTCTGCTGAAATATTCATTTCACCCACAGCTTTCTTTTCACTGCCTGATCTTTAAATATTTATTCATTTTAGCGTGTCTCTGCAAAAACCTCATAGAGATAAAATGACAGGAAGTAGTGACGCTAACAGTGAGAGCCAGAGCCATTTGCTTTAAAAACATGCATTGTTACTGTGAGTAGGCTCTCCTCTCCACAGATCTGAACTAACCCTGCTGGAGTCACCTGGAGATAGCTCAGTTTAATGCCATACTGTGTAACATTCCAGGCAAAGCAATAACATCTCAACAGAGACGAGCAGGTGGTGGACCCTCCTCCAGAAAAGTGACATAGTGCAAATCATATGTGTATAAGTAATATTACAGTTATGATTTGAGTAAAATTATGCTCATTTTAACTTAATGCAAATTACAGTAAGGCTTATCATTTTATTCATAGGCTGGAGGACATTATCCTTTAATCATAGTGTAAATTATAATGGGAATAGTCTATGGAAAAGCTAGACATATACGTAGGTGTTCTAAAGGCTGTAATTATGAAGGATTTCAAACTGCAGGCTCACACTTTAGCACATCTTGTTTTTAGGGCCAGAAAAAGGGCAATCAAAGTAAAGTGCAGATAAAAGTTGACGAAGCGGGACATGATGTTTAACAAGGCGGAGATAACTGGTGGTTTGCATTGAGCTAATGCTAAAGTTAGCGCTCCGACTGCTGCCTGCATAGATTCAGGCTGTGTCTACATCCATTTGTTAGAAGTAATAAGAGAGCATATTGTTTTTATTGAAGAATATTAAGGGGGATTCTTTTTGTGTGCGATGCCGCGTTAGAAACCAGGAAATTGTTCTAGTTCAGCCTCAAGTACAAAGGCGTTTTAGTGCAATCACATATAAACCATTATTTTCAAAGCTTATCATTTCCAAACACAAACCTCTGAACCTCTGATTACAAGCCGAACATGCCACCATTTCAGTATATTGGATAAATGTTTTTCCCAAGAAACCTCATGATTGTTTCTGATTTGTGTAAATGTGTAAAAAAGACTATAACCTGCATGAGGCTGACTCACACACCTGCTCTTAAGCTTCAACACGGTCTAGCGGTTTAACAAATAACAGCATGTTCTTTCTGTGTCGAGTGCCACTGTGCACGCTCGCTCTTAACCGATGCTATGCTAACGTTTATCAGCTGGCGTGACGACAGGGACCGCTCCTGCCAGTTCCATTTGGTGAGAAACGGTGGTTAAAATTGCATCTTAATGAAGTGAAAACAGCCAACAGTGGGATTAACCTGGCCTTTTTTTTTTTTTTTTACAAATTAAAGAGGAAACTTTAGTGCACAAAGAGTAGGGAAGGTTCATATTCCAGATTCAAATATTTTAACCAAAATGGAGATGATTCTATAGTAACGCAAGCAACAATTCTTAACCAAAATGACTCAGAAAAAGTTAGTATTGTAAGAATAGACCAGCAACCAGGGCCAGACCAGCCTTTAAGCAGACTAAGTAGCTGCTTAGGGCCCCAAGGCCACCAGAGGGGCCCAAGACCCCATACATTTATATTGAAAATAATATAATATATCAAGTTTTATTGGACACAGGGCTTGTGTGTTTACAGCAGCCTAAATATCCCTCTAAAACGATTACATTTGTTTTATATCTATAGAAGTAACAAAATATCTACTGCTGCTACATTTGTTTTTGAGCTGGGCATTGATGAGAGCCTCTATGTATTTATAATATTATATCTTTGTAATATTAATTAAAATCCAACAGAAACGAAGACAACATGTCTAGAATTTCAAAATTCTTGACCCCCCTTATATGTTTATCTACTGTTCTTGTGACTATAGTAGTTGTGACATTCTGGATGTTTCCAGTCTGATGTTGGTCATATAAAGAAAAAACAACTGGTCAAGGTGATGAGAGCAGAGTCAGAATGTGAATCACCAATAGCTGAGCCAGGAAGCATCCGCTGCCGGGGCCCCAGAGACAAATTCAGCTTAGGGCCCCCTGAAAGCTAGAGCCGGCCCTGCCAGCAACACTACACTGACGCAAACAATTTCACTATCAATGTTTATTAGTCCATTTAATAGTAAGAATAAGCGCCTTTCACGACATCTAAAGCAATTTGTAATATATTATTCATTTACTAGACTGTAAACTGACAGAAACAAAACTGCCCATCTGCACCATGGGCCCCTCTCACCGCCAAAACATAATTTTAATACCAGGCAATATGGATGAAGTGTCTTGCAGAAATTGACCCTCTGACCTTCAGGTCGGGGGAGCACTGCTCTAACCACTGAGCCACTGCCGCTCTGCTGTTCCAAGCTTTTACAATACAACCATAAGGAAATACTTTTTTTCCCTATATTTTATTCAGCCATAAGCTTACAAATAAGAAAATACTTGCTAAATAACTGCACCAAAGTATAGTGAAGTGCTCTTGACACCTAAACGCTCTCGACATCCAAGTCCCATTAACGAAATAAAATGTTTTCAATGTTTTTTGTGTATCCTTCAGTCACAAGTTGAACTGTTATGTGAGTAAGTAAAGACAACATTTGAAGTGGGGCCAACGCAGCAGTATTTTGTTTTGATAGAAACCCGTGTCAGTAATTTGCATAATAATTTGATGATTATATGTGACTTGGGACAACAACTACAAACAAGTCCACGTATTTACATTACCTTAGTCAATTTGCTCCCTAAATTAGCCAAAGGATTCATCTACATACAATCTATAGGCTTATTTTTCTTAATAAATGCCAAAACCATGTAACGCAAAACCCTTTGAGATTTCCCCACACAAATTGGATTACTCAGCTATACATTATACAGTAGTTCCATAATTATGAATAATAGCCTTTTGTGATCCCACATAAATTGACTGTATACCTGAGTGTATCTTTGCAAAACCACTTCCAAAAATGGTGGCTTGCTTAGTATTTAAAAACAGGTTCTCGCTCAAAGCAAATGTCTGCAGATGTAATTTCACTGGGAAATAAAGGTGCTGGCGGCATCCATCTGTCATGCAATTAGAGTCAGGAGCTGTGAGTCTAATTGTGTTAGTTGGGTTGCAAATCGACAAAGATATGGCTTTAGACACATGGAAATATGAAAAAGGAAGAGAGTGAAAAAGGAGCGGCGTGATTATATAAAAGTACATTATAGCTCACGACATCACTCTGCGTTGTTGAGTCTGGCTCTTTATTACGCTGCTTTTGAAAATACATCCAAAAGCTTAAATCATAAATGTTATTGTGCCAACTATTCTTCACTCTGTTTTAAATTTTGCCATTTCCACTGATAGAGCCATCGGTGTCTGCGCTTTATTTCAAGCTGCATTATGTAACTTTTCTAGTGGGGGTTCTACAACATTAGTTGGCATGGAGATGTTTCTGCTGCACATGGAACATTTCAGGGAACATTCCAGGGACAGCAATGGCATCTCCATAGACCTGGTTTAGATCTGGTTTAGACCTGGTTTAGACCTGGTTTAGTCCTGGTTAAGACCTGGTTTAGACCTGGTTTAGACTTGGTTTAGACCTGGTTTAGACCTGGTTTACTTCTGGTTTAGTCCCGGCTTAGACCTGGTTTAGACCTGGTTTAGTCCTGGTTTAGACCTGGTTTACTTCTGGTTTAGTCCTGGTTTAGTCCTGGTTTAGACCTGGTTTAGACCTGGTGTAGACCTGGTTCAGACCTGGTTTAGACTTGGTTTAGACCTGCTTTAGTCCTTGTTTAGACCTGGTTTAGTTCAGGTTTAGTCCTGGTTTAGATCTGGTTTACTTCTGGTTAGACCTGGTTTAGTCCTGGTTTAGTTCTGGTTCAGTCCTGGTTTAGTTCTGGTTTAGTCCTGGTTTAGTTCTGGTTTTGACCTGGTTTAGATCTGGTTTAGTTCTTTTTTTAGACGTGGTCTAGACCTGGTTTAGTCCTGGTTTAATTCTAGTTAAGCTCTGGTTTAGACCTGGTTTAGTCCTGGTTTAATTCTCGTTTAGTTCTGGTGTAGACTTGTTTTAGTAAAGAAACAGTAAAGAAAGTTGTAATCACATGCAAATTTGTACCAAAGTTTGATATAGATTTGAACTTTTACTAAAAAATATGTAGTAAGTACTAACAGTAATAACATGTAACCTCAAATATTACATAGTTTTACAGATAAATGCAGTAGGAGTTGTAAAAGTTAGTTTTCAGGACATTTAGCCTCAGTAGTACGACTGTGTATAGGTATTGACAGATTAGCGCCATGGAGTTCAACATTGACTGCACACTTTGACTTCCCATTTGCTGTTAAAAAGTTTGAAAACTTGCTCAGGGCTAATCATACTAATGACCGACCTATATTTTTTTTTTTTTTAAATTTAAGTTTTAAATTTGTGTTTGGAACTGAAAATAATCATGTTCTTCACATTTGTTATCACACAGCTGGTTCACCTCTGTGTCTTTAAACTCTTAAGATTGGTAAAAAAAAACAAAAAACAAAAAATTGGATAGGAAAAATAAATGAATTTTGGCAGTGAGAGGGACTGTTGAGCTCTAAAGACTGCTAATAATAATATTTACTGTTACTATTGCTGTAGAAACTGTATATTTAGTAACATTTAAAGGTCCTATATTACTCAGAATTGACTCTTTTGAGCTTTAAGCCTTGTTATAATGTTGTTACCTCATCAAAAACATACCTGGAGATATGTTTTCTTTCATTCACACATGTTTGAGTTCCCTGGCATTATTCGTCTATCTACATCTCCAAAGCTCAAAATGCTCTGTTCAACTTTGTGATGTCATGAAGTGGTAGTTTTCAAGTTAACTGCTTTTGTTCAGTAAAGATTGGCAACTCCAGGACTGATATCTTCCAAATTGTTCTAGTGAAGGTGTATGGAGTTTAAAAGCACAATGGAGCACTTCCTGTATTGGCACATGACATCACAAGGTGGTACAGAGTGTTTTCAGTTCAAGAGAAGATCTCAGCCTAAATATGCACAGGTTTGTGTGTTAAACATGCGGTTTAGTCCTGGTTTAGTCCTGGTTTAGACCTGGTTTAGACCTGGTTTAGACCTGGTTTAGTCCTGCTTTAGACCTTGTTTAGACCTGGTTTAGACCTGGTTTAGTCCTGGTTTAGACCTTGTTTAGACCTGGTTTAGACCTGGTTTAGACCTGGTTTAGACCTGGCTTAGTCCTGGTTTAGACCTTGTTTAGACCTGGTTTAGCTCTAGTTTAGACCTGGTTTAGACCTGGTTTAGTCCTGGTTTAGTCCTGGTTTAGACCTGGTTTAGACCTGGTTTAGACCTAGTTTAGACCTGGTTTAGACCTGGTTTAGTTCTGGTTTAGACCTGGTTTAGACCTGGTTTAGACCTGGTTTAGACCTGGTTTAGACTTAGTTTAGACCTGGTTTAGACCTGGTTTAGACCTGGTTTAGACCTGGTTTAGACCTGGTTTAGACCTGGTTTAGTCTTGGTTTAATAATGCAGGATTACTCAAACATGTGTGAATGAAACAAAACACAACTCCAGGAATATTCTTGATGAGGAAACATTATAAAAGATTAGAAGTGTAACGTGGGCCCTTTAAACAGAGTAGTAGCATGTATAATGGTATAATGGTATTGTCTCGATTCACAGTCTGATGTTGTTGCTTCACTATGAGCTTGTAATATCACTCCTCTCCGCAGCCGGATGTCTCGGTTCTGTTGCCGTTGGATGACCCAGCCTTGCACCAGCCTCTCTCTTCTAACATGGGGGTGTCCATGCGCGGCTTGGAGATTTTCTACTAACCCCCTCTGAACTTTGACCTCCGCGACACCTCCCCTCCTCTTCTTCTTCATCTTCTTCTCCTCCTCTTCCTCTTCTCTCTCCAACGTGCTCCTTCACTTCCGGGGGCACTTGCTGTGTGCGGCAGGTCGGAGTCTCCTATCCTTTTTTTCCTCTCATCCTCCCATCCTTTCATCCTTCCTGCCTGTGAGAATGCAGTGTTTTTCTCATATGACATTGATTTGCATGTTATTTCCATGTTTTTTGCTTCGCCTGCCGGTCCTATTCTTATTTAAAGCCACTTTCGGAAAAATCCCCTGGAAATGTTTGTACATAATTATAATTTTCCTTTCCAAAATTACATATAATTTGTATATGTGATATGACACGTTTTTACTTGTTGAGTCAGTCTGAGAAGTTTGCAAAGAGGTTCTTGGGACGTGTGGTCGGGCTGTAGGTGGGAGACCTGGGAGTTTTGCTTAACAGGACTCTGACCATATATTTAAGGCTAAACTTCTCTAGAACGAAATGGCACTTTTGGTTTGAGAAAGATGTGGGAAACGGATGCCAATGTGGGTTTTTAGTTTATGTGTTTGTAAAATTTTGGTCCGTGTGTAATTGGCTCTGTGCACAACTGTAGCCAGCTAGTATCAATCAGCCAATGTAATGTCTATGATAGCGTGACCAGACGTTCCCATTTACTCGGGACAGTCTCAGTTTTGAGCCCTTGATAATTTTGACCAATTTGATACCTGCCAACAGTAAAGAGGAAATCTGTGTAAACCCTCAGTCGTCCAGGTCTGATCCAGAGCAAAAGATAAAGTTTAAATCTGTCAAGTGGACAAATCGTTGTAGAAGTGAAGATGTTTGGCTGCTCATTCAAGCCCCTTCTTCAGTTCTGATCAGATTGCTGGTGGACACTGCCTTACATCTAGCTGAAGGGAGGGGCTAACCACACTAAAACTGTAAACATCTATTGTCTCCAGTTTCAGCTGAAACAACCTTATTCAGCCCTTAATGACCCTGCTATTGTTCTCATTGTTCTGGGTCTGAGTTATAGAGTGCAGTGAGCGTTACACTGGAGAAACGAAATAGCTACTCCATAAAAGGATGTACCAGCACCGGTGTGAGAGCTCCTCAGAACCCCAGTCTGCTGTACATGTCCATCTCAAAGCCACTAACCACTCCTTTGAAGAAGTGAAGTTCAGATCTTAGCCAGAGAAAAGAAATGGTTTGAGAGAGGAGTTAAAGAAGCTATTTTTGTTAGGAAAGACAATCCTTCATTAAACTGAAATGCAGGCCTGAGACATAATCTCTCCCCCATCTATAACCCCATCCTCAGACCCAGAGCAATGGGAACAATAGCAGGGTCATTAAGGGCTGCATAGGGAGATAATAAACGTTTACAGTTTCAGTGTGGTTAGTTCCTCCCTTCAGATAGATATAAGACAGCGTCCTCCAGTAATCTGACCAGAACTGAAGAAGCGGATTGGATGAGCAGCAGAACTTCTTTACTCCTACAACAATTTGTCCAGTTGACAGATTTAAACTTTATCTTTTCCCATGCTTGAAAATGACTATAAGGCAAAAATGAAAGAAATTCAAATCTGTCAACTGGACAAAAAGTTGTAGGATTGAAAACGTTTTACTGCTCATCCAAGCCGCTTTATCATAAGAAAATGCACTGACAGAAGTCCCTCAGATTATATAAAGACCCACAAGTGAATGGTCAGCTCTTTTCACTACTTTATTTACACCAACCGTCCCAACCCAGGTGTGTCCCGGTTTTTCCATTTGAAAATCTGGTCACTCTAGTCTTTTCTAGTATTTTTGCCAAGTTGCGTAAAATCAATCAATTCTGACGGATGAGTCAGTGGACAGGGAGCTGCAGGTGAATGTCACTGACAAAATGTTAATCACAGGAAAACTTCACCCAAGGACTCGCTCTCTGTGTGTTTACTTTGTGTGTCAGTGCTGATGCTAACTTCTATCTTCAACAGAATTAAATTTGTTGTAAGGACGACCCAGTTATTTTTAGCCATGGAGCATTTAAGTCAGTGGAGTTATGTAAATAGGCTCCAAAATTAGCATTAGCATTACCATTGACACACAAAGACGTACCTTTGTAAACACAGAAGAGTCCTCCAGTGAAGTTTTCCCTGCATTTGTGAAGTGTTTAATATGTCGTCAGCAAAAACCTCATAGGGAGTACATTACAGCGGAAATGGTCGCTCTGATTGGAAATTTCCGGCTACCGCTGTGCACAGATTCAACCGTCAGTGATGGTATAATATTAAACTTTAGTATTACAATTATTGTGAAAAGATACAGCAAGATTATTAATGATAACTGACACGAAAAACACTGAAATCTATACGTTTCTTTAGTTTACAATGTCTTATATGATTCCTCTAATCAAACTTTCAAAATTATAAAGTTATTGTGACATAAACATACAGATAAAAAGAACTTTGCATTGATTTACTGTGCAGAAATACCAGCAGCACTTTGAACCACGTGGGAGTGACTGTAACCTGCTGGTGTGGTCAGCTCATCTTTTTGGGTTTATTTTTGTATTGCATGGCTTATTTTTATACTTTTTCACATTTGTAAGTTCATGGATTGCCCACTGATTTGGAAAAAACTATGCACTTTCAGTTTGTTCGACCCCAACACTATAATTTTTGGGAATTTTACAAATCTTAAATCTACATCCTACAAAGTGACATGGCAGTATAGAGCCTGTATACACTCACTGCTAATCTAATGCACCAAAACCAACATCACCAACATGGGATCATTTTTATCCCATACTGGTGATCCCATATTGCCAAGACTAATTTCACCAAAAACTGTTATGCCCGTTAGTGACTCTACCTGATCTGATTCGTGGAAACAAATCTATTTTAATGATGCCCCCTGTTACTACTCTATCACTAACAGCACCTGATCATTTAAATAACTTATGTTTAGTGCTGTGCAGAAAGCAAGAGCAATCATTTTTCAGCCAATTAGAAAGAGGCGAGCCGTGGAGTCAGAGCCGTACCACAGCTGTTCCAAAGCAGCCATGGGGCCACCTGCCAAGAAGCACAGCACCTCCGAGGCTGGGCCCTGTTTATCACGAACCCTGTGTGTGTGCGAGGAGAGAAAAGGCGTCTGTTAGCGAGGGCGCTGTTTCAAAAGTGAAGGAAAACACAATCACATGTGACAAAGTTGGGATGTTTTTGTTAAAGGCAGAAACACAAATACGTTTGGACGAGGGCATCACAAAACTGGGTTCTTTTCTATCAGACTCACTTGAGAATTACTACACTTTTATTTGCTCATTAAGAAGTCTGGCTTTCCTCATGCTTTGGCTAATTAAAGGTACAGTGTGTAACTTTTTGGAGGTGGCACATCACTTGCATCCATGGAAATAGAAAGTTAAAATGATACTTTGGAACATTCCCCATAGAGATAGATGCATTTATGCCATACTGTGCAGGATTATAGCCAAAGGAACAACATTCCCATGGTAACAAGCCCGTGACCTTCCTCCAGGTGCATGTTTTTTTGTATTTTCCAGTACAATAATCACAACCATAATGAAAACAACATGCTTTTTTTTTTTTTTTTTTTTTTTGCTAAAAGTTACATTGTGTGGCTTTTATGGTGTAGTGATTATAAAGTGTCACCGACTGATGTGCCTCATGTTAAAATAGTTTCTTCTTTTCCCAAGCATCTATCTCTCTCGTCAGTGCCATAAACATATTTTTTTTCCATCCCTCCTTCATAAATCCACATTAAAAAAAAAAAAAAAAGTTTGTCAATTTTTCACGACCTTGTTTCTGCAAGCAAACTGTTTAAGCTCCCTGCGCATATTTCCAAAACTGTCACGGTTCAGTCCTCAACTCGGCAGATTCAGAAAAACATCAAATGCCCCTTTTCTGAATAATGTATGATTTACTGCCATCAAATTTAAACGTGCAATATGTAACTTTTCTGAAAAACAATGGGTACACAGTGTATTGCTTTGCCTGGAATGTTCCTCAATTTGGCAATAACCTTATCTATCTCCATGGAAACAAGGGAACTGATCAGTTCTGTGGAATGGCAATCGTGCTCACAGTAAGAAAAGGATATTCAGAAACGTCTCTTTAGCAGACTCCTCATCAGAAAAGTTACATAATGCACCTTTTTAAAAACCTCAGGACATTAAAGGTCCCATATTATTACTCAAAACTGACTCTTGTGAGATTTAAGTCATGTTGTAATGCTGTTACCTCCTCAAAAACATACCTGGATTTGTGTTTTGTTTCATTCACACATGTTTAAATAACCCTTTACTATTCGTCTGTCTACATCTCCAAAGCTCAAAATGCTCTGTTCCACCTCATGATGTCATGAAGTGGTAAGTTTTCAAGTTTCAGGTACAGCTTACCTTTTGTCCAGCAGAAATTGGCAATTCCAGGGCTGAAATCATGCCAAATGATTCTAGTGAAGGTGTATGGAGTTTAAAAACACAATGGAGCACTTCCTGTATTACCTAATGACATCACAAGGTGGAACAAAGTGTTTTCTGTTTGAGAGAGAAACTCAGCCTAAATCTGCAGGATTTGTGTGTTAAACATGTGTGAAACAAAACACAAGTCCAGGTCTGTTTGTGATGAGGAAATTACATTATAGCATACATTTAAAAAATAGCGTAATATGGGCCCTTTAAATATTAAAGGAAATGAACTGGGACTGCAGATGGAAATTAGCAGAACGTCTAAAAACTAAACTAAACTCATTTAACCAAACTACTTTACAACAGCGTTTTACTTTGTGTGTCCTCAGTCTTTTTCAATTGAGTCTGTCTGAGTTTTTGTTCATCAGTGTTGCAAATATCCATCAGGCTCAAACGCAGCCTCATCAGGCGTTCACTCGCGCTGCCTCGGGGGACTGGCACACCGCAGCAGACGTGGGACCATTCGCCAAATAGCTGTAGTTGGATTTAGCTTTGCGTTGTGTGCCCAGTCTGTGTGTGTGTGTGTGTGTGTGTGTGTGTGCGTGCGTGCGCTCCCTGAAAAGACCCCCCTATGGCTCCAGCTTATTGTTCAACTCCAAAGTGGCTCTTTTTGATAGATTTTTATGGTCAACATTTGTCCTGGAGGAATAACTATGTGAGGGTCATAAAATCTGCTGATGCTAGCTATTAGCAATGACAGAAGTGGACACGCGGACTCCGAATGCTCCAGTGCTGTCTTATCATTTCTCCCTCCTGTTTGCAAATGCATCGGCCTTGCGTTATAAAAGGATATCGCAGCTTTGCACACCAAATGGGCATTCATTGATTTGTGTTGCACCTTTCCTCCACTTTTTATGTTTTGGTTAACCTTGTCATGACACAATACATAAAGATTAATTTTTTTTTCTTCTTCCATCCACAGGCCTTCAACAAAAACAATCTGCTCTTGGAGGAACGAAACAAATACTTCAACCCACAGCTTGCAGGAAAAACATATACCAACGCATACTTCACTGACCTCAACACCTACGATGACTATTAAGCTGACTCCTGACTTCATATCTGGCAACCGCCCCCATTTTCTCCATGCATATTGTTTGTGCTTTGTATTGAGAT
The DNA here is from genome assembly GCA_019594935.1 of Periophthalmus modestus. Lineage (NCBI taxonomy): Eukaryota > Metazoa > Chordata > Actinopteri > Gobiiformes > Gobiidae > Periophthalmus > Periophthalmus modestus. Next base: position 25,233,638 of record JAIEZT010000021.1, on the reverse strand, counting down.
TCATATGCGGGACTGTCCCTTATCGAGACAATATGGCAGCTCTTTAATGATGAGGATAAATTGACAGGACGCTGTTGCCAACTAAAAGGGAAAGCCCACTTTTTCACAGGTGCCTTGGGGTACACAAAAAAAAAAAACTTTTCCCAAACTGGATATTTCTTTCGTTGGTGAGGATAGAAAGAAGAAGAAGACATGGATTCCTTGTACCTTTCCCTGCGCAGCCTCTTAAACAGACTTGTATTTGTAACAAGAGAACTCACCACGACGCTCCCCTCTGCATGACTTTCATCCGATCTCTTTCCTCTGCTGTTTTGGTTTCGTTTTGCATGATTGATCGCATTCCAGATTTTGACGGGACTTTCAAATCCGCGTTATCCGGGTCACTGGGCTAACGCTAGGCTCCACCATTTTGGAAAACGTCAAAAATTGCAAGTCCGCGGTAAAAGCGTTCAACTTTCACTGCTCCAGCGATCTCTGGATTGGTCCAAGTTCTAGGATGTAGATACCACGAAGCCAGTCTGCCCATGTTTTCGTTGAGCTACAGCAGCCATTAACGCTTTTAAAGGTTCATATTTTTTGTACAGAAATGTTACTTTAAAATCTATGTCTATTTTTTGTAAACATGTATTCAAAGTCTCCAGTGTTAAAGAGAAATTAGAAGTTTAAAAACGTGTATTTGACGAGGATTCATCAGCACCATCTCCTGTCTTTGTCGTCATACTTTTATATTTTTTGTAAAGAAAAAAAACTATGAATTTTGATAGTGTTATCTTTTATTCTTTTGACGGGACATTTATGGCATTTCTTGTACAGCCGTGTGAAGCAAAACTGGAGCACCTGCCCTTAAGTAAACACCTGCAGTCCGCCATCTTGTCAAACGCTTTCTGTTCAAAGTGGATAATGACTTCTTCTATGGTTCAGTTGCAACTAACTCTTTTTACATGTTTGCTTGTGTTCCTGTGCATAAATTAAAAAGAATATTGCTTCTTACATCACAGTGTGTTGAGTTATGCCAAAACTGCGCTGAAAATGTTTATTCATGATTCTTCTGTTTCATTTGTTCAAAGCTTTCAAATGTGTTGTCAACATGTGAGACTTAAAACAACAATTACACAAACTGGAAAAAAAACAGGTTCCGCTTCACAGTAACTCGTGATGAAGAATCAGCAGCGAAGCACAACAGGCGACACAAAAAAGCATATCTGGCATCATAATAACAGTTTTTAAATTATCATTATTATTGTAATGTTTTATGTAGATTATGCATAATTCCAAAGGGTAAACGCACTCCCACGCTCAGTTTGAACCATTTTAAACACATCTGAGTCTCTGTCATCTCTCTGTGATTAGTTTGCAGATAAAATGAGTTCTCACATTGGCTTCTTTCATGTAAATAAATAGGAAAAGAGCCAGTCTTTTGAACGGCTCTTTGAAGGATTCGGATCTCATAAAGGAGCTGAAAGTCCCATCACTAACTAATAACTATACATATACAGTACACGTATTGCACTGATATAATTACGAGGTTAGGGTGAGGAGTTTGGGATAGTCTCCTGAGACCTGAGCTCTTTCATGGCTTTATTTATTTGTCTTTGTTATTTGGGCTGATTGGGACCTAATGAGTGAAGAATTATCTTTTTACATTATGTAGGTTCTCTCAAAAATGATGTCCACGTATGAGGACATTCATCCTACATTTTAATCATTTTGATAGAACATTTGAATAATGATTTGCAAAAACTATTAAGTGCCTGAAACAGCAACATTTGTCCTGAGTGTAGAAACAACTGTGCCTCTTGGAACAATGTGGCTCATTTGAAGAGCTGCTAAGAGGTGCAGGAAAACATATGTATTTACAAAAAAATAAATAAATACAAATATTCTGAATATTCTAAACTCTTAAAAATATTCTAAACTGAACATTTTTGCATTATTGCTGTTATTCTTCTTATAAAAATCTTGTGGCCTAGACAACCCAAAATGTGTTGTGCACATATGAGGACACCAGGTCCCAGGAGGTTAACCCTTTAAGGACTGAGCACACTATAGACCAGTATAGCTCACCTAGACTTTTATTCTTTTTGTATGATCTTCGATGGACAACAGAGGCAGATTACCGTAATGACGGTAAAATAGATAAAGAGCCCCATGCCTCTGCTTTGAGATGTCATTTGAATTTACATGAGAGCACAACTGTTTGCGGCATTACGGTAATAAAAAGTCCGCAACCGCAAGTCTATCAGCGACGATAGCACCCCACGCTCAAGGGCTACAGTGTTACCAAAAAGTACTGTATGAGTACTACGGAAATGTACTAAACAAGAGTACAAAACAAGAGGTTATGTCAGCATCATTCAACCATTTATTCCATGAGAATATAAAAGTATTTGGTGAATAAGCCAATATGTATTTGGTACATGGTATCCTGCTCATTTAATCACATACTCGTTGCATTCTGCTCATGTTCTCTGGTTTCTGAAATTATAATTTTTTCCCAAAAGAAATTGCATTGATTTTTTCTTAAAACCCAAAATGATACAAAACATTGTAACAAATGAAAACACAACCTGCCGCATAACTCCACAAAATCTTTGACAAACAAAAAGAATAATCTTGTATTTTAGTGCATTTCCAGTGTATTGATGTTCTGTTCTGAACAAAAAAACAGAAAAACCTAAAACCAAGAGCTCTAAGCGGCCCTCATGCTCTCTCCATAAATCAGCCTGTGAAGTCCACTTGCACATGTTTTTTAAAGAAGTCCTCAGCAGTCGCCCGCTCTCCTCTGTGACAAATAGTCCCTGTGGCAGCGTAAGGATACCTGAAGGAGACAAATGTGCGTGAGGTGGCAGTGGGTAGTCCCGCTCCACAGCTGTAATCTGTATGAAGCCACTACACCTTACACAGACCTGTTCTCCATCAGCTCCACGCCCTCCTGTGAGCAGGGGGGACCGGTCAGGCTGCAATTAATCACACGACAGCACGGGGGCGCCACATGGGGGGGGGGGGGGGGGGGGGGGGTGATGATGCAGAGGGAGAGAAGAAGTGGCTCTAAATGGCCCAGAGAACTATAAGAGCTTTTTAATAACTATTTTTATAACAGACATAAATTGTTCCATCTAAGAGAGCAACCGCTTCCAGAAAATTCATGAATAAATAATAAATGACTCAAAATATTTATTGGAACAGAAATGGGATTGGATTAGTGGGATTAGTGGGATTGGCTGTGATAAGTCGCTGAAATTGTGTTTAGACAAAACCGGACCTTTCCTGAATATTATCAGAATCGTCTTCATCTATTTCAGAAGTAGTATAAGACAGAGGTGGGACCATGTCCTGTGACCTCAAGTCCGAGTCCCAAGTCACACAGGCAAGTCCAAGTCAAGTCCCGAGTCAGTGGTCCACAAGTTGAGTACAAGTCCTCTGCTTCAAGTCATTTCAATTCTTTGAACCAAAGTATCGAATGCAGCTTCTATTTCAGCTATTTATATACTTTTTAAATTAGATTGTACTTCTGTAAAAAGTCTTGGTAACAAATAGGGATGTGACAATACACAAATGTCACAGTATTTATGGGGATATTTGGAGAGGCACAATTGTTAATATGCTCCTTTTTCCTTTTTAATGCCTCGACAAGACCTTTGTGTGAATGTTAAACAGGCAGAGGGAGGCTGGTCCATAGTCTGGGCAATGCCACAGAAAAGGCTCTATCACCTCTGGTCTTGAGCCTGGCTTTGGGCACAGCAGCAGGAGCTGGTGAGGTGACCTCAGGGCTCTGGGTGGACTACAGGGCTGCAGTAACTCCCTCAAATAAAGAGGATCCATAGCGTCCAGACATTTAAACACAATCAATAACATTTTGAATTGCACCTGATATGAAACAGGAGCCAGTGCAGGCTCCACAGCACAGGTCTTAGTTTTAACCACACGTGGTATTGAGTATCAACCTTTTATCAAAATTATACATTCAATTTGCACTAAAAGTGATTGTTTTCCTCACAAACTTAGAATGACCACAGAATACACAGAATTCATTAATTAAATATGAGACAAGTACATGTAGTGTTAAACATGCAGCCGTTGTGTCATTGAGCAATACACTAGTACAATCCCTGCCGTATGGCGAGACATGGAGGGCAGATAGCACATATTTGTTGCTTTTTCTTTTTCCATATGCCACAGTGTTTTGTATATGGTCTTTCTTGTCCCATCTAATCTAAATCATCAGTTGAATGTCTTCTCACATGGCTGTATTTTCATCTGTTTTTGCTGTCAGTAAATTGTGATGAATGAGAGAAAAGTGCAGCTCTGTCTCAGCTCATCCTCGGTAATTGTCAACGTTTTTCAGTTTGAACATGTGCGCTGGTCCACAGTTCTTCACACACTCCTGACATCCCTCTGTGACCGCACCGACCACAATAAATGACTTTTTAAAGTGGCATTTAGGGAGCGCTAAAGGTCGGCGTAAAGGTCATCGGAGAACACACCCCGCTTGTCCAGATCTGTCTCAGAACGGCTTTCGTGCAACAAGCTTGCATTGCAAGCCTGCATTTCAGTTAGAGATTTTGTATTTCACATTTTATTTTAAATCAACAAAAAATCCAACAGCTTGTCTACCTTCAGAGAATAGAGAGGTTTTATTGACTGGGGCTGTCAAAATACATTTTTTAACCAGTAAACTCAAGGTCATAGCTGGATGATACAAGCACAAACACAACAACTTTTTATAGTTGTTCCCACAGCACACAGTTCTTTTTGGTATGTTATGACCTTTTGAATGCTAGTAAACTTCCAGGTCATAGCCAAAGCTTATTGTAAAATGATTTTCTGATTCTAGGATGTGATGATCCTTGATGATGATGTGGTATCATCCTCCCAGATGGAGGGCAAGAGCTATATTGATTACATTGTACTTTGATATGTTGAACCTGACACTAGAACTTTGATTTTAGCAACATTAATTTTAGCTGCCTGCCATCTGTATTAAAGCAGACCAAATCTGCAAAATGGACTTTTTAGAGCTTTTAACCATGTTACAGGTGTTTCATCTTCTCATTTACCCCCTGAAGTGATTTGTTGTCATAATGACTGACAGTGGGACCAAAGATTCAGAACTCAGGTAACTCGGGTCCAGGGAGCAGGATCTGATGAGGAACAAAAACATCCAACTTAAAGAAGAGTAACAAATGCAAAAACATGAGGCTGAGCCAAACAAAATCTGGCGCCGACTGTCAGGTCCACGTCCCTTTGCCCTCCCCAGGTGCAGCTTGATTAGTGAATAAGTTGCAGGTGTGCTTAGGAGGAGCCAGAATCTCCACCCAGCTCCAGGCTCCGACACAGAAGGGAGGGGAAAACAGCACAAGAAAGACAGCACAGACTGGTATGTACATGTTTGAGCAATCTTTAAACAAGTATTTTCAGGACAGCATGTTGCCGATCAATCCCCATTTTCACCGTCACCATTACACGCCCACTGTTCTGTACTTACTTTGTTCTTCAATTTTATTTCTTAATCAGTGTTATTTATAGGATTCGGCAGAGTCACATAGTCACTTGAAATAAAACAAAATCCGCTAGTCATGTGTGATCTCCAGCTATCCATAGGAACAGCCGACAGCTCCGTGGCTCTTTGTTGTGGTGAAGTTCATGACAACATCAGCTCCCATTGGGCACCTCAGTTTTCTAAAGCGGAAGTCAGTGGAAGTCATTTTAGATGAATATTGCATATATATATACATAATGATCCACGGGTGTCATAGATTATAACTGTAGAGCAGACACAAGCACAATAGGTTTTCTTTAAATATTATTGGCCCAGAGAATGTTGTGACATCACCTGAAGTTTGTGTGATTAGGTTGACGGATTGACTACGTGCTGTTGTCTCTTTTGGGCACTCGGGATGCTTCACTTACCTCGCCTCCAGTGTGTTGGCAGCCGGAGGAGATGACTGTGGAGCGCTTTAATTAGAAGCACTAAATAAAAGTAATCTATTGTAATTATTGAAAGATTCCTATATTTTACCTGTGGCCAAACTCAATCTTCCACGTTCATTGCGCCGTGATTGCTATATCGATTTGGGATTAGTGCAGTTGATAAAATATGTACATTTAACTCCAGTGTTATTGCTTATTGACGACACTGATCCAATCCACAAATGTCAAGACACAAATGCTCACATCGTCTTATTGATTTCCATATGGTGCGGATATGAACTACTGTACGAACCACTCTACCTTGACACAAAGCACAGTGCTGTTAATTAGCTGGAGTATAAACAAGATGAGTGAGAGTTAGCGCTCCTGTCTAGTTCCTAACACTAACACTCCGTTAAACACCTTGACTTCTCTGTGGGACTTGTCATCTTTGTACCACTGTGTTTGAACCAGAGCTACTTATTTATCCCACTATAAGAATATAACTCAGCAGCTCTTGTGAAGTTACTGAACCAAATTGGCCAGCGCTGTTGTAATGCTGTGCCAACTCGCTGGTCTTTAGTGTGGATGGAGTCCAGGGCAGACCTCATGCCGTCACCGCACTCAAAAATGCAAGAGCTGACAGTATTTGCTGATGTATGCTGCTGTGTTGGGATAGTGTGAGCGATGAGGGAAGATGTTAGCTAAGCAAACCAGCTGTGATTACAATGATTACAGAGGCCAATATTATTCACATTTAAAACGGCCAACGGTTTTATCTTTATTTGCAACTCTGTATATAGCAAATTAATACCATACCACACTTCTTTTATTTACCTTTTACATTAGTTTTATTGGTAAAACACATGTCCAGAAAAAAACATGTAGTCTATTCCAAGCATGCTCACCTCTTCACTGATCTTACCTGTAACTTTGAGAAACAATGGTTTAATGTCATACTCTGGAACATTCAAAGCAAAGCAATAACATGATCAGAATGGAGACAGTTCAGTTTGAGCATTATTTATATTTTAAAAGGCTAAGTGTGTTTTCTTTATGTGCAACTCCACATGATGATACAGCAAATGAATATCACACTTTTTATCTTTTACAACACAGACAAATGTATTGACCAGACATATACGGTAGTGGTGATAAGACATACCAGGACATATCAGGACATACCAAGACATACCAAGAAAAACCAAGACAAACCAAGACAAACCAAGACACACCAAGACACGCCAAGACATACCAGGACATACCAAGACAAACCAAGACAAACCAAGACATACCAAGACATACCAAGACATACCAAGACATACCAGGACATACCAGGACATATCAAGACATACTAAGGCATAACAAGACAAACCAAGAGCAAATATTTTCACTTATGTTACTATGTTTTCAGACTGTTATACAGCTGCCACCATCATAACCCTGACCAAGGCCTAACACTGAAGCACAAGTCACTCAAGTCCACTCACTTTTGTAGTGCTTCGCCACCTGCTTGACTCCCTCCCTCCAACTTTAACATTTCACATGACACTGACTTTTTAACATTTACATTACTGTAGGGGTGCTACAACAAAAACATGCTGTCTACTCTGCGCACTTGCCTCTCCAGTGATCTTAGCTATAACTTGACCCCTGAACATTCTAAACAAGGTGGCAGACATCAGAAAAGTTACATAATATACCTTTAGAGAAAATGGTTTAATTAATATAGATTTTACCTCTGAGTGCCATTCAATAAGTACAACACCCACGTCAACTGTTATGTTACTCAAAGGTGTGCGTACTTTTGTCTTTTCTAAACCAGTTGAATTTGTTCTGTCGTTTCTCCAAATTGAACTATAAAACTGAACAGATTACACAGTTGTTTTATGACTTACTTTGAGAAGAAAATTATTTACTTTTTGATGCCGGTAATAGACAGCATCAGAATGGAGCCGGTGTAATTAAATCTTGTATTTTTAGATGAAAACATCACAGTCAGATTAGTCTTTATTCAAAACAAACTCAAACAAGGCATTTTCTCTAATCTCCGTAAAGACCACGCTGCATTCGTTTACACACAGAGACGGTTTAAAGCCTTGCATTTAAAGTTATTCTGTTTGTGCTCATTATTGTCTTCCAGGTTTTTATATTCAAAAGCAGTTATGGGAAAAAAGTGCGAAAAAGTTTGATTGACATACAGGCCTGAGTGGGAGGAGAATTCTGGTTTTGGAGCTGCATAATTATTCCCATTTATTTTCCCCTTAGACTTTTGGAAAAATGTAAATATTGTTTACTTACTTTGTATTATTTTGTAAAAGCAGGAAGCAGACTGAACCGTTTCAACCTTCGCAAGTCCAGAATGATATCTCTCTGTATTTTTTATACAGAGAGACATGACTCTGGTCTCCACACTCCTTCAGTCCTCGAGCTGGAGTCAGACAGTACTGCACAGAATCAGATTAGTGTATTTCAGTGACGCATGCGAAATAAAGGAGCTCATTAGTCATTTATCATTCTGAACAAAATCAAATTCTAGTCTCTGTTTTTCAGTCCTTTGTGATATTTTTTTCCTTTGTTTTTCCCCATAAGCACCCATATTTGTTTTTGGCTAATCCACCTGTCAATCACACACCATCTGAACTTGGGAAGATAAAACCAGTGGCCAGATTCACATCTTCATAAAGTATTGTGTGTATTCTGGATCCCAGGCAAGTGCTGTGGGTTTCTTTAGTAGCCATGTGTCTCAAACCACCCAGTTTGCCCCACAATGCGACCACACATACTATTGTCAGCTGACGGTCCACAGTGTAGCCCCTTCTCCTCCAGGTGTCTGTCCTGTTGGTCCCAGAGTCTCAGCTGCAGGAAGCCTAAAGCCAAGCCAAAATTCTCCATCGGACGCCAAGAGGATCCCCACGTCGGCCAGACACATTTAAGCTTATCAAGCCTCACCAGAAGCACTTTATGAGCCCATTCACCTCAATCAAAGCTGCTATTTAGGACACAAGCCAAGATGGCGGATATTGCTGTGCTCCAATTAGCCGGTGTGTCTTCTCCATCTTTGTTGCCAGGTTTGCCACAATTCTCCTCAGTGTGCCTAGTCCAGCTGCTCTGGCATGGCACCGCTTTCGTCGCTGTATCCTCCACCCAGGAGAGCAGCCGAACAGAAGGCCACTGTCACTTCTGCTCGAGCTCACACGCTGGTCATTGATGAGGGCTGTGGGATGGGGGGTGGAGGGGGTTTTGTGTGTGTGTGTGTGTGTGTGTGTGCGTGCGTGTCGGAGGAGGGGGGAGGGCGGACAGTCCAAGCATCTGTGCAGTGAGATTACAACCAGGCAGCGACTGATTATCAGGAAAGTACACAGGATTATTATATAAAATATGGCATAATATATGATGATGGAAAAGCAACGAGATAACAAAATCAATGCTAGTTATGGAAAACTGAAATTAATTAAGAAACAATAATTTTTCCATTTGTTTTGTTAAATAAGAACCTTTATTTGAATTTGCAGTGCGCCAATGCTAAACTCAATAATAGAGTAGAGATATGCAATCAAAGCAAATAGCTAAAAGTGAGTTAAATCTAATGTAACGCTGTGCAGATAGACCAAAACTACAATTCATCCATAATCTATTATGAGATTATGGATGAATGTTAATTTACATTACAGCATATGAACACAATATACTGTAGCACGTAGAGTGACTTCAGGGAGTGGTGCCAGTGATGAAAACTGCAGCAAGATTTAATGAAGTCCAAAATTCCCTCAAAAATCTTAAATTATCATTGAATATGAATAAAACTAAGGTATGGTTCTTGATGTGCGAGCTACAAATCTTTATACACCAAATGGTACATTGATTGAAATCTTGTATCCCATTAAATTATATATTTTTTAAAATGTTCAAGCAATATGTCTTTCTGTACTGGATTATGGAGATATAATGTACATGCAGACTTCAGCCTCTACTTTAAACCTTTAGATTAATTCTTTCACTCAGTTCGCTTCGTTTCATAACAGGCGATGAATTTTAAAACTCTATGAAAAAGTAGGTTGACCATCGTTACCTGTCAGAAGAGAACAGCACTGTATAAAATGTATTTATAAGGGACTACGGCGATAGACTGCCTGAATATCTCACTTGTTTAACCAACTTTTAAGACAAGATCTCAGGGTTGTACAAGTCTAAAACCTGTCCTCACAAGAACTGAAAAAGGAAAAAAAAAAACACGACATGTTATTTTGCTTCCCAAAAATGGAATATATTTCAAGGACATGTAAAACTGAATACTTAATAATCTGGTGATGAACCTTCATACTCACACCTGCTCTTGTTTTTAATAATTTCTATAGATTTATGCAGTTTTCTTTGTTCTGTTCTGTATTTGGACATGGCGCCCGTGAAGTTTGAGCGCTCCCATTGGGCTAAATAAAGATAATTGAAAAGTATTTAGATTATGTTACAGTATTGCACATGATCGTTTCTACTACTATTACTACTACTACTACTACTACTATTACTACTACTACTACTACTACTACTACTATCATAAGTGAATATCACATATACAGGGCTATCACCAAAGACTTCAATTGCAGTGAAAGGTTCCGCCTGTAATTTCACAATATAGGTAGGGTTATGTTGTTTACTTTATTTGATCAATTTTGTCAATACCTCAACCATTACCTCAAACAAAATGGCTGCTTGTTATTATATATAATCTCTGTGAAAGCTTGTCTTTGATCTAGGGAGCCAACAACTGTATTTTCCTCTTTGATAATCATTTAGAAACAGCTCGTACAAAGGAAACAATTTGGCCATTTTGTACGTGATTCAAAAATACCATGTCTTAAATCCATGTTTTGTGTAGAGCTAAAGTGATCATTTACGTCAACGCAGACTCAGAATAGATTTAATTTGCTTTTTTTTATTATTCAAAGGCGAAATAGATGGTTACATATGGTAAGGAAGAACGCAAGGTGTTATGGGCCTCCGCATCTCCACAGTGGGTCTAGACGGCTGGTAGTTCGGTGTACAAATAGTTCTCAGATACAGCTCTAGAAATACGCTGTTGACTTGGAAAACACCAGAGCTGCCTCAAAAAAAAAGTATGGGATTGTTTTCCTTTAATTTGAAGTAAGCTGCAGCATTGCCCAAACTGACATACTGTATACAGAGAATTAACCAATAATTAGCCATAGAATGTGTTTAATCAACCCTCTACAGCTCAAATCCTGTCATTTTACATAGAAATTTGTTAAAATGTCCCCAATATTGCAACAATAAGAAATTGTACACGTGATAAATACTGAGCCTCAAAATATATTGTTCCAGCTTTCATATATTGAACCATAAGTTGATACTGTAATTATCAGGCCTAATTATGCACAAGATCTTGCAATAAAATAGGATCAGTGAAGACTTACACTATAGGGCAGATTGATTAAAGATCATGATTACAATAATTTGGATCATAGTAAGGGATGACGATGGAGCCTATATCAGAATCTTTACTTGTGGTTGTGTTGTTCATGACAATTTTAGACAATGCAGTGATGTACAGTGATGTAAACATGTGTGACATTGTTTTAAATTTGATGAATTTGCCCTAAAATTCAAGACAGACAAAAAAAAAATGCTTCAACAAATTTTATTGACTTAAAAAGTAAAGTGGCTTAGTGCTCTTGAGAGGCTGAACGGCGATTCTTACGACTGAAGATCTTCCTCATCCTGGATCTGGAATACCACTTTCTGGATGAAGCAGCCACATTTCTACAGAAAGTCCTGGCCGCTGAAAGCATACGGTGGACACTGGAGCGATGACGTGAATTGGTACTCTCGTCCTCCTCACCAATGTCATTTACCACCTCCTTTGGACTGTTCCAGGGGGGTGACACATCCTCTGTTTGGCTTTTGGGGTTTTCAGGTCCCTCTGGGAGATTGGACTGTGCTTCTCTGCTTCCAATCTCCAAAACCTCCAAGATACATCTGGGGGGATACACGTCCCTTGTCCCTTGGCTCTCAGAGTCTTCAGTATTCTCAGGAAAAATGCCCTCAATCCGGTGATCAATTTCTATCCAGCAGTTCTCTGGGTGGTCCTTCTCCTCCTGGACCTTCTCTTGATGGTTCTTCTCCTGGACATCCTTGGGCTGTGCCGTTTGTTTGGTGATTGGTGGTGGCTCATTCAAGAATTCACCATCTTCCTCGACTTCCATACACTCGTACTCTCTGGATATATACCCTGTGTACAGTGAGCTGCATTGTTTTGGCGTTGGAGGCATCTCCTTGACCTCCTGGTTGACATTGTTGGATGTCTCCTGTGGGATCTTTTCAGTGGTGGGATTCTGAGGGTCTCTGGAGGTGTTTCTGTGAACCAGGCCCATAAGGTCTCTGGCCCATTTTACATATTCAGCATGGTTCTCCACAAAGTACTCCAGGGTTATAAACTCATGTTGTAGAGCTTCACTTGGAGTTATCCTCTTTGAGAAGTCCATGTGAAGCAGCTTTCTCAGCAGGTTCAGAAACCCCATCCTGTCCCTGAATTCAGGGAACGTAATTTCTGGTGGATATGACCGAATAGCCTCGTCCAGATCAAGCCCTTCTAGTGGGCCTGCAGTGTCATATGGCACCATCTGTGTGTGTTTGTAGTACTCCTCCGGCGTTTTAAATGCCCACCCATCCTCCATCTTGGAATAATACCTACTGGTGTATATTCCTCTGTCCAGCAGCTCGTCTGATGGAGCTCCCAGCACACAACTGATGGTCCTCAGGTTGTTGTAGTGGGAGGAGCCAGAGAAAGGGGGTTTGCCCAGGTAGAGCACTACAAGGACGACCCCCAGGGACCACATGTCCAGGGCTTCGGTCAGAGGCAGCCCCAGGCTGACCTCTGGAGCCTTGTAATAAAGGTTCTGATGAGAGGATCCCAGCTTCAGCTCCGACTTCAGGTGTGCCAGTCCAAAATCAATCAGCTTCACTTTTAAAGGTTGTTTTTTGCGATTGACCAGCATGACATTATCGAGTTTGAGGTCAGTGTGTACAATATCCAACTCTGCGAGTGCCTCAAAGGCCATCAGAAGCTGTTGGGCTATCACTCTGATCTCACTGAGATGCAGTCTTTTCATACGCTGTTTCCAAAAGTCGTGCAAGCTGCAGTCCAGCATTTCAAACACCATACATGTGTTATCGTTCCATACAAATGTGTCAATGAATTTGACGACGTGGCACTTCTCAGGGTCCAGCTGTTGGATGCGGTGGAGCATTCTCAACTCTCTCTGCAGAGAATACTGCCCCTCCTTCTTCAGGACTTTCACGGCAACACTTTCTGGTGTTGTGGGTTTGAGACAGTGCAGCACTTGTCCAAAAACTCCTTCACCGAGCATCTGTAGGACACAGTAGTCCTGCAGGTGATAAGGCAGTTTTACTCCAGACATTTTGGCTTTTGTTGTACGAGCTTGTGTCATGTGGGCGTTCTCCATCGATCAGTTTGTGTAAATGAGTATTTTTCCTGTCTGTCCTTTACAGGAGTAAAATCGCTGGAGTGACATCACATGTTGTGACATCACAACATTGGAATGTCATGTCGTTCCACCGTTTCCATGACACCCAGATGCCACAGGATTCAAATTTGTTGCATATTTCACAAAACTAAAAACATGCACATGGCAATCCAATGTTTGTTAGAGTAAAATACCACTATGGAGAGGTAGAGCTAGTCAGTTCTGGAGTTTTGAACAGAAAGTTAATGGACCTGTTTCTATTATTAAGCTGTTTTACATCAACATTGCACTTTACAAAGTATAAAAATGCCCCATAGAGGCTGGAGGTGCACAAATGAAAAGCAGTGAAAATGACTCCTACACTAGGCATGTGGCCTAAGTAGTAGGAAACATATACCTCTATAAATACCTCTATAAAGCTCTAAAAGCATGAGTCTAGTTAAACAATATCTATAAAGATATGCTGTTATGTGCAAAATAAGTTATTTTGTGTTTTGTCACACTCCATCACACTTTTTTTTGTTGTATTTTAGAAAAAAAAAATCTGTATTTATTTCTATACAAAAAATACAATAAAATGTTATTGTAAAACACCAATTGTCAGCATGTTTTGAAAGACCCAATTCCCCAATTAAAACTACAATTAACACACCTAGCTGGGACGAGTTTAAATTTGATGTCAGTGTAGAAGTCTTCTCCATAGAGACGTGTTTGTCCATCACAAACCCACGCTCCCACAGGTTTGAGCTGTGGTCCTTATAACACTCACTGTTGTTGATGAGAATCACTGAATGATTTTACGATCAACAGATGCCACACAAATGTAACATACAAGACCACTGCTGTGTGAAAACCACCTTCCTTCAGCAAGGGCATTGAAGATGAAATGCAGTTGAGTCTTTCAGCATGACCCCAAACACACCACCCGGGCAACAAAGGAGTGACTTCGTAAGAAGCATTTCAAGGTCCTGGAGTGGCCTAGCCAGTCTCCAGATCTCAACCCCATACAAAATTTATAGAAAACGTTTGACCTCTGCCATTGCCAACAAAGAATATATAACAAAGTATTGAGATGAACTTTTGTTATTGACCAAATACTTATTTTCCACCATAATTTGCAAATAAATTCTTTAAAAGTCAGACCGTTGATTTTTTTTCTCATTTTATCTCTCATAGTTGAAGTGTACCTATGATGAAAATTACAGGCCACTCTCATCTTTTTATGTGGGAGAACTTGCACAATTGGTGGCTGACTAAATACTTTTTTTGGCCCTCTGTACACTAAGCCCACATTTAAATTGCCTGGTAAATCCAGAACGACATGTCTCTGTATTTTTTATACAGTCAGTCAGTCAGATCCTCATATCCCCAGGTCATGTCTTGAGGCAGAAGCAAACATGAATGTGCAAGCAGATCAGTTTTTTCACTGATGCATGTGAGATGAGGGTTAGTTAGTTACCTGTCACTTACAAATAAAATCAAATTTCCCTCACCTCACAGATGAACAGTCTTGAGCTCCACTCACTGATTCTGCACAAATCCGCAATGTTTTTCAGCCCCCTGTGATATTTTTTCCTCAGATGCAGGCATATTTGTTTTGATACAAACTGATGAGTGACCATGATGAGCGTCCCTGATTGGCAAATCCACCTGTCAATCACAGCTATATAAACTCGGGTAGATTCAACAGTGGCCAGACACTTCATAAAGTATTGAAGAAGTATGTATTCTGGATCCCAGGCAAACATTTTGACTTATATTAGACTTATATTGTTATATATTGTTGTTGTTTTTTTTCCTTATTGTTCAACTATTTATCTTTTTTATAAGCAAACTGAGACAAAATGTTAGAAATAAACTGTACAGACATTTAAAAGAACAGCCATGAAACATCTTACAATCTGTTATTCTACTGGACAACACTTCAGTAATTTCTCTGAAGTAATTATATATGATTATTTTATTTAGAAATTGTTTAATGCGCTGTAGTTTAATGACCTAAAGATCCAGAGCAACCACGACATTCAATATTACACATTTTCTCTCATACAAATCAATGTCGAAATGATTTTGAAGAGTTGACACTTGACACATGTCCCTGTCTTCCTGCAGTTGTCCCAGTTCCTCCTGCTCCTCCATCTTTGCTCAGTCAGACTTCTTCTTATTCAAAGGAGCCTGTCTAAGTGCTGTTCAATCTTATAAACATGGACAATTCTTGTTTACTCTGAACTACATCTGCATTTACATCGAACATTTCACACTGTTTTTTCGTTGGTGACTAAAGAACAGCGCTGCCCTGACATTACATTCTTGCTTCGTTTCTTAGCCTGTCTGTCAGCAAAATAACAGCAAACATGTAACATACTTTGATTAAATAAAAGTGAATGAAACAACATGGAGGAATTGCTTTGGAAACAGTATATTCCATTGTTGTTTCTCAGTATGGCATAGCACAGCATTAGATCAGACTATACTTCCACACACAGACTGTATAAAGAAGTGGACTAAAGGAGTGTGACGTCATCCATAATGTTCGGCTCCACTCAAATGAAGATCATCGGGGTTAGCAGTTATAGGGGCCAAATTGGAGCCAAGTTTCATATGGAATTCCACATCATTGTTTATCTCATTAATCACCGTTTCATTATATTTTATGGTTTGGTTGTAAAATAGTGTAATGAGCTATTGTTTTTAGTTCAGAGTTGGCACTTTTTGTTGTTCTTGTAACTGTTTATGTGCTGTTTTTAACCCTATAGCAACAGATACTATGCGGACTTTCCATTACCGTAACTCTGCAACCAATTGTGCTCTCGTGTAAATTCAAACGGCATCTCAAAGCAGAGGCATGGGGCTCTTTAAATACGTTACTGTCATTACGGTAATTTGCTTATGTTGTCCCTTGAAGATGACCAATCAGAGCGCAGGTGCCGCCGGGATTCTCCCAGTCAGTTATTTGCGTCAAAAGAAAGATAAGGATGGATATGTAAAATAGAGGTAGTTGTGTGAAAAAGGGCAAAAGTACATGCTGATACTTTCTTTAACATGATTTTAATGGCTAAAAAGGAAAAAAGTCTAGGCAAGCTATGTGCTGTATGTGACACTTGGTTGCTATATCAACAAGGATGTGAAGGTTCGATTGGTCAGTTACTGGTCTGTTTTTGGAGACTGGCTCTAATGAGTTGAGACTACAGTTGTTTTGCTCTTGTTTTGGCATGGATTACAGCCAACAGGACTCCATCTGTTCAGAAAATAACCAAACAAAATTTGGCGAGCCTCCTTACACCAGAACATTGGTGTCAGAGGTGGGATTTGAACCCACGCCTTCAAGGGAGGCTGCAAATTTCTTCTGGTTGTTTATTTTTTGAATACAAGGGCCACTGTAGGCCGTAACCCACGCCAAAAAAAGAGCAAAACATCAGTGGTCTCAACTCACTAGAGCCAGTCTCCAAAACAGACCAGTAACTGACAAATAAAACCTTCAATCCTTGTCAGAATAGCAACCAAGTGCCACATACAAAAACGGTCACGTTAACGAAAACAACCAAAGGTGTCAACCCTGAACTAAACACAAAATATCAGACCGTTCTACTGTTTTATTAGCAAACAATACAAATGTAATGAAACGGAATTGAACTTGCCAATGGACCCCAGATATACTGCCATAGCCCCTAGAGTGAGGAGCCAATCAGATTCCACGGCTGAAAGAAGTCGAGAAAGCCAAGAGACTGTTATCGATATACTCAACAAGAAATATGATCTCTGGGTTAATGCATTTATGATGTTGATGAACAGTTTAACAGACGCATGCATATCCTTGTGAGCGACAATCAAACTCGTCCAGAGCTGTAAAGCAAAATCGCTTTAAACTAGACTTGAAACAAACAAAACATTACCTGTGTGCGATCTGGGAGCACTCACTCAACACATTTGCATTTTACTGCAGCTTTGACAGTTATGAGCAAGAAAATAGACAGGTTTTGTTGTGAATAAGTGAGATTATTATTCTGCAGTACACAAAATCAATGTCACTTTGCTTTAAAGAAAGAGAAATTGCCTCAGCTATTCTCTGTGGAGATTGTCAATGGAGCAGCCTTCAGCAAAACAGTGGGAAGACAGCATTTAGTGTGTTTAGGTCCTTCCGCCAAGCGTCTATATATCGATTATGTCCACACGGATGTAGGGCCAATTGTTATTTCAGATGCCATAACTGAGAACATGTCTTTAATAGAACGTATGGCAGCACAAAGCGAACTCTCTATCTTCTACCACTTACCCAGACACAGGAAGGGTGGAAGAAGTACTCAGTGTTGTTACTTAAGTAAAAGAGCAGATAACCGAGTAAAAAAAATACTCAAGCAAACGTAAAAGTATCACATGAAAAAACAATTCAAAAATGTACTAATAAGAGTAAAAAGTAAAAGTATTTCACGCAGATTTTAAGGCCTTATAAAGCTTCAAATGTAGTGATTCTGATAAATATTTGTGCTGAATTTAGTTCAATAGAAACAGTTAAATCAATATTTGTTTTCCTAGCTGTTTTTCTTGTTCGCTCAAACTTAGGACATGCTAAAAATAAACCCTCATCTTTTTCAGCATGTCTTAGAGAATAATAAAAAATACCTTACAGATAGCTGCTCTCAAATGTAGTGAAGTAAAAGTAAAATATCTACTTTAAAATCTACTCAAGTACAGTATAGATACCTAAAATGAATACTTAAGCGCAGTACTTTTACTTTGTTACATTCCACCACTAAAGGAGGTTCCTTTAAGTGTTCCCAAAGCCTCCTCTGTATGAGTAGGAGCTCTAAAAATGTGAAGGTGGTGGTTGGCAGTGGTTGGATACTGAAAACCTGGTCATTTTGGATCAAATATATTACATGAGCATAACAAATGGGAGTGTTAGTGCTAAAGCAGCTGGAATGTAGTGGGAAGTGGGAAAAGCAACAGATGGGATAAGGAATAGACAGTTTACAGCAACTCAGAGCACAAGGAACATGTCTTTTACACACGGACTTTGAATGTATATCGACAAGACTGAAATAATATGAACTGCTAAACTAATACAAGAATCACATACATTTCAGAACTAGTTTGTGACCAGAGCACGACCAGATATTTTGCCATTTACATTGTTAAAGATTTGTACATATATTTTTCCCATGTATTTGAGCAAAAGTTCCATACAGATATGTTGTATAAGCAGCTCTTGAGGTCAAAATAACTCTGTCGCGTTCTGTCTGCATCTAAGTGAATCAGGAAATGCAAGTTCAGGTAAGTGGTCACATTTTTATATATAACGCGTTTCCTCTTTCAAAGCACTCAAAGCGCTTTACGTCAAGGAACCACTCACACACACACACACATTCATACACCAGGGTACGCAGACACAGGGGGCGAGGTGGGTTAAGTGTCTTGCCCAAGGACACAACGACAGCATTCATCTGTGGGACGTGGAATCGCGCCGCTAACCTGGATCTGACCACTCGACCAATGATGTTCACTTCGAGAGCGGGATTTGAACCACCGACCTTCAGATCAGCAGACAAATGCTCTACCAACTGAGCCTCTGTCATGCTAGTAGGCTAGTTATTGTTAGCTCAGATCTCTGAAATTTATGTATTTATTTATTTATTTGAAAAGGGACAAAGCACATTAATGAACACCAGTAAAAACTACACGTGTAAATGTGCAGAAGTTAGCTGCACAGCTAATTTTCATTCTCAGTCCCTCACATCTAAAACAGGACAAGAGACAGGACGACACAAAACGACAAACAAAAATCAAACTCTCCTAAACATTCATACTTATATACATATTTACATATTTACAAATTAATGTCATCAAAAAACAGTGACCGCATAGATTACAGAGTAACAGTGACAGCATGAATTGCAAGGTACATGTCTGCAGTGCATGCCTACATACGTATATGTGCATGCACTGCACAACAACAACAACAACAACAGTACAATATGAGTCTGTTCAGACAGTCATGGCAATGCTACATATGTATATGTATCATGTACCATGAGTCTGAACAGCTCTAATGGGAGCAATGTTGATTGGATTTGAGCCATTTTTTAAGGTGAGTTTTAAAGGTGTTATATGTGGAGGATTCTCTTATTGTGTGAGGGATGTTATTCCACATGTTACAGCCTCTGACTGAGAGGACTGACTGTGCGAAGGTGGTACGTCGGTGAGGAACCTCACAGTCACCTCTCGTTGTCGCCCTGGTCCTGCCGGTGGGAGGTTTTTGTTTAATAAATTCTTGTAGTGGTGGTGGTGCGAGTCCATGGAGGATTTTGTATATATGTACAAGCATACTTAAAGTGTTTGAAATTGTCAAAGCTCAATAAATTATATGTTTGAAATGTGTGAAAAGAGCTTGTAAACTTATTGTGGTGATTAATTAGCATGCTCATAATGCATAAGATAAGTGAGGAATAACTTTGGACCACTGCAAACAATTTAAAATGAACTAGTTTTATTTTTCATGCTTTCAAGACTGAAAAATCTGGTACAGGACCGTTTAGTCCTCCCCGTGCAGGCCCAAAGAGTAAAAGTAATTCATAGCAGTTGTTTGAAGGCATTGGTTACCAGGCACTACACTGTGTCTCTATTCCCTCTTTACCCGGTATAGGACAGGTGGCTGGTGTAAAACCTAGAACAGCACAATAACATCAATTCAAGCTAAACCAATTTGACGCAGTAAATTTGAAGTTGTGCTGCGGCCAGACAAACAAACCACATCCATAATACATACCGATGTGGGAGCGCCACATCGAGGAATCCCAAGTCCACAGCCAATGTTTATCAGCAGCAGGTGGTCTTATTTAACCAGCAGAGCACGCTTCAGGCTGTGTGAATAAAAAGACTAAAGTAACAAAACCACAAGGAGGGAGAAATGCATGGAATGACTGCTTGAATTTGATTTTTTTTTTAATATTTTGTGTTATCTTATGTATGTTTACTTTATATGTATGTAGGTATGTTTATATGTATGTATGTATTTTGCCTTTTCATGTTTAAAACTACCTCTACATCTGTCTGCTATTTGCCCAGAAAGGTTTCAAAAGCTAGCTCAATGAACTTTTAAAGGGTTTTGCCCAGAATACTGAGTTTACTCATTTCTGTACTATCATTAACAATGTATGACACTGGCACACAGGCAAACACTTTCCAATTGCAGTTGCCATTGGGTGTTTCTAAACTTTAAGAATATATGTGATACTAAGATATGAATGTACCCGTATGTTTTAATATTGTTGGGTTTGACAACATTCTGTAGGGCTGTAATGTTTAATATGGAGAGGCAGCTAAAATGAAAATAGTTATAGAATTATAGAATACATATTTTTCAAACATGGCGAGGTCTATGGTCACTGATAGAAATGATTCAGTTCAACATGTGTTAGTGTAGAATACCTTTTGGATATTTCTCATGAGAATATAGTATGAAAAAGTGACTCTTGGCCTTTATCTTGGAGAATTACCATCTAGAGCCGTAGTTTAGGTCTAAATGGTGAGCAGTTTTTTGGGGGTTAGCAGTTTTTATGCAGAATAAGACCCCATTGAGACACAGTGAGGACATCTGACACACAGGGACACTTCAGAACATGTTTGTAAAGATCTAAACGACAGGGTTAGCCGGTTTTATGTAGGATAAGACCCCATGGAGACACACAGGGAGGGCATCTGACAAACGGGGAGGACATCTGACACACAGGGACACTTCAGAACATATTTGTACAGAGCTAAACTACGGGGTTAGCAGTTTTTATGTAGAATAAAACCCTATGCAGACATACAGGGAGGACATCTGACACACAGGATGTTTGTACAGATCTAAACTACAGGTTAAGCAGTTTCTATGCAGAATAAAACCCCATTGAGACACAGGGAGGGCATCTGATACATAGGGAGGGCATCTGGCACATAAGGACACTGCAGAACATGCTTGTACAGATCTAAACTACAGAGTTAGCAGTTTTTACGCAGAATAAGACCCCACAGAGACATAGGAAGTGCACCTGACACAAAGTTTTTATGCAGAATTAGACAGGAGATTTTGTTGTTTGTGGATGTGTATTTCAAGCGAGACAGTTTAAATCAGGCTAAAAACAGTAGCTCGTCCATCATTGTATTATCACATCCTATAATCTGAAAAACACCAAAAGGCTACAATTCTATATGAAGCTGCTAAGGAAAAAAACATTACTACAGACGATTTACAGAGCATGATTTTTTTCCCTTTAGTTTAAACCATCTTCAATTCTCTGAGCTTTGAGATTCCAATCAGTGCACGAATCAACACTTTAGGGCCGTGAGCCGAGGAGTTTAAGCCCTGTGTCAAACCTGGCAACATACACACTGCCAACCACTGTCCAAACACTGATCACCGTGCCCACAAAGCCAGCTAGGATTGAACTCTCTGCCCCTCGGTGAAAAATGGACCACGATACTAGACAAATGTGTCGTTCCACTCGAGGCAACTCAGAACCTATTGTTGACTCGTGCATGTACATGTAATATGATATTTCACATGACATCATACCAGTTTCGGTTTTATCGTAGCTGGTTGCGTTACAGTCCTGCAGGTGTGCAAACGGGTTCAATGAGTTCACAGGTTTCACTTTCACTTTACCTTAACACTGAGCCGATCCAGTAAAGTGTTTAATCCCCAGTTTATTGTAACTAAAATGGACAAGATTAGGAAGATTTTTTTTACAAACCTGGCAACCTTCTCCTGGGTGCAAAACTTTATTGCAGTTCTCGCGTGCCAATAGCCTGCAGCCTTTTCGCTTCAGAACACTTTGTGCTCATTGGTTTCGTGGTTTAGGTGTATTCCAAAAATAGTTGCTTGTATGAAGTACTGTTTACATTGTGAGTATTTTCTTCTTCAAATTATTCTAATATCTGGCAACTTTCTACATTTGTGAGGAAAATCTAATCGTAGAGCAGTGCTGTTGTGGCGTCCTTGGGCAAGACACTTAACCCAGCTCACCCCTTCTATGAGTATGAGTGTGTGTGTGTTGGTGTTTATGTGAATGGGTGAGTAGTTTCTTGCTTTAAGTACCTTGAAGGTGGAAAAGCACTTTGCAAAAATGTGATTGTTGACCATTTGTGGGAGCTGAAACTGCTCTACCAGTGACATTTACCTTGAGAGCGGGATTCAAACTGCCAACCTTCAGACACTCTACCGACTGAGCTACTGCCATTCAAACTAATGGCTTTATCTCATGAGTAAGTTTGATTAATAATAGGATTGTGTTACTTATTTTGAATTACATTTAACATAAAAAGGTAAAAAGAAAAAAAAAAAAAAAGACGAAAAAATAAATAAATAATAATAATTAAAATTAAATACTTTTGGGTGTTTTGGATGTTCTGGGATTTGATTGCGCCCTTCCTGTTCTAAAAAGCACTTTGAATTACTTCGTGTAGGAATTGTGCTCTACAGATAACCTTTTTTGCCTTATTTCAAGGAGATACATCTCAAAAACACCTTAAATTTACTCGATTTGTCTGATTCCGTGTCTTACATTTTGTTCAGCTGCCGAGGCGCCGTCCTGCTGTTTTGATTTTCTCTCGATCAGTGGAACCAGGAGCAAACTGACTAAAAGCCCAAAGAGTGACAGTGGCAGGTTACTTTGTGAATTTAAATGTCGCCCTCTGACTGAGAAGGCTTTAAACGACACACTTTTCGGCAGGACGTGTGGGAGGCAAATTAATGATGCATATTCAGAGAGTGACAGGATTATTTCTTAAAATATAGCACCTTAAATGTACAAATATGAGGCACAACGTGTGAAAAATCAAAAGTCCCTCAGCAGCATTTACATAATCGACTCGGAGCGCTACCTTTGAGTTGTGTCTGCAGTTTACCACGCAGTGTGTCAAGCCAGTCGTCAGTCACTCATTCTTATTCATTTGTCATGTTCTGGACTCCTGATATATATAGAGAGAATTTTTAAGCAGCTTTGGAAAAGTTTTAGATCGAAAAATTGGCCTGAAAATGCAGATTAATTTGACATAGCATCAATACATTTTTAGGACTTTTTTTTGAAAGAAGCTCAAGTGAATTAATAAATGATTTGAGTTCTTATATAGGCAGATTTTTTTTCTTATTTAAGTTATTTTTTTAAGTGGGCCCATCCGCTTTCAGTCAAATATTCCCATGGTCACATATTTATACAGCGCTTTTCCATCTTCAAGTCACCCAAAGCGCTTTACATCAAGGAACCCCTCACCCATTCACACACACATTCATACACCAGTGTACACAGACAATGGGGCGAGGTGGGTTAAGTGTCTTGCCAAAGGACACAACAACAGCATTCATCTATGGGAGCTGGAATTGCACCTTCAAACTGTGTGTCAGAGGCAATTCCATGACCCTGCCCAGCTGAGAGCCACACAGAGCCTGGACTTTTTTAAAGATAATCTAAAGACCTTTTTGTTTAGAAAAGCTTATTTAGTATTGATTTAAAGTTCTAAGAGATTCTATGGAATGAAGAGTGCATTACAAATAAAATGTATGATTATGATTATGATTATGATTATTTGACCGCTCAGCCCATGATGTTTAAACTGAGAGTGAAATTCGAACCACCTACCTACGGATCAATCAGCCATTCTTGGAAAAATCTGGGCTAGTTTGTGTTTTAATCCACAAAAAAAAAAAAAATACAATAAAATAAATTTAATAGAACTATATTAATTCCACGTGGATGTTTTTACATAAATCCATTTTTAGTGAAATATGCCTCAGCTTTGACATGGAAATTGTCAAAACCCAACAAAAGTTCCATCTAGTGCCTATTGGACGATCCCTCCAGACGCTAGCTATAGCTAATCATGTATTTACCCCACAAAAAAATCCAGATTTGAACATGATTTTCCGCTGTGAATAGCTTGTTCTCTCTTATAATGAGAGCAGATCAGACAGTAGAGGCCAAAACTATAGATGTTCAGCTTCACAAAGAGCCCAGCCATTTGTCTGTGCTCCAAAGGTTCAGACAGAGAATCAGCTTGGATTGGGGTTCATTTTCATCTGGCGTTTTTGGAAAAATAGGCCAGAACTCTAAGCAACACATTTCTGGAGAGTGCATGTCATAAAACCAGACTTGGAGACAGATAAGATTTATGCCATACTGTGAAAGAGCAAGGGTGCATGTATTTTCAGTGAAATAAAAACACCCAAAGGAGAGAAAAAAATGAAGAAAAAACATGATTTTATGCATTTTTTTTCTTTTTTTTGAGGGGGTGGGGGGACTAAAAAGTGGGTGAGCGGGGATATAAGTAGCCACATGATTATGCTGACATGGAGCCGTGTAGACATACGAAGAAAAAAAAATAATTTGTGAATATCCAACCCACAACCTCCTGACTGAGAGGCAATAACTAATGGCTTTGACCGCACTCCCACACACTGTAAACAACCCCACCGTGTACGCCCATGACCCTCCTTTACCCGTGTTCCCTCTCTCTCAACTGTTTAAATGTGATTGGCCCTGGCTTATGGAGCTGAGGGAGCAGAGCTAGTCTCATTAAAAGCAGAGCAGAGGTCAGCACACTCTTCACCCGCCGCGCCAGAAATGAACGTGTAAAGCCCACATGCACTGGCACAACGGGAGGGTAGTCAGGGCACAGGCAGTGAGAAAACATTACCTGATAGAATCTTATCTTAGAATACAAAAATGATCTCTCTATTAACTTATTAGAAATGCTATGGTTTGGGTCGCAGCTGGAGTACAGGGTGTGTGTTGGAGGTGGAGGACGGGGTGTATTTCCGCACTGGGACTGAGCGTTCTTGTGCCATATGGTTAAATAGAACATGTTCTTTTACCGGTGCAAAACAACAGGTCGAGACATCCTCTGCTGTTAGCAAAGGAACAGGGAATACTTCTGAGACTCTGAGGGTTGAAATCAAGTAATAATGAAATGGTGTGGGCATTATATCAACAAAAAAAGGACTGACTGACTCTGGGAGATTGGTTAAAGATGCTTTGTGTAACTTTTCTGGTGGAGGATGGGGATAATAATAATAATAGTAATTGCTTTTCTCTCCTGTTCTCTCCATGTTATTGAACTTATCTAAGCCAGTTTACAGGTCAGATCTGTGGAGAGGCTATTTCAGACACAGTAAGTATGCATCTTCTTCTGTGGTTGAATAAATGTTAGTTAGATATGTTAAAGCTCCCATCTGTAAGTGTATTTGATTTTTTGTTACTAGTAAATGTCAGATGTGAAACCTGTTCCCCCTCCCCTTTCCTGACTTTTGTTCTTTCCATAGACTGTACATATAAACGGACGTCGCTAACCTGCTAGCCGCCACGTTCCAAACAGAAGATGATGCGCTTCCGACTCCATTGACTCTGACTATAATTCACTTTCTCTTTGAAAAAGTGCCGCCCCGCTCTCCATAACTGCTGCTTTCAGTTAATAAGAGACCAATGAAGCCGCTCCCGCTGGCGTTAGCAACAGGTTTGATTGACAGCATTGCTAAGCGCCTGACCCTGCTAAACCAGCGGTGCGGCCGAGAAACAGGGTTATTCAACAGTTTCGCTCCAGATTGGTTCTTTGGTTGCTGAGACTCGCGGTCGGAATGCCAAATATGGAGCTCGGCTTCAATTTCGCCCCATAACCGTTAGCCTCGATGAGCGTCCTTTGACTGGAGCTGTGGGTGCTAAGGGTGACGTCACACTCACTTAGTCCACTTTTTTATACAGTCTATGGTTCTGTCTCACCTGTGTTCTCTGGTCTTCTTCTGTCAGGCCAAACCTACTGTATAAAGCAGCAGTAAAGTTGATAGCATCTAGTGGTGATATGTGGGATTACAGCTGGGCGGGTCAGCCAATCGAATTACATATGGTAGCTTTAAATGCTAGGCTGACAATGTTACATAATGCACATTTTGTATATTGCTCAAATTATGGAGAATTTCTACTATAATTTAAGAGAAAACTGAAATGAATCTAAAATAATATAATTTCAGTGGATAAAGACTATTAGTCATATGCTCCCAGATGAAGTTGGATTGATTTACAACATTATGACACATTATATTTAGAGCTAATTTAATTTCAAGTTATCAGTCCAATCACATGACTAAATCTCATAATTTGACCTTCCATATCAAACCGTTATTTCCTCGCGTGGCATTAGGGAGCAGTCGTTATCACCGTCTCTCTCAGTTCATTCGCTGATGTATCGATGCCACTTTTATTCTGCTTTGTTTTGTTTATACGTTTACGGAGGCCCTGGGTGTGTCTCTAAGGTACACTTTGTCTGTTTGATTAATGACACCACTCAGAGCAGCCAGTGAAACACGCCTGGGATTTATGCTCATGAGAAACGGATTACCTTTAACAACAGAACAATAGAGAATACTGATAGTGATGGGTTACTACGGCAACATTACAGGGGCCAGAGAGTAATGCAATCATCAGCCTGGTGTTGAGACAAATGAGATTTCAGTGCAGCCAATACGAAGAAATTATTTACAACTTTTAATCTTAGATCTGATTTGATGTAAAGTTATCTGATATGTTTGCAATGCTATTTCACTTCGATAAACAAATAGCTTCCTTTGCCACCAGAATGTTTAATGTATGCTCTAACTATAGCCCAGTTATCTTAAAAAGCTTTTTTTCTCTGTATATTTGAGTGTGCAATGTGTTTTGGGTTTTTCAATAAAAAGTAAACTTACAAAAAACAAACAGAAATAACTTTTAAGCCTTGTTTTTTGTTATTTTCTTTTTTAAAATAAGATTTGGGTATAGTTACAACCCTAACTGGTAAATGGTCACATCTTTATATAGCGCTCCAGGCAGCCAAAGCACTTTAAATCAAAGAACCACTCACCCATTCACACCAGTGTACGCAGACAGCGAGGTGGGTTAAGTGTCTTGCACAAGGACACAACAACCGCATTCATCTGTGGGAGCTGGAATCGCACCGCCAACCTGTGGGTCAGTGGATCTGGAACCAATCATGTTTATTTTGAGAGCGGAATTCGAACCACCAACCTTTGGATCAGTGGACAAACATTGTACCAACTGAGCTGCTATCGCCCAATTAACCTCATTAAAATCGTTGTTAAAATGACACATTATTGGGTATAAATATTAATGATGCACTATGTAACTTTTCTGGTTGGGGTCTGCCACATGCTGTTGTATATGCTTTGCATGAAATGTATCACAGTGCAGCATTACAGTTATTGATCCTGGATTTAGTCAGTAACAGCTGTTTATATTACTAATAAACATGCCTTGAAAAACATGCATTCTTACTGTGAGCAGGGTCACCTCTCCATAGCTCTGACTTGGCTGGTAACTTGGCTGGTGGCATCCCAGCATAAGTTCAATGCTGTACTGGGGAACATTCTAAGCCAACTTTTTGATACACAGGCCACAATACTTTCTAAAATTTGACAGAGGGGCCGGGCCAGGATATATATATGTGTATATTATATTAGAGATTTGGCCTGTAACATGCAGCAAAGCAGGAATATGCAAGACTCATTGTACAAATAGTTTTCCAAATGCATGAAATAAATTAATAATTACTGTATTCAATTTCAGTTAAATAAACACAGCAGAAAACAAGGTTTACCCTTACTATTTTAACAGGCTCGATGGGCCGGATTAATAAGCCCAAAGAGCCGTGTGTGGCCCCCGGGCCGTAGTTTGTCCATGTCTATTCTAAGCCAAGCAATAACATCTCCATGGAGACAAAAATACGCAGTGCAAATATATAAAGAGAAAAACAGTATTTTTCCAACACTTCTCCTTTATCTACACAATAATGAAACCACAAGACAAGTTTGTGTACGAAAATCTGCCAGAAAAAGTTTGCTCAAAGTTCGATATCGGAGTTCGCTTGAGCAGTTTGAAGCATTTAGCCAGTTTTAATTTGCACCTTCATTTAAAAACAACCGGAAGACTTGTGTAGATTGTTGTGTGCTTCTTTTACAACAATCTAATACCACGAGTGCAGTAGATTACAGCAGCTCCACACTCTGGTGCCATTAGACTCATCCTCTCCGCTAATGGGCCTTGTGATGAGCTATTGATCCACAGCGTTTGGGCAAAGCAGGACTGCACACCAACACAACACAAAACATTGAAGAGGAAGCACAAGTTTGCAGTGTTCCAAGTTCATTTTTGTGGGCGATTGGTTGGGCTCTTGTGAGTAAATCCTGCTTCTTCTGCTAGTTCACTTTTCTTCATCACGTTGCTGCTGCCTTGAGAGAAAGTATTGCTCAAGTTGCTCAAGTTTCGTGTGAAATTTTCCTCTTCTTGTTCGTCTGACCTTTGACCCCTTTGCAACAATAAGCTGATCAATAACTTTCCTCGGTACGCTCGGGTAGTTGTGTGATTCAGCTAGAAAATTAGAACGTTCAAAACATTTCAGTGTGGAGTGGTGTTGTCACGATGTCCGACTGAAATTTCAAACTAGATTTAATTTCTAAGGCTAAATGTTGATGTTATGTGTCTGTTTTGATGCCCAGTGATGGAAGAAGTACTCATTTTTGTTACTTGAGTAAAAGTACAGATACCAGAGCAAGAAAAATACTCAGGTAAAAGTAAAAGTATCACATGAAAAAATCAACTCAAGTAAAAGTATTAAAGTACCTGTTTAAAAATGTACATAAAAAGTGAAAGTATCTAATAAATCTTCAAATATGGTGATTTTGAAAAAAAATGTTGCTGAATTTTGTTCAACAGAAGCAAATGATGTTTTTCTTTGTATGTTTTTGTTTGATCACTTTACTAATGTGTTAAAGATAAACCCTCAGTCTTTTCAGCACGTCTCAAACAATCAGGAAAAATACTTTTACTTTTCAGTCCAGTTAAAAAATGTAGTGGAGTAGAAAGTACAGATACTTTTCTCAAATGTAGTGAAGTAAAAGTAAAAAGTACCCACTGTAAAGTACAGATAGCAAAAAATTCAACTTAAATACAGTGCTTTACTACTTGTACTTTACCTTCCACTGCTGCAGTTGATTTTCCTCTAATAACACTTATGTTTTGCACATTATGGGCTGGTACAAATGGGTCTATGTTGAGATTCACATATCAAATCGTGCATAGATTGTGAAATGAAACACAAATGCTAATTAAGTAAAGCACAGGTACCTCAACTGTATGCTTAAGTACAGTACTTTACTACTTTTACTTTGTTACGTTTCGAAACAGATCAAACCACAGGGATAATAACAAAAACATTTTTTAGACAAATTGATGTATTTTTCAACACAAAATAGGTAGTTTCTTTAATAATCTCACGTGGCCTCATATCTGTTCAAGATCATATATAAAACTGCTCAGAAAATGTCAAACTCTGTCCTGTTTATATTATATAAGATATTTGAGTACCTAGTTTCAATAGTATTTTATTATATATTAGTATCTGGGTATCAATACTTTGAACAACTCTAGTGTGTCTGTTCATTGTGGTAAATGGCAAATGGCCACAAATACTGTATATCTTTTCCATCTTCAAGTCACTCAGAGCACTTTACATCAAGGAACCACTCACACATTCACACACACAGACACTGGGGGCGAGGTGGGTTCAGTGTCTTGCCCAAGGACACAACAACAGCGTTCATCTGAGGGAGCTGGAATCGCACCGCCAAGGTATTCAACCAGTGAGCTACTGTCGACAATTAACCTCATTTAAAAATTCTTTGTAATCCCTCAGGTTTGATCCATAGTAAAAGCCAAAAGTACATTTTATCAACTGGACAAAAAGTTGTAGGAGTGAAGATGTTTTGCTGCTCATCCAAGCCAAAGATGAGCAGCAAAACATCTTCACTCCTACAACTTTTTGTCCACTTGACAGAATTTACTTTTGGCTTTTAGTATCAATGATGTTTATGCCGAGAGTGGGATTCAAACTGCAAACCTTCGGCACACTCCACCAACTGAGCTACTCTCTCCCCTGATTAAAGGCACTGAGCCAGTTTTCTCCTCATGTAGTGGAGTCAAATACTCACTTTGTGTTCAAATCGACCTGATAAGCGCTGTCCATTTCTAATTGTGAAGCGATTTAACGATGTTGAACCCGGATGTGCAGCTCGTGTGCAGTCAGCAGCAACGACCACTGTCTTATCACTCCGCTTTGCCCCTCAAACGTGATGAAACTCTCTAAGAAACTCATTGCGATGAGGAATTGGGATGCTAGAGACGTGTTAGGAAAGTGAGCAATGGGAGAAGACAATACTGATCATTTCTGGATAATTTATCAACTCACCAACAAGCCATAAACAAAGTAATAAAGGCTGAGCAGGCAATTGATGACCTCTAAGCTTCTTTTAAGGCCTCCAAAACGCCACGCATCAGCAGAAAGACGCCCAAATCTTCTGTGTCAAATTGGATTGTAGTGAATAGCCTTTTCCTCGCTTCCCACAATGAGACACGTTAAAAGCAGAGTGACTGATGGGGTAATTAGAGTGTGGGCTGTCCTTTCATAACCTCTGCTCTCCAGCCTTATCAGGACCTCTCCTCCGACTGCGAATACATGATTAATAACCTTCATATAGGCTCGTTATGCTCGTCATACTTTTGATCCAGTTTAGACCTGGAATTGTTCCGTTTTAGATCAAGGTTCGATCAGGTGGGAATCAGAAAGCCAAAGATTTCCAAGGTGGTACTTACTGTAATGACTTGAAAAATATAGGCTATCATTAAAACTGTATCACTACTTCTACTAATACACTACTTTGATTAACTCTAACCCCTTGGAATAATAAGCCTGAATCAGTCTTAATTAACAATTTACTCATTGCAATTTAAGTCAACTTGTTCAAGTTCATTAAGACTAATTAAAGGGCCCATATTACTCTATTTTCTGATCTCTGTTATAATGTTGTTTCTTCGTCACAAACAGACCTGGAGTTGTGTTTTATTCACACATGTTTCACACACAAACCCTGCAGATTTAGGCTGAGTTCTTCTCTATTCACTCTATTCCACCTTGTGATGTCATCTGGTGATACAGGAAGTGCTTTACTGTGTTTCTAAACTCCACACACCTTCACTAGAATCATTTGGATAATTTTAGTCCTGGAATTTCCCATCTCTGCTGAACTAAAGGTAAAAGGACCTGTTAACTTGAAAACTGCCACTTCATGACATCATAAGGTGGAACAGAGCATGTTGAGCCTTGGTGATGTGGACAGAGTAATAACACTTAACGCTTAATGCTCAAAGGAGTAAATTTTGCGTAATATAGGACCTTTAAGGTGTAGTTATGATAAAGTGGCACTATGGTAAAAGCCAAAGTTAAGTCTGTCACTTAAAAAAGTTGTAGGAGTGAAGACGTTTCGCTGCTCATCCAAGCCGCTTCTTCAGTTCTGGTCAGATTGCTGGTGGACACGGCCCATTAACAGTAGCTGTTTACAGTTTCAGTTGTGGTTAGCTTCTCCCTTCAGATAGATATAAAGCAGTGTCCAGCCGTGATATGATCAGAACTGAAGACGCCGCTTGGATGAGCAGCGAAAACGGTTTCACACTTACAACAGATTTAATTTAGGCTTTTACTATGGTTCAGACCTGGATGTTGGAGGGATTACAGACAATCTGCTCATTATCATACTACTTTATAATCAGGCCTTATTGTTGCAAACCAAATGCGCTAAAAATGTCTCAGTAGGTCTGTCACGATAATCACTATATCCACTTATCATTCAATATATGAAGGTTGGAACGATGTTTTTTGTGGTCAGTATTTATCATGTGAACAATTTCTTTGCACTACTAGGAAATGTTTGTTAAGCGGTAAAAAGTAGTTTTTGTGGTTTAAATCTGCTCTTGGGTTATTGTATCAGTGGCATGAATTAGTTTCAGTTATATTGCTGAACTAAATATAGACAATAAACAATATATCACACTTCAAAATGTTATCGTGACAGGAATAAGTGTCAGTTATGTGTTGGTTGAGGTAAAAAAAATACTGCACAGAATCTCACTGAATTATTCATTTTTTTCTCTTCTCTTTAAATCAGAGGTGCCCAAACTTTTTTTTTTTTTTTCGAGGGCCACATCTCAAAACATTTTCAAGTGGAGGGCCATAGACCGGAGCAATGCAGTGCAATGCTTTAAACACAGCTTTGATAGAGCCACTATAGATTAATAAGGCTTGAAACACATTTATTTTAGGTCTGCATCACACTGCAATGTGATGTTTGAGGACATAGTGGTAGAAATAGTTACATTTCCTGTTAAAAGCATTGCTTGTGATCAATTGGGCCGGTTCAGCAGGAGGACTGAGGGCCAATAAAAACTGATCTGAGCGCCGCATTTGGCCCCTGGGCCACAGTTTGGACACCCATGCTTTAAATGTTCCGCCCTTTCCCTCTTAGTTCTTTAGTTTTCTTTTACTGTTTTCTTACTTGCCTACCCATACCCATACACACACACACACACACACACACACACACACACACACACACTTACGCTCACATATAAGAAAAAAAGAAGAACAGATGTCATTCTTACAGTCTCGTCACCCCCTTTTCCTTCATGTCAAAACATCTAATATCTTTTATTGTTTGCATTGTGGCTAATATCACAATAAAGAAAAATATCAACATGTATTGCTCAGATTTGAATGAGATGTGAAATTACGCACAACCATTTACACTGATATTTCCTCATTATCACTCATTATGTCTTCAAACGATACATCCCTTTCAACTCATTTCAATGCTGCTTCTCGCCCACCTCTTTCACGGCATTCTTCCTCTGAATGTGACATAAATAAAAGATACAATTTCCTTTGATCTGCAGTTGGTAATTACACGGAGCAGATCTACGCCACATCTCATGCTTGATTAGCCCCTCGGTAGATTTACACGTATATATATTGACGTTTCAATTGGACTCCGCTGGTTTGAATGCATACTTTCTTATACATCCCACTGTTTTGTGCTTATTCACGGCATGCCTATATCCTGCTGCTTCCCGGGAAAAGATTTGCAAGCTGGTAGAATTTGATCCCCCCAGAACAAATTGAGATGTACTGTACTTGCCGCGCTCAGCAGTGGCGAAAAATCCAGAAGCTCAGAGACGCCATGTTGTGCTGACTAGACCACTGCCTACCTTTCTTCACAATAGTATCCAAAATTCCCATGTGCTACACAGGAAACCAAATATTGTGTTTTGAGAGGCATTTCGAGCATGAAAGAAAGTGGGGCATGCTGGGAGAGGAAAATGGAGGGGCGATTGTCAGTCCCTTTGGAAAGTTTTTTCAATCTCCAAGATGCTCAGACAAGTTTGTAGGATATAGTGTCATGCAAAAGTTGATGTGAAAATGCAATGCGTGAATAAATATGGAAAGTATTTATTTTGCTTGTTTGTTAAAAAGGTGCACTATGCAACTTCTCTGGTGGTGGGTCTCCATGGAAATGTAATTGCCTTGAATGTTCCACGGTATTGCATTAAATCTGTCTTGAATTCACTTTTTTATGTTTTTATTGCTCAAAAATACCTTGAAAAACACGGATTCTTACAATGAGCAGGGTTGCCTCTCCACAGATCTGACCTGTAACTTTGTTTTATGGCATCGCCTGCTCATTTTCATTTGAAATACTGTGGAACTTACATCTCCATGGAGACGCTCTCACCCAGAAAGGTTACATAGTGCTCCTTTACAAAAAGCCGGTCATCTTGGTGTGGATTACAGTTTACAAAATACAGTTTAGTATTTTTACAATGTTTTTTTTATTATGTATGAAGGGTTTCCATTAAAAGATGAAGTTTCCAAAAAAAAAAAAAAAAAAAAATAAAGTATTTCACAAATATAAATAATTTTGGTAATCTTAACTGACCTAAAACAGTAAATTTTAGTCTAATTTCCTGTCAGACAGTGAGAAAAAAAAAGCGTATGTCTCTTTTTAAATAGTGAACTTCTAGCTTCAACTGTCTGTGCCATCTATGCAGAAAGTGCTTCCAGGTTAGACTGCATTTTTCTCGTGTATGTGTCTGTTAAAACACTTTCTTTCCAAACCTGTCACAAACTTTTGCCCCTTGCCGTCCGTAAACACCATTGAGGCTCTCAGCACTTCATAAGAATGATGTTGTGCGCTCCTGTGGCTGACGCAGGCCGATCCTGAGCCTGCTCTCTCATTGTTTCCCCCTCCTCTGCTCTGACCCCCTCTCAGTCACCTCTCCGTTATTGGATTGACTGGCTCTGCTTTGGGAGCGGCACTGGCGGCTCAAACAGGGAATTGCCTTTAAACTGAGCGGAGGCCCGTCTTAAGCTCACTGTCAGCTCCACTTTGGGGCCGAGTGACTCCGAGCGCCCCACAATGTTCTCAATAACACCGGAGCCAAACTATACACCTCCAGGGGAATATTTAAGTTTAAAGGAACTGTATGTAGCCTGCGCTCTTACACTTTTTAAAAAGCTACTACAACTACCTGCAGATAGAGGACGCTTTAAAGTTTTATCATTCTCAGTATATGGCAGTGGTGGAAGAAGTACTCAATTTTATAACTAAAAGTGCAGATACCAGGGCAAAAAAAAACACTCAAGTAAAAGTAAAAGTGTCACATGAAAAGTCTACTTAAGTAAAAGTGTTTAAGAGTTTGAGACCTAATAAAGCTTCAAATTTTGTGATTTTGATGCAGATTTGTGCTGAATTTTGAACAGAAACAATTAAATGGATCATTTTTTTCTAGCTGTTTTTATTTGTATATTTTTGATTGCTTAAATTACGTGTTAAAAATAAATCAGCCTCAGCCTTTTCAGCAGGTCTCAGACTATAATGAAAAATACTTTTAACTTTCAGTCCACTTCAAAAATGTAGTGGAGTAGAAAGTATAGATACCTGCTCTCAAATGTAGTACAGACATTTATACTTAAGTACAGTAAAGTACTACTTTGACTTTGTTACGTTTCACCACTGCCAAATAGACAGGATTTAGTGGATTTATACATTGTCAAAGTAGAGGCCCGTCTCACATCTTCAGGAAGATTGTTCCAGGTTTTAGCTGCAGATAAGTCTCTCCAAGTCTGGTTTTGACAGTAAACCTTTGATTTTTGCAATGTTTTTAGATGGTAAAAAGCTGCAGATGTTATTGATTTGATGTGGCTTTTAAAGTTCAAGTCTGAGTCCATTATTACCCCTCAATTTCTAGCCTGATTTGAAGGTTTTAGAGAGAGACACTGGAGGTGACTGCTGACACTTTTTTTTTTTTCAAATGAGGTAAAAAGTCACAAATGAAAAAAATCTGATTTTCCAACCACTCGTTTATCGAATTTAAAATCACTGTCAAAAGTTCCGCACAGGCAGGTGACAGACTGCTTTACATGCTGTTTGAGAGGGACAGTCAGTACGTAACAGAGAGGAACATAGTCAAAAACAAACCCTGAGGCCCCCCTAGAAATGTCAACCTACAGCCAGCAGCAGTCATTTTCAAACGTTAC
The DNA here is from genome assembly GCA_019594935.1 of Periophthalmus modestus. Taxonomy (NCBI): domain Eukaryota; kingdom Metazoa; phylum Chordata; class Actinopteri; order Gobiiformes; family Gobiidae; genus Periophthalmus; species Periophthalmus modestus. The sequence continues at coordinate 25,197,783 of JAIEZT010000021.1, read as the reverse complement.
CTTGGTTAAAGGGGCCATATTACACTATTCTCTGATTATGATGTTGTTTTTTCATCTCAAACATAAGTGGAGTTGTTAAATTGGCACATTTTAAGCCGTTTTTTGATCTTCTGATGTTATAATGCTGTTTTCTCATCAAAAACATACCTGGAGGTGTGTTTTGTTTTATCCACATGTTTACACAGAAATCCTGCATATTTAGGCTTTGCTTTTTCTCTTAAAACAGAAAACACACTGTTCCACCTTGTGATGTCATGTGGTAATACAGGAAGTGCTTCACTGTGTTTTTAAACTCCATAAACCTTCACTAGAATCATTTAGAACTGCCGACCTCTACTGAAACGAAGGAAAAAAATTGTAGCCGTTAACTTAAAAAGTACCATTTCGTTACATCACAAGGTGGAACTGAGCATGTTGAGCTTTAAAAATGTAGACAGGCTAATAAAGGGTCACTCAAACATGTGTGAATGAAGCAAAACACAACTATGGTGTTTTTTGAGGAGGTGACAACATTATAACATGGTTTAAAACTCACAAGAATCCATTTTGTGCAATGTAGGACTTTTAAGTAGTCTGCACAAAGAGTCCATCAAATATAATAGAAAGTCAGTTGTGCTTGTTGCATGGAAACTGGTGACAGCGTTAAAGACCAAACAGCATTATGTAGTGTCAGACTAACTTTGGCGTGCCCTCAATACAACGTCCACTGCAGCTTTCATAATGAGGCTTACTTACACAACAGGGCAGTACATCAGCAGAACAGTTACAGTTGTCTCCCATCCCGACACGCGCTCGCTTCTGTTTATTTATCTGATTCTTTTCCGGGTATCAATTTGTCCTCATTTAGTTTGGAGGAAAGCTGTGCATGCCGACAAGACAATGTGTTTGTTTTAGGAGCAAAAAATCTAGACGAATTGTGCAGAGATGGCAGGTTCGGGCACGCTGTGAGCTAGGCTGTTTCTGTGGCTCGTAACGAAATGCCAACCAAATGAGGACAGATCAGGGGGCGAGCGAGCGCTAGCATTACGGAGAGGTGGAAGACGGATGGCGCTGCTCAGACTGAGAGAGGAGAAGAACCTGCACGGGCACATTAATACACAGCAGCACATTTACACTGACGTACGACTCAAGGACAGATGCATCAGAGCAGAGGGTCTCAAACTGTGGGGCACGTACTACTGGTGGTGGTACAGTGCAGTTGAAAAGGTAGAACTATAGTTTAATTCCTGCTCTTATCGTGTCTGCGGTTGGCCCTGGTTTTCGTGTGGATATGCAGGTAGGTGATTTTTTGTATTTGTACAGTAGCCTGAATGTCCCTCAACAATACACACTTCTCGAAAACTTTACAAAAATGGTAGTCTGGATGCCGGTTTGAACTCCCCTGGTTCAGATGGGTGTGATTGACAGGTGGATTAGACAATTAGGGACACGCAGTGATGGGAAGAATACTTTGAAAATGTATTTAGTTACAGAATATTAAATCCCTGAGTTAAAATGTATTTTGTAACATTATGATACATGGTCCAGTCAGGGTACATTGTTCTGAATATTTAGAATACAAAAGTTGAAAAAAACACGAGGCCCTCAAAAAGTACAAAATAATTAAAAGCATTTATCACCTAGCACACCACATGGCAGATAAAGTTAAAATCATGCCAACAAGTACCAAAGGACAATTTTGCACAATCGCTATACATCCAAGTAGCACTCCTGCCTCTAACTTTTGTACAATACTTTCACACTGAGTTGCATTACAGGGTAAGAACGCAACATGGGGTTAAAAAACAGCTTTATGCTTCTTTCGCTGTTTGTTCTGCATTTCCATTTAGAGAAGGAAAAATCACACATGCCTCGCCACAAGAGCGATGTTTTCTATTTTTCTTATTGATTATAAGCAGTTTGAAGCCTACATTATATGATCAAGTACTGCAGTGTATTTCTGCAAATGTACAAGTAACTGCACCACAATACAGTACAGCTCTGTACATGTATTTAGATACTTCCCAACACACAAGGTCTGTTCATATTAAAACAAATATGGCTGCTTACAAGGAAAAAGGAACATTTACAGCAATATTATTATTATTAGCCCACAATAGCAATACAAAATCTATATTACAGTAAAATACGGCAATGGGACTATTAAACTACAGACTTGATTTAGACTCATTTGTTACTTGCTATGTTGAAGAATCTCTCAATACAATGCAATTTATTTTTGTAAAGCCCAAAATCACAACAGCAGTCGTCTCTTAGAGCTGAACATGAGAATTGATTTAAATAATAGAAAGTTAGAAAATCAACAATGCAAGAGAAGCAGACAAGCAAATTAATCAACAGAAAACAAGCAAAAATCACGATATCATAAAAAAAACAACCTCATATTTCAACAGTCAGCAGTGGACTCTATATTGTCAGATTTGAGCTAAGTGAATAGATTTTGTGCAAAGTCACAGACAGACAGCAAACACCAGCTGATCCTCTGACTAACAAAGACATACTTAACACGACAAATGTTGCGACGCTACCAAAAGCTGGCTAATGCTAATATACAGATGGTGAAGCATCAACAACCCAGCCGGCAACTAGAGCTGCGTCCAATCAAGGCTGGAGCTGACAAGATGAAATGCGTCTGAAACAACAGTTTGGATTTAAAGACGTCATGTATCGCACTGGCACAACGTCAACAATCTGCCCATCATCAGTCAATTTCTACTGGTAAGTTTCTGGCAAAACTTTAACCCTGGAGAACCCAATAACCCTTTTCTTCTTTGAAAAATTATGATCATCGCATTAAATTACTGCTATAAGTTCACTGAACACTGAAATATCCACTTTTCAATTTTAACCCTTTATTCCCTAATTTAGGATCGGGGCCAAATTTGACCCATTGGGCTCGCTAATTTATCAAAAAAGAATATAAAACGTACTTTAGACATTTTGGATTCTATTACTAAAAAGATTAAGAAAAAAACCCACAGTTTTACCAACCGTTGGTTTGCTGAGAAGACGATTTTGTTTGGGTAGTTTTCCAGCTCAACAGGTCAGCCATCTTGTCACTACCACTCTGGCTCAGTTTAGTTCAATATTCATCCACTAGGTGTCTCTATGCAGGGGCCAGAAGTGGCACTCTGGGCTTTTTGAATTTTATGACTTGAAATCTGACTTTTTTGTTTGTTTGTTCATTTTGGGTGGCAGCAACTAAACGTGGCCAAATTTGACCCCGTGGGTTCTCCAGAGTTAAGGCACTGCACATATATTTAAAATAGCAATTGTAGAACTGGTGAAGTAAATTGTTATTAAATTGGAGACTGCAGCTTTTTTTTAGCTCACTTAAAAGGGCCTATATTAAGCAAAATGGACTGTTATAATGTTGTTACTGCCTCAAAAACATACCCAAGTTGTGTTTTGTTTCATTCACACATGTTTGAGTAACACTGGTGTATATGTCTATCAACATCTCCAAAGCTGAAAATGATCTGTTCCACCTTGTGATGTCATGAAGTGGTAGTTTTCAAATTAACAGCCTTTAGTTCAGTTGAGATTTACAACTCCAGGGCTAAAATGATCCAAATGACTCTAGTGAAAGTGTGTGGAGTTTAAAAGCACAATGGAGCACTTCCTGTATTACTACATGACATCACAAGGTGGAACAGAGTGTTTTCTGCATTTGAGAAGAACTTAGCCTAAATATGCAGTGTTTGTGTGTTAAACATGTGTGAATGAAACAAAACGCAATTCCAGGTATGTTTTTGATGAGGAAACATTATAACATAGATCAGAAAACAGCGTAATATGGGCCCTTTAAGGCTCCTATATATTTGCCGGGATCACATGACCAACGACACTATATGTAAAAGAACACAAACGAATCCATTTAAAAATTACATGAGCGTTTTACATCCTGGATCCTTTTTAAGAACAACATACCTCACTGCTGTAAGTCCTCAGGCACCAATCACATCACCTTTAGTTTAATAGCTCCATTATTAGACTGTAATTCACATAAAAACATGACAACCTGGCTGCCAATAGCACAATGTGACTTTATGGACTGTGACAAAGCACTCTTTCTTTTTAATGTTTCTCATCAATGACTTCAATCACAGAGCAGTGAAATGAATCAGGTGTGAAGACAGCATATGAAACAGAAAGCAACAATAACCAAGCATGAGGCTGTTCACGTGGAAATGTCCAAAGCCACTCCGGTACCTGCTGATTTTTAAGAGTCCATATTGAATAGAGATTTGTAGAAGTGAAAGTACAGGTTGCGTTTCAGTAATGGCTCATATCAGTGGGAGCCCATTGTTGGTCTAATTATAAAACACATGTCTGTATGCTTCATTCTTGTCAGTATAACATAATGGAGGGTGTTGAACTGATTGTCAGTCTGTTAAATTGTCACATTTTAAGTTGTTAAAGGGCCCGTATAAAGTTGTTTTCTGATCTTCTGATGTTATAATGTTGTTTCCTCATCACAAACAAACCTGGACTTGCGTTTTGTTTCATTCACACATATTTAACACAGAAATCCTGCATATTTACAAGTTTTTCTCTCAAATTGACAACACTCTGTTCCACCTTGTGATGTCATGCGGTGATACAGGAAGTACTTCAGTGTGTTTTTAAACTCCATACACCTTCACTAGAATCATTTGGATGATTTTAGCTGTAGAATTGCTGACCTCTACTGAACTAAAGAAAACAAGTGTAGCCGTTAACTTGAAAACAACCACTTCATGACGTCACAAGGTGCAACGAGGCATTTTGAACTTTGCAGATTTACACAGACTATTAAACCAGGATTACTCAGACACATGTGAATGAAACAAAACACAACTCTGGGTATGTTTTTGAGGAGGCAATAGCATTATAACATGACTTGAAGCTCACAAGAGTCAATTTTGTGTAATATAGGCGCTTTAAGTTAAGTTCATTTGGACTAGCTAGATATTCTTGCATTGTTTTATGCAAGTTTACTCTCTGGTAATTCATCTCCTTGTATATATTTATAGATATATATATGTGCTGATTGCGAGCCTGATTAAACTGAGAGTGATAAAGCAAGATACAACAGCCATGGCAAACAAAAACATATGGCTATATACAGGAATAAACTCAAAAATGCAAATGAGGAAAGACAAAAGGGAGAAAACCTCTAAAGCAGCATATTTAACTGTGCACATTATAATTTAGCAATGTACACAACACTGGTAACTTATATCCGTTATGCAAAAACACTGAACCCAATCATATCATGGACTGAGACACAGTGGTGGTCTGGGAGCACACAGCATTCGTTATCCATAATGAGTAATTAGTTTGAATGTGTATGAGCTGTTGTTTAGTGCTCTGCTTTGATGATGGAGAATTAGGGTGCAATATTTAGACCAAAGATAGTAACAAAGGCGGGTAAAATGGAGGGAGGTAACCCTTGTTATTTCGGCTCTGGTCCCATGAGGCACACTTCCTTTTTCAATTAATCCTTAATCAAAGTGGGAGCCGCACAAGTCTGATAGATCTAATGTGCCCTTTTCGGAGGGGCGCTGTAATCAGGCCCGGCATCAAAATAGGATTTGGAGAGAGGCCAGAGGACACCAGCCGCTCGCTCCCCAGAGATAATATCTGACATGTCCTGGGCCTCAAAACTAGACTGACAACTCGCAAACACATAGTCAGGTTTGTTCAGACGTGTAGGATTTCCAAACATTCTAGGTCTATATACTGATGTAAGCGTAGTATTAAAGTGCAAGTGATTAGTACAGGCTACATCCATATTGTTAAGTCAATTTGTTTTGCCCTAGTACTGTGCATTGCAAACGAAGCTTATAAAGGTGCTATGTTGTCCCTCGCTATAGCGCGGTTCACCTTTCGTGGCCTCATGTTGTAATGTGTAGGTGAGACGGACCAAAAGGTGCGAGACTCGGCCGTGCAGACAAGGACAAAGACAATACCGGGACGAAGAGACAGGATCGGAAGCAGGCGTCGGTGCCGGGAAACAGGAGATGGGAGTCCGGAGCTGGTGGTGAACAGGAAGACACGCAGACCGACACAGCACGAAGACAAACAAGTGGATGTTTTTGGTGCAATTTTACATGTTTTTTTTTTTTTTTTTTTTTTCAGCATATGAACGTACATTGTGTTCTGCGTCCTGATTGGGATTGGGATAAGGGACTGTAGACCACTGTCAAAACAGTCTCCTCCATGCCGTGTCTCAGTACAGAGTGCAAGATTTACATAAAACCCACAATGTTGATGAAGCGTTCTGCACCAACAAAGACACTACAGTGGAGCGGCGTCAGAGGCATTGTGAGTCACTATTAATAATTTCTTATATACCCAACCTCATAGGTTGATCATTAAAATGAAATTTCCTACAGTATTTCTAAAAGCTATTTTTTTTTACAGCCTTAAAACATATATAATAATTATAAAAAATAAAGCTGACTACTATGTGGATTTCGCCTATTGCAAGTTATTTTTAGAGTGTAACCCCCGCGATAAACGAGGGATCACTGTATTATGCAAAACTGACTCTTGTGAGCTTTAAGCCATGTTAAAATGCTGCAACCTCATTGAAAACACACATGGAGTTGTGTTTTGTCTCATTCTTACATGTTTGAGTAACCCTTTCTTATTAGTCTGTCTACATGTCCAAAGCTCTCCAAAACATTATAACAGATCAGAAAATAGTGTAATAAGGGCACTTTAAGGTTAAAATTACACTGCGATGTGCTGTTTGCATATAGAGCATTTTTGTCATCCAAAAACCAGAAGACAATGCTTGTGTGTTATTAGCATGTTTGATATTGTTAGTGGTGCGATGGCAAAACTCCACTCTTAACACGCAGGTAAACTGGACTCAAATGCATCACAAAGATACAGTCAAACATAAATCTTAGTAAAATCCAGTGTCCTTCAAACAGGTCATTCTTTATATGACAAATCAAGATGATTGAACGAACAACTGAGAAATTAATGTCTTATTTTAATCAACTAAAATCTCTTTCACTTCGGGGAATCAATATGGGAAACAGGCAGGGAAAATAAACTCAGAAACAGGTCCCTCAAACAGGGATTAATGCAGATTCAGAATGCAGAACTGCAGAAATGCAAACGACAGATTAGTCCAAATGTAGAGCTTGAGTGTCTCTGTGACGAATCAACAATCTAGAGACTGAATGAACAGAGGGAGTAAATATAAACCCTGGGCTGATTAGGAAATTAATGGCAGCTTAAGTATTTTCAAGTACTAGCCTACACGCTGAGTAATATTTTTGATGTAAGCTCTGATACATGTGTTAATATTGAGATAATCATGGAACAAATAAAAGTAAAATGTTGGTACTTTGGGTTCAGTTTACAAAGGTGTCATGATCTCTGCCTGCTCCTGCCTCCTGTGTCTCCTCTCCCCCTCCCTCACCTGACTCCAGAGCTGGGTGGAGCCCTGGCTCCTCCCACACACACCCGCAGCCCATCAGGGCAATCAATGCAGCTGCAGGTTGTTAAAAGGAGCCAGGACCCAGCTCTCCTTGCCAGGTCGTCTGATCGTCACCCTGCGACTCTTCACCGTCTGTCTGCGTGCTGCTCACATCACTGTCCTCGTGTCTCTGCTGTGCTTCCTGTCCGTGTCCTGCCTGGAGTCCTGCCTGATGTCCTGCCCGTGTCCTGCCTGTGTTCTCCGACCCTGTCTCCCGGTACCGGCTGTGTTTCTCGTGTCTTCCCTGCACCTCTGGACCCTGACCTCCACCCCGGCACCCAGCTCCTCATATGTTCTCCCGTCACCTGTTGTGTCTTCTGTCAATAAACACCCTTAAACCTGCCCCGAGTCCCGCACTTTTGGTCCGCCTCACACCCTACATCACGACAAAAGGTATATTTGGGTAGGAAACTAAAAAAAAAACAACTCGCATGTCAGTATTTTCATTTGTGAACCTTTGGCATAAGGAATAAGTACAGTGTGATAAGTTACTTGGGATCCAGAGTACTTCAAATACTTACGAAGATGTGAGTCTGGTCACCGGTGAATCTCCCGTTTTCAAATGGGCATGATTGACAGGTGGATTAGCCAATCAGGGACAGGCATGGTCTGTCCGAATTGGAAATAATATAGGAAAAAAACTAATTACAGATTTCTAGAGAATCAATGAGCGAAGCATTAAACTCTCTTGATTTGAGGTGAGAGAAATTTGATTTTATTTGTAAATCATAGGTGACCAATGAGCTCCTTAATTTCACATTTCACTGAAAAATAACAAATCTGATTGCACGATCATGTTTGACCGGGCTTAGGATGCAATGGAGGATGTGGGGACCAGACTGATGTCAACGTGTATAAAAACTACAGAGAGATATGAGTCTGGACTTGCCAGGCAATGTGATAATTACAATATGGCACAAACTGTTCTTCAAATCTTCAAATCAAACTAAGAACTGTTTTTGTAATTACTGTTTGTGTTGTGTTTTTCTTATTTGATGCTGATAAAGTTATTATTTGAAATCTTCATAAAAGTACAACCAAAAGTCATTTCTTTAATCACGTATTTCCAGCCGTGGAACAAGAGCTTTACTTACAGTTTGGAGCAGCATTTTTGTTACTCTTTCCCCTCTGTCCAAAACTTCTTTGTCATGTCACCGAGTTGGGTTTGAGCAGGTGGGATGGCGATGATGGGATCCTTCCAGCAGCACCGCGTATCCTCGGGCAAACCATGGCACAGCAGTAGGAGGAATGGAGCTGACTGCATAATGCCTGATGGGAAAGTACACAAAAAAAACCTACTATTTTATTCACATGTTTAAAAAAAACAAGGGTCTCGATGGTACCTGCTACTGTGATATGCGATGACACTGCACATCTGCTGTTTAATGAGCGGTGGCGCCCCGTCAAGGCCCCCCTCCCCCCTCTGGGACACGGGGTACACCTTAAGGCCCAGATCCCACCTCAATAAAGAACAACAAGCAGCTGGGAAGCACAGGGAGAGCACTTAGATCAATCTATTAAGAGCCCCAAACACAGAGAGGAAATAAACAGTGTACGAGCAAAAAGCACAAGGAGGGATTCAACTGGAGGAGACTGACAGGCCTGTGAGGCAAAACAGATGGACAAGTCAACGTATTTTCAAATATTTATTGCAAAGTAAAAAATGTTCTAACTTCACCAAACAGCGATATTACTTACTTACTTTTGGATCTCTGAGGGGAGAGTCTGTAACAAAGGAGGAAGTTCAGTTAAAATAAAACTGGACAATATCTGCACAAGAAGAGATCAATGACACAGCAGACCAAAACCAAACCAAAACCAAAAAAACCAAAAACTCACTGCTCCTGACAGCTTGCTCCAGTGGCGCTGGTTCAAGGATTGGTCAAATTGGTATCATAGAAGGAATAATAAACTAAACCTTGAAGGCCCTGTATCTGATTTTTCAGATTCTGATCTCAAAATGTGTCTTGCCCCAGTACAGACATATCACATAAGCAGCTCTAGAGGTCAAAACATGTCTCTATCTTTTTATAAAGCGTTTTATTGTCAGAAACTGCACGTTAGCATGCTAGTTGTTGTTACCGTGATGGCAAAACTCCACCCTGATCTCTAAAAGTTGTGAAAAGCACTTATAAACTCATCTTAGTGAAAGATTAGGAAGCTCGGAAAGCATAAGGTAAGTGAAGAATAGCTTTGGATCTCTGCAAGGTCTGTTTTTCATGTTTTTTAAGAAAGGAAAAAATACGGTACAGCGCTTTTAACCAGGGTGTTATTTTAATATTTCATGTCCATTGAAAGGAGAGATCAACGACACAACAGGCCAAACCAAAACTCACTGCCCCTGACAGCTTGCTCTAGTGGCACTGGTTGAAGGATTGGTCAAATTCAGAGTCAGAATAATAAAGTAAACCTTGAAGGCCCTGTATCTGATTTTTCTGATGTGATGTATTTGAGTAAAACAAGTCTTGCCCCAGTACAGACATATCGCATAAGCAGCTTTCGAGGTCAAAATATGTCCGCTGTGTGCTGTCTGTATCTAATTATAGAGCGTTTTATTGTCTGATAATCAGGAACTGCACGTCAGCATGCTAGTTGTTTAGTTGTTTGTCTTTAGCGTGATGGCAAAACTCCACTCTGATCTCTGGCAGTTGGGGAAAGCGCTTATAAAATCATCTTGGTGAATAATTAGGAAGCTCAGAAAGCAGAATTTAAGTGAGGAATAACTTTGGATCACTGCCACAGTTTAAGCTAGTTTTTCACGTTTTTTTAAGAAACTAAAAAATAAGGTAGAGTGCCTTTTCGAGGCTGATATTTTAATAGTTTATGTCAATTGAAAGTACAATTTAAGATTTGCAGATTCCAAATTGTGCTTTGAATCAAGGTTTTTGGGTTATTTTTTGTGGGTTTTTTTGGGTTTTTTTTGTTTAAATAGTTTATTTTTCTTCGGTTGGTTAGCATAATCATGAATCAAGTTAGACGATTCATGAATAGCACAAAAATAACATAAAAATAGCACATAACATCATTTATTCTACACACTAAAGGGGTTCAGGTTGAAGTTTAAGTCTTACTTTGCCTGACCTCTTAACATATAGAGCACAAGATGGCATAAAATCTATTTGCAGACAAAACAAGTCATTTATCAGGAATGAATCAAGGCCACAAATACTTCTATATATGGAATTTCTCTTACAATTAGGCTAGCAAGCGGTTCAAGCCTCAAGCTGACACCAAGTGCAAGTGTGCAAAGCCTTCATTATGTAAATATACTCAATATAATTTACAGAAGGAAGAGGTCAGGCATCTACGTCAATATTGTAAAGACCTCATTCCATACAGATAAACCGCAATGGCCACTTTTATTTAGTACTGACTGGCATAATTTATAATCATTACTTGAGCAAAACAGTGAAATATTAACTCTATCTACATGTATTAAAGATGATGTGGGTTTTTATGTAAGCCTGCCTTTGCTCTGCTCTCATGAAAAAGGGATGTCATTTCTCTATGGAGGACAAACACGAGGAAGATGTATTGCAACCTTGATGGGATGTGGACAAAAATGACAAGAGCATATCCACTGGTGTCCGCGCGGCTAGTCTCGTAAATTATGTTGACCCAAGGTTAATTTATTGCTGTAGTGCCCCCTGGAGGTCACTACCGTATTCCTCCCATCCAATAAACCAAGCTTAGCATTTTTTTCTGCAGTATTAATTACTTTTCTGCATAAGGAATGGTATGATTTGACTCACAAATAGCACACTCCAGTCGATTTTTGCAAGATTTTTGGAGAGAATTCAGATATGGGGCTGGGCGCATAAAAGTTTGAATATATTTTTGGCAAGGAAAGGTAAGATATGACCACTATTTGTTGAGGCACAAAAGATTGAATCCCTATTTCAGAATATTCTTTGAGCTAGCCAGGTTTTTTTGTGAACACAGGCAGCACTATTAGCTTTTGGATCCGTTAGCAAATGTGCTCTTGTTTGAATGTAAGAGGCAAATGTCAAAGCATGAAAAAAGCATCTGACATTTCACACAAAAGGCTTAGATAACCGGGAATATTTGGTCCAATCCCAGACAAAGCCTTTTGAGTCACCGCACGGCAAGCACCTGACCAATCACTGGAGGCTAATTGCTAATCGTTAAAAGGCTGTTCCATAATGGAGACAGTAGAAGGGCTCGATATTCGTACTGTCATCACAAAGTAAAAATACTCCATGAATCAGACTGGGTTTCCAGGCTGAAAATGTACTATTTTAGAACAGGCACTTAAAAGCACAGCACCTGACATTTACTGTTTTTAAAAAAAAAAGTGAAAACAGTTACAGTTATTACAGTTATTCACCAAGATGAGTTTATAAGCGCTTTTCACAGCTCTCAGAGACCAGTGCGGATTATGGGACAATAAAACACTTAGTAGTAGATGCATAATTAAATAGGTGAGTGTTTATCCACTGATCCGAAGGTTGCTGGTTCAAAACCCGCTCTCGGCATAAACATCATTGGTCGAGAGGTCAGATCCACAGGTTGGCGGTGCGATTCCAGCTCCCACAGATGAGTGCTGTCATTGTGTCCTTGAGCAAGACACTTAATCCACCTCGCCCCAGTGCCTGTGTACACTGGTGTATGAATGTGTAAGTAAATGGGTGAGTGGTTCCTTGATCTAAAGAGCTGTGAGTGCGTTAACGGTGGTAACGCACCTTCAAGGCACTCGGTTTACCAGACAGTAACAGAAAGTACACAGCAAACTTATTTTGACCTCGAGTGCTGTTTATGCACTGTATCTGTACTGGGGCAAGACAAATTTTGTTCAAATACATGGGGGAAAAATCTTTAATTCACCCTATAGGCCTTTAAATAAGTAAACGTCCCATGCTGTACTAAAGTGAGTTTTAACCTTCTACGAAATATTATCATTTCAGAACTCACATGGATTTTGTTATAGCCTAAACACAACTAACCAACCACCAGCTGTTTACTCTTCTGTGCACAAGTAGATGTAGAGCCGCTGACTGCTACAGCCACAGGGGCACTTAGAATCAGAACTGAATATTCTATCATTTTATTATAACTACACTTTAAAGTCTTGATAAAGCATGAATAAAGACTCAATTCATAATGAACAAGTAGTTTATTAAGCATTCATTCAGGATACAGATTAGTATTTAATTAATGAAGGGCTTAGGGTTAGCAGACAGAGTTATGGTTTTAATAAGTAGTTACTAAGCCTGAATCATTCTTAATAAACTTTGTTCGTTATGGATTCATCTTTCTACCTATGTATTTATTTATTGTTTATTTAAATAGATACAAAAAACATAGATTAACAATTCAGGACCTGCTTCATTAAAGCTAATTAAGGTGTAGTTATTATAAAGTCATTATTTCAAGGTAATATATTTATTTGTACTGAACTTAAGTATAAACTTTAGGTTTTGTACTTTACTTGAGTAAATTTTGAAGTGAATACTTTTTTTTACTTTTACTCCACAACAGTTTTGAACATTTTTCCACCGGAGGAGACCCCGGGGAAGACCCAGGACACGCTGGAGGGACTATGTCTCTGGGCTGGCCTGGGGACGCTTTGGGGTCCCACCAGAGGAGCTGGGGGACATGTCTGGGGTGAGGGAAGTCTGGGAGTCGCTGCTTAGACTGCTGCCCCCTCTGACCCAGTTCTAGATAAGTGGAAGAGGATGGATGGCATTTTTGAACTGGACTGAAAGGTAAAAGTATTTTTTTTATGATAGTTTGAGACCTGCTGAAACTAACGTGCAAACAAAAAATAAATAAATAAAAGTTTCTAAAAAGCTAGAAAAAAAACAAAACAATTGATTCAGTTGTTTCTGTGTGAACCAAATTCAGTACAAATCTGTGTCATAATAAATACATTTGAAGCTTTATTAGATCCCAAAGTTTGTGTGAAATACTTTTACTTTTTACTCTTTAAGTACATTTTAAACAGGTATTTCAATAGATTATTTTGTCTTACTTCGTTACTTACTTTTTTTCTCTAGTATCTGTACTTTTAATTAAGTAACAAAGCTGAGTGATTCTTCCACCACTGCTCATGTCACACACAACATCATTATCATCATCAGTATTTTATCCAAGGCTCATTCTCACCCACCCATCTCTAGTTATTTATTTTTTCTGTTAAGCGGCTGATAGGACAGTTAAGCCTGCCTATTGCTTGTTATAATAGCTCGTTTTGCTCTCTCCTTATAGCACAGCACACACATCTTCACGTCTCATAAGTGGCTGTGTGCATCAAAGCGTACATGGCGCCTTCATAAAGTGCTACGGAAAACAAACACCCACTTCACTCAGCTCTCCAAACACAAAGCGCGAAAAGTGAGCACCTCATTTATCAAACCGGTCGTCCTGCGGTGGGTGGGCATCACTGTCAAAAGGCCAATTAACAAGTAGCCCATTGTGAGAGCCACGGAGCATCGCGGTACAGGGTAACCATTAGCAGGGATTCATCATGGGGGGATAATGGGACTTGGAAACTGGAAGGCTACAACGCTAAGACGGTTTGGTCGACGACGGAACTCACTGGCGCCATATGTCTTCTCATTAAGCTCTGCCAGGCGGATGAGCAGGTATTGCCTCCTAAAATATCTCTATTACATGAGCAGAGCGGAGAAGCCAGGTCACGTCCACCAGAACCTGTCAACACTGAAAAAGAACAGAACGAGAGGGTTTTCTACAGCCTGCGATCGATATGGTACAATACAGTCTAAAGAGAATTTATAAAGAAAACAGGGATTCACGCTGGGCTAAAACAATCAATGCTGTTCTTTCGTTTACTTTTCAATCGGGCAAAAGCAAATATCAGTCACTTCAAATCTGGTTCATTTTAAAAGTCCAATTTGAAAGACATTTTTTTATTAAACAGTTTAAAGTGGAACCATAGACTTTGTAAAGAAGAGGGCTAAGGGAGTATGACGTCACCCCAACCCTAACCCTAGCAGTTAGCAGCCAATTTGGAGCCGAGTTTTGACCAAGAGTATCATAGCAACCAAAGAGCCAATCCGGAGCAAGGCTGTTGAAGGTAACGCCCCCTTCCCGCAACGCTGTCAATCAAACCTGTTGCTCATGCTAGCGAAATTAATGTTCATATCTTGATTTATGGACAGAATAGCAAAATAAAAATACCAGGATCATGGAGAGTGGGTGAATACGAACATTTTAAGAGCAAAATGACAATCTGACAGCAGCAGTTACAGAGAGAGGGACGACAGTTTTTCAATGGAAAGTGAACTGGAGCGAGAGCAGGTTAGCTACATCCATTTGTACATACAGTCTGTAAGTGGAACTAAACACTAAATGAATAACAAAATAACGTTTTTGCTACTAAACTGTGTACTTTGTGTTTTTATAGCATTGTTTAAGTCATATTCGGAAATAAAAAGGTGCAAATAAGGTATTTCTGATTAAAAAAAATCTGTGTGCTATGTGACATCACACAGTACTGATTTAATTCAAGCTTTCTGATTTCAAACACCTGACTGCAGGGGCGGAGTTTGATGTGTGGTTACCTGTTAGACCAATCACTCTGGTTCTTTTACATCCAGACCCCGCCCCTTCGTACCACTCCCTCTCCCCTTTAGTCCTCCAAAAACTGCCCAGTTTAGCAGCTCTATTTTAAGTGTGACTGAGCGGAGTTTGAGTGTTTAGTCCCACTTTAAAGAAGATTAACAGAAGCTCAAAAGCACATTGTTTACTTCAGGGAACTCTTCAAAAGTTTCAAACAGAAAGTTGTGCTTAAAACAGACTCCTAACGAAACTAAAGGTCAAAGAAATAGTCAAAAATAGATCTGAGAAATAGGAAATGTTAATGGCTTTACTATATTGTTGTTTTCTGTTATTATAAAAAAATGCTGCCTCAAAAGCACACGTGGAACAACATTACAAATATTAGCTACATTTTACAGTGATTGTTTGAAGTGACATAAATCGCGCAGCACTTCACAAAAACAAAACAGTTGGCATTTGATACTTTCGTTCTGTTTGTCCCAAGTATTGATAAAAGGGAACAGATTGTGCAGAACTGTCAATAAATCTTTGATCATACATCATACATCCCAGACACTTCCTCCAGCTCCTCCTGTGGGACCCCAAGGCATTCCCAGGGGTTCCCAGGGGTCTGCTCCCAGTGGGACATGCCCAGAACACCTCTCCAGGGAGGCATCCAGGAGACATCTGGAACAGATG
Source organism: Periophthalmus modestus (assembly GCA_019594935.1). NCBI lineage: Eukaryota > Metazoa > Chordata > Actinopteri > Gobiiformes > Gobiidae > Periophthalmus > Periophthalmus modestus. Next base: position 25,182,083 of record JAIEZT010000021.1, on the reverse strand, counting down.
CTCGAGCTACCTCAGCTGCTCCTCTCCACATGGAGGAGCAGAGGCGAGCTACTCCGAGCTCTTCCCATGTGACTGAGCTCCTGGGTGAGATCTTTGACTACATAAAAGAGAAAAAAATATATACATTTATTTAAATTTATATTAGAGAGAAACACATTTCAGACTAGAGGTACAGTATGTCCTGCTTTCTTATCATTACATTTCTCTCATGTCCAAGCTCCATAATAATGAGTTAAGTTCATCATTTTAACAGTTTTTTTGTTATAATGACTTAAAGCAGACCTATTCTGCAAAATCAACTTTTCAGAGCTTTTAACCATGTTATAGCTGTTTCTCCTTCTCATTTACCCTCTGAAGTTGTATTTGGAGTGATCCGTGCATGTCTGAGGAATCTTTAATCACTTATTTTAAGACTTTATATTGCTGATCCCTGTTTACACCGCCACTGGCATACACCCCACTACTCAGTACTTACCTCGTTCTTCAATTTTATTTTCTTAATCAGTGATAGGGACAGGATTCACCAGCATTGCATAGTCATCTTGGTACAAGTGAAAAAAATTTGCTGCTCACTAGTGTGATGGGGCCAACAGGGCTCTTTGTTGTGATGACATTTACAGCGAGGTCAGCTCCCAATGGGCACCAGGGTTTTCTAACACGGACATTAGTGGACTTGTTTGTTTTATTAAGTCGTTTTATATGAATATTCCGATTTCAAATATGAAATTATAACATAATGATCCAGTAGTAGACACAAGCACAATAGGTCCTCTTTAAGAATGAAGTTTCTCATTATGGCTACTGAAATTCTATCAAATTTGACAACAAAACTGGCTTACAGGATCTAGTTCAGCCTCTCAGCTTTGTGCTTTCATTGTCATGGCCGAATACAGTGTGGCAGAAATTACATCCAACAAGTCCCCTTACATGTCCAGGCAGTATTTATGTAACCTTGTACAGGAGCACACCTCCTCTCTTGTGAGCATGCTGGGTTTCAGTTGGAGGCTGTATGTTTTATCCCCAGGAGACTAACTATTTAAAAGTCTTCATCGTGCCTAAGCACTTTACCGGTTAGTGCTCGGAAAAGTGGCTCTCCTCTCCCCCTCTTCGATATCCCTGCTCCTTTACCAGCTGCTCCTACTCATCTGAATCACAGCTTGATATTCACAATGCAAATACCACCAAGTCAAGCCTTAACAACAGACAACCAAGAGCGAGCCATGTGGACTGCTTTATAACTATGCTTCGGTCTTATATAATGTCTTTCTTTGTTAAAACATTCAGCAAGGTCATGCAGTGATCAGCTGTCAATCAAACCAGGATGGGTTGAATCATGTGGAGATGTTATGTATGTGCATTGAAGAAAGGGGTTATGGGTAAAAAAAAAGGAGTCAAGTTCGGTGCTGTGAAGCCAATAGACATAAAAGGTGTAGTAAGAGAGGTGACCTTGCTTTGTTACAAAAACAACTTTGAACGAAAAAATAAAGTGAAAGTAAGAAGTTTAGCATGAAATGGGTTGTGGACCTGTTTTAGAAAAGTTTTTGTGAAAATATCGTGCATTAAAAAACACTCCCAGCATGCAACCGTCACATCTCACATCAAGTGCTCGCAGGTATGAGTTTGTTGGTCAAAGTTTGGGGATATATGGCAAAACTTCTGATATCTACTGGAGTTATTCATTTATTCCCCTTTATATCTGAAAATAAAAATAAAATTATCTTGTCTTCAAACTGAAAAAGAAACAATATTTATCTGATTCTGACTTATTTCCAGATTAAACCGCAACTATTTTAACCATATTAACGATCATTTTCATTATTTAAAGGTGCACTATGTAACTATACCTGCTTGTCTCCGTGGATATTTGCCCGTAATGTTTCACAATATGGTATTACACGTCACTACCTCAATGGAGCAGATCAGTCAGATCAGTGGAAAGGCGAGCTCCCCCTTACAGTACAAAGGTGTGTTTATCAAGTTAATTTGAGCAACAAAACCACTGTAATTAAATGAATGCAATATATATGAGTTTAATCATTCAATGCGGAAAATTCCAGGCAAGGCCATAACATCTCCATGGAGACAAGCTGATGACATACCCTCTAACAGAAAAGTTACACAGTGCACCTTTAAAGCAGACCTATTCTGCAAAATTGACTTTTCAGAGCTTTTAACAATGTTGTAGTTGTTTCCCCATCTCATTTATCCTCTCCAAGTTGTTTTTGGAGTGACTTGTGCATGTTTGAGCAATCTTTAATCGCTCATTTTCAAGGCACCATATTGCCGATCGATAACCATTTTCACCGCGGCCGGCATGTGCCCACTGCTCTCTACTTATGTCGTTCTTCATTTTTTTTTTTTTCTTAATGGTTGCGTAGTCATTTTAGTACAAATGAAAAAAACTCTGCTACTCGATAGATGGCGGCAATTCATAGGAGGAGGAGACAGCTGCATGTTTTTTTATGTTGTGATGATTTGTTGTGATGATGTTTCTTTCATTAAGTCGTTTTAGATGAATATTATGATTTAAAATGTGCAAATTATAACATAATGATCCGCAGGTGTCATAGATTATAACTACAGAGCAGACACAAGCACATTAGGTCTGCTTTAAATTTATTGCAAGACTTGGTTATCGAGTGGCCGTGGACATTTATTTTCTACCTAAGTTGAGAGATGGTCCTGCTGGCTATGCTTACATAACTGAAGTGTAATTCCTCGGTTAGTTCCATTACGTTCTAAATAGAGCTGTGGAGTTCTTTAACAGTGCAAATTACACTCTTACACGCATACAGTATATATCCTCATTACTACTTGTTTATCGTCATTGCTTTGCAGTCGACATGGGACCTCAAGTCGGCCTTTTATCTCCCCAGCACACACAATGGATCCGAGCTGTCTGAAGCCCTAACGTGGTATCAGTGTTAACACCAGTAATTGCCTCCGCGCTGTGGAGCTGGGGACCCCTAATCCAGCTTGACAAAGTTTGCTCATCAGCTCACGACGCACAACATCTAATCTGCTATTCTTTCTCTGCCTATGTCTACTTTGTCTAACTATAACTGATAGTGCTGCAAAGGCCAACTTACTCCCCAAAAGAAAGCCAATTTATCATATTTGGAAAAGAGAAATAAGAATCCCCAAAAGAGATGGTATTGAGACGGATTTTCCCTTGTGTGTAGAGAGATAAAAACGATCTCAAACCTTTTTAAAAAATCTCACAGTGTAAATATATTATCAAACTTCCCAGTTGGGAGTTGGCAATAGTGAAATTACTATGCTCATCGCTGCACGTCTTATCTTCTAACCTAGTGATAAGATATACGTTTTCTCATTCTCTTTGTTTTACATTGCACACAGTAGAGACAAGGTGATCTCGCGTGGAGGTGTGACGGCCATGTTAAGCAGCCTGTTACTGACTGGGAGGAGATTTCATATATAATGAAAAATGTGTAATGAGATCCTCCACCATCACACAGCCTCGTGATTTAAAATCAGACCATCCCCTCACCCAGATTTCTAATGAGGAAATTAATTATTGAAGATATGGATAAAGACAGCGTTAAGCAATTAGATACTGACTGACCTTTTGAGGCTGTTGGTATGCTGTTTAGTGAGGCAGGTGTGGAGGAAAATGATGGGCAGGGATTTGAGCAAAAATATTTAGGCTTCACAGATGAGAGAGAATGGACTGCAAGTGCTTTGGTGCTTTAGATAAGAAATAAACACAACTGGGAATGCAGTAGCTAAAGACCACAGCGTAACAAATCACAAGTAGCCTTGGGACAACAGATGGAAATTAGCCTTTGGCTGTAATCCGGCGTGTTTATATTCATGTTGTATCATGTCTGTTCATTATGATACATTGTCCCAGTCAAATAAATAAATCAATAAAATAACACTATAACCACTGACATATGTAAAGTTATATTTAAAAAATACATATAGTTTAATCTTTTATTTGCTCCACAATGCCAATATCAGATCAGCTACTAGAAATAGAAATCAACAATCAATCAACATCAATTTTCTAATGATAAACACAAATTAAGTGGGTCTATTAAAAAAACAAAATAATACAATAAATCTACTATAAATGCAATCTATGTAAACTTAAAAAAATAAGTCCACAAAAATGCACATGGGGATTTTAGATGGTCAATATTATGTAATTAAAGAAGCAGGTGTTGATTGAGACAATTTCCAGGACTGTAACTCTTGATCCTGGTCTCCACTGGTCCAACAGATGAGTGACTAAAATGACTGAACCAAGTGCAAGTCTGACAGGAAGCATCCAAGTTGCATAATGGGGCTGCATATCTCATGTTTTAATGTTATGTCTGTGAGGCACTCAGCATTCACTACAACCCAACAAGACGTCATTCAGTACCTATATGCAGTATCCACACCATATGTTACAGATGTTATTATTCTTCAGGCTAATTGAATAGACAGAGTTGGTGGTCACACTGAGATGTTGGCGTGTTACTGACTTCTGCAGTGAGCTTCTTACACTGACTGATGGCCCTCAGACATGTAGGCAATTAGACTGGCCACACTCCAATTATCTCCTCCATATAATAAAGTGGCATTGCCTCCTCTGCCTCCAGATAAGGAGGGAAGGGGAGAGGGGACTTGGCTCAAGGTCTCAACTCCTCTGCCCTCCAGATAAGGAGGGACGGGGAGCAGGGAGTTGGCTCAAGGTCTCAACTCAAAGTTTATAAGGAAGAAATAATGTATAGTTCACTTTTGCATTCAAATTGGAGATACTCGAAGAAGTATGAAAAGTGAAGTACCTCAAAAGAACCTGTTAATAATCCTCGTTTTTGTCCTTCCTCTTTCTTCTTTGGGACTTATGATTTCCTGTCATTTCAATTCTAAAGTTGTAAAAAGGGCAAAAATAATGGGTCTGCAGCCTGCCCAGCTGAATTTGGGTGTGCAAACTTTAAACACAGGCTGACAACATAATGATATAAAGGCCTAGACCTGGAGATACTGTGTGTACACGTCAGTTAGGTTTGTGCAAACAAAAACAAAAACAAAAAAACTGACTCTAGCCAAAGCCCTGAAAATAAATACTGCAAATGTTTAAAATGAAACACTATGATCATTTTTATATTCTTCAGACTATTACAAATGAATTATATGACAAGAGAAAAACTGAATGGCCCTAATTGCTTTTCTAGTTTTCTATATGAATCATCAACAGGGAAGTTGTCAAAGCTGTTAAAATTATTTGACTCAAGTTGACAGAGACGTAACATGCAACTTCAACAGGAAATGTGGTCTATTTACAGCCAGAGCTCCAGCATAGCTCCAGCAGCCAATTATTGCACTTGCCCACAGCTCTTAGACTTGCTACATGCCATACTCCCCTATGATGTGATATTTCATAACAATATGTCATAATGTGATCCATCCATTTTCTTCCGCTTAGGATGCCTCCTGGACGCCTCCAGGCATCCTGTGCAGATGCCCGAGCCACCTCAGCTTGTTCCTCTCGACGTGAAGGAGCAGCGGCTCTACTCCGAGCTCCTCCCGTGTGACCGAGCTCCTCACCCTATCTCTAAGAGCCCAGCCACCTGTGGACAATATACAAATGTAATATTGCTGATTTTCCTATAATGGTGTAAAACGTTCTGTTTTCCATGCAGTAGTTGCCATATATCACTCTACTCTGGGTATTATAGACACTGATCCAATCAACTTCCTGATGTGATCACATTGTTCGACTTCCTGATTTAATCACATTGTTTGATTGTGCTTTAAATGTCTTATCTATAGAATGTTACCTCCCACTGCTCAAATGATATAAACATTGGTGCAAGCTCACCTTCTTCAGACTCTACCAGATTGCAAGACTTAACCAGATTGTCAGACTCTACCGGATTGTGTGACTCTGTGAAACTCTGTTTTGCTGTAACCGACAATAAAGATCTACAGAACGATCCCTGTGCCTCTGCGCCTGTTCTTCATGCAACAGAACAGAAACCGACACACCCTGCGGAGGAAGCTCATTTTCGGCTGCTTGTATCCGCGATCTTCATACAATCGCGATCACACACACACACATATATATATATATATATATATATATATATATATATATATATATATATATATATATATATATATATATATATATATACACACACACAGTAGTTCGGTTAGTTGATATAAAAGCCTTGAAGGTGGAAAATGGCTATATAAAAATATGATCATTGACCATTAAAACAAAACATTTACATGCCTTTTTCAATAAGTCAAAATGTATCAAAATAAAATAACAGAGACTAAACCAAGACCAACTCAGTTAGACCTAGAAATTCAGAATTAATTGCGCTTTTTTGCACATTTTACTTTCACAAAACAATACCAATTATTGATTCTGCTACGTTGATATTTTTGCTGCACATTGTCCAGCCCTATACTCTGTTGTTTATATAGATTGCATCACTATTCCACCCAACTGAAGGCCTATCACACCCTCCTTAGACCTGTGTGACCCACTGAGGTGTAGAAGGGGCTCCTATGGTTCAGCCTGACGGAGCACTGGACTGTCTGAGCTAGCAGTTTAGATAATGACCCAAGTGGGCACATCAGTCTCCAGCCTGATGGTAACGGATAGCGCCGACTTCATGGACACCGGCGGGAGGAATTGAGTAAAAAGATCTTAAAAGCTCCAGACAGACGACCTCCAGATGCTCCCACTCACACAAGGTGGATGGGAACTTGGGGGAAAGATGGCTACAATTTCAGACAAATGCTTTCAAATGCCAACTGCACACGGTTCGGTTCAACAGTCAAACGGAGAGTTACTGGTATTGAAAGCAAGATATTTTTCAGACTTGAATTTTCCTGTCTCAAAATAAAAATAGGTGAAATGAAGAATAAGGGACGAAATGTTCTTGAACTGTGTCAAGCTGTAATAGATCTAATTTACCTGAATATGTTGGAGTGTTTGTCCACTGATCCAAAGGTTGGTGGTTCGATTGGTTTGGCGCTCAGACCCACTTACCCACTGGTCGGCTGTGTGTTCACCTTCCACAGATGAATGCTGTTGTTGTGTCCTTGGGCAAGACACTTAACCCACCTCATCCTCACTGTCTGTGGACACTCGTGTATGAATGTGTGTGTGAATGGGTAAGCGGTTCCTTGCTTGCTTTGAGTTCCTTTCGCTATATAAACAATATCAATATAAAATAAAACTTTCAAACAAATATCATTAAAGCCAAAAGCCAGAAAACGTTTTGTGTGCCGTACAGAAAAGTTTACATTGAGAATAGTAGTTTGATCAATTAAAACTAGCATCTATAAGTTAATTTCATTTTTTCACCAGTAGATGTTGTGTGAAACCTATTCCCCCTCCACTGGCCTTTCTTCAGACTCACCTGTGCTCTCTGGTTTCCTTTTACCAGGCAAACTTTCAGACAGCAGTAATGTAGATAGCCTCTGGTGGAGATATGTGGAAGTACAACAGGGTGAGATCAGTAGCTTTAAAGCATGTAAGTTTGTAATGAACCTAAAACTTTGCAAGTATAAATGTGCCAAAGCAAATAAAAGTTTCAAACACTGCCAAATAGACGGTAAACATGCCAGGTTAGATTTGTTTATTGTATGCTAATTGTACAAACAGATCAACATCCCTAACTTGGACTTTTGATATAGTTTCTTTAATTGGCTTCACTGGAAGAATAAATACAAACCTGCCAAAAGGACATTTGCTGGCCTTTTCTCTCCTTTGGTCCTAAAATCACACATGCACAGTGTACATGCGCTGCTCTGGCGCACACATGTAAAAGGCTGATAACGCCGGTGGCTAATTAGTGGCTTGCTTCATTAGTTACCCAGTCTACGTTTATGGCCACTGCAATTACATCTCCCAGGACCAATCCAAGGTCTCCGCATCTCCCCGGCTTTCTACATAAGTGCAGGAAAAGATGAAGGGCTGTCAGCCTTACTTTTGCCAAAGGTATTGATTTTATCTGACACAACGGAACCTTTTAGAATACACTTAAGAAGTATAGGTCCAACGAGTTTGCGGCTTTACTGTGTCACCATGGAGACTGTTAGATAGGGACTGGGTGGACAATAAAAAGTGCTATTTACAAATCGTTGACAGACTGAATAAGACACTAGCATGAGGGACAAAAGTTATTTATTTTTATACTTGTTCCATGAAAATCAGTCAAGCAACAAATCCTTTAAGCCTCACTATATAATAAAAAGGTACCTGTCACCCCAAATGTACCCTAAATGAATATAATGAATGCAATATACAAACAATTTACAACTTAAGCATTAGTTCAGGGGCCAATACAAATCATTCAAAAACTAAGAATGTCTGAGGTCTCTAAACCAGCTACCTATGTGCTTTGATCATAGACTGTATATATAAATGGACATAGTTAACTCGCTATGTTCCTAAGAGGAAGAGAGCATGGGCGCGCTTCTGGCTTCATTGACTCTGACTCCAATTCACTTTCTATTGAAAAACCGTCATCCCACTTCCTGTAACTGCTGCTGTCAGGCTTGTCATTTCGGTCTTAAAATGTTCGTATTAACACTCTCTACATGACCCTGGTATTTTTATTTTGCTATTTCATCCGTGAATCAAGATATGAACAGTAATAACAAGACAAATGAGGCACCCTCTTTCCCCGAGGTCCCTCCTGCAAGCATTAGCAACAGGTTTGATTGACAGCTGCAGCCGAATGCGACGGGTAACGTCACACTCCTTTACACACTTCCTTCATAATGTGCTAAAATATACGCATTTTGTACATCTTTCAGGTATTCCATGTTGCAATCTTTCACTTTGACTATACAATCCAGAACTCAGAATCCAAGACTCCAGCTACTAAAAGAAATCATAAACTTGTGGTACAGAGCTATATAAAATGAGCAATGCCCTAAGTTAATTGTAAGTGTTAGCCTTACTTGACTGTCTCGCTACACCACTTTAGCTTAACTTCCACGTTTAGCAGCTAGCGTAGTCACTGCAGCAGGTCAGCTTGCAATCACGGATATGTGCTCATTATCTTTATCTTTCTGTGTATGACCCAACACCGCTAATTAGTTGATCTTTCTATTCTAAATGATACATGAGCCTTTGCAAACGGCATTATTCCACTGGGAGTAAATTATCATTGGACCAATATTGCAGAGTTGAACCGGCCAAGGTAAACGTGTTTGAATTTTCATTAAAAGTCACAGCCAAATTTCACATAGTCTCTTTGTGCCCTTTTTGATGCAATATTTTCAGTCCCGCGAGTGTCTATTGCCCTGCCGTACGGTACTGGTAGAATTTAAAGTACTCACTAAATAGGCTTAAAGTGGGTAGGCCATTTCAGCTATAGTTTGAGTGGCACATTATTTGGATATCCCGGTGTGTATCCCTGCCCTCACGCTGTCCTCTTGTCTCATCTGAAGAATGCATAATCAAGTGGGCTTTTCGCTTTATGTTATGCTGCATTTAAACTAATTTACACAGTTACATTTGAGGCAGGAGCAGTACAGATGGGCCTATATTGTATAAGTAGCATGTGAGGTCAAAATAAGTCCACTGTGCGCTGTTTGCATCTAATTAGAAAGCATTTATTGCCATATAATAAGGAAGAGTGTTAGCATGCTAGTTGTTGTTACATTTACTGCAATGGCCAAGCTCTGTACTGGTTTCTGAGAGTTGCAAAAAGAGCTTATAAACTCATGGGATAATTGAATGCTCGGAGTAATTGCTCAGTGAGTAATTAGGATGCTTGGAATGAAGTGAGGATTAACTTTGGACCACTGCAAACCATTTAAAATGAACTAGTCCTGTTTTTTTTATGCTTTTAAGACAGTAAAAATGGTACAGCGACTTTAGCATCAACAGTCAAATGCTTCATAAACGCTTTGCTTGTGTCCCTGGAGGCCCTTCTTTCCCTGTTTATGCCAATGGAAAGGAAAGCTGCTTTGACAAGTAAAGACCAGAGTTTGTTAGAGGAGTAGAGAGGATAGATTAAAGCTGCAGGTGTGTGTGAGACAAATCAACAAATGAGACCACTGGTGTCTGGAGGCATGCAGAGTCAGGTGGAGCAGTTTCAAACCTGACACCTTCCTAGTTGCTCCCTGTGACCCCGAAAAACCTGAAAGTGTACACAGTGAAATCTGCATTCTTCTACTGAAACTTAATTTCGGAAAACGGCAAGGCAAACGGCACAAATGTGTTTTTAATTACTGACATTTGCTGCAGAAATGAGACACTGTCCATCACATTTTTGCTAGCAGATTCACCAACTAACAGCATAATCATAATTAATAGATTTCTTTTTATAGAGCTTTAATCATCACTGGTGGTAAACGACTACTTCACAGCACTTTTAGTAGAGATGTGGCCTGCCAGTCTGACCCAAGGATCTCTCCAACAAATGGCAAATGGTCACATTTGTATGTAGCACTTTTCCACCATCAAAGTGCTTTACATCAAGGAACCACTCACCCATTCACACACATATTCATACACCCATGTATCTTGCCCAAGCCCACAATGACAGCATTCATCTGTGGGAGCTGGAATCACACCCCCAACCTGTGGGTCAGTAGATCAGACCACTCTACCGATGTTGAGAGCGGGATTTGAACCAGCAACCTTCAGATCAATGGACAAACTCTATCAACTGAGCTACTGTCGCTCCAACCATCAACACATCCATACATAAGTAATATGGATATAGTGTCTTGCTCAAGGATACAAGAACATGCACTGGTGGGTATATTTAAATAGATTAGTTTTCCAGACCAAGGTTTAATTTGCTTTTATACCTGACAGTTTCCTGACAGGTCACTAGCGGTCTTCCGTGTCCAGTCAGCTGATTTAAACAAGTTTTGGGATCATGTGACCACTCTGAGGAAGACCGGCAGTGACCAGGCGAAACTGTCAAGTATAAAAACAAACAAAACTTTGGTCTGGAAAAAGAATCAAGGAGCAATAAATTAACGGAAGACCGGATGAACCTCATTGAGCTATGCACTGGTGGGATCTGGGATCATACTGCCAACTTTCGACGACCCAAATCATTGAACTGAGGTATAAACAAACACATTTACAGACAAATTATTAAGGAATAGGTCATCAACGGATTAAGGGCTTTTCAAAGATCAAATTGACTTTATAATACCTGGATGACACCGTATTAAACTTGAGGTGTGAAAAGTTGAAGCCTTCTTATCCTATTTCCATTCGGAGTTACTCGTTACAAAGTCAGAGAACTCATAAAAGAGACATTTTTGCTTCCATACAAAAACCTTGCATCTTTCTGTTGCATTTATAGCAGTTTTCCACTAAACTGAACAACTTCTTTCGTCTGTTGTTTTCTTTCAAGTACAAGGATGACAAACCATGGCCACAAAGAGACAGAAATAACATGACAAATGTTTCCATGGACACAAGCAGACATTAAAGACAAAAACAGGATGTATTCTCTTAACGGGATGCCATGAGAAACAAGGCAGTCCACAATTCAACATAGAAACTACCTATTGCTTGTTTTGCATTACTTTTAGTGCATCCAGGTTTGTTTTATTAATCTCTGCCACCATTATGCAAACATTAGCATATTGCACCAGTGACGAATCTTCACAGTAATAATACAACTGTCGTAACAATTTAAAGTGCTCTTCATCTTGTACTTACGGTAAGCATTTGAGGGTGTGATTTGTTTCGCACTTGTATAGATTCCCTACCTTTTTACAGTTCACTACTGTATTGTTTTGAGTCATTGCTGGTTCATTTCACAGCTGGTCCCTCTCCATGTCGAGCTGATGTTCGTGAGCTAGCATGAAACCTCCAGATATGTGTCAGTGCTAGTGATTTATCAAAATACAGCGTGGTCTGCAGATAAACAGTAAAACTTAGGCTTCAGCACTTGTCTCCGAGAGGACATGGCAGGCGAACATGCATACATAAGCACACATTCCCAGCTCCTTGGGGAAATATATTGCCGACGACGTGTTCAGTGGATGACTTTTCATTATTTTGATTACGCGTTTTAAAGGACAGTGAGAGGAACAGCCTGGTTTTATTCGTTTTGGTAATATACTGTACATAGATTGGAAATGTAACCTTGGATCTAGCACCTTGAGGGCCCAAAAGTTTGTTACATTCTCATAGTCAAGTGCACAGTAATTAAAGGTAATTAACTGTGGTAGAAGTTGGACAGGAGGAGAGGCGGTGAATGCAAAAGACTGGACACATGAGAGGGGTAATGAAAAAACGCTAGCAGGGAGAGTGTGTCCTGATGTTATATAGCCGGAGATAAAAGTTGAGTGCTTGGACACGATATAAGCAACTGCACGGAGAGTACACCAGAAGTAATTTATTAGTAAAAAGTCAGCGCGGTGTCTTAAAATGCCTGGCTCCTGGGCGAGTAGCGGTAACACATCAGTACTCACTATAAAATGAATCTCCACAACACGATGGACAGCGCGGCTAGCATGTTGTTACACTGGAGCATAAACCAAATATATCATTTCTCACTTCACTTGAGTTTAAATAATGATGGCACTGAGCGCACGGGCAGAACCAGGGAGAAGGATGCTAAACAAAATCTGTAATGTCACCAGTTTTGCACAGGGCCGTGGAGCAAAATTTTAGCAGATTATTACAAAAAAAACATTGACCACAGTATGGTAGAAGTATACTTATATACTCTATATATTGTGTGCGAACTGATCAAGAAAGATCACTTCAATTCATACTTGATTTTTAATTTCATGCCAGTTATATACTATACTTGTCGTAATGTGTGGTGTGAGTAGGACCAAAGGGTGCGGGACTCAGGGCAAGTTTAACAGTGTTTATTTGCAAAACGCAAGCAAAATGATGGTAGATCCAGAAGAAGCTGGGTACAGGACTGCAGGTCGGGATCCAGGGTATCAGGTGCAGGGTAAAACGAGGCAGGAAGGTGCAGGGACCGGGAGAACAGGCAGGAACAAAACGGGTCGGGAGTCCAGAGGAGTGCAGGGAGGCAGGGTGCTGAAGGGAGCATGAGCAGGAACACGAGCAGGAACACGAGCAGGAACACGAGCAGGAACACGAGCAGGAACACAAGCAGGAACACGAGCAGGAACACAAGCAGGAACACGAGCAGGAACACGAGCAGGAACATGAGCAGGAACAACAAGCTGGGACACGAAGATGAAGACACACAGGTGGTACCACGGTGAAACAAACAGCACGAAGACAAACAGACGATCTGGCCCAGAGTGTCGGGTCCTGGCTCCTCTGCAGGTGGTGTTGATTGCGCTGATAGAGTCCAGGTGCGCGTAGGAGGAGCCAGGACTCCTCCCAGCTCCAGGCTCAGACAGGTGAGGGAGGGGCAGAGCACACACAGGAGGCAGGGACAGAACAGGAATCATGACAATATTATAGTATCTAAACTGGCTAGTTCTGGTTTTCTCAAAAACTGCAGAGCCGCTCTTCTGGCTACATTCATTGTTTTATGGAAATTAGCTGAGTTAAGTTAAAACAAATACATTTTTACATACCAGGCAGTAGACAGCAAGTTACAGATAGACAATCACAGGCAGCATGGTAAGACCTTTACTACAACTTCTGTGTTTAGAAAAGTAGGTATTTGTGTCTTGAAGCTAATGCTAATGCTAACTGAAATTAAGATAAATTAGTGATGTTAAAATTGCACTATATTCTGAATATTTTGGACAGAAAAACAGTCGACTTGTTTGAAGTTGTTTGAAGTTGTTTTTTTGAAGTTGTTTTAGTGCTCTAATTGGAGACACAAATATCTACTTTTATAAACACACAACTTTTCTCATTAAGGGGCCACATATAAAAACACAGACAAAGCTGAGGGCCGATTGAGGGCCATAGACTGGTCGCTAATACAGTGAATACTTCAAATCTGCATTATTATTACAAATTAGACTGAACCTAGACCTGAAACTAGACCTTTATTCATGCTTACATCCTCAATGGGACACATTCAATATTTGATATGGGCTTGTTAAAATAGATTTTCAGAAATGTACAGTAAAAGTACTGTTTAAGGTAATATTGGCCAATTCACCTGGAGGCTTGAGGGCCAAGAAAAATTGGTCTGAGGGCCGCATTTGGCCCCCGGGCCACAATATGGGCATGCCTGGGTTATGTGCTTACATTGTCATAAAGGTCTTAACAGTAGTAATGGTAGTAGAAGAAGATGACAACGAAGCAGTGGTGTAATAGTAGTGTAGTAATAGTAGTCATGCTAGTAGTAGTAAAAAAGGTCATGAAAACAGTAGTAAACCAATAGACCATAAAGTCTCTTTTTTGTCAGTGGAAACATAAACATTTAATAACGAGTGGGTTATGTACTTTGACATGCTTTACAACTATCTATATATGAATAATTACTACAACACAAATTCTGATAACTTCTTATTCGGTTCAGACTTTTGCTAAATGAGCCGTATCCCTGTGTAATTCGTTCCACCTGCTCCTTCAGTGTGTCAAAATACGGTTGGAGGGAACTCGGAAAAACTCCAACATGATGTTGACTGCGGCGCACAGCAGAGAGACTGTGGGGAGCAGGTATTTACCGAGTCTAACTTAACAGATCAGAATGCAGTGTTTTTGCTTAAAGGGAGTAATGGTGATTTGCATTTTCATCGGCCCAATCATACAAAATATGTGTTTCTGTCCTGATCCTGTTTTGATTAAAGTACTCACAGATGTCTGCCTTCGTCATTTGGCAGTTCATTTTGATCCTGTTGCAGCCAGCATATAAAAACATTCATATTGACTCAACAGGGGTGGTCAGAAAATTGGGTTTGTGGTCAAGCAGCCTAATAGAATCAATAGTTTTTATGACAGTTTCAGTTTTGCAACTCATCTGGTGGGGGGTCCACTACCTGCGTTCAACATATAGCATCAGTCTTATCTGTCTTGGATTTATTTAAGTGTTAAAAAGCAACTTATGAGTGGACTCATCTCCACAGATCTGACCAGAAACTTGGTCTGGTAGTATCACCTGCTTGTCTGTCAAATAATGTCATGATGTGGATTATTTTGGGTAAAGCAAAATATATATCCATGGGGACAAGCAGATAGCGGACCTTCCAAATAGATCTTTAACAAAATATACAAACTCTGCATTTTGTTGTTGTAATCTTCCATCCATCCATTTTCTTCCTCTTATCCGGGGCCGGGTCACGGAGGCAGCAGTCTAAGCAGGGACTCCCAGACTTCCCTCACCCCAGACACATCCTCCAGCTCCTCCGGTGGGACCCCAAGGCGTTCCCAGGCCAGCCGAGAGACATAGTCCCTCCAGCGTGTCCTGGGTCTTTCCTGGGGCCTCCTCCCGGTGGGACATGCCCAAAACAGCTCCCCAGGGAGGCATCCAGGAGGCATCCTGAACAAATGCCCGAGCCACCTCAGCTCCTCTCAACATGGAGGAACAGCAGCTCTACTCCAAGCTCCTCCCGTGTGACTGAGCTCCCAATGGTTGTAATCTTGTTATTGTCTAATTAGAAGGTTGGAGGTTCGAATCCTGCTCTCGACATAAACATCATTGTTCGAACGGTCAGATCGACTGGGCACAGGTTGGCGGTGTCTTTCCAGCTCCCACAGATGAATGCTGTCATTGTGTCCTTGGGCAAGACACTTAACCTACCTCATGTATGAATGTGTGAATGGGTGTGTGGTCTCTCTATGTAAAGTGCTTTGAAGGTGAAAAAGCTTTTACCCCCCTTAACTACAGTTTACAGAGATATAGGCTACTTAGGGAGGTACAAGACAACTCTCCGTCATGTACAGGTCTGTGTACACTAATGCCTCTGTAATTGTAGCTTACATTCAAAAGAGCAGCACATTTTTCAATATCACACATTTCACATCTTAACATCCTCTAAAGTGTTTTAATAATCTGTGTAGAAACAGTGATAGCTTCATATAGGCTGACACTCCCCCAAGGAGACAGCCATTTCCTTCTTTTACCTGAATAATACCTGAACCCTCGGCACATGACAGGCAGCAGCACAGGTAAAGGTATAAAGTGTTTTTGGTGCACATAATGAAACTGTCACACATTAATGTTTTCAAGCATGATTGAAGAGAAATGTCGCTGTTTCCTGGCAACAGTAGTGGCAGCAATGATGACTCCAAAAGAAGATATTCACAAAAGTTAGTCTTAAAAGTTAAACGTTGAATTTGAAAATGTACTGTTTGAATGATATTGTTTGGTTAAAAAGTGATTCGTGACCCAACCTGGCTAACCATTGTGATATATAAATACAATTATTCCTCCTTTATTATTTCAAGCTACTTAAATTACTTTTAGCAGCTTTAGTTTAAGGTCCACTATGTAACGTTTTTGGAAACTTTTTCTGCTTGTGTCCATGTTTGAAATTAAACATATCTATCTTGCAGTTATTCAATCACTAAGACATACCTTGAAAAACATGCATTGTATTCGGTAATCGGTCAGTGGTCACATTTTTATACAGCCTCGCGCTTTTCCATCTTCAATGCACACAAAGCGCGCTACATTAAGGAACCTCTTACCCATTCACTCACACATTCATACACAAGTGTACACAGACAATGGGGGTGAGGTGGGTTAAGTGTCCCGTCCAAGGACACAACAACAGCTTTCATCTGTGGGAGCTGTAACTTGACTTGTCACCTGCTTGTCTCCATGGAGATGGATTGCAGTTTAATACACCATTGTTGAACATTCCTGGTAAAACAAATAAATATCTCTGTGTAGACCAAATTTAAGATTACTTTACAATTTTACCCAATACTTTAATTTATCAACATGAGATGCAAAGTATGTAACCATTTAGCTTTCGTTGGTTGCTGTAGGCTCTGTGCACAGTGGCATGCTAGCTTGCTCACTGTGTTACTTTTATTAAAATCGGAAAACATAAAATAAAAAAAAAAATTTAAAAATTCAAATATATCAAAATAAAGACAACCCATTATTTTTATATGTAGAGTACTTCAGTTTGTGGTTTTAATATTTACTATGCCTCAAAATTAGCATTAGCGTTAGCATTGAGACACAAACATCGCTCTTTCTGAATACAAAAGTGTCCTCTGGTGAAGTAATCATTTTATTTGTGCAGTTTTTAACATGTTATCAGTGACATCCACCTGTAGCTCCCTGTCCGCCGTCCTATCTTTAAATATCTATTAATTTTACTGTGACTCTGCAAAAACCTCACAGAAATACAATTGGACAGGAAGTAGTGACGCTCACAGTGAGGTTGCTAGGCGCTATTGTGCACAGAGCCAATTAGAAACAAGCTAATATAACTGTGTCAATTACTGTGTTATATTTATAGAACAAAATCCATGTTTATATAATTATCTTGTAAACATGTCGGACAGTGCGTTATTTTCTGGCGGTGCTGATTTACTATGTTACAAATGCTCCAACAGTGTCTTGTGTAACTGCTCTTTGTCCATATAGATTTTTCAATAAAACAGTAATTACAGTCAAATCCCCGCTGTGCCATTACGACACTCCATCTGACACTTCACAAGATTAATCACTCAATCACTCTCCTATTTTTAAATACATACTTACCAAGCCACTTACTTAGACCCCAGGGGATACTCAATCTGCCCCCATGTTTTTGCTGTACTTTTCAACACAACGTAACAATGCTAGCTGTGTTGTTAGCGCGAGGTCGCCGTGAGGTTGTCCCAGTGGGGGTCAAATCCGAAAAGGCGGGTCAGAAAAGCAGCGGCTCACCTTGGCTTGGCCTCCTGTAGTGAACAAAACACAATGATAAATTGGAAGTCAGGCACCTCTTATGTCCTGCACCTGTTGCCAGTTGCCATTTTGTCCTGACGACTATTCATTTCCTCCATAAAGTTTATATATTTCTTTTAATGTATAACCCTCTGGCCATAACTGTCAGTCTCGCCCGTTTACAAAGTCACCCTACACCAGCCCGCCTGTGTTTGACCCCTTCGCGGTGAGACTCTACAACTGGACATTAATCTGTAGTGATCAGCAGAGAGAGGCTTATGGGGATCAGAGCAGTCTGTAGCAACTGTAGAGGACAAAAAAAAAAAAAAAAGACGGGTGAAATTGGTAAAACTTCTATAATAATCTCTACAAAACAAGATAGCAGTGCAGATTTAGCGTAGAAAAGACACACAATTATGGGCCGATCAATCAAACCTGTTACACAATATAAAATGGATTATCGAACTAAACCCCAGCACTGACAGTCACTCGTTTGCAGTGCTAGTGTAGCCTCTGCAGCTCAGTGAGTGAATCCAGTGAATTTTTAGCATGAACCCTGGCCTGTCCATACACTGAGAATGAGGGAAAACATGTATTTGTCCTCTATCTGGCAACCCAGATTCAGCTGTGATTGTGGTGACTTTTTGTAAACCTGCAAAAGCACAGGTTGCATATCGTACATTGAAAATAGGATGTTCAGGTTCTAATGAATGCTCTGTCCATTGCAAAACACAGTAAAATGACAGTAAAATGGACACAAACACTCGCCCCCGTGTCTGTGTCCATTTTACTGCCAGATGAACACAATTTGATACAAGCTTAAATGATATTTAATACATTTCTGACAGAGTGCTTGTAATGCATTTTTGTTTTTGCGAATATTTATGAGAACTGATGAAGCTTAGACGAGCGGTGAAACGTCTATACTCCAAAAGGTTTGTCCAGTTAGCACAATTACATTTTCTTTTGCCATTGTTATTGATCTAACAATGAAGGAACTGCGTCATCGGGTTCGGATTTTTGACCCCATAAGGAAAGCAGGTCCCCATATAGACTCCTTTCTGTGTAGACTCTGCACACCTGACTGGATGGCAATTGCGTTGGAGGAAAGGTACTGGCTGAAAGGTTTTAAGAAGACTCCCGCACACTGTCTCACTCTTGGTTCACTTTTATTAGTACAACATTTAGGCCTTTCTGACCTTCCATACCTGAGGAAGGTCAGAGGAACGGAATCGTTGTAGGTCTCCATAAATAAATATGCTCCCACAACAATATTTTCTTGACTCATTACTGAACAGGACAAACTTGGAGCTTGAAGGACTGGAGAAGCTGAGTCTTGCTGCTGGCACTATACATTCTTTATAGGACAAGCTATACTTTCCTTTCAAGCAACCCCCTTGTGTGCAGATGAGGTGTTCAAAGCAAGAAGAATGAGCGGACTCCACGGCAGCCCATGTTCAGCACGTCCCCAACAACACCTTCAAATGAAGACAAATAGAACACGTACCATCACTTATCTCTTTGTTTTCCACCACCTCCACTCCTGTACACCTTTTTGCGACGCACTCTCATTTCACCACTTAACCCTTGATTTACATAAGTCATTACAGTTGTCAGATCTGAGAAGGCCATCCATCCCGTTAAGTGTTCATCCGTCGTTGTAAGTTTAAAAAACGCTGGTTGTGTTTTTTACATTTTCTCTGACTAATGGCCACCGACGGGGCATCCATCGCCGCACGATCATTAATACATTTGATGAGGCAAGCTCTTTCTACTTAATTTACCTGACTGCTCCAACATATATATACCCTTTACATGTCATATTTGCCAACACAAAAATGCAGAATTTCAGTTTGAAAGACTACAACAATCCGCATTGGATCTTCTTTCCAGACATCAATTACACCAAATGTTTGTTCTGCAGAATGTAAAGCATGGATATTTTGCAGAGTCCATCAAAAAACCAAAAGAAAAAGCAGAAAACCCAAAAGAACAGGCTACACGCTTTGAAAAACATACATTATCCTCGAAGCCTTGCGACAGAAGCTGTAGCATTGTGCCCAGCTGGGGACCTGAAGAGGAGGATCTGACTGTGAATGCCTGTGTCTGTACTTGCCACATCAAAGCCATGACTCTGCGTTCTTGTGTTGTTGAGGGCATCTTTTTTCCTTAATAATAAAATAAATGTACAAAGCAGACTGGAAAAGTGTTACTGAATATAAGGTGTCCAAGTAAAAGTTGTGAAAACTCTACTTAAAAGTCCTATAGTACACAAAACTGACTCTTGTGACCTTTAATCCATGTTATAAAGTTGTTTCCTCATCTAAAACATACCTGGAGTTGTGTTTTTGTACCCTTTATTATTAGTCTGTCTACATCTCCAAAGCTCAAAATGCTCTGTTCCACCTTGTGATGTCATGGAGCAGTAGTTTTCAAGTGAACAGCTACATTTTACCTTTAGTTCAGTAGAGATTGGCAAATCCAGGGATGAAATGATCTAAATGATTCTAGTGAAGGTGTATGGAGTTTAAAGACACAGTGGAGCATGAAATCACAAGGTGGAACAGAGTGTTTTCTGCTTGAGAGAAGATTTCAGTCTAAATATGCAGGGTTTGTGACGAGGAAACATTATAACATAGATCAGAAAATAGCGTAATATGGGCCCTTTAAATACAAATTTTAAGTATTTGTACTTTACTTAAGTAAAGTCCACTTAAAGAAGAAGATACTTTTACTTTTTATTGAGTATTTTTTGACCTGGTATCTATACTTTTACTTAATTAACAAAATTGAATACTTCTTCCACTGCTGCCATTGCAAAGCTTTCAAATTAAACTTTTAAGACTATATAAGGAATAAAAAGTACTGGCCAGATGAGAGCTTGTTTTGGATGATAATGGTCAAAGTCAGAATGCAATTACAGATCCTCGTTAGCATCAGCTTTTGTACCAAACACATAAACTTAAAAGTGCCCAAGAAGTGCCACATATAAGAAGACAAAACTCTTTCACTTTACTTTAGCTGTTCCCTCTTGGCACAGTTTGAAATTTGTCCTCGCTGTGCCAAAAGGCAAGTCTTCTATATATATTGTCATTCAGCTAATTGAAGCTATAGGAAGAGAGGAGGGAGCAAGGCGAGACATTATTCTCCTAATCGCTACTTGCGCTAAAGTTCAAATGTTAAACAGGTCTTCCCAAACTCTCGGAGCGAAAGTGCAACCTCCTCAAAAACTTGGCTGGCTCTACACTTCCATAATAACAGTCATTATCTACCACACACATCTTTATGCTTCATTTGAGCCGGTCTTAACTAGGGGTATCTATCACAAAGGTGCTGCTTGTGCTCCCCGGGTCAGGCTGACCTCCAGCCCTTTTGATTTATACGCCCACCCTCCCCTTAACTGTAAGCACTGTCGCTCAGCTTGGACAAAAATGATGTTCGCCATTTTAATTACGAAGTCCTAATTTGAGTCTCCATCATGGCGCCCTTCGTACAGGTAGGACAGCATAGGCAAATGGGGGTCACCTCTTCACTGTCCGCTGTATCATCATGTCCGCTAATGATTATTATACTCCAGTCACTTTTGATGGAACTTCCCTATTCGTTACAGCTAGCATGAAAGTTACCCATTTGTACGGCAAAAAGAAATTGAAAGCCTCGTCTTAAAATGGTTCAATACATCAGTGCGCGGCTGTGTGCTGATGAGGAGACTGGTGGCGTTGTTAGACTCATTATTTTGATTTTGTCCTTCGCGGCTTGTCTTTGCAGGCAGCGGGACAATGAGAGACGATACAAGACAATTGCTAGCTTTCTATGGGCAAATACAAGGGCGATTCTTTCTACCTTGCACGGCTAAAGCATTAAGCTAATTATTCACAAGTAGAGGATGTTTGCGCCAACATTGTACATTTTGTTTACTCTGCTATAAAAAGAGTTTCGGAGAGAGTGTCATCGCTAGAGCAGCAAGCAGCAGCTGTAAACATGTTTTTCCCCTCACACTGTCCATACAACTGGATAAATAAAAGGCTGCTGTTAGGATTTAATTCTAAGGAGTCGCACTGGGGCCCATTGTGAAATGCTTCCAATTAGCAGAGACAGTCTTATTCTTCTGACCAAAGTCACCTTGAATAATTGGGTTATCTACAAATACAGTTTTTATGTGTGTTTCCTCATTAATGGCTATATTTCTCCTGAAGTCACTCTTTTCCCATTTACCAGAGGGTAGAGTGTGCCTGTGTGTATAATTGAACACATTGACTTGATTTACTGTTTTGATGAGAGGTCCGCCGCTTGCTTGTCGCCGTGGAGACGTTATTGCTCTGCTTGGAATGTTCCACAGCATGCCATTAAACTTATCTACCACTAATCTGATCAATTTAAAGTGTTCCATTGGTCAAAAACATGCATTTTCTCTGTGTTTCCATAGATCTGACCTGTAAATTGGCCTGTCATCTCCTTGTTTACATACTGTGGAATTTTGCAGGAGACAAGCTGGTTGCGGACTCTCCACTGAAAAAGAGTTACATAGTGCACCTTTAAAATTAAGAACAAGAGCAAAAGTAGTCAAGAGAATTTCTTTTATTTCATTTCATTTCTGGTCACACATGGCGCAGCAGTGTTTGTTCTCACCACTCAATGAAAGATTTACTCGGGTTTGCAGGTCCTAGAAAAGTTTGCTTTTAAAGAACTGGCAGTCTCAAGGTTACATGAAGGCTCGAAGTAAAAGAACAAATGTGCTGTATTTTGTGATGGTGATGAAATTCAGGCCACAATAAAAACTGCATTATAATTATAAAATATGCAAAATTAAGAAATGTGCGTGGATGTGGGCAGAGAGGTTAGTGCCCTTTGCCACTCAGTAAAGAAGCTGTACATTTGATTCACCAACACAAAAAGTAACAACAGTATCTTGGATGGACTGCTCCTGGTGTTGCTATGTGTTCTTGGCACATTTATGTATACTGTATATCTATATATGTGTCTAAACAGGTGACTAGAAATTGTCCATAACAGTTTTAACTTGATGAAATGGTTGTCAGCGTGTTCTAAATTATCAGCAGTAGAGATGTCATTTATGTGTTATAATTACAAGAAACATCATAATTTAACAATTCTTCAAGATTATTGGCACCATGACCAAACAACAGTCAAAGTCTTAATCTGCTTTCATTCACGGTGTATAATAACTGGTAATACTCTGTCAAAATGTGACAAGCTTTAAGACATCAAACTCTCTGAATGATAAAGTTAATGTGACATAAACTGCCTTACTTTTCTGGTGTATAGATTGAATTGAAATGACTTAATTTTGTTTCTAAAATTCTCAAGATTATAATGGGGGACGACAGTAGCTCAGTTAGTAGAGTGAGGAGACTGGTTGTTGGTTCGAATCTCGCTCTCATGGTGTCCCTTTCGCAAGACACTTAACCCACCTCTCCCCAGTGTCTGCATACACGAATGTGTGTGTGAATGGTTCCTTGATATAAAGCGCCTTGAAGCTGAAAAAGCGCTATAGAAAAATGTGACTATTTACCTTAGTTCTTCAGCTTTTAACATTGTATTGTGACTGAATAATCACGATTACTGATTAACCGAAAAACCTTACATCCCAAAACAGCTGCTAACTCGCCATTGTCTAGACTGACCCCCAAACATAGATCCATAGCTGCTGAATTAATTACTAAAATAATACATTTTTAATAAGGTAAAAAAGTGCATCAACTGGCAGTGAGCAGTCATCCACTTAAAAAAAAAGTCTTGAAGTGTTTCGCCTGAACGATAATAACCACTTACGGGCTCTGTGTATGTCGATAAAGAACTTCAGATTGAAATGTTGTTTTCCATCGGCCTGAAAGTATATCCTCCCTCCCTCCACTCTCACTCCACTCCAAATCTCTCCATCACAGCCGACGGAAGTGAATGTCTTTTCCATAGAAAGGACAGGAGCACGCGCTTGTCGACGCTAAAAGCTTTCTCACGCTGCTAGAACAATCAGCTGCACCCTATTGGCCTGCCAAGGTCATTTGTGTTGGGCGCAGCAATACCCAAGGTGACGTAACGAACCCTTATCCCTGGGTCAAGCTCAGGTCCATCTTTGAGCTGTTGTGCTGTGTAAACTACCTCTGGGCTTTGGCTTTAGCAGTCAGACTTTTTCCACTATTTTTCTAAAGAATCTAAAGGTTATAGCTGAGCGCAGTGATTTTTCTGAGAGCAGGCAGCAGAGTCAGCCCCAGATGTCTTGTAAGTAGCGCTTTTCTTCCCTCAGCATCGCCAGCGTCTTCATGGCCTCCAGTTGGTCCACCTGGAGTTCAGTTTTGATCATCTCCATCAGTGTGTCGTTCACGTCCTTGGCCATGTTCTTTGCGTCCCTGGTGAGAAAACTGAATTAATGAAAGGGCACCATGTCGAATATAATTAGCACTAATGTTGCAGCTTCGTATCTGGTGTTTTACCATCCCACTGTGTCAGAGCAGACCATTTTCTGTTCAATTTGGACTTTAATAAAAGACTTTTCCACACTGTATGGTAAATAGTTAGTTCGTTCACATGAATAATTATAATTTTAAAACAAGGGTTTAAGACTAAGAACACAGACCAAACTAGTTATATTGAAAGGGAGAAAAACTGTACAATTTATATTACTAATAAAAGGTACACTATGTAATTTCTCTGGTGGAGGGTCCGGGACCTCTTTGCCTGCATGGAGACATTTCATGATGGATACCTTTAATACCATATTGAGGAATATCTCAAGCAAAGCAATAACATCACCATGGAAATAAACAAATGTCAAACCCCCCGCCAGAAAAGTTACATGGTGTACCTTTAATTATTAAGTATGTATTAAACCCATAAACAATTTGCACACTAAAACACAGTTATGCGTTATATGATTGAACTGATACATAAATATGGATAGACACAGCATTAACTCACTGACTTATCTGTCAAACTGTCATTGTATTTTAAACACAACACAATATATTTACGTAGAGTATGCCATAATGAGGACAGCAATGTGTGTTTTACAGTGAATAAATTGTACATATGTTATGATTTCTCACCCGCACACATAGATGTAGCCGCCTCTCTGCAGCAGGATGCTGGTTATGGCCTTGCTGTCGAAGAGCAGTTTGTGTTGGACGTATTTGGGTCGTGCGGATGACTGGGTGACCTCCTCTTCCACTTCCTCGTTGTCTCTTGAGAAACAAACTTTGAGGTGGTTCAATGTACCGCTGGACACGAAACCCTCCAGCTCCTCTCTGCAAAAGGGAGATCAATTTGTTTAATTTATTTAAATCGGGTTCTTCCAGGTTTTGGGAGGCAGGCTTTGAATCAAAGATCTGTTTAGATGTAGCACATTTCTGAAATACCTCACCAAAAGGTCTGTATATATAAAACTGTAAATCCCTTCTCACTAGATAAGTAATCATGTTGTGTTTATACTTATACTCCTTCAATGTAATTAGCCCTGTTGTCAAATGCCCAGCAAGACACAACCCACGAAATGCTTCCTCCGAACACCAATGCTGTCAATCTTGATAAAACCGAACAGTAACGGGCAAAGGTCTGAGCAAAACTGTGCCAGACATCCAATTTATCTTGTTTAACGAGAAAAAAGCCGAAAAAATATAGATTTCCGAAGCAAGGTCGGCCCCTGTTATAAGCATCTTTTTGCAATCAATTCTCCCAGCCTTGCATTTGGGTCTATAACCTTGCTCCCTATCAGTGGTTTGCCTGCCAACTACTCCTGCTTCAGTGTTTTGTACAGAGCCTGGGGTCCTATTGGAGAGGAAAGACACGAGGAATGAGAGAGAGGGGGCTTCTCTGTGGCTCTGAGCTGCTTGTTTAAAGTTAAGCAGTCGGAATAAGCAAAAACACACTACAAGCATGATCGTGTGTGAAGGTCTGTGCCTACGGGATCTGGGCTCTGCAGCAAAACCAACACTAAAAATAATGCAAAAAAACTCACTTGAATAGCAAGAGGGAAGAAGAAATTTTGTGTTTAAACTGCTGTTGGCAATGTCTCTGAGAAATAGTAATAAATCTATTGTGTCCATGCAAATATACAGTGCATGAACAATATAATTCATAATGTCCCACTATGAACATGTAAGTTACAATGTTGTATCACTATTACTAAATGCACAGCCAATCAGTGGTGGAAAAAGCATTTTGTTAATTAAGTAAAAGAACAGATACCGGAGCAAAAAAAATACACAAGTAAAAGTATCACATGATAAAATGTACTCAAGTAAAAGCATTAACGTACCCAAAAGTAAAAGTATTTCATGTAGGTTTTGAGCTCCAATAAGGCTTCAGATGCAGTGAATTTGATAAAGATTTGTACTGAATTTTGTTAAACAGGAGGAGGAACATGTTTAAAAAAAAAAAAAAAAAAAAAAAAAGGTCTGAAACAATAATAAAAAATACTTTTACTTTTCAGTCCTGTTCAAAAATGTAGTGGAGAAGAAAGTACCTGCTCTCACATGCAGTGTAGTAAGTAAAGTAAGTATCCACTTAAAAATGGAATCAAGCACAGTTCTTTACTACTTTTACTTTGTTACGTTCCACCACTAGAACAAATTAGAAAATGTATGTATTTAATATAATGCAGTGTTTGTTTGTTTTTTCAAATGAGCAACTGCTAGTGAAAGAGCTTGCATGATTTTACATAATGTAAAACATTGCTAATATTCACCACAAAAGATATAGA
Organism: Periophthalmus modestus; assembly: GCA_019594935.1. Taxonomy (NCBI): domain Eukaryota; kingdom Metazoa; phylum Chordata; class Actinopteri; order Gobiiformes; family Gobiidae; genus Periophthalmus; species Periophthalmus modestus. The sequence goes on along the minus strand of JAIEZT010000021.1, from coordinate 25,155,629 downwards.
TGGAATCAATAATTCTTCATTAAGGTGAAATAACAAATGATCTGGAAATGATAAACATCCATTACAAATGTGAAGAATGGCTGAAGCTCGCTGGTTTGACACTTGATTTAAATCATTATGGAGTGATTACCTCTGTGACAGGAAGCTGGCAAATACCAGACCAGCTGAATTTGTTCAAGAAAAAACTTTTGGTTTTGCTAAAGGGTTAATATTTACTTCTTATACATAACAGCATGTGGCGATATCTCCAGATCTTACAGTGAGTGTGTGCAGCTCCACCTTAAAGCCTGTTCTAAGGCACAATCAGACGCACATTAAAGGGCGTTCAAGATTGAGCAGCGCAGAGTGACAGCAGCCTCTCACAGGGATGGTAAATGCTGCCGTTGATTGTAGCTCTGCATGTTTGTTTTTGCTGATGGAAAATGTCTGGATGAGATAACAGTACATCCTGTCTTCACCCTGTGTGACATCGGTGTTCAGGGGCCACAGCTGTGCTCCTGAGGTCACAGGGACACACACACGGCCATCTTAAAACAGCCAGGCTCTGTGTACAGATGGTGTAAGGATCAATTTGTATAATTTATTTTACAAGGTTTTATAGGATACAATAGCAGCAGAATAGTGTCTTTACCTTGTTATTAAAGGTCCTGTGTTACGCAAAATGGATTCTTGTCAGCTTTAAGCCATGTTATAATGTTGTCCCCTCCTCAAAAACATACCTGGAGTTTTGTTTTTTCAAAATGCTCTGTTCCACCTCGTGATTCATGAAGTGGGAGTTTTCAATTTTATCTTTTACCTTTAGTTCAGTAGAGTCCGGCAATTCCGGCCTGAAATTATCAAAATGGTAGTGAAGGAGTTTAAAAACACAGTGGAGCACTTCTTGTATTACCACATGATATCACAAGGTGGAGTGTTTTCCATCTGAGAGAAGAACTCCACCTAAATATGCAGGATTTGTGTGTTAAACATGTGAATGAAACAAAACACTTCAGGTATGTCTGTGATGAGGAAACATAGAATTGAAAAAAGCCTAATATGGGACCTTAAATGTTTTTTCTACATCTTCTACATGATCTCTACCTATATAAACCTTAGCCATTTCTCTGGCATATTTACACATCTGCATGTGTTCATATTTTGCATTTATAGGACCAATACTGCCACCTAACTACCTACTAACATGAGCTGAGGTAGAGAAGTACTTCATATTAAAATAATAGTTTACTTCAAACGTAATTTGAATAATTCATAATGCAAACTTAAAAAGTACTTGCTTCACCTTAAACTAACACTTCCTCACATTACTGTTACCCGAAATATTAATTAAAGGAGTACTAGGTGGCTTTTCTTTTGGGCAGGTCCATCATTTGTCTCCATGGAGATTTCATTGCTTTATCTGAAACATCTGAAGCCTAACTATCTTGCATTTACACCATTACAGATATTTTAAAACACAGGTGTCAGACCCTGCTTTGGAAAAGTGACATAGTACACCTTTAAAATTCCAGTACCATAAAATGACATGACCACTACAACAACTATTTGTACCAATTTCTACAGAAATTAACCAAAACACATTTGGTACTGTAATAATTGCCTTGGGGTCCCACCGGAGGAGCTGGAGGACGTGTCTGGGGTGAGGGAAGTCTGGGAGTCCCTGCTTAGACTGCTGCCCCCGCGACCCGGCCCCAGATAAGCGGAAGAAAATGGATGGATGGATAATAATTGTAGTTTAATGATAGTTGTAAAATAATGCCAGACACAGAGTTTGTACACGTTTCTATATTGTACTAGCTACCTACTTATCTGTCATATTCCACCAACACCGGGAGAGGACAGCCAGTCTTGCACATCATTTCAAATACAACACAAATGCAAAGCAGGATATATCTTCAATTCAATAGGAGTCAATATCATTGCTGTGCCGGAATCCAGCAGACACAAATGTATTGGTGCTATTCAGCAGCAGGTATGTTGTTCTCAGTGCACTAACCTATTTAAACAGCACTTCACAGGAGGCACATAAAACAGGCACTAATCGGCTCGGTCAACACTGTGGGGGTGTGAAGCACAGACACACTTGTACAACAGCCTTTGAGTCTCCATTTAACAAAGGCGTGCAGTGAAACAAAGGGTAGCAAACAACATACTGGCATCTCCTCTGCTGATATTAACAATGTTAATTCATTCACATGTATTTATACTACTGAGAAAGTGGGCACAGCGAGATTCAGGTATTCAAACAATTACACAGCAAGATCTGAATTCACTCACTACTGATGGCTACCACTTATCGGTCTGGTATGCCAGTGTCTAACATGCAATCTCATGAATCTTTTGTTGAGAAAAATTCAATAAATGCTTGCCTAGTTAGAATAATTTAACAAAAATATCCCCCAATTAGCTCTGTAAACCATTCAAACTGTCACATAACATTTTACATGACCTGTTCAGCCTTATTCTTCTGTATTAGCAAAAGCATTTTCCACATTCACAACACAGAGACACGTGTCCTTGATTAAAATAGCATTGCTTTGCTTTTGAATTTATTCATACAGACTTCTCTTGAGAACAACTTTTAGCACAGTGTAACACGCTGGAGTGCATACCATACACCCACATTGCATTCGCATAGAGCAATGTTCATAATGAAGGGTCACACATTTTAATATATGGAGTTGTACAAGGCCAAGGTGAAAATAGTGTATGTGCTTTACAAAAGGTTAGAGAAGGAATTTGCAGGTTCATGGGGCTTTATGATAAAAGTTTGGAAAAATACATTGAAAAGTACCTGAAAAGGAAATCTTTATCTTTATGCCGACATCCAAAGTAGAGCCACGTCTCGCCAAATGCCACCCCCGGGTTCTCCTGCCTCTGCTTCTCCCTGAAAGTCAAACAATCGGCTGTTAGCATTCAATCAATAACAAGAGTTGCGTTGAGCAGACAGGGGAGAGGAGAGCGAGTCCTTCCATGTACAAAGGTTAAAGACAAGCAGTGACAGCATTAAGCACTGTCTGCACTGTCAGTACAGCCGGGGCCACCATTGTCCTAATGCACTGAAATGACAATACAAGCCACAGCAAGGGCACTGTGTGATTACATTACACCAGGAAATAGGCCTCTAGAGCAGGACGTTGATGTGATCTCAGAAAATACAGATTAAACTGGACATATTTGGAACATCACTACAACAAAACTTCAACAAACATGAAATCAAGGGATGCCAAGATTATTTGGTAAATCAGTATTCATGGTCATTAAGGTCACAATAATCGTAAGAAGTAGAACAGGCCTATTATAAATGCGAGGATTTTAGAAGGAAAATATGAAAGTTCAATTCAATCCATGCTCCAAAAGTAAACCTACATGTAAAGAGCTATACAAGATATATACACGCTGGGATCCAGAATGTTAGATTTCAAAAAGGCAGCACTAGTGACATAATAGAGAAATATAATCCATTAGACAATATGTTTAGAAAAGTCTGTAGTTGTTTTCTTTCATTCAAAGTTTAAACATCTTTCTAACCAATAATAAAGTGTTCCCTTTCTTCATGGGTCACCACAAGAAACCAGACACATAAAACCATCACATTCAGTTTAATCAAATGAAAAAGCTAAGCATAAGATTTCTGACTGAGCACCACCACTAGTCCTTACACCACAGTTTTAGACCAACTGCTTTGGGGTAATTTGAAGCAAGTTGATGTTTATTGTGTGTGGGAGTCTTATCTCCCAAAGTGCTTCGACGCCAATGTAAAATTCAAGCATAAAAAAGCCTTATGGCTTAGAAGTTCTGGCTGAGCTCCCAGAGTCTTTTACATGCACCAGTCGCTTCTCAGTGGAGGCCTGTATCTGGTGTATACACCTGCCGTAAAGGTGACGCCGATAACAACAGTTGACCCCTTTCATGATGCCATCAGTCAGCCAGGCCTACACGAGCCAGGCTTCCTCTGTAACCCCAGATAAGTGAAAACAGAGAGCTGCTATTGACCAACCGCAAAGAACCAGAAGAGCAGGAATACCAACACCAGCTGTGGACATCCTCCCCATGTCTCCAACTTCTGTTTACAAAGGATAAGATGTTGCTTCAGTTAAACTTTTCTCTTTTTCCAGCAAAACACAGGAATCAACTTATTTTCTCTTCCGCAGTGATTTGCATACGGATTAGACTGACGCGCTGGTTACACACAGCTTGTCATTGGATTACGTACAAAATCCTAAAATAAAAAATTGCATTGACTTGCATAATGGTTTAGAATAGGATTTTCATCAAATTCCCTATGCAATAATTTCTCTCAAGATTATAAGAAATGTAATCAATGTGCAGCAATTTCAATGTTTTTGTTTTGTATACTTAGTGAGCCTGAGAAACTGGAGGTCACAAAAGAAGCATTTGACTGCATTTATGATTATTACTAAAATAACAAATATGAATGTGTACTGCTATACTGCCAGACTTGGAGTGACTAATCCATGCGTCTGTCTCCAGTAGGTTAGACTACAGTAATGACCCGCTCACTGCCCTGTCCAAACGAGTGGTAAAACAGCTGCAGTACATCCACAATGCTGCTGCTGATTAGAACTAGGAAGCACGAGCACAAAAGTCCTGTGCTCAGGCCTCTGCACTGGCTTCCTGTGACTCGGAGAATAGACTTTTAAGCAGCTCTGCTTGTGAACAAGTCTCTCCCACATCTCCCACATATTAGTGCCATATAAACCATCTCGCACTCTGAGAACTTCAGGGACCGGCCTCCTGCTGGAGCCGCTGGTGGAGAATCAGCGTGTCAGTTTTCTGCAGCTAAAACCTGGAACAATCCTACTGAAGATGTGAGACAGGCCTCTACTTTGACAATGTTTAAATCCAGGCTCAAAACGGTTCTGTTTAGCTGTGCATGACTGAAAGTTTTTTATTCTCCACTCTCCTGTTTTAATTTTCAATTTATGAAGATTATTTATATTTTGTAGTTTATAGTTTGTATTGCAATTTTAATGTCATTCTTATTCTGTAAAGCACTTTCAATTACTTTGTGTATGAAATGTGCTATACAAATAAACTTGCCTTGCCTTGCCATGAATGTGATTATGAATCTCTGTTTGCACTTGATGCCAACAGAACAACAGAATGTGCGATAAAAATATCTACTGGTCTAAATAAGTTGAATTTTATATGAATTTTATTTTTGCCACACATGATTTTCTTTATCCTTAAGGTGCTTGAAATCACACTCAGCAAATTAATATTTTGAGTAGAAGGAACATTTTTGGAGCCTTGACCTTTTAATGCATCAACTTGTTTAATTAAATGAAAATCTGGTCAGTTAATAAAGCTTTAAGGGCGAGTTTGTTTGAACTGCGTGGCGGTGCTAACAGAGCTGTCTGCCTGACTCCATCCAAATGCTCAGATCCCGCCCATTAGCATCCTGGACGAGATTCTTCTGATCTGCAAACAGCCTCAAGTCAACTCATTTTAGTGGGTCTCTTCTGCTCTCCTCCGCCGCCTGCCCTAAAGGGATCAATACCAATATGAAAAACCTGGATTCCATTCTGAGCAGACCACAGCGGCGCCTTTGCCTGAATACAAATCAGAGCACCACACTAGAATTGGCTGCAATGCGATCCCCAGGGAAAGAACCCTCTATAGAGTCCTCCGTTTTGGGGTGGGAATCGGGGCTGGTTGCCTATCAGCGTCGTTTACATGATCAGCGGGTGGGGGGAAACTGCAAGGCAAGCTGCGCCGCAGATGACTTGGTAAACATCACAATTATCTCATAACTTTCATCCCGTTTTCTTTGCAAGCTGAGCGCAAGTGCTCTAGTGTCTTTTCAGGCATACAAACAAGGAGCAACTTCACCAAATGCCGAAACACAACAACAGCTTGGGGCTTAATCATTGAAATTACTTTGCAAAAATTACCGTAGCAAACAAACTGTACATGTTAAATTAAAATCATCTTCACTTAAAGGACAACCAGACGCTGATCCTAATTGTAATCGGCTGTCTGTTTAGAGAGATAAGTGAACACTTGGTGTTTGCAAGCACACAAACTTGAATTGAACTTGTGACAGCAGATGTGGGCCAAGTAAGCCTCTGGGCATCCCCAAATATTAATTTAAGCAAACTTATTTTTCAGTTTTTAAATGAAAGCTTATTAAAGGGATTATTTCTAACAGTTAGACACAAATAGGTTCAAATATGGCCTCACTTGTTATTTACTGGGAGGCATTTTCACAAAACAAGTTTCTGACCTTAGAATCTCTTCCTGCACTTGCTAAAAACCTCTCCTCTTGAGTAAAGCACTTTGAAAAGAGATATTGATTAACAGTGGGGATGTAGTGAGGAGGCGATCGAACTGTCCCCGTGTTGTCCTGTAGCTTAGTAGACCTGGTTAAGCCTCAAAGGCAAATACAATACTCCAGTGACACTCGGGTGATTGTATTCTCTGATCTGGACATGATGTCAGCTGCACTGGCCCTGTGTGAAATTTTGATTCTGTATAATTAGGATTATGATATTGTTCGACCAGACTGTGCATGTAAACAGTTGGAAAAAATAAACATGTAGCACTGAAACAAGTATCATCAAAGTGTAAAAATAATAACATAAATATCCCACGCTATAATGGGCAAGTCATTACAGCTATTACAAAACATAGACTATAGTTCACATGACTGTAACAATTAAACATCTAGTCCTGTCACGATAAAACAAAGAAATATAGACCTGAAACAATCATATTGAAACTAATTATACCACTAACTTAACAACCTGAAAGTAGAATTCTCCTCGCAAACACAAACTCTGATAAATAAACAGCAGAATGAAACACTTTAGTAGAGAGTTTGTATCTAGAATGAGTCATAGAAGTTATTTATTAAAACCTCTACAGCTCAAATCTTATCATAAAACAGGAAGAATAACTAAAAGTTCCCCACTGGTACAAAGAAAAAGCCCCCGCGATAAATACTGACCCACAAAAATAATAGTTTAATCTCACATATATTGAACGATAAGTTGATGTAATAATTATCATGACAGGCCTATAAAGATCCCTGGAATTTGTTCAGGGGAATATTTTATACACTCACAAGCCAACACCATCTTATATAAGAGTTATGGTGGGAGGGGTGTCAAATCTGTGATATGGAAAAGGCAACCGAAGTAGTCACTCCGAAATAGAAGTTTGGTGCCAATGTAAGACTCTCAGCACTAGACACTATGCTTCTGTCCTTGCCTTTAACATTAAGATCTGTACCATCTGATATTTTGACACATGCCCATTGCTTCCGGACCCCAGAGGTGCAAATGGCTGGAAAGGCCCACCTCAACATCCATCGGCTCTCCTCCGACACCGTTTACCCTTACGCTCACCTCTGCCACAATCACCACACAGCAAAACAGAGCCTCCGTCCTGGGATTCACAGACAATTGGACCTGACTGGGCCGCAACCTCATTCATACAGAGAAACACTTCGACAGGAAGAAAAAATAAAAGGCTCAACTTGAGGTGAACGCGGGCAACAATTGGGTATTAGTACGGCGGGCTCGGTCACACTAAATCCTTTTGACAGCTCATCTGGATTTCTGCACTCAATTTATCCACATCAAATCAGACTAAATGTCACAGTATCCTTTGGCAGAAAATGGTCACAGTCAAAGTTGGGCTTTGTTACAATAACCAGTTTTGAAGTGTGATAAGGAGGTCACAAAATCTGGTTTTAGTGTTATAATTATTGTGACTTGGACTTTTGGCTCTTATGGGATCCGAATCTTTTGGATCCGTTCATTTCAAAAAGCCGTTCAAAGAAACTGCCTCTTTTACTATTTATTTATATGACAGCAAATGTGAGAACTCATTTTATCTACAAACTAATCACAGAGAAAAACGATCAAGGCTCAGATGGTTTTAAAATGGTTCAGACTGAGAGTGGGAGTGTGTTTACCCTTTGCAATACAATAATGATCATTTTTGTAACATTATTACAATGTCAAATATGTTTTTTAGTGCACAAAGCTCCCACTTGTGTTGCCTGCTTTGCTTCTGTGCTACAAATACACTGCATCCCTCAAATTTATGACCAGCTTTATAAAACACAACTTTCTGAAAGGTGAAGTTAAGACAAAAGCACTTTGAAATTACTTAATTTTGCTTGTGAAATGGTCACAGTTTTTTTGTTTTAATTTGATTATTGGTTAACCAAATAATTTTGATAATTTTTTGATAATTTTTTGATATTCAATACCGACTCTGATACCACAATGAAAATAAAATACAATGCCGTACTAATTTAGAGAATGTAATTTTCAACATTAAATCATAGGACTTTCTTTTATATTACCACGTGGCCTTATATCTGTGCAATCCCTCAGTCGTCCAGGTAGTCGTCCAGGTCAATGCAAATAACGAGTACATATTAAATTCTGCACCCAAAAATAAAACCGATTATGTGTAATTTATTGAACAATATCAGGCCAACATCAAGTGCCAAGTCTCTGGATTTCTCCATCTGGACGTCTGGACTTTTCATGTTGATGCCGATATCCCCCCATGCTTTAACACAGGGCTGTTCATTACACACAAGTCATAAACCTTTTGCATCGGAAGACTAATTTATTCCTGCTGAGAGGAGCCAAGCATCTGAAATAATCCCTGGCGTGATCACAGCTCGCACCGATAGATTTATTATGCTTTACGACTTGTACATGACGTCGACTTTTATCGGTTTTGAGCAGGGGCCTATTTAATCGTCTCGGAAAATTACACAAAGATGATGCACACTTAGCATTACTTGAGCATTGTGAGATTTCATTACACAGCAAAGACAATAAACAACTGAAGACCATACCCATCTTTGACATGGCAGTGATGGATTATATACAGCGTCTTTGTTTGTCAGTGAATATGGTTGTATGAAAAGGTTTGTGTGCCATTTTTCATATTTTTAGAGATCCTGAAAACAATGTTAATTTGGTCAACACACAATATAGTCCTGGTTTAGTCTTGGTTTAAATCTGGTTCACAAGGATGGAAGATTATATGCAATCAAATCAAAATTACAACCAACAATTTTTTTGTCCAGTTAACAGATTTTCTTTTATAATTAGAATGTTTGCGATTAACAAATCACAAATGCTGACATTATTATTGTTTTTATTATTATTGTTTTTATTATTATTGTTTTTATTATTATTGTTTTTATAATTATTCTTATTATTATAATTGTTAATAATAATAATAACTATATTATTATTATCATCATCATCATCATCATCATCATCATCATCATCATCATCATCATCATCATCATTATTATTATTATTATTATTATCATTATTATTATCATTATTATTATTAGGATAATATGATGTGCAGAACAAACAGTACATCTTGTCTCCAGTGTGTCAAACTGTGTACAATATCAACATACCGTGAAATGCATGGGATTCTTGTATTAGTTTATTATGTTAAGGTTGTTTAAAACTATGAACTTTATACTTTTTCTTAATAATTGAAATAGTAAATATAACTGCAGTTGCAATACTTGCCAGATTTTTTCACCCAAAATAGACCTACTAGTTTACAGATATTTATGTTGAGTTAAGAGAAGAAATAAATAGAGAGAAATAAATAGTGTCTCAAAAGCAAACTGTACCTCTGCTGCAGAAAACCGATGAAGGGTGCGACTCCAGTGCCTGGTCCGACCATCACCAGAGGCACAGAGGGGTCAGAGGGCGCGCGGAAGGAGCAGTTCGGCCGCAAACTCACATGAACCTAGAGTCAAAGAACATAACACAAATATGAATTAATGAGGCTAATTACAGCAATGCTCCCAGTGCACTGAGGGATTCAATGGATTTATTGATCAACTACTGAGAAATACTAATGAGAAAGATTATGTGCACAAAATATAATCTATAGTTTGTATTAGTTCGGGTTCACAGTAAATGCAAAATCAGCAACCAGTGAAGTTTAAAACTTTTCAAAGTAGATAAAACATTTGGTCTAGAGTGTTACAAATATAACTGAGCCTTTAGTGTTATGGGTTCAAGTCTGAATAGTTACATAGAATTAAAAGTCAGAATAAGAGCCTTTTTAGCTCTGTTGATAAAGGTGACCAAACAAATAAGTAGTATGTATAGTAAAAGCAGATGTGAAACCAAAACAGCAAAATGTAAAATGCTACCCCATCTTTTTTTTGTGCAGCTCAGGCCCAAAACTCACAAAATTATAATTTAATACGAAACAGCAGTTCTCTATCCAACCAGGCTAGAATGCTTTACCCCACAGTTATAATGGAGCAACTCTTGAACTATGATATTTGTCAGGGGCAGTCACCTCAATTGGCATTTTAATAGAATGAGACAAGACAGAGAGGGAGGGACATTTAACCTTTTCATTTTGGAGTAGAAACTATTAAACCGCCTTTGACCACATGTACTTTCAAATTAGAACACTTAAAATATATCAAGCAAGTCGGAGGAAGAGCCAACATTTTTCAGCTCATCATTTTCCAGTGAACTCATTACCTTTGGCAGAAGCTGGCCGCCGGAGGACTGCAGGGCTGGGCTGATGAGGTCAAACAGCCAACCAGTACACAAGCCGCGCCTCCCATTGGGCCGCCAAGAGCATGCTGGGAACTCCACCAAGTTGAAGACGAAATGCACCTTTCCTTGGTGCCTCAGACGGGAGCTACAGAGAGATGGAGCATGGAGAGAAGCAGATAGACAGAGACAGTGAGGAGAATGGAAACAACAGGGAGTGTATCAGAGTGCATGTGGGTGGGTATTTATCACATTGTGGGCACTAAAATCTGCACACTCATAAAAGGAACTGCCTCCTTTATGGCGACAAACAACCGATCCCCACGTGAATGCTGAACTAGATCAACAACATGGTTTAAAGTTAAGATATGGGTCACAAAAGGTTAGGATTGAGCAAGTAGTGACTTTATGGTTAAGGGCAGGATGAGTCTCCAAGTAATGAATGCAAGTCAATGTAATGTCCTGAAAAAGCATGGAAACTCAAAAAGCGTGTGCATGTGTGTATATATATGTGACAGACAAACTGAACAAAATATATCAACAATGTGTAAAAGTACTGAACATTTCCAAAAAGTTGGAACACTGAAAAAATACAGAGAAACTAAATGCATTGATCCGTAAATTCAATTTGTTGCCCCTATCTCAGCTTACCGAAATATTCAACAAATTCAAAAGAACAACTTTTTTTTAAATGTCTCGCTTAAGATATTTCCTGATGTGGATATGTTTACATGAGTTTTACAGATCAGTGACTTTGAAAATGTATTAATTTTATCTTTTATATTGCATGGTATTTTTGTGACCCTAATGAGGTAAAGAAACACTATAAAACTACTTTTTCGGATAAGCAATTAGAGAATATTGGTAAACTGACAGTGAAAGCCAATTAAAAGTACAAGGTAAACATCTGACGAGCGTTGACTTTGAGTAGTGAGCTACACAGCCTCACTACATCTGTTTGTCAAAGGCTGGTCTCATATAAAAGACTGAGCAGGAATAAGCCAGCCTCGGCTCTGTAGTCCAGAGTATGTGGCTGTAGAGCGGCGCTCGCAGTCCCTCTCACTCCCATCCTTCACTCTCTCTGCTCCTGTGGGCCACTGGAGACCTCTATTGACCACAGCATCAATAATGCAGGCCTCTAATGTGTCTCTGCACCATCTGATAAACTACAGCCACCACAGTCTCTGCTGCCTCTCAGCCCAAACACACAGCAAGCACAAGAGCAGCGGACCAGGTCTAATGACAGGGGCTGGGGACTTTGACAAGAGCACAATAACAAATCAATGACAGAACAAAGATTGGTTAAGTTAAGATGCAGTACACACTAGCAATTTCTAAACTACACCATGTATTGGTTTGACTGGCACTTTTTGGTCTGCACAAACCTCCACTGCTAATGTCAGGTAATTCTCTTAAAGGTGCACTATGTCATTTTTCTGGTGGGGGCTCTGCCACCTGCTTGTCTCCATGGAGATGATTTGACTTTGCCTTGGCTTTATTCAGTTACAGTGTTTTTATTGCTAAAAAAAAAAAAATACCTAGGAAAAACTTGCCTCCCCACAGATCTGACCTGTACCTTTCCAAACAGAGAAAGCTTAATACCATACTGTGGAACATTCAAGGCAAAGCAATATCATCTCCATGGAGAGGAGAAGATAGTGAATCCACCAACAACTACGTTATAGTCCACCTCACTTAAATTAAAATACTTTGGTTACAGATCAGTTTGTTAAAACAAAGAAATTCCACTCAGGGTTTCCAATATTCCTCATCTCTGTGCCTCCTCTGGTTCTCACCATTTCTGCTTCTTACACCATGTTTTTATATATTCCTTGGTGAATTGAAGCTCAGGAAATGCAGTCTATAAATCCCTGTTGGGGCTTTGTGATCTTGTGATATTGGGTTGGACTAGAGTAGGCTTATGGGCTGCACTTTTAAAGAAGCAACAAGATAATCTGGGACCTTTGTCAACTTTTAGCAATCCCTTGTAGTGTTTGCAGGGGATTCTGTGCCCTTCTCAGAGAAGTAAAATAAAATCCATGCGAGGAAGAGGGTGACTGATGAATAAATGAAAATACAAATTGTTAAAATACAATGCCATACATACTCAAGCCAAAATAAATGCAGTTTATGTGTAAATCACTGTGTAGGAGGCAAATGTGTGTCATTACAATGCATTATGGTTTTGTTTAAAAGCTAATAAGAAAAGAACTTACAGAACTTACACAGATTTGACTGAATTGACAGAAAAAGCAGAGTTACACTATGAATTGCACAGTCTACTACAGCATGCAATATCTCACCTTGCTGCCGAGTATGGTCGGGGCTGCAGTTTAGGCAGGTGCTCTGAAAATGGAAAAAAATATATATAAATAAATTACAACTGTCAATCACCCTCTTCCTCGCATGAATTGAGTTTCACAGACAAGCCTGACCGAGATGAAAAAGAATGAGTGAATGTCGTCTTGGTCTGTTGAGACATCTCTCTACCTATAGCGTTCCTACTTCCTCCTGGGCTAGATATATACATACAACTGCCTTATTTCTAGGACACACTTCTATATTTATGAAATTACAAACTCAGGGTTATGGAGTCCCAAGTGTCCAGATGTGGAGCCAGTAGGAAACAGCTTATTCAGTCCATGAAGGTGCCCTCTTTCGACTAATGGGAAAGGTGTATTACATTGGCGAGGAGGTGTCAGTTAATCAGAGGAAGTTGTAAGAGTTGACTTTGCCACCCTTGCAGCAGACTGGCACAATGATATTTGCAAGTTTATATGAGAAATGCGTTCCCGACATACTCCCCTGCCTGGTATCTTGGAGATGGATGAACAAGGGAAAGTCAAGCCGTACCATATGCGCCATCTAAGGCCTTACAACAACACATTTTTCTGCTAAATTGCTCCGTGAGACAAACAGCTGGACTGAATCTGCTCACTCCTCTTCTTTTTTCAAACATAAACAGCTCAGAGTGTTAAGGAGACAGCTCAGAGATTTGATGTCAATTTATTCAACCAACGCATTTACCTGCTGCACTTAAAACTAAGCTCAAAGTATTTTTTTATACGCTACAAAAAGGCAGATTAAAAACCTTGCTAATAACTAAAAGCAATGTGGCCTTGTTAGGCTGGTTCTATGCTGCTCTGAATTTTTATTCCTCAAAATCATTTCAATTAGGAAAAAAGACATTTCTCAAAAAGAATGACCTGTACAAAATGATATTCAACCAACACTAAACCAGCATTAAGCTAGATTCAAGCCAAAACTTAAAGACTTAAGAGCATAAAGGTGTATTGCGTAACTTTCCTAGTACAGGGTAGTGATAGTATTACCTGTACTTTGCCTGGAATATTCCACAGTACGGTTTTTGAAAAGACTTTAAATCTTGTGTCTGCTATATAGTTATAATGTATGACTCCTGTGCACCATGATGTTATACTTTGCACATTTTAAATCACAATATTCATCTAAAACGTAATAAAAGTAACAAGTCCACTCACTTCCGTGTTAAAAAACAGTAGCTGTCGGCACCTCCTATGGGTAGCTGCACATCACACTAGTGCAGGCGTGTCAAACTCAAATTGACAGGGGGCCAAATGAAAAAATTTGCTACAAGCCGAGGGCCGGACTGATCGAATGTTCATTGAAAACATTTTAAATGACCGCACATAGTCTAGTGAACCTAATTCAATCTACTGAAAACCTAACAAATATATTACTATATGATTGGATCGGATAAATAAAGCAATATTTTCTTATGGCTCTGTCAGTATCGTTTTTATTTTCAACAGGCACAAAAGACAAACTTCCTTCATATAAAAATCACCATAACATGCACATTAAATGAATAAAGTGGGATTATTCAAGGCACCATCAGTATATTTTCTCAGGGAAATGACAAAAGTTGGCTAAATTTACTTCAAAGAAATAAAATAATATCAACTATTTTCTATCAGTCTGAAATATTTTTAAAACATAATTGGATTGAAATACAATAAAATAAAGTGCAAAAATCTATGGATAAGAGAAAAACAACACTTTCTGTGCCTTCCACAGAGTCAGTTTGGTTTTAAACGCCTTCACTGTTCTGTACATATCAGAGACACGACCCCGACCTGCAGCTGCAGGTTCATCACATTCAGACTTGTGATGTCACACAGAAAACACATTTCACACACAAACGTTTCGTCTCGGAGATGTGTTGTGTCTTTCCCTTTGCTTTCCAAGAACAGACACAGCTCCTCACGCAGCTCCAAACATCTTTACAGCACCTTTCCCTGGTTTAGCTATCGGACCTCAGTGTGACAGGGCAAATCACCAGCACCGTTTTTAACTCGCTCAGAAATGTTTTGAACTGGCGATGATTTAAACCGATGCCTCTGATAAAGTTAACTGCAGCGTGATGGTCTCATTACATGTTCCATTTTCAAGGCTTTACCACACAACTGCCCTGTCCCATTTCGCCAAATGCACCGCTCAATGTAATGTTCGAGGTGCGGGTCGAAGTACCCGCCCAAATGCGCCGTGCAAACAGCGCATTTTAGGGCATATTGGGACACGGCCATTGACTCCTGGTGTATGATACAATGAGAAGCTGTCAGCTCACCTTTTTTTCACGTTTTCCTCCTGATCTCTCCCGTGTCCTCGCCACCAGTCCACTCCTGTGTCCTCCAGTCCACTCCCGTGTCCTCCAGTCCACTCCTGTGTCCAGCAGTCCACTCCTGTGCCCTCCGGGCCACTCCTGTGCCCTCCGGGCCACTCCTATGTCCACACATCGCAGGTGCTCCGTCTGTTGTCAAACCCACGAGTTTTTGCCGAGGCAGCTCCATCTCATTTACACATCTTGACACCTCTTCATACAGATCATGTCCTGTAGTTGTGCCATAGGACGTAACGCCAAAAACTCCTCTGTCACGCTCAGGCAGATTTAACCTCGTTTTAATTCTTCCATCTTCTGTAGCCTTTGTTCCATGTCCATATTCTTGTTTTTGTCCGCGTGTTTTGTTTCATGATGCCGTCTCAGATTATACTCTTTCATTACCGCCACACTTTCTCCACACAGAAGACACACAGGTTTTCCAGCTCCCTCTGTGAACATGTTTAGTCCGACTCCCACCTTGTTTGAAACCCACGTTTCTCAGTGTCCACCTTCTGCTTTGCCATATTTGATGGGTATCTGAAAGTTGACTTTTGCCGTTATGCTAATGACGGTGAGGAATAATGAAATGAAGCCACCTCCCGCTCAGTGCGCCACTGTTGCATTGTGGGAAATGTAGTATTGGTGTGTGTAAAACACCTGCAGGCTGCTGGCCTGCTGCGGCCTGCGGGCCGGTTCTAATAATAAATCCATATCATCCCGCGGGCCACAGAAAGACCTTCTCGTGGGCCGGATCTGGCCCGCGGACCTTGTGTCTGTCACATGTGAGTAGCGGATGTTTTCATTTATTTTCATTTTCATATCAAAATGACTACCCGATGTTGCCGAACCCTACGCATATCATCCTTTAAGATAAAATATAATAACAAAATAAGTACAGAAGAATGGGTGTGTATCACCAGAAGAGAAAACAGGGACTGATTGGCAATATGGCGTCTTGAAAATAAGCAATTAAAGACTACTCAAACACGCATAAACCAGGGTAAATACTATGGTTTAAAGCTCTGAAAAAGGCTATTTTGCATAATAGGTCTGCTTTAATTGTTTCTCCAAAGAAACAAGCAGATGACAAACCAACTAGTGTTATGGGTCACCTGTGGAGAAACAACCCCAAGAATGCATCCAACTAACGCAAAATAGATTATCTAATTGCATACATGGAGACAAGCAGTTTGTACATATTTATAGAGCACATTTAAACACTTCAGCTGCCAAAAGTGCTTCACATAAAAAAAAAAATAATAATAATAATAATAATAATAATAAATAAATAAATAAATAAAAATCAACAAAAAACAAATATATATAATACGATAGCACACCTTTAATGTTGTCCAACTACTGTTAACATTATTTTTTTTAAAAGATAATTGAAAGTGTTTTACTTTTAACAGTTCCCTTCACATTTATGTAAGATGTTCTATACGCTGCATATAGTGTGTGCTCCTTTTGAAGATTTATACTGTGTTGCTTTGTGAACAAGAACACACCCCATCTATTAGAGTGTGTATATATGAAGAGAAAAAGCTGCACTGTGGCTGACTCCTGCCTTTCTATCACAGTGTGACAGCATATGTCCAAAACACCAGACAATCAATCCATCATCTCACTCCACTGCACCTTGATGATAGCGCTGCTAGACACAAAGGATATATCCCGTTAGAGCCGTGCTAGTCGGGGGGCTTCAGGATACACGATGCATTTCCAGAGAAGTTTTGGTTTTGAAAAAATACAGTCCCGCAGGCCCCCACTATGTTTTCTGAAATTATCATTTTCAGGGTATCATCGATCAAGCTGCTCACAACAATATAATCTGTTCCATCTCAAAACTTTGTGTGGTGTAATTTATATCCAAAGGTGCTGTTTTAACAGGAAAAGAGAACCAACTTGCATTGACTTTTCTCTAGTAATGTAGTCTTGCATTATGAATCCAGGTTACCATTACAATATTTCAGAGAACACTCCATCGGACATTATTAACACAAACGAAAGCTAACGCCATTCTACTTCTGAGAAATGTACCTGCAAGCTTGTGCCTTTTTATTTGCTATGTCAGTTCTCTAGCATTGGTTATAGTTTCATAATTTAATAAGCTGTGAAAACAATCTGAGAAGCCACACTTTTTACACCTTGTAGCCATTTTGCATGTAAATGACACAAGCTCTTGGGAAACAGACTTGGTTGCAGAGGGCCAGAGTTTTAAAGTAATTGTTACTTGGTATGATTGTATTTGAGCCGGGAGCAAAATGAAAAATATGCGCTAAGACAGCATACTGTTCCCTCGGGTTATGACCTCAAAACTTTTCTGGTGACACTATATCTGAGACAATAAAGCCTGTAACAAGAGAGCTGACTTTCTCTATGTATTTTCCTATACACACCAGCAGCATGCACTTGGCCAAAAACATGTGGACTTTATCCAGATCTTCCCTTGTTATTAATAGTTACTTCATATCAGCATAAACACAAACACCTCCCATACGCCCGGGGTAATGGACCAAGTGCAAAATGCAGCAGAACACTTTTAACACCCTGAGTCAGGACTGCCCCCTGCCCTGGTCTGCCCCACCAATCTCACGCCCTTGCAAAGTCAGTGGCTCACCAGTAAACATCCCCATGGTCCCCTCCTAAGAACAGCTGGTGCCCCGAAGGCCCTCCAACCTCATATTTTTCACTTGAGCACAATTGTCCGGATTGCCAAATTCTGCTTCAGTCCAGCACAGTAAAAAAAGGTGCTGTTGTTGGCATATAGGCCAAAAATAACAGTGACACAAGGAAGAGCAGAAGTGTGACACAGCTGTTTTAGAGGGCGGCTCAACGCGCAAAGAAAAGTACGGCCAAACTCATTTCACTGTCTGATAAGTTTTAGTCAACGCTTATTAAATCTATACTCAGCCAAAAGCATTAATGGGCTGGAAGAAAATGATTTGGCAAGGATTGAAATAAAAAGGAACTTTGATGGCTCAAAACATAACCATAATGACTATAACAGTCTATTATTTTCACAGCAAAGATGGACAAAAGGCGAAAGTGAAAAAGTGAAAAAAATATAAATTGAATTCTTCACACCTAATAAAGTAAATGCAATACATAGCTGAAATATTAAAGCAGAGAAACCATGACTTATCAAGACTAATCTGACTATTGTGTTGATTACTTCTCTGTATCAACGTGTTTGATCTACTGCCCATGTTTGTTCTGTGAAGCATCTTGTCTGAATCTGATCATTTTGCGGAACTGACAACTCAACTCAAGAAGCTTTTTCCCTCCTTTAGTGGGGCTACAGTGACCCCTACAGTATGGAACATGTACATAGTGAAATATACTATATGAATGACACTTCAAATATAAAAAAACCTCAATTATCATAGCCTGGGGTCTCAAACTAAAGTGAAACATTTGGGAGTTTACCTGTGACTTTTATTCACAGCTGCAGTGTATATCAATCATTGTAATTCCCATTTGTTCCGTGCACATACCGAAGAGGCTTTTTAATTAAGAAAAAGCATCTGGTATTGTAACTCGACAAAAGAACAGAGATGAAAGTTTGAAATATATTCCAGGATTTTTTTCCCTATTGTTTGTGCTACTTGCTGCACTTGTGTATCATGTCCAGTGGTGCATTTACAAGTGTTTGGTCCTGGTCTAGTCCAGGATTAGTCCCCAGGTTTTGTCCCATTTTAGTGTCCCATTTTGACATGCATGTAAGTAATGTAATTTATAGATCCCTTGTCTTTAGATGTATTTCATGTTTGTGCATTATTTTTAGGTTTTTGAATGGTTATACTTGCCATTCCATATTTCCAGTACTATTATTAGTTGCCATTCATGTAGAAAGTACAGCTTGACTATTGTAACATAAAATGTGATTTGGAATAGCCACTTAAAAGGTCCTATATTACACAAAATTGACTCTTGTCAGATTTAAGCCATATTATAATGTTACCTTATCAAAAACATACCTGGAAATGTGTTTTGTTTCATTCACACATGTTCGAATAAACCTTTATTATTAGGCTGTCTACATCCCAAAAGCTCAAAATGCTCTGTTCTACTTTGTGATGTCATGAAGCAGCAGTTTTCAAGTTAACAGCTACCTTTTACCTTTTGTACAGTAGATATAGACAAATCCATGGGTGAAATCATCCAAATGATTCTGGTGAAGGTGTATGGACTTTAAAAACATAGTGTAGCACTTCCTGTATTACCACATGACATCACAAGGTGGAACAGAGTGTTTTGAGTTTGAGAGAAGAACATGGCCTAAGAATTTGTGTGTTAAACATCTGTGAATGAAACAAAACAAAACTCCAGGTATGTTTTTGATGAGGAAACATCATACACTCAAGAAAAAGCAAAACTGGATACACTGGTGACACAATCGCAAATTAAAAATCTGGTAACAAACTTTTATACATATATAAATATATAGATCATAAAATAGCCTTTAAAGGCTCCAGAGTTTCTTTACCGTGTTTGAGACTAACCTATGAGGAGGCTGAGCGGAGGCAGACAGGATGGAAAGGCATAGAGCAACTCCAGAACACTGAGGCTTTGGTCTCGGACAAACATGTTATAGTCGGCAGCGCCCTGTCTACTGCTCAGCTCCTGAAGTCTCCTCTTCTGTGTGCTGTCATCAGTATACTCCACTAATGCTCGGACAAACGCCTAATAGAACAAAATACAATAAAATACCAAATTATCAATTACAGCATGTGGTGACCATTTTTAAGAATGGTTAACCTTTTTGGGAGTGTTTCTTATTTCTAGACACCACGTTAGCAGGTAAAGCAGTGAAATGTTTTCAGGGATGTGAGATGGCACCTGGGCACCTGGGACAAAAGAACATTTTGTTGTTAAACCCACAGGGAAATTAGGAGTACTGTGCCGCATAATATATACGGCACTATAATCATAATAATTAGTAGATGAAAGTACAGCCATCTCAAACCACTGTACCTTTTTTCTTTGTGTCCTTTAGTAGTGAAATACAAGCATGGTGGTTTCTTTTGTCCCAAAGATCTAACCTGCGCAGCATTTCCTCCACTTCATCTGCTCTGTTTGGGCAAAACACATCAAACGCATCTCCGGGATGATAGTCCACTGGACAGCACTTAGAAAAACATAATATTATTGTTTATAATGTTTTATATCAAGTGTATTTATAATGAATTTTGTATAAAATCATATAGCATGGCTTACAGAGATATCCAGCTCGAGAAAGAGTGCTGTCTTCACAGCGTCCCCACTAGTCATTTTAACAGCTTTTGAGATGGGTACCTCATAGAGGGCATCTTTATCTGGAGGTCCACAAGTCTAAAAACCAACATATTAAATATTTTTTAAAATGAATTATAACAAAATATGAGCATACATATTTTTCAATATCTTACTTTGTCTTGTGCATCTGCTTCCTGAAGAGCAACATCCAAAAATGGAGGAGGTAAAGCAGGAACATTGAGAGCCAACTCAGACAGAGGAGGTAGAGAGTTGTTTAGTGAAGGTGCACTGGTGATGTCAGCTTTGGTCTCTGATGATGCTGGTTTGGACTTAGTAATGGCAGTTTGTGTAACCATTGCTGCATGTTTACCAGTTGATGATATATTTGAGGTATTTTCTGGATCAGACTGTTGATCACTGAGGCTTAGCTGGTTGAATTGCACATTTGGTAAGGTGGGAGTTTGTGTAACAACATTTTCTTTTAACTGATTATTTTTGTCTGAAGCCATTTTGTTGGATGCTTGTTTAATTGCTGCCCACAGTCCTTCAATCCAAGGGTCTACAACCAGCTCCAACCTGACAAGACGACATTCCCAATCACACATAACACAGGAATACAAGAAAGCAATCAATAAAAGTTTTTTTTTTCTTACCCAACACCATCATCGGCGTATCCTGTTGCATAAAACTGTTTGGCTCCAAGTTCTAGCAAACGGCGCTCGATTGTCTTCCCACAGTTACAGAAATTTGCATAATTTGTGTCTCCTAAAGCTAGAGCAAAAATACACAGAGGGAAATATCAGTTTTAACCACAAACTTTCAGTCTTCAGATATAACAGTCAAGTACATTTAAAGATAATAATAACAATACATTAATAATAATAATAACAACAATAATAATAATAATAATACTACTACTACTAATATACTAATAATACTACTACTACTATTATTATTATTATCATTATATTAATATCATTATTATTATTATTATTATTATTATCATTATTATTATTATTATTATTATTATTATTAATATTAGTAATAGTAGTAGTAGTAGTATTACCATTACAACTATTACTTACCTAAAAGTGCATAAGTCAGATGTTGGTATTGGTCAGGGGGAAGTGTCTTCTTCTTTATGCTCCTTACAAACTTAAGGGCATTGTCTGGCGGTTCTCCATCTCCAGTAGTGGATACAATGAAAACCACAGGAGCACTTTCTTTCTCTAAATTATACTGAAAAATATGTAATCTATTGTTAACAAATGGCTTGTTACACACTATAAACAGGACAAAAGGATAATATTGTTAGATAGATGGCCGGTTCAGCATAATCAACAAATACCTTTTTATTCTCATTCAAACAGCTGAGCTCTGCCACTAGTCCATGTTTGTCAGCCTCCTCAAATATTCCCTCAGCAATGGCCTGAGCCTGACCCTTTTGAGAGCCATAAAGTAACAAAAACCGAGGCTTTACTTCACATGGCATTCTGTGGTAAAGCAAAATTGCATAGGTGAAAGGTCAAATATAAGGCAGGTATGATACTGTGTCATTATTCAGCAATAACACGTGGATCAAAATTGATTAGTAGCACCAATCAATACATAAAAGCCTACTTCAACGTGATGCATTGTAATTAGATTCCCAGCTGCAAAAGTTACTTTACCTAAGCCTGTATGATGCAATCAGAAGTTTACTTGTAGATATTCCCTTAATTTTAGCCCAATTGCGAAGCCAATATGACACAGCAAACGCTACCATGAACAAGGCGCGGATGTCATGTTGTATTTTCGGAGTTATTGATGTTTTTGAAGTTTTAAGGTCAAAGTAGCCCTAATGTTTATTGTCAGAAACCCACACTCTAACTGCATTTTAGCCCTGTGAATACAACATAATACAAGAGTTTACAAATACCCTACATGTCAGAGAAAATTGTATATCAACTCATACACATTTTCACATATAATAAAGCTTTACCTTAAAAAACCGTGCTGTTTCTCAAGCTGCTAGTTCTCTCGTGTAGTGTGGCTGTGTGTATTATCGCGAGAATGTCAACGAGAATGGACGAAACCATTTCGATTAAAACAAGTTTTGATGTTTTAATCATATAGACGCGATACTTATTGATGCTAACCATATATTTTCCAGTGTTACATGAAATACACGACAACTGCTTATAGGTTTTATAAAATATTAAAGTGATGTAGCGGAAATAAAATCACGTTGACAGTACTTGGTTACGCCCTCCCCGCCCGTGGAGTCTTCCAGAAGTCGCCGGCAGATCCGTGCGGCTTGCGACTTAGCCACACTCCAGAATAACATCTTTTTAAGCCGTTATTTTGACAGTTGACGTTTAATTTGTCTCAGCAACTAACAGCCAAGATGTCCAGCCTCGGGACACTCGCTTTCGATGAGTATGGAAGGCCCTTCATCATTATTAAAGACCAGGATAAGAAGACTCGGTTATCTGGCATTGATGCACTGAAGGTACAATGAGCTTAGCTTGTGGGGCTGACGCATGCTGGTGCTAGCTCTCGTTTCTCTAACAGAATTTTTGCGTTTTGTTGACATCGAAGTTGTTATTTCTATACTTTGCGACTGCTCTCGTATGCGTCATTATCTTTTCTTCTACATTTGCGCAGATTCCTTGCTTTTTGGCTGCATAATCGTTAGCCTGTCATGCTAACAGCGGCCCATGTGCTTTTTGTACACTTCGGGGTGCAGCCTCTGGGTGATGCTGCTCATGCTCTACATGATGTTCCGCCCTGTGCCTTTCATTTATTCCCCAATGTAACTGTGCCAGAGTTTCTACGCTAAGGCTGTGGATGTTTGCGCGCAGCGTTAGTTTTATTTTGTTTTGCTTATATATTTCTCAAAATCCTTAGGTCAGTGCGTGTTATGTTGTTTCGTTGTCCAGTTAAATCCTGCATAAGTTTTTGCCTTATCATTGTAATGCTGCCTTTTGTGATGAGTCCTTGCAACACCACACAAATGTATTTATTTTTATCTATTTCTGTAGTCGCATATTATGGCTGCCAAGGCTGTAGCATCAACCCTTAAAACTTCTTTGGGACCCAATGGTAAGCATATATTTTTATGATTACCTACTAGACCTTTGGAGGTGGTCATTAATGTGTTCTCCGTTAGGTCTGGACAAGATGATGGTTGATAGAGATGGAGAGGTCACTGTTACTAATGATGGAGCCACTATTCTCAGCATGATGGATGTGGACCACCAAATCGCCAAGCTTATGGTGGAACTGTCCAAGTCCCAAGATGATGAGATTGGTGATGGCACCACTGGAGTTGTTGGTATGGGGTGAATCGTATCTAATAAACTCATAAAATGAATTCTAGTTATGTTCATGATATTGGTATTTCTGGTGTTAGTGCTGGCTGGTGCATTACTGGAGCAGGCTGAGCAGCTGCTGGATCGTGGGATTCACCCCATCAGAATCTCTGACGGTTACGACCAGGCCGCATTCATTGCCATCGAGCAGCTCGACAAAATGTCTGAGACCTTCCCCTTTGACACAAACAACACAGAACCACTCATTCAGACTGCAATGACAACCCTGGGGTCCAAAGTGTGAGTTTTAATGGAAAAGCATAGAAAAGATTGAAGAATATCTATAACTGCATCAGTTTAAATACTTATCTTTTATTATTTATTTTTTTGTAGCATTAACCGATGCCACAGACAGATGGCTGAGATTGCAGTGAACGCAATTTTAACGGTGGTAGACATGGAGAGGAAAGATGTGGATTTTGAACTCATTAAGATGGAAGGCAAGGTTGGAGGCAAACTGGAGGACACACAACTTATAAAGGGAGTCCTTGTCGACAAAGAGTTCAGCCATCCTCAAATGCCCAAAGTAAAGTGTCTCTCTTTACTATTTTAATCTTCCAAAGGAGTGTTAACAGAACAGAAGATTCACCTTGTTTTTATATTTATTCATCTGTTTCCTAGGAACTGAAAGATGTCAAAATTGCCATCCTCACCTGTCCATTTGAGCCACCAAAGCCCAAGACCAAGCATAAGTTGGATGTTACTTCTGTTGAGGACTACAAAGCTCTCCAAAAATATGAAAAAGAAAAGTTTGAGGAGATGATCCAGCAGGTACGAGGTGGCTCAGATGTGTATCAAAAATTAGAGCGATGTATATGTCATGTTTAATGTTGGTAATTATTATCATTGTCTATTAGGTGAAAAGCAATGGTGCAAATTTAGCCATTTGTCAATGGGGCTTTGATGACGAGGCCAACCACCTTTTGCTGCAGACTGAACTTCCAGCTGTGCGCTGGGTGGGAGGGCCTGAGATTGAGGTAAATCTGTGTTTCATTATGACAATTTGACACCGTACAAAATTAGATTATGTGCCGTGATGTCATGTAATTTTGTGCTTTATTCTTCAGTTAATTGCAATAGCCACAGGGGGTCGAATTGTGCCCAGGTTCTGTGAACTGACTCCAGAAAAGCTTGGCACAGCTGGATTGGTGAAGGAAATCTCTTTTGGCACCACGAAGGACCGAATGTTGGTTATTACAGAATGCAAAAACACCAGAGCAGTTACCATTTTCATTCGTGGAGGCAATAAAATGGTAGGATAAATTCCTCTGTTCAAAATAACATTGGTTTTTGTTCCCGTTATTAAAATTTTAGTTTTAACCTGCAGATTATTGAGGAAGCCAAGCGAGCTCTTCATGACGCCCTTTGTGTGATTCGTAATTTGGTCAGAGATAACCGTATTGTGTATGGTGGTGGTGCCTCTGAGATCGCTTGTGCTCTGGCTGTTAATCAAGCTGCCGACAAGGTAACTATTTGAAAATTGACAAATGAGCTGATTATCAGAACTGCCTGTTATACTGATTTCTACTTTCTCTTTGCAGTGCCCATCTTTGGAGCAGTATGCCATGAGGGCATTTGCTGATGCTCTTGAGGTAATCCCCATGGCGTTGGCTGAGAACAGTGGCCTGAACCCCATCCAGACCATGACAGAGGTCAGAGCCCAACAAGTCAAAGAAAACAACGCTTTCCTGGGCATCGACTGCCTTCACAAAAACACAAATGGTAAGATTTTTTTTTTTTTTTCGTTATCCATTGTAAGCCGTTCTTTAGAAAATCAAAACTGTAGTAGATTTTTACAACTTCTATTATGATCTTGTTTCAATTGCAAATATTTTTTTGTTTTGTGCAGACATGAAACAGCAGCATGTGATTGAGACTCTAATTGGTAAGAAGCAGCAGATCCTCCTGGCCACACAAGTTGTGAAGATGATACTCAAAATTGATGACATACGAAGCTCTGGAGAAAGTGAAGACTAGAACCTTTAAACTTTGCGCTCAGTTTTGTGTTGTTTAATACATAAACGTCTCTGCGTAGGCACTTTACGTGCACTGTATTCAAGCCACCCTGCATAACTATTTATCATTTGATACAAAAATACCTCACTGTTGTGGTATGAAATCATTAAAAGATGTGGTCTGTTCAAATTATGTGATGCCATAGTTTTTATTTTGTTTCTCAAGATGTAATCATTTTAGGTACAAAATGAATATATATATTCATTTGATCAGCTGGATAATTAAAACGAGCTACATGTATTTATTGAGCCAAATCAGCATGTCTCTCCTGCCCTCCTGGATGTGGGGTGCATCTTCTGGGTTTATGTCTTCCCTCTCGCGGTGAACAAAGCCATGGGTCTGTACAGGGAAGATTTTAACTTGATAGTCCACTTTGCATTTGTCCTTTAGTTTATCTTCAAGGACTTTCACCTGAACAGTACAGAGATGAGGCAGTGGTTATTTTTCAAAAATATACTCTATTGTTTACCTGTTCAAGTGGAATAAACTCATCTTTATCCCCAAAGATGAACAGGGTGGGACTTTTGAGGTCAAACTTCTCATCCATTGCACTTACGACTCCTGAAAATGGTTTGAGTTACTTTTTAATGTTCGTTGGCTTCTTGTCCTCAAGCCATGCATCAAATTTGGACCAATCATGTGTTTCACTCCATGGCTCTTTTCCAAGAAAGAAGTCTGGACACACAGCACTGCACATGAGGATGACATGTTCTAACCCTTGTTCGAATGAATCTACTGCCAAAACAATTACAATTTTACTCACATGTATCCATTGGAGGCTATCATATCAGCGATGTATCTGGTATTAGGAAGTTTCCATCCAAATATGTCTTGTATCACAATGATGGCCTTCTCAGATGCAGCTGTGGGTTTTACTACATAACCATGAATGTGTCCCATCTGAACCTCCTGACCCAGGCCTCCTTACTCCAGCCGATCCCCAATATTACATGGACACGGTTTGGCCTCGTTTGCTATCTTACACAGCATGTCAATATATATATATTTTTAATTCTGTAAATTGGTCAAATGTTTACAAGTAGGCTTATATGGTACTTACCGTGTTTGGTCTGTGTGCTTTCCAAGACTTTCCACTGACCCAAGTTATCACCAATGTGATGTCAGAAAACTTTGTTTCAATATAAAATATCTATGGGTGGGGCTAATCTGACTTCTTTTGACCAATAGAGTTAAATTACTTTATGATTTGTTTCATTACATTTTTCAGGGAGCGCCACAGAGAAACAGTCTCATGGTGATTAGGCAGATTTTTACTCTGAACGCCCGTCCATCACAATCTGGAGTAGACTAAGGTCAAGCATCTTGCTCATAGAAATGTGCTCAGGCAAATACTTCTCACATGTACACACAATAGCTTAATGTTTTGTTTTTTATTGTAACGAATGACACATGGTTAGATTTTGAAAGATATGCATTATTATTATTGTGAATAAATGCCAATGAGTGTCAGTAAAGCAATATTTTTTAGTAATAGAAGTTACATGTATTTATTGAGCCAGTTCAGCATGTCCCTCCTGCCCTCCTGGATGTGGGGTGTATCTTCTGGGTTCATGTCTTCTTTCTTACGGTGAACAAAGCCGTGGGTCTGTCCAGGAAAGATTTTAACCTGATAATCCACTTTGCATTTCTCCTTTAGTTTGGCTTCAAGCTCTTTCACCTGAACAGTGGAGAAATAAAGGTGTGTGTCAAACAAACACATCTGGGAGGTTTTCCAAAATATGACAGTAAGCTGTTACCTGGTCAAGAGGAATGTAGTCATCTTTCTCTCCAAATATAAAAAGGGTGGGGCTTTTTAGGTCATAATTGTCCTCCATCATGCGTACGACTCCTGAAGAAAAATGGTACAATGAACTTCTTACGAAATTTCTTATTAAAAGTCTGTGTGCTGTTGGATGTGGTTCACTTTAGACAGTCTACGCTGCTGTTGTAGTGGAGCTGACTGTGCTATGTATTAATTTAAAATGCTAGATTAAGTTACTACCCTGCTATCTATAGGTAAGTAAGCTAATATTTATCTGGTGAATTTGGAACTTGCAGAACTAAACAAACCCATGGTGGACCCATGTGACGGTCACACTGAAAGTTTTGAATATGAGATCTCTGCTAATCTGTTTCAATGTAACCCATGCTTTGGTTAGTATAGGCCTATTAGATTTGAAGTTCTGAACCTTTTACTTGAAGCCTCGTGGTATACTTGAACCCTCGTGGTATAAAATGATTACTAACAAGTACTTATTTTGCCCCAGGAGGACTTGATGATATGACTGGTGATGATAGATTAGCTGTGAATGTACTAGATCCAAACAACTCAAATCTAAATAGCCTAGTATGGTACGCTCATTACCATAAACTGAGACTCCTGCTTTGATTTCAGGATACTGCAGAGATATGTAGTGTGTGGCGATGCCTCCCCAGCAAAATCCAACTACTCCAATATGTTTGACACCACACTTGGTTTTCAGAAATTCTATGGTTGCATCCACTTCTCTAAAAATTCAAAAAAGACAGTAATTAAAGTGCAGACAGGTGCATTTGTATTTGCTTTATATGCAAAATGTACATCTACCTCTTAATGTTGGTAGCCTTTTTGTCTTCAAGCCACTCCCCAAACTTGGACCAATCATGTGTTGGACTCCATGGCTCTTTTCCAACAAAAAAGTCTGGACACACAGCTCTGCACATGAACACTGCATCATAAATATACATTAACTGTGCTAAACCTAAGAATGTTTGCACCATAGTTTTTTATTCAATACTCACATGTATCCATTGGAGGCTATCATATCAGCGATGTATCTGGTATTAGGAAGTTTCCATCCAAATATGTCTTGTATCACAATGATGGCCTTCTCAGATGCAGCAGTGGGTTTTACTACATAACCATGAATGTGTCCCATCTGAACCTCCTGACCCAGGCCTCCATACTCCAGCCGATCCCCAATGTTGCAAGGACACGGTCTGGCCTCGTTTGCCATCTAATACAGAAGTCCAGTAACTTTACAGATTTTAAATGTAGCTGTTAAGACTTAAATAGCCTTCTACATACCGTGCAGCGGCGCGTTATTTCGAAGTTGATTCAACAAACCAGCAACTGGACTTTGACTAACAAGAGAAAGTGTAGTTACTGGTGAGGTAGTGACGATAGATATCTTTCAACATTTCAAAATAAAAGTACAATCAAATCAGAAAGTAAGAGGTGTTTTTTTGGCCATGGTGGAAAGAATGCAGTAATTTACGTGTTTCAATAACAGTTATAGGACTACGCACTGACCAACATACTTTCACTTATAGAGCGAAACTAATGAGAGGTCAAAAGGCACCGCTGGGATTCGAACCCAGGATCTCCTGTTTACTAGACAGGCGCTTTAACCAACTAAGCCACGGCGCCAGATGACCTTTTCGCTAGTCAAGTAGCACCATAATCATACATAGGTTAAAAGAAATCACGATTTCTTCAAAAATATATCAGGCACGCTTGCTTCACTGATTAGACTGTAACAAGAGGGGACAATCTGCTGAGATGAGCAGCATATAAAACAAACACTGTACTTGTCCTGCTGCCGCCTAATAATATTAAACAGAGATATTACATAGATAAATGGTAGATAACAACTTTATCTATAATTTTAAACGATATAGCTATGGTTGCAATCTAATATCAACTAATATAACCAAATGCCACAAGATAAAATTATACAGTGTGGTGGCAGTAAAGATGCTCGAATATTTTAAACGGTGGAGATTACACATCACTGCGCATGCGTGGTCAGGCGGTTAACTGGCTATTTGTCTCCGGTGAATCTGTATTTTAAGCGAAGAAGTGGAGAGTGCTCATCACTGCGCATGCGTAGTCAGGTGGTTAGCTAGCTATTTGTCTCCGGTGGATCTGTCATTTCAACTATGGCGAGGATGTTATGTTGGTACAATGTTACGATGCAATTTTAGGCTGAGAAACACGCTTATCACGGCAACAAAAGCACTCTAGATGAAAAGTAGATAGAGAGGCACGTATCTACCGAGATTGTATGTTTTTCCTGGACTCCATTTCATAATAGTCAATGAATTTCAGACACAGAGACACAGAGACGTCTTGCTAGCTTAATGCAGCTAGCAAAGCCATAATATTGTTGTCGTTCATGGATTTGTGTGCAGTGGACTATCGTAAACAACTGTGCCTGGTGTAAAGAGACGAAAATGGATCCGGTCGAAGAAGGTAATTACTGCTGCTACTTATCACAGTTGTTGTTAGCATTAGCTTCAAAAAGGCGTCACTCACGATAGTCTGCGCTGAGGTGGCCTTCTGCAAGATATGTGTCATCTCGATTATAGCAGCTTTCACGGCTGTCAATTTAAGTACAGACCGGGTTCAGTACTCATTTATTTCACACAGAATCCAGTGTCCAAAAGTATTATTAGGAAACAGGTACGTGGAAATCACTAGAATTTGCAGTGATGTCACCAGCCATGCGTAACAGACGTTTCTCGTGGATCTGACCACAGGCTGTTTGTGCAAGTTAGCAGGTGTTCGCACTGTATTCCCTCTTAACTACTAGGGCAGGGGTCTGTGTAACCTCTACACAGATCTAGGGCAGGGGTCTGTGTAACTTCTACACAGATCTAGGGCAGGGGTCTGTGTAACTTGGGTGGGTACAGTAATGATGGTCAGAATTCTGCAGTGGAATTTGCTGTCTGTCAAATTGTTGACCTGGTTTATGGTTAATAGCCCTGGAATAATTGGGTTTATCCATCTGAAACAAAAGCTGACACAAAGGTCAACGTTTTCTCTGACAGCATAATAACACAAATAAGGCAAGGTGAGTTTATTTGGACAGTATACCACAATTCGTACACAGGGTAATTCAAAGTGCTTTACAGAATAAGAAAGACATTAAAATCACAATACAATACAACAATTCTAAACATAAATAATCACAAATCATCATAAAATTAACATTAAAGGACAAAAGTGCAGAATAAAAACCTTTCAGTCATATGCAAAACTAAACAGAACTGTTTTGAGCCTGGATTTAAACATTGTCAAGGTAGAGGCATGTCTCACATCTTCAGGAAGATTGTTCCAGGTTTGAGCTGCATGACACTGAAATGCTGATTCTCCGTGTTTAGTCCTGACTCTGGGACCAGCAGGAGGCCAGTCCCTGAAGTTCTCAGAGTGTGAGAAGGTTCATATGGCACTAACATGTCCAAGATGTGCTTTGGTGCTTTATTTATTGATGATTTTTTTTTTTTTTTTTTCGCAATTGCTTCAGAAAGTGGTGTTATTATTTAAAACCAAAAACGTGATTGTTGCTAGTTGAAAGGCAATTAAGCCGAAATGTTAAAAGTAAATAAGTTCAATGTTTGTGGATCATACATTTTGGATATTTGTTCCAAAAATAAAATAAGCCTCCCTTGGGGTTATATTTTCACTTCACCTGCCCCAAATAATATTTTGTGAAGAGTGAGAGTTAAGTGGATATAACCACTTAAATGTCTTTAATGACACAGGGGGAAGCCATAGGTAGGTGGAAACTAGCAACACATAAATAATTGTACATTTGCATATTACCCCATCCTTTCCTTATTTGTCTAGTACATAAATTACACTTTTTATGAGGTTAACTGACGCGTGAGCTTCAAAGAAAATGAAATATTCTCTTAAAGGTGGTAGGCATTGGACAATATTGAAATTTGGTGTTGCGATTATTATGGCAAAAATAATTGCAATTATAACACAATAACTAACAATTATATCACGACAATTATTAAAGTTTAAACATGTTATGGGGATGAATCCATCTAAAGTATAATTTCAATATTATGAATAGGTTCCATATTTAAATGGATTTTATATAATTGTACTCAACTACGATCCAGTGGAGAACATTACGGAGAAGTAGCTTTTTTATGCACATTGCAGTGATTCAATGGCCAATATCTCAGTTGGCGATTTTCACAGTTGTATAAAATGCCCCACGAACGATTATTGTCTACAGTATGAAAAATATTGTTTACTGCCCCATCCCTAGAAGTGGTACAGGTACACTGGTACAGGTGGTCGACAAACTTTAATAAAATATAAATAGAAAATCTTCTACTACTCTCCTCCTTCTATATTATTTCAGTCTTTGTTTTACAGTTGCTACAGTTTACAGTTTTTATTTACTTGTTTCTCTTCAAAACTTGCAGCAGATATTTGCCGTGTGTGCCGCTCTGAAGGGACTCCAGACAAGCCGCTGTACCATCCATGTGTCTGCACTGGCAGTATTAAGTTCATCCACCAAGAATGGTAAGCGTTTTCACCATCACGGGCGATGAAGGGGGGGGTGGGCAATACTGCCCAAAATAAATATGAAATCTCAATATGTTTACTATATTTTCACTACATTAGAATTAACTTCACACTCTTAAGCTGGTTACGTATGTCTTGAATAGAATGCTAAAACAGTCCAGTCAGGGTTATTTAGAATGCCCCAAAGAAGATCTGATTTGTATTTTCTTTGTTGTTTCTAAAAGACTTAAAGAGATGAGATTAACCTCAAGTCAACAGTACAGATAATATGGTTAATACAAATCCATAAATATATGCAAAAATCCTTAGTGTGTCTGTAACTGCTGTCTAACTGTACTACATTGTAGTGGGATGTTGTATTGCATCAATTAGTCAGTCTCAAATTTAATCAGATAACTTTTCATGAAGTTTCCAAGTCTCCTCTTGGTTTATCATGTTTCATAAGTATAGTGCATGTTCACGTCATGTGTCATTCTGCCTGTTATGTATGAGAGTTTGTACGGTTTATCACTGCTGAGCCCTGAGCCCTGGTCCGCACTCCACTCAACGTCACACTGTAATCTAAATCTACACAGCAGCGGTATCCGCTAGGGAGATTATGTCATCAGAAATGGCTCTGTAGACCTTTGTTGTTTGCATAGCACAACTAACTGGGTCTTTCTGACTCGATAAATTGTTAAGTCATTATAAACACTGTATTGACAATAATTCATTTGGAACGAGGACTGAATTTTATGATTATTCTACTGTTTACTCTAATGTAAAATCTTGATGTTATGATTACAATTTTCAGTTTAGTCCAATGGCTGAAGCATAGCAGAAAGGAGTATTGTGAATTATGCAAGCACAGATTTGC
Source organism: Periophthalmus modestus (assembly GCA_019594935.1). Classification (NCBI taxonomy): domain Eukaryota; kingdom Metazoa; phylum Chordata; class Actinopteri; order Gobiiformes; family Gobiidae; genus Periophthalmus; species Periophthalmus modestus. Next base: position 25,122,676 of record JAIEZT010000021.1, on the reverse strand, counting down.
ATTCACCCCCAGTAAGTATTAACTGATCCAGCAGACATTTATTACTGAAAAAGAAGTGCAGTTAATAGTTAATAATTTTTTGTCTACAGTCTACTCTCCAGACATGCCCTCCCGTTTACCCATCCAGGACATTTGTGCTGGACTCCTCACTAGTGTGGGCACAGCCATTCGCTACTGGTTCCATTACACACTGGTGGCATTTGCCTGGCTTGGAGTTGTTCCTCTCACTGCATGTAAGTGGAATCTGCCGACATCAACACAGTAATTAATAATGCCTTAAAGAAATGTTCACTTAAATATTAGGGTCACAAGTGAAACTTGTTGAAGGCATTCAATTGTTGCTTATTTGTATTACAGAATGTTGACCATATATTTTTATAATGTCTGTTTTGTTCAAGGTCGCATCTACAAGTGTCTTTTTACTGGCTCTGTGAGCTCACTTTTAACTCTTCCTTTGGACATGCTCTCAACGTGAGTCCTATACAGAAATACAAATAATATCTTAAATTCATAATTTATTATTATTATTAATATTCTTATTTCTGTGCTTAATTCTACAGTGAAAACCTGCTTGCAGACTGCCTACAAGGCTGTTTTGTGGTCACTTGCACGTTATGTGCATTCATCAGCTTGGTATGGCTCAGAGAACAAATAGTTCACGGCGGTGCACCTCAGTGGTTAGAGCAGCACCAGCCTCCGCCCCCAAATGCAGCTGGACAAGCAAATGAGGTAATTCCATTTGATCTTTTTGTATTTACAAGAAGTGTCAGGGGTTTAAGCTTCAATGTGTCTTTTTTTGCACCTCCGTTACCCAAAGTCACAGTTAATTCCAGTTAAGCATCTGTTATATGTTGACCTTCTCCTCCAGGCACAAGCTGCTGGCCAAGGAGCACCCGATGAGCCTCCTGCCCCCCAGCCTGTTCCAGCTGATCCTCCGGCCCCCAATGAGGCTGAGCCAGAGCCCCCTGACGCCCCTCCTGACCAGGGCGAGGACCCAGAGCTGGAAGAGGAGGGAGCAGCTGCGGAGGATCCTGATGCCAACAATGGAGCACAGGGTAAACTGCAGTTCTTATTTTATCTTGTTCAACAGAATGATTTACGTAATAATATACTTCCAACATTCTAATGAGCTGCTTGCCCACCTCAACAATTTGAATACTAGCTCTTACATGTGGAATCGATGTCCTATTAAAAGGTTATGAGTAAATATAGGAAAAATAAACACACTTATGCATTATTTGTAAAAGAGTATATTTTTATTGGTATGTATTTTCTCTTTTTAGATGACATGAACTGGAATGCTTTGGAATGGGACAGAGCAGCTGAGGAGCTTACCTGGGAAAGGGTAATGGTGTACTATCCTATATGCAAAACTGTTAGTAATATATAGTAAACGCCAAAGTTAAATCTGCCATTTTTTCAGTTGTGGTCAGATTACTGGTGGACACTGCCTTATATCTATCTGAAGGGAGGAGCTACACTGAAACTGTAAACGGCTATTGTTTACAGTTTCAGCCTTAATGGGCCTACATTCAGCCTTAATGGGCCTACTGGGTAGCTCTGTTGTTCTCTTTGTTTCCTTTGTTTGCTTTGGGTCTGGGGATGGAGTTTTGTATGGAGGATAGGTGATGTCTAAGGCCCCCATTCCTGTTGTCCTGATGTACAGCGCAGATGTCCGCCATACATCTCCATCTCAATCTGAGGTTCAGATCTTAGACAGAGAAAAGAAATGGTTTGAGAGGGGAGTTAAAGAAGCAATCCTTCCTTGAACAGGAATGGGGGGCCTTAGACACCACTTATCCCCCATATACCTCTGCATCCTCAGAACCAAAGCAAACAAATGAAGGAATCAAAGAGAATAGAGCTAGCCAGTAGGCCCATTAAGGCTGAAACTGTAAACAATAGCTGTTTACAGTGTAGTCAGCTCCTCCCTTCAGATGGATATAAGGCAGTGTCCACCAGCAATATGACCAGAACTGATGAAGCGGCTTGGATGAGCAGCGAAACATCTTCACTCCTACAACTTTTTGTCCAGTTGACAGATTTAACTTTGGCTTTTACAATGGATCAGACCTGGACAATTGAGGGATTACATGTTAGTAATATAATGTAAGTATTATTCTAATGGCTTGCTATTTTTTCCTTATCTTCTACAGATGCTTGGTCTTGATGGGTCATTAGTATTTTTGGTGAGTTTAATTTAAATTTATTTTGATGATATGATTATTTATATATATATATATATTACAGCTTTTGTTTTAAATCTGTACAATTATCCACATTTCCAGGAGCATGTGTTTTGGGTTGTGTCTCTGAACACACTCTTCATCCTGGTATTTGGTGAGCACACTTTTTCTTGAGATTCACCTCTGCTGTAGTAAATCAATTAATTTTTTCCCCCTTTTTTCCAGCATTTTGTCCCTATCACATCGGACACTTTTCTGTTGTTGGTCTTGGTTTTGAAGAATATGTAAGAATCTCCATTTTCCATTGTTAAATATTTTTGCTTTTATTTGTTGAGATGACGACAGTGTTATTTTTGCTATAGGTTCAAGCATCACATTTTGAAGGATTAATTACAACTATTGTGGGATATGTCTTGCTGGCAATGACCCTGATACTCTGTCATGTATCCTTTCACGTCTTATGTCTTATTTAAATAAATATCATAATTGTATAATATTAACTTTACTTAAAGACCTTGCATTATACATTAGGCTGGCATTTGTACATGTGTAAATATCTAGTCCTTAATGGCTGCCTAAGGGACTTGCAGCTCTGGTCAGATTTCAGCGTTCACGGCGTCTTCTTGGAGTCTGCTACATTGTTGTTAAGGTAAGATTTCTGGACATGCTTGTCTTACGTAGTTTCTATATGCAAATACCTGTTGACACATAATTCATTGTAAAAAAGATTTCGAGATACAGCTTTGCTTTGTCTCATACAGGTATCTCTGTTGGTTGTTGTGGAAATAGGGGTGTTTCCACTCATCTGTGGCTGGTGGCTTGATATCTGCTCCCTAGTAAGAGTCTTTTACCACTGTTATATTTGTAACTTGCCAAAGAAATCTGTTCACAAAGGATCTAGCATTTTGTAGAAAGGGCAAAGACAGACAGCAGGTCATTTTTGGCATGTACGTAAGAAGCTTCTGCACCTCCTTTAGCCTATAAAGGTTAATAATGCTGTTCTACAGGAATCAAAGCCTGCCTGCAAAGTCGTTGGAAATTATATGTATAATACAAAAAATCCTTTTACATGTATACAACTGTAACTTCTAGAATTACTTTGAATCAAGAACCTAAATTATTTTTCTTTGTGTAGGAGATGTTTGATGCCTCACTCAAAGACAGAGAGTTGAGTTTTAAATCAGCACCTGGCACAACTATGTTTCTCCATTGGCTTGTGGGAATGGTCTATGTGTTCTATTTTGCATCATTCATCCTCCTTCTGAGAGAGGTACTACTTTTATTCCATAGAGTACATGTTGTTTTTTGGAATCTCACAAAATTTCTGACCTCCTTCTTTCATCAGGTTTTAAGGCCTGGAGTGCTTTGGTTTTTAAGAAACCTCAATGATCCAGATTTTAACCCAGTTCAGGAAATGATTCACCTGCCCATCTATAGACACCTGAGACGTTTCATTTTGTCTGTGGTTGTGTTTGGATCTATTGTTCTGCTCATGCTATGGCTTCCTATCAGACTGATCAAACTACTTCTGCCTACTTTCCTGCCATACAATGTCATGCTCTATAGGTAAAAAAATATATATATGATGATGCATAATAAAATTATACATCAGCCTCATATGAATTTCATTTGGTATACCACAATTAAATATGTTATGTCTTTCTCTCAGTGATGCCCCAGTCAGTGAGCTGTCATTGGAGCTCCTGTTACTTCAGGTTGTGCTACCCGCTCTGTTGGAGCAGGGGCACACCCGCCAGTGGCTCAAAGGCCTAGTCAGAGCATGGACTGTCAGCGCTGGATATTTATTGTAGGCACACTCAAACCCCAGTTTCATGATATATCTTTGAACTTTTAAAATGGTAGTTTAATAATTTGTCCATTTGATGCATCTTCTCAGGGACCTTCATTCATACCTCCTTGGAGAACAGGAAGACAATGACGCAAACCAGCCCGTCAACAACAACAACAATAACAACCCCGCCCCTGGTCACCATAACAACAATAATCCAGCTCCGGCTGTTGGGGAAGGGCTACATGCAGCCCACCAGGCTATCCTTCAACAGGGAGGACCAGTAGGCTTTCAACCCTATCACCGACCCCTTCGCTTCCCATTCAGAGTAGGTCTAAAGAAAAAATAAAGAGAAACATGTTTAATAGGTACGGTAATTGTGTATGAATGCTCTATTAATGTGATACAATTATATGCTTTTGTCTTAGATTGTGTTGCTGATTGCATTCATGTGCATTACTCTGCTGCTGGCCAGTCTAGTCTGCCTAACACTACCAGGTAAGTGTACATAAACAGGAAAACGTTACGGTCGATGTTTTACTTGAACTCACGCTCAGACCACAATTGGAGACCACACTTCTCTAACTCGTATGATTAAAAACTCTGTATGTTTAAGCCTCCTGTCTTCCGGGTGATGCTTAGGAGTTTTCTCATAAATCTTCTGGAATATTTAGGGGCAGTATTATGCAGAATAGACTTAAATAAACTTTCAACCACATTATAACGGTATTTGCTAATCATTAGCTCAGTCAGAGTTGTATTTTGAGCTATTTATGCATGTTTGAGTAATTCTTGCATTTGAGGCTTGAGTGCTTAGAAAATTCCTGTGTTTACCTTTCCCTGCCAATTGCTCTGTACTTACTTGTGATACTTCTACTTGTATACTTCAGAGTCATACAAGTAAGATAAAAAGACAAAAAAAAAAAAAAAGTTATATGGCCATTTTTCAACATTAAAAATGAAAATCTGCTTCTTGCTACAGTGAAATGATACTATGAAGAGGTCTAGAGGCCCCCCTTCAGCTTTGAACTGTAAACTTCATAGACATGTATATTATTAAGCCATTTTAAGTCATGTAAAACCATGATCTATGTATGTTATAGTTGCATATTAAATGTAAAAAAAAAAAAAAAAAAGGCATGATACGTCATCTTTTAAGTTATTATTTTGATCTTGTTTTGTAGTGTTTGCTGGTCGATGGTTGATGTCTTTCTGGACTGGAAACTCTAAAATCCATGAGCTGTACACGGCAGCATGTGGCCTTTATGTGTGCTGGCTGTCCATTCGTGGAGTCACTGTAATGCTGGCGTGGATGCCCCAGGGACGCACAGTCATCATGCGCAAAGTCCAGGAGTGGACACTTATGGTATATACTGTTAGCTTTGTATTTACATACTAGAATGTAATGATGTCACATGGTGGCAGCCTGGAGCATGCCTGCTTCGTTTACATTTATAAAGGAAAAGTATGTAGCCTGTGCTCTAATTGTTTAAAAAGATACTGAAGGATACTACAATCAAATCACAGTAGAACATCCAGAATTTCCTCACTGAGCTGCACAGGCTGCACTAGCATTGATTAATAATTGACTGCTGGTGGTGGGGTTTAGGTGGTGAGGATTCAGATCAGAGAGAATAATATTTGATTTGAGCATGTCTGCCTCATATCAGGAAACACAAATGAGGAGTCATGTGTTTTAAATGTAAAACCATAATCTTACATACTGTCCTTACTTACTGTCATCACTAACTAATCATTAATCCACATAAGTTATACTGTATTATGACACAACAACATAACCATATTAACAATAGTGATTTTACTTGCCATTCTTTTAAAACATGCTGCTGTTAGACTTGTCATTTTGATCTTAAAATATTCATATTAACCCTCGCGTGATCCTGGTGTTTTTATTTGACTATTTTGTCCGTAAATCAAGATAAAAACATTAATAACAGACCCTATAACTGCTAGCTTCAGTTGGCTGTATCACGCTATGGTCGACATCACACTCCCTTAGTCCACTTCTTTATACAGTCTATGCTTTCGAATGAGCACAGTTGAGACTAAAGAAGCCCCGCTATGGACAACTATGTTATTTCATGAATAAAATGTTTTGTTTTTTCTGTAACCATTTGCTGTAGATTCTTAAGACCCTGGTTGTGGCTCTGTTAGTTGCGGGTGTGATTCCTCTGCTGCTTGGACTGCTGTTTGAGTTGGTCATTGTTGCCCCTCTGAGAGTCCCATTGGACCAAACTCCTCTTTTCTACCCCTGGCAGGTACTGTAAGACTGCTCACTGTCTCGAGAATATTCAGTGTTCGTCTCATATGTATAATTAACTTTTCTTTTCTGGTGCAGGACTGGGCTCTGGGAGTTCTTCATGCCAAAATCATTGCTGCAATCACACTAATGGGACCTCAGTGGTGGTTGAAGACAGTTATTGAACAGGTGCAGTATTTTATGGTGAAAAGTACAGAACACACGACAACAGTATGTAGTTTACAGTGTTTCACTAAAATATAGACTCACCTAACTGGAATCTGTTATTTTTTTGTTTCCTACCAGCAATATGTAGGTTTTATAATTTTACAATATAGTTTCATAACTTTACTATCGCTTTTATTACTATATAAGGTGGCAATGGAATAAAAGCCATTCGCAATGTATATTTTATTTGATGTTGGATGGGAATTGTTTAGTATTGTTTAGAAAATATGTTGTTGTTTTTTGTAATGATTTAACAGTTGTTTTTTTTGTCGTTTGTAGGTTTATGCAAATGGTATTCGCAACATTGATCTCCAGTTTATAATCCGTAAACTGGCCGCTCCAGTCATCTCAGTTTTGCTGCTTTCCTTGTGTGTGCCCTATGTAATCGCTGCTGGAGTAGTACCTGCTGTAGGTTAGTGTGGAGTTAAAAGTTTTCCTCAATTTTAAGTGATTTTATAATGCCATCTTGTTTATATTGCATAAAGCGTGATTTTAATAGTTTTTGTTTTTTTGCATAGGAGTGACCCCAGAGATGGAGATCCTAATGCAGAGGAGGATATACCCCTTCCTGCTGATGGTGGTCTCACTTATCGGCATCCTCTCCTTCCAGATCCGACAGTTTAAACGGCTTTACGAACACATTAAAAACGACAAGTAAGACATTTTTGTTTTTAGATGTGTTTATAGATGGAAGTGAATTGTCCATTTTTAAATAAATAAAATCACATTTGTATTACAGATACCTGGTTGGACAGAGACTTGTAAACTATGAACGGAAGACTGGAAGAACAAGCTCTGTTCATACTTCTAATCCAGTGACAGATTAGTATGTTGCACTATGTTCTGGCTTACCCCCTTTTCATCTTCAACCTGTGCACCTGTCAATCTTGGTGGATTTGGGGGATTTCTGAATTGTGCCCATTTATTTTGGGACATAGAGATGTATTATAATCATGGGGCAGCTCTCCTCTGGCAATAGATGGACACAGAAAAGTGTTTAGAGTTTGATTTCAACATTTGTAAAGTGCTGCCTGATAATTGTACATGTGTAAATACTTTGAACACTTTGTCTTAAAGATGACATCGATTAATGCAATGATCATTGTACATCTTAAAAGTCTATGTATAATTTATTAAATAAACCTTACAATTTAGTGTTAAATTTTGTTGAGTGTTTTTTTTTTTTTTTTCTTCTTTCTTTTTTGTCAGTTTCGTACGTGCTTGTGTTATACTTACAAATCACAGTAGCTCAGTTGGCAGAGTCATTATCCACTGATCCAAAGGTTGAATGTGAGATTCAAGCTCACAGCTGTCGGTGGTTCCTTGAGCAAGACACTTAACCCACCTCACCCCCAGTGTCTGTACACTGGTGTATGAATGTGTGTGTGAATGGACAAGTGGTCCCTTGATGTGAAGCACTTTGAGCGACTTAAAGATGGAAAAGTGCTATATAAATATCATAACATACCAGGCATATTCATGTCCAGTATGTTATGATAAATTGGTCAATTTATCATAACATACTGGACATGAATAACAACAATTTATCATTGACCTATTGAATGCCTTTAATTACAGTTTAAATTTATCTAATGACTATCAACAACAAGGTTCAAATGTGTACTGTTTATCATAATGGACAAATAATCAATACAAAATGTCTTTGGGGATTTTATAGTATTTTTTTGCACCGAGTGGGTGAGTGAGTCTTATGCCAAATTTCATCGCTATTTTTATAATCTGTAAAGGCCCTTTTCTTCATGTTTGTGTAGTTTTTTGGGTTTGTTTTTTTGTTGTTTTTTTTTGTATTTTATTTATTTTTTTTAGTTCATAAGATTATACGTTTATATGTATTTTTTTTTAAGAAAAACAAAAAAATGTTTGAAATAAATAAAGTGAAAAAAATGGGCACGTTGTGTCGGCTCCGTGACGTCGCCCGTGGCCACGCCCTTTTCCCCATAGTCTGCCTTTTCCTCAGTGGAGAGAGAAAGATGGCGCCTACGCACGTCCTGAGATGCTGTCAACGAGGCTTAGCATGGATACCTGTAATATTTATCGCTCTGGTGGTTTGCTGGTCGTATTATGCGTATGTAGTGCAGCTGTGTATATGTAAGTACACGTCATTTGCATTTTCTAAGCCTTTTTCACTGGTGTTCTTATTCCGCTTCCTCCCAAACAGCATTCGCTGACCAGCAGGAAGTAACGTTAAATGGACTGCAGCTCAACAATGGTTTTGGGAAACCAAATCTAGATCAGGCTGAGAAACTGTCCATGCACAGATTACTCAGTAACTGATGATACAGGAGATAACTTTCCCTCCCTGCCATTAGCGATGCACATGCTGTTAGTGTTTCATTGAGATGCTTTTATATTAGCTGTCTATAATAATATAGCCTGTTATGGGAAGTGGATGATATCATTTCAATTCAGTTTTATTTATAGAGCACATTGTAAAAATGCTTCAGCTGCCTAAAGTGTTTCACATAGAAATCTACAAAAAACAAATACACAGACAATATGATACGTGGGCAAAGAACTATAAAACTCCAAGACATCCTGTCTATCTACTGTTAAATGCCAGGGAGGAAAGGTGTGCTTTCAGTCTAGTCTTAAACAACTTTAAAGACTGAGAGGATCTAATAATGTTTGTGCTGTTATTTCTACTTAATATTACAAAAACTCTATAAACTTATCTTTCATTACTGACTTCTTAATGGGCATGGAACAAAAAGACAACAGATTCCACTAACTAATTCTGTTTTATTTTGCAGTCACCATCTTAAATATCGGAGAAAAAAGTAAGTGTTTAAATGTTTGTCTCTCTAATTCCATCCAGCCAGTGACATGCTTTGTAGTTTTAGCTAAAAGGGGAAAAAAAGTTGGCACGGAAACGCACTGTCAGTAAATGCTGATGGCAGCCTGCTTTTGATCAGAACATTTCACGCTGCTCTTGTTTCCCCCTTTCATTCAATTTATTATTCCGATGTACAGCCCATGTCTTGACAGCAGTTTCCTCATTAACTCTTTGAGGTTTGCTGTTCCATGTTTGTTAATGCCATACCTTTTACTGTTTTGGTCCAGTCGTCTACTTGATCTTCTTCCACCTCTCATTCATAATGTTTGTATGGTCTTATTGGAAGACCATCTTCACCAAACCTGCAAACCCCTCCAAAGAGGTAGAACTAACTCAGCTATTCTAATCTCTTCTTCTCTAGACTTTGATCATAGCATCATTAAAATTATCATGTTTTTGTGTCCTTACCAGTTCTGCTTACCCAAAGTGGAAAAAGAACGTTATGAAAAGGAGGAGCGTCCAGAGTCTCAACAGGAGATCTTGTGGCGTGTGGCGTCGACTCTGCCTCTTTACACACGCACAGGAGCCGGAGGTAGGCTGAGGGGTGGCAGTCAACCAGTTTTATTTGAAGCTATTCCTGTCAGCGAGGATGGGAGTGTAATACCACCTTAGGAAGGTTGTGATTAGCCTTGGTTTTTAAGGCTGTAGTTGGAGGTTTTGGAGTGAGCAATCTATTTATTCAGCTTTTTTTCATATAGAGATGTATATAAAGTAGATTTTAGTACATTTCTCTGCCAATTTGTTATTGAGTGAACTTCTGTTAGTTTGCAATGTGTTCAGTTAGGGCCAGACACATGGTCAGATCATAGACATCATAGAGAAAAGTATTCAAGTGTCACACATCGCCTAGTCACCTTATAAATGGGACCTTCTATAATAAAAATCTCATGTTCACATGACATTTTCATTGTTTGTTGCTTTTATTTAGTCCAGTCTTATATTCTTTGCTTTGTCACAGATCACAATCCTGCCTTGTACTTTTACTTGATCAAGTTATCATTGGTGGGTTGATGTGTCCTTTATTGTAATAAATCTTTTTATTTCTGTTTGTTCAATGCAGCCATACGTTACTGTGATCGCTGTCAAGTTATCAAACCAGACAGATGTCATCATTGCTCCGCCTGCGACATGTAAGAAAACTGTATTATAATAAAACTGTAGCTCAGTGATCCTGTAACTTACCAGCATTGTTGCATTGTTTTTCTTATTACTGCTGTTTTTTAGGTGTGTCTTGAAGATGGATCACCATTGTCCCTGGTACTTGTTGTTCTGTAGTTGTTTAGTTACGCTGTGTCATCATCACATTACCGTTACTTATGCTGAGATGCTTATCTGTTGTCATTGCTAGGGTAAACAACTGCGTCGGCTTCTCCAACTACAAGTTTTTCATCCTTTTCTTGGCCTACTCGCTGGTGTACTGTTTGTTTATTGCTGCCACAGTCCTACAATATTTCATAAAATTTTGGACAGTAAGTATAAACTTGCATGCTTAAACTCAAATGACATAAATATGTGCAATAATGAATTTCTATGTAAAGGTTCAGCCCTATGTCCTTATATTGGCAGATTGAATGGGCTAAATACTTGCCTCTCCTACATTCCCCCATGTGCCACCCTCAACACTCACTCATTGTTCTGGACCATTTCTCTCTTCCTCTCCCTCTCTCTCTCTCTCTCTCTCTCTCTCTCTCTCTCTCTCTCTCTCTCTCTCTCTCTCTCTCTCTCTCTCTCTCTCTCTCTCTCTCTCGCCATCTCTCCATTCTTACTTTTTTTTTTGTTTTGGATCACACCACATCTACATATTTCTGGATTGCTTGCTGTTATGGCATATCAAACAAAAAATGTCAAATAAGTCCAGCATGAAATGGTTTGCGGTTTAGGCTGCAGCTCATATTTTAAGACGAGCATAGTTCAGGTCAATTTACTCCTTTTTCAGTTTTATGTGACTTGTCATTTAACATCTATAGCCAGATTTATTTTTAAAGCTAAATATGTGGAAATAATAATTTGAATATTTGAAAAATCTTGGTTGATTTAATTTTTCATTTCAAATAAGATGGCTGGTTTCGTTGAGCCTCTCTTTTGGTACAGTAAACTAGATAAAACTGCAAGCAAACACAGAACCCCCACTATCGCTTGACATCCAGGAGAAAATGTCATGATATGAAATTATGACATCTTTTGTACTGCATCATGTTATGTGACGGAAGCAAACAGGCTATTTTAATTTCTTCACAGTTTCTGTTCCTGTTTCCCCATAACGCTGGTGTATTTCTCCACTTGACTCCTGACTCATATTTACCTTCTGTCCGCTCCCACCTGTTCTTTCCTGCTGTTGCTAACCAGTGTTGTTTCTATTTGTACTAAAGCTTTGTCGGAGGAAAGCGGCTGAGAATTGCCCAAAGGTAAACCTAACCTCCGAACCTTTAGTGCGGCGGTCCATCATTGTGGATGGTTGTTGTCATCACTTGCATGTTGCGTAGTTGTAACTTTGATGAGCACAGTCTGACAGTTTCCTCTTTTCATTCAGTGTCTTGTCTCTTTTCACAATATTAATCCTTTATCATTTTCTCTCTCTTCTCTTGTCTTCTCCCCAGAACGAACTGCCAGACACTGCAACACATGCCAAATTCCACGTCTTATTTCTGTTTTTTGTGGCGGCCATGTTCTGCATTAGCATTTTGTCTCTCTTCAGCTACCATCTGTGGCTTGTGGGGAAGAACAGATCAACCATAGGTAAGTACTCAACACAAAACAAGAAACAAAACAGGGACAGGCTTTCGTCAATGTTTGTTTTTTGCTTGTCAAAATAGCCCATGCACATTTTACATATTGCCATTCAAAGACTCACAGTTCTATAATTTATGAATATGTTTTGTACAAGTTTTACAAGTGTGAACATTGTGAAATTCATGTGCATATGTAACATTTTCCCTTCAATTAATTTTGTACCTCTTGTGTGTTTCAGAGGCATTTAGAGCCCCCGTCTTCAGGACAGGCTCTGATAAAAATGGCTTTTCTCTTGGTTTCCGAAAGAACATTGCCCAAGTCTTTGGGGACCAAAAGAAATACTGGCTACTGCCTGTGTTCACGAGGTGAGACAAGTTCTTATAATACATTATGTAATATATTTCATATTTGATCATGTCTAATAAGTCTCTTTGTCCTGTTTGTTTACAGTCAGGGCGATGGCCTGACGTTCCCTACGAGGCTGGTGAATGCTGATGTAGAGCAAGCCACAGTTACCCTGCACCCAGAGCCCAGTAAAATGTGATTGTTTCAAACAAAAGGCCGTATATTGTTATGCAAGAATATAGTTCTATTTACTCAAGGTGTGTTTATCATATTGCCAGTGTTACTGATGTTCCTGCTAGTCCACTCAGCGACTCACAGAACCGGCTGTTGAGCGACGACCAGCACACCAACCATGTAGAAGACCATCTGTCCAATAACTCCCCCAAATCAGGTCCGAATCATTTTTTTATCATCTCTAAATATCGCGTTAATCACTGTGCATTTAGTTACTGTTTGTTTGCATTGACAGCAGGAAGTGAAACCGTTACAGTCACCATGGAGAGCGAGTCCTAACCAGGTAAAGATGAGCTTCTGAAAACATAATGTCATCAGCATTTAATTTTACACAGACTGTGTGTGATTTCAACAGTCATGTGCCCAATTATGGCTGATGTTTCATTGTCTTTTTCATCTCTGCCACAGGATGAACTCCTCCTTCATCTGATGATGCCTTAACCGACCATTAAACAGTTTAGACTGTTGCCATGGTAACAGTCTCCCAGCGCACCAAAAGCCCCCGCCTCCTCCAGAGTAATTATGGGAAACGCATCTGTCCTGAAACCTCACACCCACCACCTTGTCACATTCGCCAAACATGTTTTTATTTCACAAATTCTTACTACTAAGAGCATATTACTGAAGCTATTTGTGCCAAAAGTCGATGCAATGCACCCTTCTTATATTTTGCCTTTGATACAAGGCTGTGGAACTTTTTGTATTTTTTCCTCTTTATTTTGAAAGCTGTGCATTCACAGGGATGGTAAATGCGAGGTGTTATTCCAATCTAAAACCTACTCTTCAGTAAGGTTTGTCTGTGGATTTTAACGCACTGAGTTTTGGATTGCAAATTGGATATCAGAGCACAAGATGGCGCTATTGCACTTTGTAGTTTATAATTACCATTACAGCAAGTGCTGCTTTCAGCCTACCCAGCATCACAGGTACAGTGGATGTTGGATGTGATTTATTCTGTTTTCAACTCTATGTATGCGATTTTGTAATGAGAAAGAAAAATTACTATCACATGCTGCTTGATAGACATTTCACTTGGTGCAATGCCTAACATTTTTTTCCACTTTAGTTATTTATGTGCTTGACTCTTATCAACCCATTACGTCTCCACTGTCAGGTACATCAGTGTTCACCAGGTTACCAAGACACCAAAAAAGGGCTTATCCAAAACTCTAGCCCTGAAGTGTTTACAGCATCCTCGCTTTGTCTTGCTGCCAAATGTGTCATCAAACCAAATGCATAAGTAGTTTGGATGCCATTTTTCTACAAGATGTCAGCCCAGCTTTCACTGTGGGTCATGATGTCCTTGCAGTACTGGTGTTGGCCAGCAGATGGTGACAAAACTTCAGCTGTTTCAGAGTGTAATGAGTGCTTTCAACGAGAATCTCTGGGCTCAGTTTAATTTCTGTTTCACTTAATTTCTACCAGAATCTGCAGTATTTTATACAGTCATTTACAAGGTCTAATTGAACGGTGGTTAATTCAACCCACCTCTGAAACCACATTTATTAGATGGATCTAACATGACTATGTACTGTTAATACTTTTTAGTACTTGACAGTTTGTGTCCGTGTTAAACATCTGGGATGTGGTTGCAATTCAAAGGGTCTGAAATGCCAAAACTAACAAAGTTTTCTAATTCAGTTTTGGAAATTCATTATTTCTTCAAATGAGACTGAGCCTGATTCCTGATGTCTTTCCACCTTCCCTCTGATGTCGCTCACCCTTTGACCTTCCCGATGTTTACAACTCTTTGTATTGTGTCGAGTGAGCCAGTGGTGTTAGCTGTTGTTTAATTGTTGTCACAGTTGTGCAGAATGTACCTCAGCCTGAGACAGATGACGGCCTGCTTTTTATTTGATTTTTTTCTATTCTACACATTTTTATAACCAAAATGTATTATAGTTCTTTATAATGGCTGTTTTAAGGATATACAGTTTGTTTTATGAGAGCTCAGCTTCATAGTTTATTTCACATACTAGGATACATATGTGATGGGATGGATTTTCCACCATATCACTTGAAACATAATTTATATTGGACTGCAGCTAATCCATGGGTTTCAGAAAAAATGGCACTGTTGTCATAGCAGTTAACTATTCAAAACAAACTGTTTTTGAATGTTGAAGTAAAAAATGGTGCCCTATAACCAGAAGCTGAAACCCATGAATAGCTAAAGGTCCTGTTTCACAAAGCAGGTTGAACTAACCCAGAGTTTAATTCCTGACTCAGAGTTATCATACTCAGACTGGGCTAACTCTGAGTTTCCTGTTTCACAGAATAGTTTTGGCTCAGAGTTAGACCACTCACTTAGTTCACTTTGAGTTAAGCTGAGGAGAAAAGCCATGGTCAGTGGATCCCAGAAAAGAGGATTCACCCTGACAATGGTAAACCAGAGGAGGCCTCAATCTGAGAAGAACAGGAAGTCACGTGACTGTGGACAGGTTCAAGTTTGATATTAAAATAGGGTACTTAAATGAATAATTAATAGGATGCATTGAAACACATATTTTTACACTTGTACTTTTGTAGCTCATTAGATACTATTTTAAAACTTTAATTTGACACCCCATCATTTTGCACATGTTGCACTGAAAGGCCTGATATATTTGAGCGTCTGTAGTAGTAACAAAAACTGTACTTTTATATGTGACATTAAATACTTAAACAGTTAATTCAACAATTAACTAAATGAATAGATCTATTTGCTTGATATGGAAGTGATAATTGTGACCAAACTAAGAAGTTCTCATAAGCAATTTACAAATTGAAACAAAATGTATAAAAGTGTAAAATAAATTAACTTTGAGTTAAATCCTCTTCATAAAACCTTGTTTTAAATGTTTTGTGTACTTCTGTGAATGGGGAAGTGAACTGTCCAGTCAAAGTTCCACACAGTGAGTCACCATTAGGTTAAAACTCAAGAGTTAAACCTTTTTTAAGGTTTAAGTCTGAGTTTGGCCTAAACCTGCTTCTTGAAACAGGGCCGAAGTCTGCCTGTAGCCTTTGTTTTACAGTTGCCTCCTCTGTGAGCATCTTGCCTTTTGAGACTAAAGTGTGCGTGTGTATTTTGTAAGGCTTTTTTGTGTGTTTTTGTAATCTTATGAGAGAAACTCATTTTATGCCATGAGGTTTTTAATGTACCCAAAGCATGGCATTCTGATTATTAATACTTCACACAATATTTAAGTTGGCTTTATTCTGGGGGGCTCAGTCACAACCTAAAAAAAGCCATATCAGTCACAACCTAAAAAAAGCCATATCTTTATATGTATGTGTGTGTGAGTGTGTGTGTGTATATATATATATATATATATGTGTGTATATATATGTATATATATATATATATATATATATATATATATATATATATATATATATATATATATTACACACATACACATACACACACACACACACACATATAAATCATGCAGTGAAATAATTCTGTCTAGACCCTACATTGTTGTTTGGTACAATGCCATATTTGTTTTTTGTTTTTTTGCTTATGTCTGTAGATAATTGTAATTATTATTATTTTTTTTAATTTATACATCAACAATAAATGTCTTGTTTTCAACTATGAATCAAATGTATGATTTAAAAATAATGAATTATGTTGTGATCAGATTTGTTTTGCAGTGCCAAATTTCATCATTAAGCACAGCTTTTGGTTAATGTTGGCGTGATCACTAAGGTTAAACAAACAGCTGGCTGCTGTTGCAAGGTCAAAGAACCAACACTTCCACTTCTAATGGGTGTTCAAATTAAAATGTAGACCACTTTAGATTTAATATCTACTTGTAAAAATGAAAAGAAATCAAATAGAATTGTTTGAACAATATAGTGCTCTCCTCTGGAATGTCATGTTGGTACAAATACTGAAGCAAACAACAAAATTAAGTTATCTTTGGTTTTAACAATGTTTATTTGTGCATTCTTTGTAAATTACTCAAATACGTATTTATATATAATTTTCAATTTAACTGTAGGATCAATTGATTACAAAGAAAAGCACATTTCAAAGTTTGCCTGACAGGACAGACCATCAGTATTTATGATGCTTAGACAAATAATGAGCTTATGTAAGATTAAGCTCTTTTATACAAATAGGTCTAGGGCTTGAAGATGACTTTGACAAGGATGTAGGCTATAGTCTAAAATTTGGCCTACCTTTATTTTATTTTTATGTATTTATTTAGAAAAGGGACAGTGCATATTGATGAACATAAGATACATATGTAAATATGCCAGATTTTGCTGTCCCTGGACAGGTTGATGGTCACACTTAAAATACAAAAAACAGTCAAATACAAACAACAACACCTATGTTTATAACCTAGATGGTTTCAGCTGGCCTAGTGCTATCCAAAAAAGTAACTTAAATAAGCCAAAACGGAGTAAAAGTGGGCCTCTTCCATTACAACATGCGAGGCACTAAGTCTGTAGTGGGATTGTTCTGAAGCAGAGGCCAAAGGCGCAACCAGATTTGGTGCAAATAGCTCACATGACCGTAGCTCTGCACACGTTTCTATGGAGACGGTGGGCATGTGATGAAAGCGCCTCCGCAGTGTGCCTCTGCACATATCTGCACATATCTGCACATCTCCCTCTGCGCATGGACATGCGCCCCTGGAAGTCAGGGTTACCAAATCACAGACAAAGCTATGAAGCCTGGTTTGCCTTTTCCATTAGTCTAACTCTAATATTTGAAGCAGTTGGACTTGGATCACTCTGGTCGTTCACCTCTTTACGCATGACGCAGCGCAGGGCGGGTCTAGCGCCCCTGACAAGTTCTTGGTGGTGTCCCCGAGTATAAATTCTACTTCCAAAAGTGTAGTGCGCTGCTTGGGAAAGGGGACCACTTTGGAAAATCTAGGCTGGAATAAAAAAAAAAAAAATTTTGGAAGTTCCCCACAACAGCCATCATGGATGGACTCAACGTGACGATAGACCCGAGATGCGCACAGCCGCCTCCTTACGCCATCGACATTATAGTCAGTAAGTAGTACACTTACAAAGATATTTGCTCTTGAAAGTCTATTCCTGCGGGCCTGCTTCAAATGTTTCATCCAACAGAAACAATGTAAACAGTAGTTTTGCTCTCTTCATAAAGAAATGGGCTGTTTTAGAGAAGACCCACTTGTCTTTTGCCTTTATTTTGCCACAGTGGGGCAGTGGCTGTAGTGCAAACTGTTGTTGTGTCCTTAGGCAAGACACACCTTTACTTTGCCTAATATGGTGGGAGTGTTGGTGGTGGTCGATGGGACCGATGCCACAGATTTGCATCAAGTGAATTAATAATGCAATATAAAGCAATGTGGGGGTTTTGAAAGGCACTATATACATCCAATGCATTATTATGATTAGTAGCCCTGAAGTCAGGCAGGGTTCAATTGATAGGCTGAACTGGCGAGTAAGAGGAAAGGCTGAAGAGCAGAATAAAAGCTCCAAAAGAAGAAAGTGTGGTGCAGACGATATCCATGCGTTAATGTGCGGAGCATCTGCTTCTTTCCAAGGCAAAAAGCACTTTCCACCTTGGGACACTCACATCATTCCCTGGGACATCTACTCTTTGAAGAACACACCCAAAATGACCTGACCTGCCGAGTAGCTCTCATGGTGAAAACAGTGATACACCCACTGTTCACAGACTTCATCAGGCTAAATTGTGAGGAGATACCCCAGTGGAGTCAGGGCTTCCACTTTGGGGGACAGGGACTTCACGCTCATGTCCTGCTCCGCTCCATAGACCCACTGCAGGTCATTTGGAGTGGACAGACCTTTGATCCTCCTTCTATGGTGTAGCCTCTGCTATTTGCTATACAATTAATTTTCAACCAGTGTGCCAGGGAGCGTAGTGTGCATATTTTTGTCAACCATGCATTTAAGTGAATAGTTTACCTGGTGACTTGCGTTCTGAACCAGTTGAGAAAGGGAAAACATTTGTACCAGTCTTTTCTAAATGTAATAATTTGGTTGTCTTTTAGTGGGCCGTGTGCCGTCAGGAGGGGAAGGTCAGGGCGCTGTGGTGGGTTAGGTGAACGAGGACATCCACCATGGTCAACAGCTCTCACACTCTACACCAGACTGTGGAGGGTAACAGGAAGGACTCATGAGACATAACTTTACATTTGGACCCTCAACATTTTATTCTATAGGCCTGTCACGATAACTCGTTTTGAAGTTTGATATACTGTATTGCTGAAGTACATAGAGGCAATAAAAAAACAAATTTATGCCATTGACACAATAACCCAAGAGCAAACCACAAAAACTATTCTAAATCTACAGTATTGTTGGAAAATCATGACCTGCATTAAATAAATAACAGAACGAAACACTTAAGTACTTAGTTTGTATCTGTAATGAGTCATAGAAGTCATTTATTCAAACTGAAATCTGCTTAAAGCCGAAAAATGACGACCAATTTCCCTGTAGTGCAAAGCAAATGTACACAAGATAAATACTGACCCCCAAAAATATCTTTCCATCTGGCATGTATTGAACAATAAGTTGAAATAGTGATTTTCATGACAGGCCTAGTATAGTAAGAGCTGCCTAAAGAAATGCATCCCTCCAATATGAAATGTACATGTAAAGGGTAAATTATTTCATTACTGTAATTAGATACTTTGATATTTAGGTTGGATTAACATCTTCTAGTAACAGCACCTTCCCACCAACGTTCAACATTTTATTCAAAGCTTGGTACTAGTTTCTCTGACATGCCAGTTCTGCCCTCCTCGCCTCTCTCCTGGCTGTTCTGTTGGCCATTGAACCCATTTCTGTAAATATTAGGCAACAGCATGTACAGTGCGTATCATCACAGCGTGTGTCTTCTTTGTAAAGATAAATCAGTCACTGCAGGGTTGCAGATGACAAATGACGAGTTTATCTGTTTCACTGCTAATTGACTTGGTGCTGACTTTGTGTGGTCTTCCCTTTTGTGTCAGTTGTTAGTCACCAAAAGCATTATTTTTAACACTAAGACCGTTTCTATTTTACAAACTGCAAATTAGCAAAATGAAAGTTTTCTAATTTTGAAAATTCAAACCAAATCAATTGCACAAGATTAGCAAAGAAGAATACCTGATTTCAGAATACCAAATCTTATGTTACACATTTTAATTTCTGCTGTTTTTTGTGTATAAGGTTTTTAAATACTGCCCTGCCTCCAGCATCCTTTACAGCATTGTCCTGTAGAACTTTCCACAGATGGAGAAAATGTTATTTGATATGAGCTGCCCTCTGTTTTAGCCTCTTATATATGCACGATACTTTCTAAATCATTGGCTAAAGAGTAATTTTGTCCATTTTATATTAAAAAAAAGCACTTTTTATTTAGTATTTCATAGTCATGTGCCATGGACAGTGATTCAGATTTGAAATAATCAATGGCCTTGGCTTATTTCAATGGTCTCACATGGTCACATTTTTATATAGCACTTTTCCACCTTCTAGGCACTCAAAGAGCTTTACATCAAGGAACCACTCAGGCACTGTGGCCACAGAAACAGCTACTGTCACAATTAGAAACGGCATTTAGGATAATTTTACCAGTCAAATTGATTAAAGTTAATGGGACATAAACAGCCAGATGAAAAACAAAAAGCAATTCATAAAATCAGCCATTGTAGAAAATTGTGTGAGAATTTACAAAGATTAACCAATAACCTATTTAAATGTAATCTACTCCTAACTCTAAAGCTAAATATGATCAGTCATTTTTATCTGACTTTGTGTTGCTCACATTAACTTGACTTTTTCACTCGCTGGTGATGGATTAGACACTGTGAATTCAGGGTTTCACCTCTGTTTGGTTTTGGTGTCAGTGATTTCGACACTGTTTCTTCTCACAATAATTGTGACCATTTGAAATTATGTCATTATCACTTTACATTTTTTTCAATGTTTACAACACCATTTTTGGAATTCAGATGACATCAGTATTGAGCTAATATGGGCTTACTTTAATCTATAGACTGTTAGGCCACTCTTTTCATTCAACATTGTTACATTTGATATGCTCATTAAAGAAGCAGCAGTGGGATATATCCATATAAGTTTCCTCAAAATACAGAACTGATTGCCTTGTTTTCTGTAGATCTAGACATTTTTGGCATCATCCTGTACTCAGTGCTCACCTTTATGGCCACTATGTCCATGCTGGTCTATCTGGAGGAGTGTGCATACATCTACAGGAGGGTCCCAGCCAATAAGAAGAGTATCATTATCTGGGTGAATGGGGCATCACCTGTAAGAAACACAACATGAATAAATAATAATGGTATAATTGTTAAAGTAATTATATTTTTTCACATTTATTTTGCACGTGCTTTTGTCTTCTCCAGGTGATTGGTGCTATGTCCTGCCTCGGTATGTGGATCCCTAAAGCCACCATGTTTACGGACATGACCTCAGCATGGTGCGTTATTGCATTTCTTTGTCTCTTTTCTTTTCTCAGCTCAAATTATGTTTTTTACTTTCTGCTCTTGTGAAATAATACAGGAATTCCCAAACCATGTGGAGAGATTTAAACAAGTTGTCAGCATAAAGGTCTGTCTCTCATTTTCAGGGAGACTATGCCAGATGTTAGCTGCATAAAATTGAAACGTTGATTTCTCATGTGTAGTCTTAACTCTGGGCACCAGCAGCAGGCCAATCCCTGAAGTCCTCAGAGATTGTTCATATGGCACTAACATGACAGACATGTACTTCGGTGCTAGACCACGTAGAGACACAAGCAGAGCTGCTTTAAAGTCTATTCTCTGAGCCACAGAAGCCAGTGCAGAGACCTGAACACAGGACTTATGTGCTCGTACTTCCTGGTTTTTGTTAGGACCTGAACAGTCTTACCACTCATTTGAAGAGGCCAGCGAGCAGGCCGTCTAACCAACTGGGGACAAATAAGTGGATAAGTCTCTCCTGGTTTAGACAGTGTACCTTTGATTTTTGCAATGTTTATTTAGATGCTCACACTTTCTCTTTGTTTCTGTGGGTAAAAGACTATGACTTCAGTTTTGTCTGAGTTTAGCTGGAGAAAGTTGTTTTGCATCCACACACTAATCTGTTGGATGCAGTGGTAGAATGCATCCACTGCATTCTACCATATTCACCTGTTGCCAGTGAGACATAGGTCAGTTAATATGCCCTACCACAATTATGCAGATGACACTCAGCTGTAATGGCAGTATGTAGAACATACTTAAACAAAAGGGAGGGGGGGCACCTCACCAGTTAGGGCCATGTGATTTGAGACGCAGTTCAGTATAGTACCAAAGATGCCCACCCAGTCATCTAGTCTCTGTAAAAGATCCCATGATTGACAGTGTCAAAGGCAGCACTAAGATCTAACAGGATCAAGATTGAGACTTTGCGTACATCAGTGTTCCATTCATTTGTCGCCATGATAAGAGCAGTCTCAGTGCTGTGGTGGGTCTAAAACCTGACTAGAAAACATCAAAAGAGTTGTTCATTTGGAGAGTTAATAAGCTATTTTCAAAAAACTTTTTCAAGGACTCTGCCTAAAAACAGCAGATTTGAGATCAGGTCAGCAATTGTACAGTATTGTAACATCAAGACTGCTCTTCTTTAGGAGAGGCTTGATAACAGCAGTTTTGAAAGCTCTTGGGAATGTTCCAGATTGAAGTGACATGTTAACTATGCTAGTGAGTGATGATAGCAAACTGTTGAGCACAGACTTTAGAAATCTAGAGGATAACACATGGAGGAAGCATGTAGATGAACTCAGACTGGTGACGATCTCCTGGACAGTTTTGTCAGTTACAGGTGCAAAGTGAGTCAGCTTTAAGTGTCTAGGTGGCTGTAGGGTTGTTATTTATGTTGTGGAATTAATGACATTTTTAATGCCCTGAACCTTGTCATTAAAGAACACTGCAAACTCATTGTACTTAGATGCTGCAAGAATGTTCGTTTCTGGTGTAAGTGTCAAAGAGGACAAAGAGACTGAAACAGAAGGGTTTAATGAGTTCCACACAGGTAAAGTGAACATTGAAGCAATGGACTCTCCAGAAAGGATAGGTGGAGAGCCCTGAGATGTACATGTTGACAGCTTTTATAACGTTTCTCAATGTATGAGTTTGTGAGGTGGGTCTTTTTCTTGTTTGCATGGCGTTACACATTAAGAAACTTCAGGAAAAGTCAAACAATGGTGACTGTTTTATAATCTTCTGAAAGTGGGGGTCACACATTCCTTAGTGAGAGGGGCTACAGATAAGAAGTGGCTTTAATGAGACCAGAACATAGGTGTTATCTTCTTGTCCACACGTCCTTGTAACGTCCCACGTTGGTCTACATAGTGTCTTGGTGATCTCCCATGCATTTCATATCCACTGATGGGCACATGTTATTTACCTTGGCGATAGTAAATCAAGATACCAGTTTGATGTAGTACTGCACTGCTACAAAATACCATACAATGTGGAAATAAGTTCTAAAGACAGTGGAGCTGGAGGGTTTGTTAATCTGTTTACTGTTGCAAATAAGACACAAGTGTTGTTACTGCAACTTCCAATAAAGTCAGAAAAATACCTCTCCCTTGTTGAACATGAACTCTGGTTGTACATGTACATCTTTTCTCTGTAAATCTCATAATAAACCTGCAGCTTTGACTTGCACCATGCCCGCTCAGCCCTCCTGCACCTTTTCTGTGCACTGACCAAGTTCATTCCTTCATGGCACGTTTTGCTTATCTTTAACTATTATCCATAACATTCAAAACTTTTGGAGTCACAGAGTTCAACAAGTCATCAACATTAGAACATGAGGCATTTTCAAAAAGTATAATTTCCATGAACAGTGCATCTGTGATATAATTTATGTGTCTCCTTTGAACAACTGCAGGACCAGCTGCTGGTTTGGGAATAACAAACATGTCAAAGAAGACACAGAAATGATCAGACAGAGCAACATTAACCACATTGACATTTGAAACATTTACTCCTTTTGTAATGAGCAGGCTCCAGAGTGGGTGGGCTCACTGACATGCTGATCAAAGGTTTCAAGGACAGCACTGAGCTCTTAAGCATTTCTGTTTCTGTTCCGTTTCATTATCCACAAATTGTGATTGTGATTACAATTAACTGTGCAGATCTGTCATGGTAAAAACTGATAGCTATAGCAATATGCATCGCAGGTACATTTTCTTTGCACTAGCTGTTTTTTTATTTTATTTTCGTATTTTTTGTACAATAACATTTGAGCGGTCGAGGGTGAAATAAGCAACTTCTTTGACTAAAGATGTTACCTTTCTAAAGTGTTTCCTTCTGCTGTTTATTTAATGAAGCTTATGTCTTTTGTACAATATTATACATGTTATGTTATATATGTATTACATGTTATATATTATTGTTTATCATGATATTTTTCTGTTGTGACCGTCCTAACAGTGTTTCTATGTATTTTCCTCCAGCTATTTTGCCATTGTAGTGTTCAAGTTTCTGACCCTGATGCTGGAGGAGATAGGTGGAGATGAGGCCTTTCTAAAGCGAGGGGGGAAACACAAATTAAGAATCAGCACTGGGCCATGCTGCTGCTGCTGCCCCTGTCTGCCCCATGTGGCCATCACAAGGTATTATATTTATACAAATGTACATGCTCAGAATAAACACATTATCAAGGGATGTTTGTTTAGGCATGCCAATTTTGGCTTGCTCATTGGAATGGTTTAGCATTACAGGTCAATCCAACTGGTGCTGTTTACACTATTGGGAAAATCACATGGCTCAAAGAAAGAAGAGATTAGAAAGATTATGTAAAAAAAACCCTCATGCAATCCATCCAGAGGAACAGAAAAAAACAAGCTTACTGTGACTTGATGGGTGGTAATCATAAATGTAAAGCAGTTCAGTGTAATAAGTTCATCATGGTAAATGGTCACATTTTTATATAGCATTTATAAGACACTCAAAGTGTTTTACATCAAGGGACCACTCACCCATTCACACACACATTCATACACAGACACTGAGGGTGAGGTGGGTTAAGTGCCTTGCCCAAGGACACAACAACATAATTAATGTGTGGGAGCTGGAATCACACCCTCAACATATGGGTCAGCAGATCTGACACTCAATCAATGATGTTTATGTCAAGAGTGGGATTTGAACTGCCAACTTTTGGATCAGCAGACAAACGCTCTGAGCTACTGTTGCCCTCGTTGTGTTGGTATAGTTACACAGTTACATTACATAGCAGCCTATTATTGTTGCTTATTGACCTGGGAAGAACCACTTTGATGGATGCTAATTTGACCAACTTTGTCAGGAGTTCCGCTGTAAACTGAGTGAATGCTGAAAAGTGGCATATTTTTTCACTTGTATCCGTACTAATTAAGCGCCTTCTCGGTGCTTGGATTGATGGACACAGCTGCTGCTGATTGCACCCAAAGCCAGGCTCGAGACCAGAGGTGACAGAGCTTTTTCTGTTTCAGCGCCCAGACTATGGAACAGCTTCCTTCTCCATGTCAGATCCTCTCAGTCTCTAACGCAGTTTAGACTAGACTGAAAATCCACCTCTTCTCCCTGGCATAGGCATCCTAGATTTTTCCTGTGCTTCATTTTATCTGTATATTACTTTTTTTGAACTTTTAATATGAAGCACTTTGGGTCAGCTGAAGTTGTTTTTAATTACCTGAGACCTGAGCTCTTTCATGGCTTTATTAATTTCTATTTGCTATTAGGGCAGATTGGGACCTGATGAGTGTAAAAACAAAGAATTATCTTTTTACATTATGTAGTTTCTGAGAAAAATTATGTTCACATTTGAGGACATTCGTTCTACGTTTCAATCATTTTGATAGAACATTTGAATAATGATTTGCAAAACTATTTAAGTGCCTGAACACAGCAACATTTGTCCTGAGCGTAGTAACAACTGTGCCTCTTGGAACAATGTGGCTAATTTGAAGTACTGCTAAGAGGTGCAAGAAGACATAGGCCTTTACAAAAAAATAATAATAATAAATTCTGAACACTCTAAACTCTTCAAAATATTCAAAATTGAACATTTTTGCATTGTGCTGTTCTTGCATGCTGTTCTTCTTCTAAAAAATTGCATTGTGGCCTAGACAACCCAAAATGTGTTGTCGACATATGAGGGCATGAGGTCTCAGGAGGTTAAGTGCGCTATATAAATAAACTTGAATTGAATTTTGCAGTTTGTGGCAGGCACAGTCCAAATCAGACTTGCATTACAATAGCTCACCTATAATGTCTCAGTACAGGTCTAAGGCTTTGATGCTCTGTGTAAAGATTGTGTAAAAACTCTCTCGATGAAGTCCTTTAACAGGCCCACGGTCTCTGGGCCGTTCACCTTTTGTGTAGGGACCCGTGTAACAGAATGCTTTCTGTTTTCCAAGTCGTCAATCATCTGCCTGTGTAGTTCTCAATGTTGCATTGCATGCATAACTTTTCTGGTGGAGGGTCTGCTGCCTGCATGTCCCCAATGGTGATTTTTTTGTTTTACACAGAATATTTCACTGCATGTCATTAAACTTATCTATCTCCATAGAGACAAGCAGGTGAGACCACAATTCCAAGTTACAGGTCAGATCTGTGGAGAGCCTGTTCACAGAAAGAATGCATGTTCTTTGAGGGAAGTGCAAAATATCAGTTTAATGCCATACTGTTGAACATTCCAGTCAAAAATAATAATATCTCATTGGAGACAACCAGGAAGAGAACTCACCACCAGAGAGTTCATAACAACTTGTAACAAAAGCATCATAATGAGGAAATGTTTTGTACAGCCTGTTTACTACAGCTAAGTTTGATTCTTCCCTCCCCAGGCGCTCCCTTTTCCTGCTAAAGCTGGGATCATTTCAGTTTGCGATCCTAAAAATTGTCCTCACCATCCTTTCAATTGTGTTGTGGACGGATGGGACTTTTAACCTCGCTGATGTAAGTAGGTACCATGGAAATTCCATTTAATGTTTTTCATTTTAATTCCCATAAGGCACTGGGTTGCTATTGTCTTGTATTACTTATGAGTCAACTGTATTGTGTATTCTCTCACAAATCTATGACTAATATCACCAAACCTAATTTCAGCTAACCATCTATGGAGCCGCCATATGGATTAACCCTTTTGTGGGCATATTGACTATCACCGCACTTTGGCCGGTGGCTATCATGTTCATGCATTTGAGGACTACCCTGCGCACAATTAAGATTATACCCAAGTATGCAATGTACCAGGTAAGGACAGATTTCAAAAAATGTAAATTTGGAGATCAAAACCCAAGTGAAAGTGCAGAAATGTGCTGAAGACTTGGGTAATTATGACATTATACCATATTCGATATTTGTCCCATAGAACCTGGAGACATGAATACTCAACACATGTGATTTAAGTTTGACTATTCCTCGACTGTAGGGATTTTTACAATATTAGAGTAGACAGGTCTAGCATAGGAAATCCACTAAGAAAGTACAGATCTGGAGGTGTGTGTCAGCTGGGCGGGGGAGGTAAAATGTCACAATAAGGAGTTGTTAGCGTTATGCTGCGGAAAGGGAGGATAGACTCAAAGTAACATTACTGTAAAAAGAGAGAACATATATACAATAATGAATATTTACTGTTTTTTGTCATATATACATCATTTCGTTTAATATGTTTCTAAACATAACCAAGCACATCTCCCTTCTTCACCTTTGTGTGTGCAGCTTGTGCTGATCCTCACTCAGCTGCAGACAGCGATCATCAACATCTTGGCTTTAAATGGCACAATAGCGTGTGCTCCTCCTTTCTCCGCTGTAGCCAGAGGAAACAGTAAGTATTTCACTACTGGATAATGCCCAATGTGTAGTAATGCCTTGATATTATTAATTTTTATTTCTATATATCATTGTGTGTACAGCATAGCCTACGGTACAATAATGCCTTATATTTTATAAATATATTTAGTTGAAGTTAAAATGAACATTTATGGCCTTAGAGTAATTAATAGGCCGATTGTTTTCTTATCTTTCTGGTTTATTCCCTGTGCAGTGATGAGTCAGCAGCTTCTGATCCTGCAGATGTTCATAATTACTTTGGTAACGCGGCTGTTGTACCGACGACAATACGATCCACTGCCCTCAGATGAGGAGGACATCAATGAAAACTCCAAAATAATTGCAGCCCCTCAGTCCTCCAGTGAGAGTTAGTTTTAGTGTGTGTGGTTTTGTGAATTCTGTATGAATGAAATGAAAATTTTTATCATGATCTTAAACCTGATGCAGCTTATTTCCCTCATAGGATAAGTCCATATATATATATATATACTGTATATTTTACTTTGAACAATCACACTTGTATAATACATGTAGACTACTTTTTAAAGAAATACTTTAAACTTTTGGTCCACAAGGTGGCAGTAGAAAACAACCAAATGATTCACACATGGACTTATTGTATTTTGTTGTATTTTGCCTGCATTCTAAAGGCAATGCCTGCCAAAGTATTTAGGCTGCACTTAATTTTGCACAGTTATGTGTTAAATACAGTTTAGGATATCAGCAGGAGCATATTTCACAGTAAACACAGGCAGGGTTTAATTGACAGTGTTTTATCCAATCAGGTAGGGGGCGTGTTTTTGTACTTCCTGGTTTTGCACCAATGAGCTTTGAGTATCAACCTGCTCAAGTGTGGTTGTCCCGCAGTTTAGAGCAGTTTAGTCAAGTTAGTCCAAAATGCTGGAAGTAGAAACGTTTACAGACTACAAAATTATACCATTTTTGAACCTTTTGAAAACAAATTAATTTTTACTTTTGAATTTAAGTTTGCAACTATGTCATTTTACTTTTGTGAAAATATAATAGCTTTTATGTTCATTATTTTGGATTTAAAGCCTAAAGCTTTAAAGCTCATCAGGGTCGGTTTAAATTGAATTGGTTTTACTCTTGACATTATTTCTGTTACAATACAACATGAGCTTTATTATTCCATATTAAACCTTTAAGCAGGCTATTATTTTGTCTGTATTATGCAGTGATATTGTACTCTCTGGATATCTGCAATGTGCTTAAACCCACTATTAAAGGGATGTGGAGCCCATGGCAAATGGAACAAGCTCAAATGTAATAAAACATGTTTAAAAGTGTTTTCTTATGTGTCTCTTCATTTGTCCTTTGTGGAAAAACACCTGAAGAGGATAGACCCATGTTCAGAGAGTGTATTGTCTTGTCAATCATCAGCTTTTGCTTCTAACCACACATGCACACGTACATTATTCATTTATTGTGAAATAGACCGGATATTGTTCTTGTGCCAAAAGCGCGTTACATCCAAATTGAAAGCGTAACTCTGCATCTTGAGGAAAGCCACTTGAGAGCGTATTTGTGCTTTATAGGCTGTAAACCCTATGGGCCTTCATTTGTTTGGTGTTGGGATGTCCGCGGGAGGCATCGGGGCTCAGACTCATGTGGGCGCCGGGGCAGAGGATGTCTAGACGGGATGAAAATGGACGTCTTGGTCGGGTTTTCTTTATAACGCTGTAATACATGGACAATTAAGCTACCAAAATGAGGCTTTTCGTGTCTCTCCTCAAGAATGCCAACCCTAAAATCGAGTATTACTCCAGATTTTCACCGTCACCTCTGTCCATAAAGCAGTTTTTGGATTTTGGTAAGTGTTGCCCATTTGACAGCGTCTGGTTCCGTGATCTTTCCCCTCTCCATTGTAAGAGCTTGAGGACTTGATAACTGCGCATGATCTTTGTCTGATTTCTTTTTAAATGTGCCACAGTTTGTTGATGCGATGAGTCAAGCGCATGCGTGCGTGAAACCTTATACTTTTGTTTTGCTGAATGGTGTTTACGCGCAGTGTCCATGCAGGGGCCACAGTATTATGTTACCATTGCTTTGCGCCACACTGCTTTTTGTTTATAATATGAACATGGAGCCTACAGTCAGTGCGCAGTGCGTGCCAAACGGTATGACTCTGGATGAATGGCACAACAGCACGTAGGCAAAGGAGGATGGCATCACTAAAGCAGCTCGTCTCTTTCCTGGTGGCATTATGACTCGAGTCCACCCTGGAAATTTAGAGAAATGTGCTAGAGGGGGGCACTTTTATGACTGGGTAGGGGTCAGTACTGAGGGCCACACACTGCACATGCTTTGACTTCAGTCATTGCGCACATCAGCTCAAGGATTTCCCTAATCCATCTCTGATTAAATAAAGTCAGTCTTACGCAATTGTTTAGCTTAGAACAATTAGAAACGTGCCACTCCTGTTCATTTTGTCACTAATATCTATGTGACTGGAGCAGTAACATTAATGATGTTCTCCACTATTTTAGCAATGACTGTGAGACTTACCCAAGCCTGTCCCATTATGTGTCTGGACACATGTCTAGCCAGGGCCTGCCCAGCTTTTAAGCAGACTAAGTAGCTGCTTAGGGCCCCAAGAGCCCATACATTTATATTGAAAATAATATTTCCGGTTTTATTGGACACATGGCTTGTGTGTTTACAGCAGCCTAAATATCCCTCTAAAACAATTAAATTTGTTTTATATCTATAGTAGCAAAATATCTACTGCTGCTACATTTGTTTTTGAGTCGTGGCAGAGGTGAGGGCAGCTATGTATTTACAAAGGTGCAAGGACCCTTTATAATATAAATGTAATCCCACTGTCGCCCACTGGAACACATTAAAATCCACCAGAAACTTGGCTAGAATTCTTGACCCCCCTTATATGTTTGTGTACTGTTCTCGTGACTACAATAGTTGTGACTTTCTGGATGTTTTCAGTCTGATGTTGGTCATATAAACACAAATACAATTGGTCAAGGTGATGAGAGTATAGTTATAATGTTCTCAAATGAAAATCACCAATATCTGAGCCAGGACACATCCGCTGCCAGGGCCCCCAGAGACAAATTCAGCTTAGGGCCCCTTGAAAGCTGGGGCCGGCCCTGTCTGCGGCCTGTGGTGGTGATGTGACCTTTGTGAACGAGTCATCTCTTTTGAACAGTTCCTTAATGTGAACTGTTGGAGTCAGATGTTATTTTTTAGAACCAAATCTTTTTCTTTCCAGTTTTTATGCATTTTTACACTGATTTACACTAAACCAGCTCAAGGATCAACACAGAAGCAGAGCAGTCGACACTGGTGACAGATGGTTGCACAAATTAACCATCTGGCATCATAACTGTTAGTTTTTAAATTTGTATTATTGTTGTCCACATTTTATTTAGACTATGCATCATTTCAAAGGGTAAAGGCAAGGCAAGTTTATTTGTAGAGCACAGTTCGTACACAAATTCAAAGGGCTTTACAGAATAAGGAAAAGGTTAAAATCACAATACAAACAAGTCAAAACATAAATAATCATCATAAAAATGAACATTAAAAAAGAAGAGTGCAGGGGAAACACACTCCTACTCTCAGTTTGATCCATTTTAAACAAATCTGAGCCTTGGACATTTCTCTGTGTGATTAGATTGTTGTTAAAATTAGTTTTCAAATTGGCTTCTTTCATATAAATAAATAGCAAAAGAGCCAGTGTTTTGAACGCCTCTTTGAAATGAACAGATCCAAAAGATTCAGGGCCATGAAAGAGCCATCAAGGTCCCACCACTAATATTTATGTCACTGGGGCATTGCATTGATGTTGCTCTCCACTACTGTAACATCGGCCGTGAGACTTGCCCAAACTTGCGCCTGTCCCGTTATGTGTCTGGACACTGTCTGTACTGTTTTTTTAGGCCTACCACATTTTGCTGAGTCACTGCAGACCCCAGGACATAATGTACCGTTGTGGCTTTTGAGAGATCCGTCTTATCATCTGTTGAATGTTTCCCAAAACAAAAGCTGCAGATAAGCGTTTTTTTGTGAGTGACTATTACAATATAATGTTTGGTGCAATGCATTTTCTTACATTATGCTTACCAAAGCTTTAATGGGCCCCAGATGCTTACTCCAAAATGTGTGCTTGGAGCTTGCTAACACTTTGTAAACCACATTTTTAGGGAAGTGAGTTTAGTGTAATGGTCTATTGTTGACGGGGGTCAGATGTGCAGCTTTGAACTAAGTATAAATTATCATAACCTCTCCTTGACTCTGTATATGTGTTTATTACATTGATCTATGGCTTCCTTTGCGATCATAAATAGTGCAGGGTTTCCATTCAGGCTGCAGTTCTTTGGATATGATGATATGAAAGGTTATTACGTTTTACTGGTGACAGGAAGCGACCTTTGACCCAGACACTTTCTGTATTACCTCTACGTTGACATTTAGAGCAGTACTTTCAAGCTGCTATTTTGCCTCTTAAGACCAGTGATGTCCTTGTTTAGATCTAGTCTAAGATCTACTCTTAAGACTCAAGACACTCTATGTACACAGACATTGCATGCGCTACACAAGCCTTTTAATTATTTATTTATCTATCTATTTCTCTCTATCTTATCTGGATTAGCTATGGAATGATTTCTGTGCATTAAGCCTTTTGAAATAGCTTAACACTGTTGAATTTGTTTATTAAAGGTCCTATATTACACAAAACTAACCCTTATTATATGTTATAATGCAGTTACCTCATCAAAAACATGCCTGGAGTGGTGTTTTGTTTCATTCACACATGTTCGCGTAAACCTTTATTTTTAGTTTGTCTACATCTCCAAAGCTCAAAATGCTCTTTTCCAACTTGAGATGTCATGAAGTGGTAGTTTTCAAGTTAACTCCTACCTTTTACCTTTAGTTCAGTAGAGATTGGCAATTCCAGGGTCTGAAATCATCCAAATGATTCTCGTGAAGGTGTATGGAGTTTTAAAACATAATGAAGCACTTCCTGTATCACCACATGACATCACAAGGTGGAAACAGAGCTGTTTGTGTGTTAAACGTGTGAATGAAACAAAACACAACTCCAAGTCTGTTTGTGATGAGGAAACAACATTATAACATAGATCAGAGTATAGCATAATACGGACCCTTTCATTTATAAACCTATGTATATAATGATGATGATTTTTCTTAGGCAGGGACAATGCCTGTGAGAAAACTTCCTACATGTTCTTGCGTAAGGAGCTGCCGGTGCGACTGGCCAACACGATGCGAGAGGTCAACTTGCTGCCGGAAAGTCTCCTGAGTCAACCCTCCGTACGGCTAGTGCAGAAATGGTTGGATACGTCGTCCAGTTTACAGCATACACAACATGTCTGCTATTGTCAAATAATTTGTGTTTGTCTTTATTTGTTTAATAGGTACATGCAGAGCTTTGTGGAGCTGTTGGACTATGAGAACAGGAAGCCAGAAGATCCCATTGCACTGAATGAGTATGCCATGCACTAGTTAAAATAGATGAAATATGCAAGTTTAAAGGTCCTATATTACACAAAATGGATTCTTGTGAGCTTAAGCTATGTTATAATGTCATTACCTCCTCAAAAACATACCTGGAGTTGTATTTTGTTTCATTCATACATGCTTGAGTGATCTTTTATCATTAGTCTGTTTGCAGCTCCAAAGCTCAAAATTTTTTATTCCACCTTTTGATGTCATGAAGCGATAGTTTTCAAGACAAAAGGTAGCTTTTAACTAGCTACCTTTCATCTTTTGTTTACTAGAGAGTGGCAATTCCAGGCCTGAAATCATCCAACTGATTCTAGTGAAGGTGTTTGGAGTTTAAAAACACAGTGGAGCACTTCTTGTATTACCACATGACATCACAAGGTGGAACAGAATGTTTTCTGTATGCAAGGTTTATGTGTTAAATGTGTGAATGGAAAATAACATCTCCAGGTCTGTTTTTGATGAGGAAACAACATTAAAACGTAGATCAGAAAATAACATAATACGGGCCCTTTAAAGATACGCTATGTAACTTTTCTTATGGGGAGTATGGCACCTGTGTATCCATGGAGATGTTATTTCTTTACCTGGATTGTTTCACAGTAGAGCAGTTAGCATTTGTTCTTCTTCTTATCTTATGTTTAATCAACTAGGGTGTTTTGACAAATACTTTTGAACTATGAGGAGGGTTGTCTCTCCACAGATCTGACCTGTAATTGGGCCTGGTGGCATCACCTGATTGTCTCAATGGAGATAGAAAAGTTTAATGTGATACTGTCGAGCATACCAGGAAAATGAATGCCATCTTTGCGGAAATATCTGCCAGAAAATGTACAGAATTCATCTTTAACTTTAGATTTAAGCAGTTGCAAATTGTCCTACCCACTGGATCCAATCACTTTTTTATTATATCTCTGCTCTATGAGCGCTCCAGTTTAAGGATGGGGCCTTATTTATAGCACAATATTGCCACTGATAAACTGTCCACAGGGCTGATAGGAAGTTAAATAACTTTGTTTACTCTGGGCGGTCTCCAAGTGACAGAGCTCAAACATATTCATTTAGCTTCCTCTTATGGGCTACGGACTTTTCACCATTAAAACAATACATTATTTCATTTTGAATTCCCAATTGCTAATTTTCATCACTCAGAAACCCATGGGTAGGAAATGTTTTTTTTGTTTTGTTTTGCTAATATGATCTACTTTCTCTCCCAGTAGTATTTCATACATCTTATTTCTGTTTTCTCTGAAGCTTTCTGGAGTTGCTGATTGAAATTCGTAATCGTCACAATGATGTGGTCCCGACTATGGCGCAGGGGGTCATAGAGTACAAGGAGAAGTTTGGGTTTGATCCCTTCACCAGCACGAACATCCAGTACTTCCTCGACCGCTTCTACACCAATCGCATCTCCTTTCGCATGCTCATCAACCAACACAGTGAGTCACAAATCCCAACAATGATAGAAACCTTATTGTGCTAGTGTTACATGCTTCTCTCTATGAGCTTTATGTTTCTATGAATATTTTATTATGTGTTTCTAGTGTCTGGTTGTGGTAGAATAAAGTGTCTAACTATCTTTTTTATTTCTTAGCTCTCCTGTTCGGCAATGATACCAACCCTGCTCATCCAAAACACATTGGCAGTATAGATCCTACCTGCTGTGTGGCAGAGGTCGTTCATGGTGAGTTCAAGTAATGACATTTTTAAACCTCAAGATGAATCATTACACTTGAAGAGTTCAGTTTCATTAAAAAAGAAAAGATATAGATAATTGTTATTTACTTTGCAGATCAGAGTTTTGACAATGGCTGAATCAATTTCTCTTCAGTAAGACATTACACAAACTTGATCTTTTGTTTCGTTGTTGAATAATATAACAAAATTAAATAAAAACCAAAATGATCTGCTTTTGTATATCAGCTCTTTACTTATTTGCAAGCGATAGAAATGGTTATCAGTGCTTTCTGTCGACTGGAATGCCTCTATCTTGGACTAATACAAATATTGGTATAATATTCTTGGAAGGTTTTGTCTTATTTCTTTGAGTTTTGTGGAAGTTTTCTAAAAGTCAAAAAATTGACCTTGCAGTGAACCGAATGCAACACCTCTGTGCAGGGATCTAAAACAGCTTATTGTTGAGCTATTTCTGCCATGACTCATGAAGTCTGCTTCTTCTATAGATGCTTACGACACTGCCAAGATGCTGTGTGAGAAATACTACATGGCAGCACCGAAACTGAAGATCGAGGAGTTTAACAGTAAGACAGAGGGTTTACAAAAAATTAAAAATAATAATATTACAAGTACAATGTTATTCTAAGACAATTACAAAAAATGTTAAATGGGTTTATCTGAATCGGAAGTTGTGACTTTAGTCTGTGTGTTTATAATTTTGATCAGCACTCCACTGTAAAAAGAATATTTTAATATAATTCTAAAAAAAGTACTATTCTTTCCCTCTGGATTTGACTACCTTTAGCTTGTTAGTGGAGTTATTTTTTCCCTCCAGGGCAATAAACAATTTGTTATACTTAAGACTATTCTGTAATAAGATTTATTCTGTTAGAAGATTATGAGTTGCTGTTGAAGCTGCTCACATCAAAATGAAATATTCTTAAATCAAGTATTTTTTACATTAAGTTATTAAGTTACCAACAAGCCCTGATGATATAATTTCCTATTTTCTAACCAATTTTAAAATAA
Organism: Periophthalmus modestus; assembly: GCA_019594935.1. Lineage (NCBI taxonomy): Eukaryota > Metazoa > Chordata > Actinopteri > Gobiiformes > Gobiidae > Periophthalmus > Periophthalmus modestus. The sequence goes on along the minus strand of JAIEZT010000021.1, from coordinate 25,087,044 downwards.
CCAAGTTCCCCTATTTTTATACACAGTGAAAGCTCCGAAAAAGTCTATCCAAGTGGTGTATGTGCCCTCTCATTTGTTCCACATGCTTTTCGAGCTGTTTAAGGTAAGTTTTAGGCTCATTGCCTTAAATAGCTAACAGCACAGAATGTAATTATAGTGTAACGTGACATGTAATTCAGCGGAGGCCCTCTAAGTAATTAGAGATATGGCGTTTTGCAGAACTCAATGAGAGCCACTGTGGAGCTTCACGAGAACAGTTCAGAGGGACTGCCTCCAGTGAAGGCTAAAGTCACTCTGGGCCTGGAGGACCTGTCTGTAAAGGTTAACATAACACGTCATTCACAGAAATGATTAGTAAGAGTAATGTAGAAGTGAGGAGTAAACTGTTTATACTGTGTTTATACTCGTGTTAAGTCAGTTACTCATTGTTGAACTTTGATATGAAGAGATGTAGTGTGTGTTCCCAGATCACTGTTTAATTTCAAGAATTTTCAGATGGTAGCCCTACACACTTGTTTGTTTCTTTATTTATGGGTTTGTTTGTTTTTTAAATTATTGTTATATATTTTTTACCAGTGGCCCTGGGTGCAATCTTCTACTGTTTTTAGTTTAATTCTGTCTTTTTGCATTGTTTTATTTTTTCTTACTGGTTTACAAGACTATAATTCTGTTGCCATTACATTTCTTACGCTTTCACCATGCTTTTATCAGATCAGTGACAGAGGAGGAGGCGTTCCCCTGAGGAAGATAGATCGTCTGTTTAACTACATGTACTCCACTGCCCCAACACCAAGCTTTGAGCCCGGAGCTGTCCCACTGGTACAAACACGCCCAATATTGGATCTCTTTTAGTGTCAATAATTTATATAAAATAAGGTCAGGACATTTGGCAATGCATTACTTTTTCTCTTCTCTGGATAGGCTGGTTTTGGATACGGTTTACCCATTTCAAGGCTGTATGCCAGATACTTCCAGGGGGACCTGAAACTCTACTCCATGGAGGGTGTTGGCACAGATGCAGTCATTTATCTGAAGGTAGATCATGTATTGTGTTACAATGATCTATCTTTTTGTCTTTTTCTTTAAAGGGGCATCATGTAACTTTTCCGACACCTGCTTGTCTCTGTGGAGATGTTACTGGTTTGTCTAGAATGTTCCACAGTATGACATTTAATTTATCTACCTAGAATTTATTCAGCAGGTCTTTGTATTGTTAAAAAAAATCGTATTATATAGTGTGAGCGGGCTCGCCTCTCCACAGATCTGATTTGTAACTCGGCCCGGTGGCGTCACTTGCTTGTCTACACGGAGACAATATACATATGCATTCGCTAAAATTTGTATTTCATTTTGTAATTTCCAGGCCCTGTCCAGTGAATCCTTCGAGCGGCTCCCTGTCTTCAACAAGTCAGCATGGCGACATTACAAGACCAGCCCTGAAGCAGACGACTGGAGCAACCCCAGCAAAGAGCCCCGCGATGCCAGCAAGTCCAATTACAAAGCTAATAGATAACTGCCTGGCCTATGCTAGCGTAGCTACCCTTTGTCTGGCAATGAAATGACTGCACTCTGCCTACAGTATGCATGATGTAATATGCCCTTGGGTAAAGTTGATTTTGGTCCCAGGCACACAAACATTCAGACAAGAGGGTCAATATGGATCTTTCTCTACCCAACGGCATTAACTTCATCAGTTTATCTTTTTGTCATTGTAGCATTACCTCTAGATCTCCCAAGGTGGGTTTCAAAAGTGGGCCTCTTTGAATTGATCATTTAGTTTTGTATTTGCTGGCATCCGAGCAATCGGGCTTAACATTATAACCACATCTTCATCATCTCATCTGGTCAGGCAGCAAGTCCTCTGTAAATTTAACCGGGATGGACAGTGAGATGGTCACATGACAGGGTTGGAGTCATCAAACTGACCACAGTATGCAGCAATACTAATTCAATTGACCATAATGTGTAATATTATCACCAATTTTATGAAAGTGGTCTTCATGTCTTAATGCTTGAGCAGTTAATCACATGACCCGTATCTCCTTTTGGCTGACACCTTTGGTATCTGGCAACTAAATTTACTCTCTGCGTGCTTGTAACATGTTGCAGTAGCACTCTGTCTGTTCCTCGGATTTTGTCTTGAGTTAGGAAAAGACTGATTCAAAGGGGTCTGAAGAACAAGTTCAAATTGGCCGAGGCTTCATTTCCATTTTATGGGAGACACTTTTCATTGAGCGCACAAATCGGATATTGTGTTGTTGAAATTTCAAAGACATGTTTTTTTGTTTTTGGTTGACTGTATATAAGACTGTATATATTCTTATAAACAGTCTATGGTTGCACTTCATTTAAGCCAAGGAACAGAGATGGCAGGGAAACGCTCGGTGTGTGCTGACGGGTTATGAATGTGTTATGGAAACTAAACTAACAAATAGCAATGCATCTGAGTTGGCATTTTTTATATAGACTTATGGCCTTATCTGTATAACATAGAAATTTGTTTTTGTTTTTAAAGGGATAGAATTGTGTGAATGCCGAAGTATTTAACTTATTTATTGAGACTAAACCTACTTTTATCGTTCCAACTAATCCTACTATTGCTGGGCTTCAGATGACATCACAACATTCTATAGACCAATAATATTTAATACAAATGGAGATCAGGTAAATTTTTTTATAGTTAAATTGCAGGTTTTAGGTATAACAGAAGAAGTGAATGGGTCTAGTCACTAAAAGAAATGATCCAATTCAGCATTTGTGCATTTACCGACATATTGTAACTGCTATCGATCAAACACATTCTGTATACACAATCCCCATAAGTTATAACTACGACAATAACTTTTCTTCTTGGGGTTCACAACACAGATGGACCAAATGCTGTTTTCTGAAATGCATCAAGTGCCAGTGCTGTCTGTCACGTAGCTTCTACCGCACCAGCATAATGCATTGTGAACAGTGGCATTGAATGACATAAGAAAAATCATTATGCTATATATTCTATTCTCGTCTCTATGCTAATGTGGAGCTTAGACTAACAAACTGTCTCCTGTGGGCTCTATAGCGACATCTGCTGAAAGCTTTTAGCTGTAACTGTTTTAGTCCTAAAATTTGCATCTTTGACTGCATTGCCATCTGCAACAAGAAACACGAAATAGCAACGTATTTCATATTAATATTAAAAAAATAAGAATAAATAGTGAATAACAACGCAAAAACATGCACTGTTTTGTATTTTATTTGGAATTGGACAAAAGGTTTTCTCATTTTTACTTTCTCAAGTATTGCATCTTATTATTATCTTGAAATATTTCCTAATTTTTGCATTCAGGACATGTAACTGCACTTTACCTCATCCACATACAGTCAACTCCATAAACTTGCATACAGAAACATATATACACACAGACATTATCGTTGTAATAGACCAAAAATATAAATCTTAGACTAAAGTGACCTCTTCCTCTCTCCTTCAGCTCCTTCTGAAGTAAAACGACGTCTTTGTGAGGAGATCTAACCACGTCTAGTTTGTGATACACTGTAAGAATTCACCACTGCCATTGCCTTCAACATCTGCCATATACTCCTCACAAAGAGATAATAACTAGAGCTGTATGTAGGCTAATCTGTATGTTCAAAAAAGGCCTCATTCAGTTGCTCACCTTTATGTGCTAATAATGATAACAATAATAATAATAATAATGATAATAATATTGACATCACAATAACTGTTAAACACATGAACCATCGTGATTTTTTGACCTCAAGTTGTTGTGTTAGAGGCAGCCTGTTTATAATGTATTTTAGAGATATAAAGTGTACATACATTTTTGTGATCTGTACATGCAGCCAGTGTGGAGTGTTATAGATTCAACTAAACTGCAGCTACTAACTGTCTGTAAGTGTCTTTTTGCATGACCTTCCCAGTGTAGAGGTCACTGTGCAAAGATATGCAACTATTACTACAAATGCTGTTTTGTCAATCACCAGATCAATATACTGTTGTCACTGCTCAATAAAGAAATGGTTGTGATCTGCCATTTTTGTTTGTCTGTTTTTTTTTTCTGCAGTTTTTTTGTAAAATATGTGACTTTCTCTGTCTCGTCAGTGTCTCCCAAAACAGTAGTTCAGTTGGTAGAGTGTTTGTCCACTGATCTGTCATAAACATCATTAGTTAAAGGGTCTGATCCACTGACCCACAGGTTGGCGGTGTGATTCCAGCTCGCACAGATGAATGCTGTTGCATGTGTCCTTGGACAAGACACTTAACCCACCATGCCCCCAGTGTCTGTGTGCACTGGTGTGTGAATTGGTGAGTGCTTCCTTGATGTATTGTGCTTTGTGTGCCTTGAAGTTGAAAAGCTCTTTATAAACATGTGTTACTATTTGACCATTATCCATGCTTCATCAAAATCTTTAAGTCTGTTTGCCAGTGGCTTACAAAAAGAACATACTACAAATAGTCTTGTGTTATACAGTTTGTTTTTTTTATTTATGTAACAAGCCATTTTCAACAAAGTTTACAGAATAAAAAAGTCAAACATTCCCATTTTTACATATAGTGCAGTTAAATAGTGTGTAGAGGCCTCTACATTGCATTGTAGTTATTTTTTATTGCAGTAGTAGCTGAAAAGTCTATTATGGCCTGGTGTCGCTCAATGAAAATATGGGAAAGAAATCTATAACCATTTTATCATGAACCCAACAGTTTACCTGAAGAGCTGCAATAATTATGAGCTGTTTCAAGTATCGTCAGTTTCCTGGAGAAGAGAAGATCTTTAGTTTATACCAGGGTTGATTTGACAGCTGACATCAACATTGAAAATGGCATGGCTTAACTGTACCGTTTCTATTACTAAGATACATAGTGGCATTGGTGAATCACTAATAGTCCACAACTAATGATAATTACAGCAGGTAAGTGTTAATCTGGCAAAAGGGAGTGATTCTGCACAGTTCAAGTGCCCACTGGAAAACCTACTGTGTACATTCAAAAAGGTGTTAGAGAAAAGCAGTTTCATATGTTTTACTATTAACAATCACCAGCATCAGGCATTACTGACAATAATTTAACCCAAGAACTTTACAGGTACAGATTCTGAACCACATTTTAATTTAAAATGCCTTTTAGAAACCGTATAAAATATTTAATAGTTCAAATTGTTGTCCAACAAAGTTACATTCTCAGTATGTCACATGAGTGAGCTCAGCTGTTTTAGGCTATATGTTTTGGTCTTATAGTTAAGCTTCATCCTAAATCTATGTTGAACAGGAAAAATTTGCTTGTTGCTACTTAAAACATTGTACATTTTTAATCCCTCCTGTCTCCCAGCTTACTGTCCATTACCTTTTTTCTTACTGTGCGGACACATTTCCCACGCACAAGCAGAAAGCCTCAACTTGTTTTGGAGAACTGATTTAGTGTCTTTGTTACTTCTTCCCACACAGGCTTCATTGCAGCCAGTTCACTGCGATGTCTCAGTGAGTTTGAGTGTGTACAAAATACAGATCCATCTACTTCTCATCTTCGTCCCCTTCGCTCATGCTGCTTATAGAGGCAGATGCACCCTTGGGAGATGCAGGGGGGGACGGTCGAGCACTGTGCCAGCGGGTGGGTGGTGAGGGGGGAGAGGGAGAGCGCAGGGGCGACAGTTCCCGAGGAGGACTGTTGCAGGGAGATTCTCTGGGGGAGAGGGCGTAAGAAAGCATTCGTCCACTGCGCTCCTGAAAAACCTGTTTCTGTGGAAATGAAGATGAACAGAAAAGGTTACTGCTGCAATGAACAAAAATAAACTCAGTGAGATACTTTATTATTAAGTATATTTGTTCTATTGGCCTTATTCTGCCCCGCCCACTTTTGAAGTAAATGAACTACGCCTTCTTTATGGTGTTTGTGTAATCCCTCAGTCGTCCAGATATGATCCTAGTAAAAGAAAAACTCAAATTTGTCAAGTGGACAAACAGCTGTAAGACATTTTGCTGCTCATACAAGCCACATCTACAGAACTGAATTACAATGTTTTGTCCAGTTGACAGATTAAAATTTTTCTTTTACTTACTCTTCCGGTTCAGTTGGAATTCCATTCATTTCATTTCATTGGAGAATTTGGGAAACATTTTGCAGCTAAAATAGGATTTAAAATAGGTTAATTTATGTAAAATGTTCCATCTTTATGTGCACTAACAAGTCAACACTGAAGTTTCTCTGGGAGGCTTTCAAGTAGCTCTGTAGTCCATATAGAAGTTATTTGGTGTCAAGATCGGCAGACCCATGCAAAATAATACACTTTTTTTACTATTCGTCTGAGCAAATCCCATGCATAAAATCGTAAAGAATAATGATAATTTTGTATCGTGCAGCATAGTGTAGAATGCAGCAAATTACATAGATTTTGCTCAAAACCCCCGTACTCCCCCCCTAAAAACACAAATTAGTCCACATAAACACAAAATGTTACATATTCTTTATAATGTATTAATGGATGCAAACAGTTGATTTACTTCTTTTATTAGTCCCACACTGCCTTGTAAGTGAAGGTAGGATGTTACACAGGCGCTGGTTTGTTTTTGGTATGCCACGCCACACTGGTTCTGTGGCAGGTCCTGATGGTTCATTGAGCAAAAACAATAAACACTGAGAGAGGAAAATATAACTCATTTAATTATATAATCATATTTGGTGTTGTTAGTACGATTCCTTGTAAATATCCTTTTTTGTATCTTGTTTGTAGTTGCATGCACACTTTCTTATCTTCACTTTATTATGTATTAAAATCTGTATTAAAGGCACATTATGAAACTTTTTTTGTACACTGCCTGCTAGTCTACATGGTGTTATTCCTTGGCCTACAATAAATAGGCGTTAATTGTGTCTATTTCCATGGGGACAAGCACGTGACTGCAGTAAGCAAAGTTACAGATGACATCTATGGAGAGGCGATCTCTTAGTTTCTCAAGGTATTTTACAGTAATAAAAACTATGTCATTGAATAATAGATATTTTTTGCCATACTGTGGAACATTCCTGTCAAAGCAGTAACATCATCATGGAGACAAGCAGGTGGCAGACCCTCCCCCGGAAAAGTTACATAGTGCACTTTTGTGTTTCGCTACACTGAGATCAATAAACATAAAGCTGTAAACTCTACTTTGAATAAAAACCCAACATGAGCTGATCTTTGCCCGTTTAATTATTGTCAATTAGTTTGCTTAAAGTTACAAGCAATTCTCAAATAGTTGCGAGTAAGGCCAAACCACTTACCCACGTTCCATCAGGTCCAAAGAGCTCCAGGAAGTTGCCGATGAATTCCCTGGATTTTTCCTCCCATTTCTGAATGAGGTCAGCACTTTTCTCCTCCACACGATATACAAAGTGCTTACTCTTCTCCTCCACTGTGCGCACTTTTTCTTTCATGCGATCCACCTGGTTCTGCAGCCTGTACTTCTTTTCCTATCAAAACAAACATCATACATTCATAATAGTAGTGCTGTTACAATACCGACATTTTAATACTAAGGAATAGACTTGATACTCAAAACCAATTCCAGTACCACATTAATAAAAACACACACTTTCTTAAGGCTTTCTTAAGACTTTCTTTATATTACCATGTCTGGGTAATGCCCCAGTTGTCCAGGTAGGTTTCATAGTGGTCTATTGGTGTGTACTAATCTATGTGGTTTCATACTTGTTCTGATACAACCCAAGATCAATCTAAAGCTTTTGAGTAAATGACTTTTTTTAGTATAGATACCTACTCTAGTGAGTATCTAGTTTCAATATTAGTTTAGTATCTGACTTCCAATGCTTTTGACAACACTACATAAGAGGCATAGGTTTATAAAGTGTAGTTAGGCTGCATTTGGTAAGAAGTGCTGCTGGTCTTACATTGATATAGCTGACGTTAAGCTCTTTGGCTGTGTATCCACGCTGCAGGTTACGTCGTGCGTAAACATCATAGTCTCTGACAATTCTGGTGATTATATCAGAAGTGGAGATGCCTTCTGTCCGCTGTGTCGGCACGAACATACCTGGAGACACACAAATAATCCAGGTGAGTCAGAACTTCAGTTAGCCGTGGTAAAAATAAGAATATCTGCATTAATTAAAATGACAGAAAATGAGAAAAATGTCAAAATTATCTGTTGGAATTAGAGTGGTCAAAAATGTATGTCTGGTGTAACGGAGTTAAAAATACACTTTTACAATTTATTGGTTGTACAATGTTTTCTTTTTCAAAGTTATATGTGAATTTTATTATTTTGGTGTTTTATTTTGGAAAAACCGGATGGCGTTATGTTCCCGGGGATTTTGTTAAGTTCTCTTCTGTTAGAGACACATGTTGGGACACATACATGCTGGGAAAAACTGAAAAAGAGAGAATAAAGAAGAAAAACAGAACCACTCCACCCTGTGTCCTTTCTCTTTTTGTACGGACTGATGGAGGATCCAGCAGCCGTTACACTAGAGACTAAATACAGAAACTGGTATTGAAACTAGATACAGATTTGAACAAGTATCAATACTCCAAAGCTGGATCTCTCCTGAATAGTTTTAGAAAACCTTGATCTGTATCAGGGTTGGCTGCCCCACTTCATCAGTCTACCCCTGGGCAGCTGTGGTTACAATAGAATGTATAACTATAATGCAATGTAAAGCACTTTGAGTGTCTTGAATCCAATACTTTATTCTCATTATCTTCTCTTTTTGATAATCAAATCTAGATCTATTTGTAAATTCTCACAAATCAAAATAAAAAACCTTCAGAATCAAAGTCATTTGAACTAACACAGATATAGTCATTATTATGGCTGTGAACATATGTAACAAAGCACCTGTAGTTATTACTAACCTGCCTCTTTGATGTGTTTATAGACGTCCTCGCTCCCTGCAGAGGAGTATGGGATATCGTCATGAGCCACGAAATCGATCTGAAAACAATCAAAAGACACATGCTGTATAGAACACCACACTGGCAGCAGACACAACACACCAGCTTACACAATATCACATTCACACATATGGATTAAATGCTTTATGCTATTAACAAACAACTACACATAGACTGACTACTGGCTTTCAATCTCCAGCATGGGCCAATATGTTGTTTGGGTTTTGGACTAACCACCTGATTAAACAAAAGACAAAGCTTTGCTTTAGTGCGGAAAAGGCATTGCACAAAATGTAATTACACTATAGCATACTTATTTAGCACAGTGCAATGTATAGACAGTAATTGAAGACCCAGGACAAGCTGAAGGGACTATGCATGGTTGGCCTGGGAATGCCTCGTGAGCTGGAGGCAGTGTGTTTGGAGAAGGAAGTGTGGGCATCTCTACCTGCTTTCATGACCCAGCACCAGGTAAAGAGGAAGAAAATGGATGGATGAGTTTGTATAATTTTGTAGTAATGTATCAGAATATCAGTAGACTTTATCGATTATTTTAAGAAATCTGTACCGCATCGGCAATGGAAAAGCTCATTTCACACCTTATGTTGCTCCAAGAAGTCGGGTGTGAGAGTCCAGGGAGCGTCCCGTAAAACTTCGTCCACGTAGCGGCAGTGTCTCAGGGCCTCGTACCGTTCGGTCTCCGTCATGACTGTGAAGCCCTTGTATTTGTGGGTCAACTCATCACTGCACACTGTCCAAAAAGATTATGTCAGGGGGTAAGAGAAGACATTTTGGAGAAGATGTGAGAGACTATGCATGAATTAAATTAAAAAAGTTAAGTTTATCATTATTATTGTTCATTCTTTGAATTAGTTTTGTTGATGTCTATCTAGTATGAGTGTAGATTGGTTTGTCACAGAGACTTTGAAAAATAAAAAAGTTAAGATCAACTACGTGCACAGCAAAACCACCCCTATAATACTGTGTCAATGTATACTTGATAATCAATATGTGTAATCCCTCAGTTGTTCAGGTATGATCCATAGTAAAAGAAAAATCGAAATCTGTTAACTGGACAAAAAGTTGTAGGAGTGAAGACGTTTCACTGCTCATCCAAGCCACTTCTTCAGTTCAGATTGCTGGTGAACAGTGCCTCATTTTTATCTGAAGGGAGAGCTAAGTACATTGAAACTAACACATCAGTTTGTGTTTGTTGGCTTAGTCTATTGAGCTACACTGTGAACTTTGCCTGAGTCACATTTAGCATAATCATTCAGGCCCCTCATGGGTGCTCTTATGCCAGCCCTTTTGCCTTTCTTGTTTTAATTACGTCTGAGGGTGGAGTTATAAAAAGAAGATAAATGATGTCTAAGGCCCCAGTCTTGTTTAAAGAAGGATTGTCTTTCCAAACAAAAATGACCTCTTTAAATGGTTTGAGAGGAGAATTAAAGAGGCAGTTTTTGTGTTGCTCATTAGACCTAGCCAGCAAACAGAAACTGTAAACAACAGGTGTGTTAATTTTAATGTAGTTAGCTCCTCCCTTCAGATAAATATCAGGCAGTGTCCACCAGCAATCTGAAAACTGAAGAAAACGGAAGAAGCAGCTTGGATGAGGAGCAAAACGTCTTCATTCTAACAACTTTTTGTCAAGTTGACGGACTTGAATTTTTCTGTTACTATTGATGATCAATAATAAATCTCTCATCATTGGATTTCGTAAATGGCAAAAGCTTTTCTTACTATCTAGACATGATTATAAACTGTATTAACAAGTGCATTAAACCACAATGAAAATAAACCTACTGGAAAACAACTCTTTGGATGTTGATCTTAGCCCATTCAACTGTTGTTAATTACTCCTTTTCTGCCTCTTTGAATGTAAGATTCCTGAGTGAAAATGTATGAATTTATAATGACACATAAAATTGAATACTGAAATGTCCATCTGTACCTCCTACTATGAGGTAGGTGTTTGGGAAGAGGTTCTTGGCTTGCATGAGAGCGCGGGCATGTCCAGAGTGGAACAGATCAAAGATGCCGTCTGCATAAACTCGAACAGGCCGGTCCACTGATAACACATAGCAATAAAACCACATTCTCATATTTATACAGACATGATTGAGGAATTAAAGCAGAGATAAACATGTTGTAAATGAAGACTCCATGATAGTCACACAGCTATAGTGAAAGTTCCATTCAAATTTATGAAAATATACAAGACTTTGGACTAACTGGGCTAATTTGAATATTTGAATATACAGTATACTGCTTAAGTCCATTAGCTAAATACCTGGGGTGCCTTTGCGAGCTTGTGCGATAGTGAGCTTTTCGTGTGGAGCTTGACAGTCGCAGCTGGTCTCCTCTGTGAAGTGAGCAGGTTCTGTCAATGTCTGAAAAAAGATAAACAAAATTATGTATGTGTATTACAGGGGTGGCTGATTTATTATTATTATTTTTTTAAGTATATCAATAACTGTATTCAAAGTCTGAACAGAAATGTGTTATAACATGTCTTTAAATGTATAGGGTGGGGTTTAAAAGTCCTATATTACACAAAATTGACTCAAGTGAGCTTTAAGTCGTGTTATTATGCTCTTACCTCCTCAAAAATATACCTGGAGTTGTGTTTTGTTTCATTCGCACACGCTTGAGTAACCCTTTATTATTAGTCTACATCTCCAAAGCTCTGTTCCACCTTATGAAATCATGAAGCTTTATTTTTCAAGTTAACAGCTACCTTGTACCTTTAGTTCAGTAGCGATGGCCAATTCCAGGGCTGAAATTATCCAACTGAGTCTAGTGCAGGTGTATGGAGTTTAAAAACACAGTGGAGCACTTCCTATATTACCACATGACATTGCAAGGTGAAACAGAGTGTTTCCTGTTTGAGATAAGAATTCAGTCAAAAAATGCAGGGTTTGTGTATAGAATCTGTCAACTAGCCAAACATAGATGAGGAAACAACATTATAACATAGATACATAGACATAGAAGAGTGTAATATGGGGCCTTTACGTGATTGACAGTGGTAAAATAACTGCAGAAATCCTCACAAAAATGCAGAATAATCACTCATGTGAAAGTTCACAACATACTTGTTTCCATTTTAACTTCTAATCAGCTCTTTTTAAAGCATTTTACTATAAATGATACTATATATATATATACATATACATATATTTTATTATTATTTTGAAACTATGCCTCTACTATACCTCTACTGTGTACTACACCAGCCCAGCCCACCTGAATATTAGCAGCTTCTATTACAATACAGACCACAGCTGCCCTGCCCCTCATTGGGACAGTGTGTGGATGGAAAGTGGTGTTATTGATCTGTGGGTGTGTGCAGGCATTTGAGTTTATATATGGTATATGAGCATTGACATGTGAATGGAATAAGGGAAAATAAATATTGATCTGCTGCCAATGTCCTCCAGAAAACTGCAGCCCACTGCAATGCTGCTATATTTGTTAATGCACACAGCAGTGGTCTTGTATGTTACATTTGTGTGGCATCTGTTGATCGTAGCAACCATTCAGTGATTCTCATCAACAACAGTGAGTGTTATAAGGACCACAGCTCAAACCTGTGGGAGCGTGGGTTTGTGATGGAAAAACATGTCTCTATGGAGAAGACTTCTACGCTGACATCAAGTTTAAACTTGTCCTAGCCTGGTGTGTTAATTGTAGTTTTAATTGGGGGACTGGGTCTTTCAAAACATGCTGACAATTGGTGTTTTACAATAACATTTTATTGTATTTTTGTATAGAAATAAATACAGATTTTTTTTAAATAAAATACAAAAAAACCCAAGTGTGATGGAGTGTGACAGAACCCAAAAGGACTTATTTTGTACATAACAGCATATCTTTTTACATATTGTTTAAATAGACTCATACTTTTAGAGCTTCATAGAGGTATTTATAATCAGAATCAGAATCAGAATCTTTAATGGCCACACAAATAAATTGGTGGAATTTGCTTCCGGTACAGCATTACAACAGCTCACATCTGTGTCAGACACACAGCACATAGACAACAACAGCACATAGAAGACAACACAGTAACATCAGGACATACATGACAGAGAGGTGATCAGTTCATAGTTTGATTGAGAATCCTTATGGCAGATGGAATAAAACTGTTGTTGAATATAGAGGTATATGTTTCCTACTACTTAGGCCACATGCCTAGTGTAGGAGCCATTTTCACTGCCTTTCATTTGTGCACCTTCAACCTCTATGGGGCACTGTGTTTTAAATGTGGAGTGGAAACCCCAGGTATAAAAGGGGCAGGAAATTGGCATCAGGTGTTAGAAGGTGCAGAGGCATATAATTTTTCACTGTAGGTATTGCCTAAAAACTTCTGTACACCTTCAACCAGTAGTGGATGTTTGCACAGGGCAAATTCACTCTACATTTAGTATTCAACTTTAGATCATCATTTTACATTTTGTTCATTGTAAACTGCAATGTTGATGTAAAACAGCTTAATAATAGAAACAGATCCATTAACTTCCTGTTCAAAACTCCCGAAATGACAAGCTGACTACCTCTCTATAGTGGTATTTTACTGTAACAAGCATTGGATTGCTGTGTGCATGTTTTTAGTTTTGTGAAATATGCAACAACTTTGAATCCTGTGTGTATGACTAGAATCCAAACTAGAACAGATGTGGGTGGAGAGAGATGAGGTAGCCTGAATAATTGTTAATAGAGATTCAACATGACCCAAATTATTGTGATTATGGGTCTATGAAGGTAGATGAAGATGGTCTGCTCTTCAATGAGCCACCACCAATCACCAAACAAACAGCAAAGCCTGAAGAGGTCCAAGAAGAAGAGGATCACCCAGAGGAGGTTCAGGAGGAAAATGACTACCCAGAGAACTGCAGAGAAACTGATCACGGGCTTAAGTGCATTTTCCGGAGACTACTGAAGACCCTGAGAGCCAGACAAGGGACTCATCTTCCCACAGTTGTGTCTGTGTCACCCCCCTGGAACAGGCCAGAGGAGGCAGTGAATGACATTGGTGAGGAGGAAGAGGGCGCCAGTTCCTCTCATCGATCCAGTGTTCAAATAAAGCTATATGCATATTTATAAGACAGCAGGTCGGTGCAAACAAAATATCGGCCACTCTTGGAGACTGAAGGCCAATATGCTAAAAAAAAAAAAAGCCCGATATATTGGCCAACTGATATATTAGTTTATCTCTAGAGAGCGAAGGGAGGAGGTGGGAGGAGGAGTGAGAGACATAGGGAAAATAAAAGACAAATTGGCGGCTTCAGTTAAACTTAAAATTCTAATTATTGACATCTGCATGTACAATTTCCATAACTGAAACAGAAAACTAACTATCATGTAGGTTTATTTTACCATCAGCCATTCTACAGGTTAACGTTTGACTGTATACATACTTCCATAACACTGATTTACTGAGTCTACAAATGAAAAAAGACTTTCCAAAACAGAACACAACTTGACCAAATATGACCCAAATTATTCTGAGTATGATCAAGCAGCCCCAATTATTTAAGTGTAGCTTGATAAATAGCATTTTCTAAAGTTTCTGAGTCAGGAAAATAAGATTTGGGTTTGTAGTCAAAACTGAATACCTTGAATATAGTATATACAATATTTAGTTGCAAAATGTATACAGAATATATATAAAGCTCATCATTGTTGAAAAGATGTACTTTTAAAAGATGCAATGCATTCTTTTTAAATGGTCAACAGTGATGATCTGCGATTTTACTCCTGTAAAGGACAGACAGGTAAAATACTCATTTACACAAACTGATCGATAGAGAACGGCCACCCAAGCTCGTACAACAAATGCAAAAATGTCTGGAGTAAAACTGCCTTATCACCTGCAGGACTACTGTGTCCTACAGATGCTCGGTGAAGGGTTTTTTGGACAAGTGCTGCACTGTCTCAAACCCACAACACCAGAAACTGTTGCCATGAAAGTCCTGAAGAAGGAGAAGTATTCTCTGCAGAGAGAGTTGAGAATGCTCCACCGCGTCCAACAGCTGGACCCCGAGAAGTGCCACGTCGTCAAATTCATTGACACATTTGTATGGAACGATAACACATCTATGGTGTTTGAAATGCTGGACTGCAGCTTGCTCGACTTTTGGAAAAGGCGTAAGCAAAGACTGCATCTCAGTGAGATCAGAGTGCTAGCCCAACAGCTTCTGATGACCTTTGAGGCACTCGCAGAGTTGGATATTGTACACACTGACCTCAAACTCGATAATGTCATGCTGGTCAATCACAAAAAACAACCTTTAAAAGTGAAGCTGATTGATTTTGGAGTGACACACCTGAAGTTGGAGCTGAAGCTGGGATCCTCTCATCAGAACCTTTTTTTCAAGGCTCCAGAGGTCAGCCTGGGGCTGCCTCTGACCGAAGTCCTGGATATGTGGTCCCTGGGGGTCATCCTTGTATTGCTCTACATGGGCAAACCCCCTTTCTCTGGCTCCTCCCACTACAACAACCTGAGGACCATCAGTTGTGTGCTGGGAGCTCCATCAGACGAGCTGCTGGACAGAGGAATATACACCAGTAGGTATTATTCCAAGATGGAGGATGGGTGGACATTTAAAACACCGGAGGAGTACTACAAACACACACAGATGGTGCCATATGACACTGCAGGCCCACTAGAAGGGCTTGATCTGGACGAGGCTATTCGGTCATATCCACCAGAAATTACGTTCCCTGAATTCAGGGACAGGATGGGGTTTCTGAACCTGGTCAGAAAACTCCTTCACGTGGACTTCTCAAAGAGGATAACTCCAAGTGAAGCTCTACAAAATGAGTTTATAACCCTGGAGTACTTTGTGGAGAACCATGCTGAATATGTAAAATGGGCCAGAGACCTTATGGGCCTGGTTCACAGAAACACCTCCAGAGACCCTCAGAATCACACCACTGAAAAGATCCCACTGGAGACATCCAACAACGTCAACCAGGAGATCAAGGAGATGCCTCCAACACCAAAACAATGCAGCTCATTGTACACAGGGTATATATCCAGAGAGTACGAGTGTATGGAAGTCGAGGAAGATGGTGAATTCTTGAATGAGCCACAACCAATCACCAAACAAACGGCACAGCCCAAGGACGTCCAGGAGAAGAACCATCAAGAGAAGGTCCAGGAGGAGAAGGACCACCCAGAGAACTGCTGGATAGAAATTGATCACCGGATTGAGGGCATTTTTCCTGAGAATACTGAAGACTTTGAGAGCCAAGGGACAAGGGACGTGTATCCCCCCAGATGTATCTTGGAGGTTTTGGAGATTGGAAGCAGGGAAGCACAGTCCAATCTCCCAGAGGGACCTGAAAACCTCAAAAGCCAAACAGATGATGTGTCACCCTCCTGGAACAGTCCAAAGGAGGTGGTAAATGACATTGGTGAGGAGGACGAGAGCACCAATTCACATCATCGCTCCAGTGTCCACCGTATGCTTTCAGCGGCCAGGACTTTCTGGAGAAATGTGGCTGCTTCATCCAGAAAGTGGTATTCCAGATCCAGGATGAGGAAGATCTTCATTCGTTAGAATCGCAGTTCAGCCTCTCGAGAGCACTAAGCCACTTTACTTTAAGTCAATAAAATTTGTTGAAGCATTTTTTTTTCGTCTGTCTTAAATTTTAGGGCAAATTCATCAAACTAAAAACAATGTCACACATGTTCATATCACTGTACATCACTGCATTGTCTAAAATTGTCATGAAAAACACAACCACAAGTAAAGATTCTGATATAGGCTCCATCATCATCCCTTACTATGATCCAAATTATTGTAATCATGATCTTTAATCAATCTGCCCTATAGTGTAAGTCTTCACTGATCCTATTTTATTGCAAGATCTTATGCATAATTAGGCCTGATAATTACAGTATCAACTTATGATTCAATATATGAAAGCTGGAACAATATATTTTGAGGCTCAGTATTTATCACGTGTACAATTTCTTTGCAATATTGGGGAGATTTTAACAAATTTCTATGTAAAACAACAGTATTTGAGCTATAGAGGGTTGAATAAATATGTTCTATGGCTAATTATTGGTTCATTCTCTATGTATTTGTTGCAGCTCAGGCCTTTTACTGATATTGTCCATTTAAAAATAGGCTCACTGGGATTATCCTGCTTTTGTGACAGTGGCATAAAGTAGTTTAAATATTATCTTTTATTGCAATATTTCTCTGCGGCTATTTATCTTGCTTCATTTTTTATTTTATTTTTCATTGTGACATAATCTGCTTTAATTTCTACCCTCTACTTTGATTAAATTTTCAAGTGTGTACAATTTCCACAACTGAAACTGAAAACTAACGATATGTAGTAGTAGTTTTTATTATTATTATTATGATTATTATTATTATCATCATTATTATTATTATTACCATCCGCCATTTTACAGGTTAACCTTTGACATAGACCAGGAAGGTGAAAACATTTCTGAGCACTCAAGCTATAAATACTACAACACAGGATTACTCAAACATGCATAAATCACTCTAAATACAACAACTAAGGAGGGAGAGCAATTATAACATTGTAATATGTCCATGTCAAAGTGAATCCCATATATGCATGAAAGGGATAAGACATGCAGCTGATGTGTCTAGAGAAAGATATCATCTATATTTAATAGATTGCCACTCCATTTAGTATCATGAAGCAGAGGGAACATGGTGTGCCAAAGCACCCCCCTCATAGCCCATTATACTGTTTAAGGAATATTTGTAGCCTATAGTCACAAGTTAGATTAGCCAACAAGCATGGAACAGATGGAGAGGCTCACGTTGACTGGCAAATACTCAAGTATGGTGGCCAGCAAGGACATATGGGTCCAGCAATACGTAAAGCCTATTCTGGCAAAGGCAATGAACATCTGGCTTAAGAGAGATTAAACCGAGAAACAGAAACTACTGACCATGCCACAGCTCTCTATGATAACAACAACAACAGACTTTTGAATGACAAATGGTTTTCTTAGTATAGGCCCTTCGAATAAAATCTATAGTGTCCTATGTAGTCTATGGAGGTGGAATAGTAGCCAACGAAGTGCATTCTCCCACCGTAACATAACCCCTCTTTGAATGCTCAGGCTAAGTGAAACTACTAATGCATACTCAGCATTCTGTGCATGTCCTACTGGCTAGGCTTCTATGGGAGATGTGTTTCATAACAGGGAACCACAGCCTCTTTTGTCTGCCCCTCTCTCCTTGGCAATAACAAACCCATAATAAAATCAACACACAAATGGTCACCCCTACCGTCCGGGGATGGGGGCAGGTGTGCTCGAGCTCCTCCATTATTCCCAAAAACTCATGGGATGCGGTTGTGGTGCTGTATTTTGTGACTCAGCAGCATCAGTGAGACGATGACTCTCTCCTCCACATCACTGACTCCTTCTCCTTCCTGTATCCCCGCCTACCCTCTGCTCTGCTCTGGCTGCATCCTCTCATCCTTTACAAAGATATCAACGTGAAGACGATCTCTCACTCTGCATGTGCGTGTATACTACAATCTGTAAAGTAGATCCGTGGTCTGCAATTTAAATTTCCTACCACATAATACAAACATCTACAGGAAACTGAAGAAGTTATAGTAAAACAAACCTTTAGCTTAATGCATAAACAGATACAGTGAGTCTCTGTCGCATAAAGGATCTTTGGGCTACTCTCAGTGGGTCCATGGTGCTGGTGAGCAGAGACGCGAGATGGGACAGGATGCACCAATCAGAGACCGGATAAAGGAATACGACTGTAAAAGCAACGCTGTGATTGGTGGATTAAGCCAAGCCACAAAGTATACACAGCAGATTGTTTTGACTGTAATAATCATGGATCTAGCCCACAGACTTAAGATTGTATTAAAGCAAAGCCACATTAAAACCAGGATAAAATCACACAAAAATTAAATTGCAATCAGCTAAAGCACATATAGTCCACAAACAAATAAAAAAGAAAATATAAATTGGCTGTGTAAAGATGAAAATGTGATCCAGCCCAAAGACCCCAGACATCATAATAAAGCTTCAACCCTAAATGTGTCAGAGGTGGGCAAACTGACTATTGACAAATTCACAAAAAGTCTACTTACTCTGAATGTCTCTCTTCTGCAACAAAAAGGCGCCACAGCATAGTAATGAGCTCTGCTTCGCCTTTGTTTCACCATGTTTTATAAATCAAGTTGCATTTAAAATCCCCCTCAGTGTAAGAGCTGCTTGTCTGCGCACAGTGAAGCGCAGTGGTCAAATGTAACAGAGAGCCACAAAACGTCTGTTCAAAGGATGCGTCACGTGACGATGGTCGCGACAGCTGCGGAGTCCCGCGTGCACAGACACAACAATGACAACAATAACACGGCAATAACAGGACCTATGAGCAACTATCAGGTAGCCAAGTTATTTGTCATGAATTGGCCTATATAAATACAATGAACAGTATCCGACATTATTTGGTGGGACGGTTCGGGTGCAAGTTCGCGCTCTCACGGGCCACGACTCACACACTTGTGTCTGTGCCTGGCCCCAATCTGGGACAGGGGTCTATTGTGCCTTTGCACAGTCACCGTGAAAACAATCTCCGACTGGGCCCCTATTTGTGAACCTTTAACGAGGCCAACGTGACGGGCGCCTGTTACATAAGAACTGTTGTGTGAAGTCCTATAGATTAAAGTTAGTGTGTGGTATTTCCATTCCAATTTGGGCGAGCGTCTCCTGTGGGGTGCAGTAAACATGCAGGAAAATGAATACAGCACTGCACCCTAGAGGCCACAAGAGGAAAGTTGCCCTGAAATACTAGACCTCATGATGAGGCTTCAAGATAAATATAATATTGGCATTGTTAAGTGGTCGAGTGCTAAACATGTTTCAATGAAAAAACGCCATACAGTGGAGAGGGGGCAGGTGGTGACCAACAGGAAGCTACTACAAAGATGGAAATATATTATTTATTTATTTATCTATTTTTGTTTATGTTACTACGGTTATTTTTCATATTATGTATTGGCTTGTACTTACTTGTATGTGTGTGTGTGTGTGTGTGTGTGTGTTTGTTTGTTTGTGTGTATAATGTGTGTGTTATGTATGAATGCATAAGAATGTGTTAATTCTAATGTATTTGCGTATGTAACAGTTGTGTTGTGTTCCTGTGCTTGCCTGGTGCCCACCTGTACTGTGCAGTATCTTTGCTGTTCTAGTACTGCACTTTTCTGGACTGAGATGTCTGATGTTTTTCCTGGTATCTGCTGTATCCACTCCTCCAGTTTGGGGGTCACTGCCCCGAGTGCTCCGATGACCACGGGCACCACTGAGGCCTTCACCTTCCAGGTCTTCTCCAGCTCTGAGCCCCTGGTATTTCACTAGATGTTCCTTTTTCCTGATGTTCCCTTCGCTTGGTACTGCGATGTCCACCACAATATATATCTATATATCTATATATCTATTATATCTATCTATCTATCTATCTATCTATCTATCTATCTATATATATATATATATATATATATATATATATATATATATATATATATATATATATATATATATATATATATATATATATATATATATATATATATATATATATATATACACACACACACACACACATATATATATATATATATATATATATATATGAAAAATGAAAAAAACTATTACACATGAATTAGAAACTGATTATGATGCACTTATTTTATTGTATTTTAATAAAATAATGAATTTGAATAAACAGTAACATGAACATGTGAAATGATTGGCTTTCCAAATGACCACGTCACTTCCGGCATATGACTTTCCCCGGGAAGATGATTTGGCGCGGACCAGGCTGGACCAGGGCTTGTGTTGACTTTTGTCTTGAGATCCGCTGCAGCTAAACGTGTCGAAGTGTTAAACGAACAAGGTGAAAGCCATGGCCCCGGTTTCAAACCCCGATAAAGACATGAATGTGCCGGGTGACGGTAAGTTTGATTGCAGCAGGTCTTCTTAGCTTTGGCTTCCTGTTTTTCAAAGACAGAGCATGAAAGCTAGCACTGCTACATAACAGCTAGCCTGCACTGTCACACTACAGATGGAAAACATGAGAAATTAAATAAAATACCAGTTTAAAAGCATGTGGTGATTATATAAACGGCCACGATCTCTTTCTAATTATGTTAAAGGCTATTACTTAGTGTTTTACTGCTCAATTACAGCTTGTAGGCGCCTCGTACAGTATCTTTCAAGTATAATGCTGAAATCTAAGTGTTACGATTATTGAGAAGAAGAAGAAACGATTTTAGGATTATTTTATTTTATCATTATTGTTATTTTTTAATGTTATTATTTATATATATATATGTATAAAAATATATATATTTCTATTGACATCACGATCAAACAACCCATCACCACACCAGCTTTATGAAACCAATCTTTCTGAATGAACAAGTAAAGTTAACATGAAATAAACCGCCAGATACAAATGCACTGATATCTTGGTTCACAGTATATATTGAATTGTAATATGTCCATTTTGCTTTTTTCAATTTTTTTGATAATAAATATCCAATTTAATATTGATATTCCTAGTTTGAAAATTGGCATATTGTGATCGTTCCATATATGAAAGCTGGAACAATATATTTTCAGGCTGTAATGAGATAATAGTTGAGTTTTAGAATTAAAAATGCGTCAATTATCCTGTTTTGTTCTTATTATATCAGCGGCATAAAGTAGTTTCAATATTATCTATTTATATTATTTATTAATTTTCATCTACAGCAATATATCGTGCTTCCAAATGTGTTATTGTGGCAAGTCTATTTGAAAATACATTAAAATAACAATCAAAGCATCGTAACAGCACCATTTTACATATAACTATTTACAAACAAGTGTAACTGCAAAACTGTGTTTGGTTAGATGACGGAGGTGGACTGGCCAAATCACGCTCTAGACGTGAAAAGAGAGAGAAGTTTGGGAGGAAATCTGCTTTGGAGCAACTTAAAAAAGCTAAAAAAGGAGAGAAGATAAAATATGAGGTGTGTATGGTTATAAACTGTTTATCCCATGTTTGCCCTCCACCAGTATACATGAGCATTTGGATTTAGCAGTATTACTTCATTGTTATGGTCTAAATAAATGTTGACAGGTGGAAGAATTTACCAGTGTTTATGAAGAGGTGGATGAAGAAGAATACTCGAAAATGGTACGAGACCGACAGGAGGATGACTGGATTATTGACGATGGTGCGTATTGAATATTGTAACGACATTTTTATAGTAAAAGAAAATTCAAATCTGTCAACTAGACAGAAAGTTGTTGGAGTGAAGATGTTTTGCTGCTCATCCAAGCCACTTCTACAGTTTTGGTTAGATTACTGGTGGACACTGACTTATAACTACACTGAAACTAACACACCTATTGTTTACAGTTTCTGTTTGTAGGCTAGGTCTAATGAGCTAAACTAAGTGTGAACTGTGCCAGAGTCATATTTTGCATAATCATTCAGTCCCTTAATAGGTGCTCTCACACTTAGCATACTGGCTATCACAATTGTTTTCTTTGTCTTGATTTGGGTCTGAGGATAGAATTATAAATAGGAGTTAGATGACGTTTGGTGACTAAATCTTTCTTTCTCAGATGGAACAGGTTATGTGGAGGATGGGAGAGAAATCTTTGATGATGATTTGGAAGAAGATGTAGTAGAAACTAACAAAGGTAAACAGACCTGTAGCTCTTTTTTGATGAAACGCATTGTACAGTTTTTAATGTTGTTGTGTGATGCATCAGGAAAAGCAGGAGCTAAAGGCACAGAGTCAAAGAAAAATGCCAAGAAAACGCCAGTGTCCAAACCAAATACCATCAAAAGCCTCTTCATGAACAGTAATGTGAAAAGGCCTGCAGAGGTTTGTTCTCACTGTCTTCCATCCTGTAAAATTGCTTTGGCTGAAAACCTTTTATTCTCAGCCATAATTCCATACATGTCACAGTTACAATTGTGCTTCTTGTAGAAAGATGTAGATCTCTCCAAAGATGACCTCTTGGGTGATATCCTACAAGATCTGCACTCTGAGGTGGGTCCCATTAAAATATGTCTTATCGATTGTATGACATATATACTGTATTTAGTACTTGTAATGGTATGGTGAAGGCTATGTTTTCAACCTAAATGTTATATGAATAATTATTAATGTGTATTTACCCACTAATAAATAAAATGTTTTGTCTCTTTAGAAATCCTCTGCACTGACTCCTCCACCTGTCGTTACCTTGAAGAAAAAGAAGGCTCTTGGATCACCCATGAATCCATTTTCAATTAAATCTCCAAAGGTAAGTTTTTTATTATAATCCACTTAAAATCATAAAGATTACGCTGCAGTCAATGTCAGTCTAATCTAAAACACAATTTCGAGTGGCACAATTGTAAAACCACAAAATGGCAATTATTTTGGTAATCGAATGCCTGCTCCTAACAAGAAAATATCTGGTATTTTGATGAAAAATTATTTTCTGAAATGCGTGTTATTGTATTTGGCAGTTAACATTTCAGTTTACTCATTAATTCCCTGAAATCTAATTGCAATTACGATACGTGCACCTTTTATACAAAATGTTGGTTGAATTATGCTTCCAGGAGTCACCTTCAGGGGCAAAAGCCAAAGTGATTCGCCCTCCGCCACCTGATCCAGCGCCACAGCCCACTACACCCGTCCCATCACGAGTGGTGGAGAAGGTGAAAACTAAAGTGGAGCAGCCTGAAGAAGAAGGTAAACGATTGCCATAGCACAAGCTTTGAAAAAACTTTGAAACATTAAATGAACTTAACCTAACTTCTTAACTCTGCAGTAAATGACGCTATGGCACTTGATGAGGTGGACTTTGATGAGCCAATGGATGTTGCTGATGAGGCAGAGAAACCAGTTATGAAAGAAGAACTTGAGCCTGAAGTAAAAACAGCCCCTGCCCAAACCACAGTGAAA
The DNA here is from genome assembly GCA_019594935.1 of Periophthalmus modestus. NCBI lineage: Eukaryota > Metazoa > Chordata > Actinopteri > Gobiiformes > Gobiidae > Periophthalmus > Periophthalmus modestus. The sequence goes on along the minus strand of JAIEZT010000021.1, from coordinate 25,063,162 downwards.
GTCCAGACCAAAGAAGAGCCTCAAGATCCTGTCCTCTTGTAAGCTTGCATTTGGTTAAAAGACCTATTTGTTCATTAGCACTATCAGCATTTTGTGTAACACATATTTGATCATCTATAATACTTAATTTCCAGCAATTTTGAAAGTACATGGGGACAAGATGAGGAGACTGCACCAGTTGAAGTACAGGTCGATTCCAGCCGACTTCCCTTGGTGGAGGGGCCAGAGGGAGAGATGGTGTTCAGATTCTACTGGCTAGATGCCTTCGAAGAACCATACAGTCAACCAGGTCAGATTATTTCCACTGCAAGTAGTAATGAGTGAAAAAACCCAGAAAATCCTGTAATTGCTTAAGCTGTCCATGTTTTAGGCGTAGTTTACTTGTTTGGAAAAGTATGGATAGAATCTGCACAATCTCACGTCAGCTGCTGCGTCTCAGTTAAAAATATTGAGCGGACCATGTACCTCCTTCCTCGTGAATTTGTAAGTGTTAACTGTTAATATTAGTTTTGACGCTCTTAATTCAAAGTATATATTGTAAGATAATGTGTTTTCTTCTGGATTGTGCTTGGACTTGTAGAAGGTGAACCCTAAAACTGGTGAGGCCTCAGACACACCTGTCGGGATGATGGACGTTTACCAAGAGTTTAATGAGCTCTCAGAGAAGTTCAAGATCATGAAATTTAAGTCCAAGGTTTGTTTTCATCCCTATGTTATGGTAAATCTTAGCAAAAAGTGTAGATTTTAAAAAGAGTTTGTTTTACAGAAAGTGGAGAAAAATTATGCTTTTGAAATTCCTGATGTGCCCACTCAATGTGAATACTTGGAAGTGCGCTACTCTGTAAGTACACTGACAGTTTTTTCAGGTTTGAGAATTTTAGGTATATCTTTGCTTCAATCTAAAACCTCTGCTCTAGGCTGAACACCCACCGCTGCCATCAGACCTCAAGGGGGCGACATTCTCTCATGTTTTTGGAACCAACACATCAAGTTTGGAGCACTTTCTTCTGAGCAGAAAGATTAAAGGCCCGTGTTGGCTGGATATCAAGACTCCACGTATGTATAGTGTTTTATATTTATCTCTAACTTGTGGTACCAATTATTTTGTCCTATCTGTGGGTTTGAGCAAAAAAAAATTGCCTGTTGCAATAGTAATTAATAATTCAAAGCAATATTAAATCTTGTTTCTAAATATCAAAAGTACTCAACATGGCACCTATCAACAGGAAGTTGAAACCCATAAATTATAGTTAACCTCCTCTTTGTGTTTGTAGAGCTGATGAGCCAGCCAGTGAGCTGGTGTAAAGTTGAGGCATTGGCCCTCAGGACAGATCTCATCTCTGTGGTTCGAGACCTAGCTCCTCCTCCAGTCACTGTTATGTCCATCAGCCTCAAGACCGTACAGAATCCCAAGACGCACCAAAACGAGGTTAGACCTTTACAAACTGTGTTAAAATACATAAGACTTTCAAAAAAAAAAATTATATCCTGTTTTTTATATTTAAAATATATAATTTTTTTTTTTTTTTTAAACACAATTTTGTTTTGCAGATTGTGTCTCTTGCTGCACTTATTCACTATCGTTTTCATATGGATAAAGCTCCTCCTCAACCTCCCTTCCAGACTCACTTTTGTGGTTAGTAATGATTTTAAATTTGGGTCTTTAAATGTAGCACCATAATAAGTTTAATTTGTGTTTTATTTTTCAGTCGTCAGTAAACCTACAGACTGTATTTTTCCCTATGACTTTAATGATGTTGTGAAAAAGAAGGTATTTACCATTGATTGAGTTTGGCTATCATAGTTCCTTTTATAATTATACTATTGTCATGCCAAATAACATTTATTTTTTTTCCCCCATTTATAAGAATGGAAAAGTAGAAATAGCTGGTACAGAGCGTACACTGCTCGGATTTTTCTTAGCCAAGATGCACAAAATAGATCCTGATGTACTAGTGGTAAGAACAATTATTACTTTTTTCTTTCATAGTTGCCTTAATTTGTGACCCAATTTATATTTTGGGTTTGGAGGTTGTATAATAGTATTCATTTTTTAACTCATAGGGGCATGACATTTTTGGCTTTGACCTTGAAGTGTTGCTCCAAAGAATTAATGTGTGCAAGGTGCCACACTGGTCCAAGATAGGACGTCTGAGGAGGACCAACATGCCCAAACTAGGGGTAAACAAAAATGTTTAATTTTGTGTTTTTGTAATCTTTGAATGAATTCCACGTTCCGTAACTCCTGGTGTTGTTTGTAGGGCCGCAGTAGTTTTGCAGAGAAGAGTGCTACCTGTGGTCGGCTGGTCTGTGACGTGGAGATTTCGGCCAAAGAGCTGATTCGCTGCAAAAGCTACCATCTGACAGAGCTGGTGGCACATGTGCTCAAGATGGAAAGACCAACTGTACCACAGGAAAACATCAGGAATCTTTACAGGTTTGTAGTTGTTGGGTTATTTTCTCATTATGTATTTATGTATTATTGGGGGCGATAGTAGCTCAAGTGGTATGGAGTGTCCACTGATCTGAAGGTTGGCAGTTCGAATCCTGTTCTTGATGTTAACATCATCGGTTGAGCAGTCAGATCCACTGACCCACAAGTTGACGGTTCGGTGCCAGCTCTTACAGATGAATGCTGTCACTGTCCTTGGGCAAGATACTTGACCCATCTCACCCCCAGTGTCTGCGTACACTGGTGTATGAATGTGTGTGTGAATGGGTGAGTGGTCCCTTGATGTAAAACACTTTGAGTGCTTTGAAGGTGGAAAACTGCTATATAAAAATGTGACCATTTACATTATATTATTATGTATGTGACAGTGACTCTCCTCACCTGCTCTATCTGTTGGAGTTGACATGGACTGATGCAAAGCTGATCCTCCAACTCATGTGTGAACTCAATGTCCTGCCTCTTGCTCTACAGATCACCAACATTGCTGGCAATGTTTTGGTAATTCAAACTTATATGTGTAGTCTTTAGCGTCCGAAATGCAATAAATACGTGGATGCAAAGGATGGAATAATACTTAGTTATTCTGATGTTTTTCAGTCTCGAACCTTGATGGGAGGTCGAGCTGAGAGAAATGAGTATCTCCTGCTTCATGCCTTTAATGAAAAGAACTACATTGTTCCGGACAAACCCTCCTTCCGTAAAGTCCAACAAGAACAGGTACATTTTATTTTTTACATTTTCTACAAACTGTATATAGTTATGTATGTTAAATGCAAAATGTAACCAGATCTCCACTCAAAGGTTGAAGGTGAAGAGGATGTGGATGCAGGGAAAGGCAAGCGGAAAAAGAAGGCTGCTTATTCTGGTGGTCTGGTTTTGGATCCCAAAGTTGGTAAGTTTTTACAATTTCTTTGTCATCATAGAGATGTCTTCATAGAGATGGTATTACTTTCCCTGGAATATTTCATAATTTTGCAATAAACTAATTGAGCCTGCATTCCTAATGTGAGTGGACTCGCCTTTACACAAAGTTGACCTGTAACTAGGCCTTTATGGGGTTAATTAATTTAATGCCATAATGAGGAATATTCCAGACAAAGACAAGCATGAGGTGGACCCTCCAGAAAAGTGACATAGTGTACCTTTAATCAATATTGATAATTTGTTGTCATATATCTTGTTGACTCCTGTTTTAAGGTTTCTATGATAAGTTCATCCTGCTGCTCGACTTCAACAGTCTGTATCCATCGATTATTCAAGAGTTCAACATCTGCTTCACCACAGTGGAGAGGGAAGTCTACAATAGTCAGAAAAAGAAAAAAGTGGTATGCAGACCTAATAAAGACTATTGACTAAGACTATTTCAAATTCTTTACACACTACTGACACATGTACGTATTAAATCAACAGGATGAAGACATAGAGGAGATACCTGAGATTCCTGATCCCAGTCTGGAAATGGGAATTCTTCCCAAAGAAATAAGAAAACTTGTTGAAAGGCGTAAACAGGTCAAACAACTCATGAAACAACAAGACCTCAATCCAGATCTATATCTACAGGTTTATATATTCATTATTGCCTCGTTATTTCCTGATTTCTACTTATCTTTCTTATTAATTCATGTTTTTGTTTGCTTTTTTCAGTACGACATTCGCCAAAAAGCATTGAAACTGACTGCAAACAGTATGTATGGTTGTCTTGGATTCAGCTACAGTCGATTCTATGCCAAACCACTTGCTGCCCTGGTCACACATAAGGGCAGAGAGGTAAGATGGATATAATAATAAAAATAACAGCCTTTTCAGTTCAGTACTGCAAAATGCTTGCCTGGGATCCAGAATACACACTTCTACTACTTAACAAAGATGTGACTCAGGTCACCGGTAAATTTTCCCATTTTCAAGTGGACATGATTGACAATTGGATTAGCCATTTAGGGACACACTTTGTCTGCTATATTGGAAAAAAAATTGGGGGAAAAGTATCTTTGGCTGGAAAACATACAAGCACTAAATTCTGTTAATCTGAGGCAAGAAAATTTTGATTTTGTTTGTAAATCATTGGTGACCAATGAGCTCCTTCGTTTCACATGTGTCACTGGAAAAAAAAAATAGATCTGATTGAAATTTGTCCGGGCTTGAGACACAACGGAGAGTGTGGGGACCAGGCTGATATCAATGTATAAAAATCCAGAGCCATCACTCTGGATTTGCCAGACAAGCAAAATGCATGTTATGATACATCCACTAGAGGGCAGTACAACATCGCATAACATACATCTCACCTTATAATTGTTTCCTGTCAGTTTCTATAATTTTAATTAAATCTTCTACAACGTGTACTTCCCTTTGCTACATATTATTATAGCATCAAATACTGTCAGAATAAAAGGGCTTTTAAGTGCATGAGATATCAATAACCCTTAGACCAGTTATTTTTCTAGTGCCAAAATGCCACACATAAAAATCACATTGTTAAGTCTTGATTGTGTGGTGACATCTTTCACTGCACACCAATGGAGCAACGGGGGCATATAATAAATTTGGATGGAGGCATGAGAGGTGCATGACACAAAGGGCTAAATCTGGTTTTGTAACTTGACACGGCGCACACACTCATAGCCTCTGTGTCAGTTGTAATACTCATGTTCGTTTAATGAGCTCTAACAGTAGACATCCACAGCCCGGGCCTTGGGTTTGGCCCCAGGGGAGTCCTTTATTACGATCGCCTTACACGTTCATTGTGCGGCCTAATAGAGGGCAGGGCAGTAACTCAGTGTGTGCGTTTGTTATTCTGTCAGCCCATTTGAGCTTCGAGACATGCTTGTTGTTCAGCTGACACAAGCTACATTGTAAAAGGTGTGTATTTGATTCGCTGATACTGGTGGGAGTTTTTTTCCCTGAAGACTTGATGATTGTATCTTTGTCAACAGCCACTGGTGGATGGGTTAATTACATTTACCCTCTTTTTTTCTTGAGTAGACTTGAGAGGTAATGCCAGCAATCACCATCTCTCAATCTTTTCAGTCTTTTCAGTTAGCAATATGGGGCTTATTGTTTTTCATTTGTGTATGTCTGCAACAATATCATTATACACAGTTCAGGGCATATATTGGTGTAAGGGTGACTTTTCAATAGGATTTTCAATATCTTTACTTTGAAAGATGAAAGTAGTTTTTTTTTATGTTTTCGCTCAACGTTTTTAGCATTAGCCAACACCTTTAGGGATGGGATTATAGACATTTCCCATGAGATGAGACACAAGATTGACAAGACTTTTATAAATTTAAATGGATTGATTCATTTCACAATTTAGAATTTTTAACTACAACTTGTCAAGATCTTTTTTTTTTTTTTGTCTGGGTTATTCTAGTTATGTTTGTACAGTCTTGTGCCCTAAAATTCTGCAAGATACCGTCCCGGCTAACGCTATTCCATGGGATTGAGTAATTTAGCCATTTCAATGAGTATGTCTTGCTTTGAAATTTGCTTCATTGCAAGTTTCAATGGAGGCAGCAGAGAATGCAAAAGTGTCTCACTAGTTGCATGTTGTGTGAGGCCAGTACTCAAATAGGATTTTTTATTATGTGGTTTTACTTTCAAATTACATTGCAGTCCCTGGGTGTTAGGAGGACAAACTGGTGAATTAAAAGGTCACATTAAAGCCTAATGTGCATAGCATGGCCCACAGTCTGCTGAGGCTGCAGGGATCTCATTTATAATATCCAACACTTGTTTATTTTGTATCTATGATCCCTGATATGCTTCTATTAATACTGCCTGTAGTGAATTAGGGGAGACCTTTCCATTAGCATTGCCCAGACATGTTCAGAGTAACTAAAGGAGGATACTAAATGCCATTACCAATTAAAAAAACAAACTACTTACCCAAAAGCGTTTCATTTGCTGTCATGGTTTACATAGTATCGGCCTACATACAGCTCATAGTTAGTGGAGCTAAGCCAAGAGCCGAGTAGTTCGTGGTAGTATTTGCCTTAGCCGAGCCTCAAAGACTGCTAGGATTTATGGCGGGGTTTCTGGTGTATTTGTGGCCATCACAGTTTACACCCTGCTCTTATTTTAATCATCACATTTGCACTCCACTTTCATATCATGATTAAGTAGGCTTTTTATTTTTATAATTGTAACACATGCACCCACCACGTCTCTGTCCAGAGCGTAAATCCTCTCCCGCCCCTTGCTGCGTCTTTCATCCCATTAAAAAAAACACCATCCCAACGTATGTGCATGTGTTTTGTGTATTTGTTGATTGGAGCGTTTCATATTTCTCTCGCTCCGTTTTTAAATTGGGCTAGACCCTCACCCTCCCCACACCAGGATGCTACAGTGGTTTCTCATGCCGGGCCAAGCTTTAGATGTGGTTGAAAGACCCTTGGCTCTTTCTCTTGTGGTCACATTTGCTGCGTCAAGCGGGACCCCCGCTCCTGTCTTGAGTACGTCTTGTATCTTGTCTGAATTCATGTATGTGCCGAGTCCCTGTGTGACAGCACAAGTGCTACCAGCCGAACTTTGGCCTTTGTGGGCAGACCATTTGTTGTGGACCTACTCTGTTCTGGTATGTGTGGGTATTAAAGGGATGATGGGCATTAAGGGGAAGGTGAAGGTTTAGGATTACACAAGCCACTGCAGATTGATGTCCCCTCAGCCCCTCGCTGTTATTTTAGGGTCTTTTGTATATTAGCCAAATAACAGTTGGAGATATAGGCAATAAAGGCACTTTACATTCATGTGAATATAATAGGTTTAGAAATGCTCTGGTGCCACAATGATTTTATGGCCTCTGAGGGGATCACGCCTGACCTAATCCAACATGCTTTCTTTAAACATAGAATAGGATTTATTAGACACAAATGAATTGTAGCATTCAGTTGGTGGGTGTGAAATATCTGTGTTGTGGTATTGCTATCGGCTGTCAGAGCATGTAGAGAAGTGTCCTTGTATAGACGGATCATTTGTCTGGTATGGGAAATGTTAATCAGCCCCTTATTAATAATACAGGTGAATGTTTCCATGCTGCTACTTCCTGGTCTCTTAGTGCAGTGATGTGTGTTGGTCCTAATCGACTGATGTTAACAACAAAGGGCTGTGGAAGCCACTGATTGTTGGGGAACGCAGATTGGTTTCACCTTTGACCTTTGAGCTAGCAAATCTGACAACCATTAGCAGGTGTGTGTCGAGGATGGAGGGTGACTCCTGAAAGCCATCCTGCTGTAATTGAGTCTCTGTCCTTGTGTTTAAAAACAGCCTGACGGGAGTTTGTAGTTGACATTATTGGTCGGCATGTGGACTGAAGGATAGAGGCGAGATTGGATAACAGATCTGAGGCTGTGGAGAGGGCAAAGTTTGGTTTGGGGCAGACCTCTGGGGCTCTTGTATGTGAGGTCATGTGTGTTTGTAATGAGGTCTAAATAAATATTGTTGCCCCGGGTGTCTCATTTTTGTTCCAAGAAACAGTCTGTCATTGTCCCAGTTTCTTACATACGACACTGTGTGCCCACATTTCTCTCTGTTATCAGTTTGTGAGCTGTGCTTCTTGACAGCGGTTATTTTTACAGTTCTGTGAATTAGACGTTACACTATACAAGGCCACAGCGTATGGTTGTATATTCACACACATTTATGAAGGTCCCTGTCGGGGGAGATGAAGCCTGCATGTTTCCATGCTCCATCCATAGTCTACTTAAAGAGATGGCTTTACTCCTGATAGGAGAGGGCTTAACAAATAGTCACATGGGAGCGCTGTAGCTATTTTGGCCTCATGCGCCTGCTGTAGAGAGCTAACAGTGGACAGGACAAGAGTTCAGAATCTAAAGGGACTTTAGTAACACTTCTAATGAGGCCGAGTGCGGCTGGGCTAATGACCGGGATTAGCATTGACAAAGGATTGATCTGACACCTGCAGTCTGTAGCAGGCACAGACACACTTTAAATGAGCGATAATTAAGAAATGGTTTTCATAAACAAAGCAAGCTCTGCACTGCCACTAAACAACAGTTTGCCTCAGTCATTTTTTTCCATTTGTGAAAATAAAGGTGTTATTTATTATCAAAATGCTGCGGTGACCTCATTGACTTAAAACAAGCAGTTATTTTAGGCCTTATTAAAGACATGTATCTGACATTTCAAATTGAATTTCTGAGCCAGATATAAGGAAACCCAAGTTTAAGTTTAAATTGGCTGAAGAGCGGGAGAGTTACAGGCATTCTTGAATCATTTCCATTGAATGTGTGCATTAAAGCCGATGTAGGCTCTCCGGGCATCTGCCAGGGCAGGTGTGGATGGTCGTGCAGAAGCTTTCTCACATGAGAGTGGATTATTTTGGTGAAAGGAGCATTTGCTTCTGTGAGTGTGTAGTGTTGTACACATGAGAGATCACAGCAGCCGAAGACGCTATAAATCTTTTATGCATCTGTGTGAGTGTGTTAGCTACGCGGCCCTGACAGTAGTGTGTCCCTCCACAGGTGCTATTTCAGTCGGCCGACTGTCATCCCAAAATGCTTTTCAGTGGAGTGCTTTTCAAAACAATCGTCACTGTTGCCCTGGCTCTTTTTACAAGGGCCCTCCGCTGCTCTGAGGTTTAACATGCCTCCTCTGATCTGCTGATCAGCACAGGGTTGCATGGTATATTTGTGAGGGGATTCTTGGATGCCCTTTAGATGAGCAAGCATCTTGCTCATATGTCTACTTATCATTCTATCCTCATTGCTCCTCTCCCATCTATTATCCATTTGTCAACCAGAAGGCAGGCTATTTTAGACCTGTCATTGTTAAACTGACACAAGAGGGAAGACAAAACATTAATGAGGAAGCCTGGACTGCTGTTTGACATAGAGGTTCACAGACGTCTTCCACAGCAGAAGATGTCACAGTGTGGCTGAACCACTCTCAATCTAAAGGTGCAGCTCTGAGGCTAATGTCTGTATTTTGATGCACAATGCAACTTTTCTGTTGGGGGGTCCAGACCTGTGTGTTTCCTCTGAGGCAATATTACCTTCCCTGGACCATTATGATATTAATGTTCTCTAGCATTTATTAATTTTGAGGTGTTTTTATTTACATTAGAGCAACTTGACAAAATCCTCCATGAGTTTTATAGTTACTTGCGTTTCTCAGGTATCTTGAGTGTCTTTTCTCTTTGGTGGGATCTCAGACCATTACAGAGTGAAGTGCAGATGGGCTGGCAGGTGCAGGCGCCCAGAAGTTAGACCCTGCTGTTTACAAACTGGGGTAAAACTGTGAAATTGGTTCTGACTCTCCTCTACTCTAAGCTGGTGCAGGTCTGTTCAGTCAGTACATGAGCCACTAAGATCTTAGTAATTGTGTTGTTGACAATAGATTTTGATGTTAATTAAAGACTACTCCTTTTTGTTCTTGTGGGAATTGCCCAATAACTAATAGGGCTCCTGACAGGCTTTTTCAGTTGTTTGCTTGAGCATGAGTGGCATGTGTGGTGGTGACTTGTGCAGTCATCGAGGAGAAGACATAGTCACATGCCTTTGCTCCCGCCTGCAGTCTGTTTAGATTGCTCTGTATAATATGTGCGTATTGGTATGTGTTTAAAGATGAGCACTCACACGTCCCACAAACATTCCTGCCTCATGGTCAAACGACTTGTCTTTCACAGTCCATTCTTTAAAGCTGTCTGTCCTGCAGCGACTGACAGCAAATGGAAAACCTGTCTAAATGAGTCCGCACATCAATTACATCAACACATTCGCACCTCACTTTGTCGTGTCTTTCTTTCCTACTTCCCTCCATTCATCACACCCATCATCTCACCATACTCATTCTAGTAATTCCACAATCATATTCGCCAATTGTTTCAGTAAAGCTCCTAAAAGATTAACCTGGCCAACGCCCAGGGGAATTGAATTGAGATCTACACATTATCAATCTGGGATGGATCTTACTGAAAGGGATCGGGTATCAAACGAATACTCATACTAGTTGATTGGTCAGTGCATCGCAAAAGTAGTACAAACTGAAAAATCTAATTCTGGTTGGATCGATATGAGTGAAAGGCATCCTTCCCATTTGCAAATGCACAAAGCTCTCCCATCTGCATGTTTTCACAAACAAAATAGTCACTGTTTTTACTGTCAGTATTTCTGTATGTCTGTCGTCGGAGTCACCATGTTTGTTTAGGTTTTCCTGAAACGACAGGCTGCTCTGTGAATCGTCCGGTCTCTGGCCCACTGGCACTTGGGCCCAATATATGCATAAGGTTACTAAAAGATCAACATTACCAAAAATGAAATAATGGTGGGCAATATACTAAGAAAATAATCACGATGTGGTTAGAGCTATGTCAGTTTTATCACAATACGTGTATACAGTGGTCCCTCGTTTATCGTAGGGATTACATTCTAAAAATAACCAGCAATAGGCAAAATCCGAGAAGTAGTCGGCTTAATTTTTTACAATTAGTATATATGTTTTAAGGCTTTTAAACCTCTCACCACACACTTTATGCAATTTTCTCAGACAGGCATTAACATTTTTTTCTGTTTAAACACTCAAAATTGAAACCTTTGTAGGTGCCTTTGTCAGAGCAGAACGTTTCATCGACATTGTGGGTTTTATCGGGGAGAAAACTTGCAAACATACACCACTTCAGTCACACTGCTAGCAGTCAAACATTTCTGTAAATTTGGATCAGGACGCAAAACACAATGCGTGTTCATACACTGTAAAAGAAAAGGATTCAAAATTGCACAAAAAAATTAGCAAAACAGCGAGGCCATGAAAGGTGAACCACATTATAGTGAGGGACAACTGTACTTTGTATTTTTCTATATACCTCTTAAGCAACACCATTTAACTTTCTGGAGGTGGCACATCACCTGTAAGACTCCATGGAAAAAGAATCTCAAAACCATACATCGGAACGTTCTATATAGAGATCAAGTTTTATGTCATACTGTGCAAGATTATAGCCAAAGGAAATACATTTCCATGTAAACAAGCAGTAGAAGGCCCTCCTCCAGGCCAAGTAAGAGTCAGGGTTTTTTTTGTTGTTTTTTTTTTTAACACACTTTTATTTTAGTCTATTTTTTGGCTTAGAAGTTGCGTACTGGGACTTTAAGGATGCAAAAGTCATTTCCTTCTTCACTTTACTAATTAAATCCACCTGTCACTCACTCAGGGCCTTACAGAGGCTGAGGTGTGGGCTGGGAAAAGATTTCATGTTTGAGCATAGAACTGCACTAACCAGAAAATTGGTGTATCACAAATCGCAATATGGCAATTTCACCAAAACACAAGATTGTCACAGGAATCATTCACAATTCAATTTTTATCACTATATTGCCCCGTCTTAATAAAAGTCATTGTATTTATTTTGTGAAAACTCATAACTTGGCAAAAGACGAAGTTAAAATCTGTCTTTTGCTATGGATCAGACCTGGGCGACTGAGGGTTTACACCGATAACTTGCTTAGATTAATGAAATTCACATTTTATTAGACAGGAATAGCTAGTGCCTCCGGATTATTTACAGGTTGTTATTATGTAAATGTCATATAATCCACTTTTTTAATCTTTAATGTTTCGCAGAAGCTCACACTTAAACAGTTACGACTTCTAAGGAAGTAGGGAAATCCGACTGATTTATGTTGAGCCGAGATAATGATGACTTAATGGAATCCTGAATATTTGGATCTGTATTTGATAAAATGTTCTTATCTCCTCACCTAGCAAATTACTTTATTCTGGTTTTGACAGTAGCTTAGCAGCAGAGTTTAGTGTTCATTCATGTACTTGGGCCAAGAGGAGTGTGTGATTGCGAATATGTGTCGGCAGTGGGACCTTGACCTTGACTGCAGTCCCTAATGGAGGGGTGCCTCTCACTCCCCCCTGCAGCTCACTGGTATGTGGCAGCCCATAAAGCACTGGTGAGTCCCACATTGGTTTCAGGGAGTGGACCGCCCCTCCCTATCCCACCAAACCCCTCCTCTTCCTCACACTCTGAAATAGACGCGTCCTTGTCCCGACATGAAGCTCTGCGTATATGAGGCGGTGGTTGATTGAGGAGCAGATTGCTGGTGACAGGTCACACTGCGTTCCGTCCCTGCGACCCCCCAGATTAGCGACCCAACTCGGAGCGCTCTCACCCTCCACTCCCAACACCTGTCAGGATCCCTCGTGCCCCCCCTCTGCCCCCCCCCCCCCCCCCCCCCCCCCCCCCCCCCCCCCCCCCCCGACAGAGTGGACAACGTTAACAGAATTCTCTTGTTTGTCCGTCAGTCGCTTGGTGTGGTGATAAAGGCCATTACAAGTCATTAAGGTGCGCATGTGTTGCCCAGCGCAGAAGTGTGTGGGATGAAAAGACTCCTGTCACAGCAGGCTCTCATAATTGCCCTCTTAGCCAATTATCCCCTATTTAAAAGAAAGTCACCTGCTCCGCTCTAGGTTCACACAAATGCTCACACACCCACACTCAGAATAAATACAAGACAAGCATAATGACTGTTTGTTCTTCACTTTCATTGTTTACTATGCTGTGTGCCATTCATTGCTTTGTTTTGTTTGGGTTTTTTTTTAGATTCTGATGCACACCAAAGACATGGTTCAGAAGGTAAGAAAGAAAATGTTCTTACTGTCCCTATGTTTGAGAGCTATTATGACTAGAAACATGTAGGTAGTTAGGCTGTCCTCTACCAGGCATGAAATGAGATTGAAATTTGTTCTCACAATTATCATGGCCAAAATAATTGAGATTAACGATAATAGCATGATAATTGATGATTAATTAATGATTATTCAAGCTGCTGACAGTTTTCAAAATGTTATGGATATTAATACTGTGAATATGTTTCATATTTAAACATGTGTTATAGTATTGTCTTTTCTAGTTCACTGATGTTTTCAGTCATAACAAGAGATCATTACGTTAGCTTGTTTCTGCACATTCGTATGATGTAACGGTAATTATCCACCTTGTTGGTGATTATCACGATTATATAAAATGTCCCACATATTTGACCCTATTATAAATGATATTCCTGTTTATTGTCCCTATCTTCTACCCCACTATACACCAATTTCAAATCAATAACTCACACAATTACATTTTTGTTTAATTTAGATGAATCTAGAAGTCATCTATGGAGACACCGACTCTATTATGATCAATACAAACAGCAAATCTTTGGAGGAGGTCTTCAAACTCGGCAACAAGGTGCGTCGCAACCTTTAGATTAGTTTAAGCATTTTCTCATTATTAATGGGTTTTTCAATGTGCTAAATTTTGCAGGTGAAAGCTGAAGTGAACAAGCTATACAAACTGCTGGAGATTGACATTGATGGGGTGTTTAAGTCACTCTTATTGTTGAAGAAAAAGAAATATGCAGCTCTCGTAGTGGAGCAACACGGTGAGGGGCGATATACTCTCAAACAGGAGCTCAAAGGCTTGGACATTGTGCGCAGAGACTGGTGTGATCTGGCCAAGGAGTGTGGCAAGTATGTCATCAATATTAGACCAAAACATGATCTAGTTTTCATAATCTCCCTGGCATTTAACACTTGCTAGACAGGATGTCTTGGTGTTTTATTGTTCTTTAGCTATGTTTTGTATTATCTGTATATCTGTTGTTGGGTGTTTTTTTTTTTTCACTTTTGAGCAGGTGAGGTTGTTTTTAAATGTGCTGTATAAATAACCATTGAATTGAACTGAATTAAATATCTGTGAACTAACGCCTGTTCCTGTCCAGCTACGTCATTGGTCAGATCTTGTCTGACCAGAGTCGTGATGTCATCGTGGAGAACATCCAAAAACATCTGGTGGAAGTGGGAGAGAAGGTCGCAGCTGGAGCTATACCCCTCACCCAGTTTGAGATCCATAAGGTAGACTTCAACCTTCAAACCATAGCATCCTGGCCAATAGATTCAAGGCATTATCTTTCTAGTATCTGATTTATTCCATTTCATTCTAGGCTCTGACTAAAGATCCGCAGGACTATCCCGACAAAAAGAGTCTTCCTCATGTCCACGTGGCTCTGTGGATCAACTCCCAGGGCGGACGCCGCGTGAAAGCCGGAGACACTATCTCTTATGTCATCTGCAAAGTGAGTGATTCTAAAGTTGTATGATTTGCTATTTGAGGACTGCAGGGGATTAGTGGTTGCATCTTGCGCCCACAAACCAAATTGTTGGTGGTTTAATTCCAGTTCCATCATGCATAGTATGAATGCACTGTGTGAGTGACTGGTGGCAGTCAGAAGGGCCAATGGTGTAAATTGGCAACCTCTCTTCCTGTCAGTCTACCCCAGGGGAACTTTGACTACAGAAGCATTTCACCACTTCTTGTTATGGGGAGTGAAGGAATAATAGGATTGTAGACTGTCTAACGTGAGCTTTTGTATAGTGCTGTGTAAGACTAATTATTATATTATTTATTATTATTATATATTTTGTGTAAAAGGCAAAAAGGGTTTCAAAGTCTGTTATCTGGGCAGTATTTTCTTGAAATTAAAATGTTTTTTGAGCTCATCATCAAGAATAAGCTCCTCAATCATCAGGATTGATGATTTCTGAATAGCAGCTAAAACATCTCAATTTCAAGAAAGCATTGACCTTTTAAACCTGTTCTGCCTGGACCACACCTGGACAAATAAGGGATTACATCAACAATTAAAGTTTAGTTATTTGTTTAATTTGCTTTTGGTTTGTATTTTTCTGTTTGAACAAAGTGCCCATGAAAAAGAGTCTCTAAATACTGTGGGGTCTCCCTGTATAAATAAAGATAAATTAAATAACATTTCAAAATGTTGTTGCTGTATTAACATTTTTATTGCATCTTAACTGTTTGTCCCAGGATGGCTCCACTCTTCCGGCCAGTCAGAGAGCCTATGCTTTGGAGCAGCTTCAGAAACAGGAGTCCCTCTCTCTGGACACTCAGTACTACCTGGCCCAGCAGGTCCACCCTGTAGTGTCCCGCATCTGTGACCCCATCGAGGGTATCGATAATGTGCTCATTGCTACATGGTTGGGTAAGTGCCATTGTCTCAGTGAAGGGTTTAAGTCAAATTAATTCTTAAAGGTGTTAATTTAAGTGCACAAGTCACTCTGTAACTAACCTCCTTACAGCTATTTACTCTTAAACTATGCTTTTAAAACGTCATGGTATTATTAGCAGTACCACTATATGACTTACTTTCAAGTGATGATACTGTTCATCTATTTTTACATTTATTTGATTGTAAAGTTAAGTCTGTTTTATAACCTGTTGACAGCTGTGGCACTTAAACAGAGCTGGAGGTGCCTCTATATGACCACCTCACAACAAATGCTTTTTTATTTGGAATTTTTAATACAAGTAATCCAATGGAAAACAAGTGGAATGAGTCAGAGATGTAAATGTATAAAGAGGTTTGAAATTGCAAAGCTGAAGGGAGTTTACAAGGCCTGTCACAATAACACTCTAACCCTGAAGTGTGATCTGTTGCTACAGACATATCATGATAAATGATAATATTGAAACTACTCTATACCACTTCACCATAAAGGCAACAGTGTTTTTCCACTGATCCGAAGGTTGGTGATGCGATTCCAGCCCCCACAGATGAATACTGTCGTTGTGTACTTGGGCAAGACACTTAACCCACCTTATCCCCAGTGTCTGCATACACTGCTGTATGAATGTTTGTGTGAATGGGTGAGTGGTCTCTTGATGTGAAGCACTTTGAGTGCCTTGAATGTGGAAAACTGCTATATAAAAATGTGACCATTTTATCTTTTACCAATACTATACTATATGTACAGTATCATTAAAAATATGAGCTGGAACAAGTAATGATCAGAACACATCAATATATATATAATATAATATATATCAATATCAATATAGTGGTGATAATGAGTCAAGTATGTTGTGTAGCACACTAAGCTCAAATGTTGCTACAGTTTTTGAAAAATTTCACCAGCAGTGCAAAGAAAGCATGCACAAGATAAAATATTGTACTTGCTATCCTATAGGAGATTAAGCTGATATAGATGTATTTGTGACGGGTCTGTTCGTTATGTCTTCTATGTCTCAGGTCTTGACCCGGGACAGTTCAGGGCTCAGCAGCAGCACCAGAGGGAGGAGGAAGCAGATGGGACACTGGGCGCCCCTGTGCAGTTAACAGATGAGGAGCGCTACAGAGACTGCGAGAGGTTCACGTTCACCTGCCCACAATGCGGAACAGACAACATTTACGACAATGTGTTTGAAGGAGCAGTAAGTAACATGTACCACTACCACCACATTGTTTAATTGATGACAATGATTCAAACATGATGATTCACTTGCTTAATACTTTGATTACAATATTAATATTTATATCTCATATTTTTAAGTCTTTTTGAAAAGGATTCTGCAGTACGCTGTTCTTGCAAGATATGGATATTTTAGTTAGTTTAGTTGTACAGTTGTGTGCACCATATTGAGAAGAGACGCATATTTTGTGTAAAAACTAATATATACTCTTTAATAAAATGATTCAGTTCAGTAGGCCTGTCACGATAACATATTTTGAACTTTGATATATTTCTGATGTAAATATAGATGATAAACAATGATATTGAAACCACTGACAAAATAACCCAAGAACAGATTTAAACCACAAAAACAAAAAAATAATGAGCTGCAACAAATAAACGGCAGAATTAAACACTTTAGTAGTTGGTTTGCATATGTAATGAGTCACAAAAGTTATTAATTAAACCTTTTATGGCTTAAATAAAAAGTTGGCGCAAACTGGCAGCCTCGCTTCCGTCAGTCTACCCCAGGGCAGCTGTGGCTACAATAGTAGTTTACCATCACCAAGTGTGGAGTGAACGAATAATGACTTCAGTGTAGCGCTTTGAGAGGCTTTGATAAAGCGCATTACAAGTGTAAGGCATTATTATTATTAAATGTTATCATATACCCAAAAAAGAGCAAACATTTTCCCAGTTGTGTTAAGAAAATACACACACAATAAATATTGACCCCAAACAGATATTGCTGCAACTTTCATAATTTGAATGATGAGTCACTATAGTAATTATTGTGACAGGCCTACAGTTCAGGTGCAGGTTGTTCATTCATTCAATCTTGGTGTAGGGGAACATAAAGTCACTTTGTGCTTATGTTTAGTACTAGACAAATTTGTTTCAGGAAGGGCACTTGGTGTGAAATTGGCATCTTAATAAAAGCACCTTAGAAGCATAGGATAAAAGAAAAGCTAAAACTAAACGTTAAAATGTCAGTATAATCTCATCTCAGCAATAAGATCATATTAAAAAAGGGCTAAGCTCTTATCAGCAAATGTTAAATATTTTGCACTAATTAATTAAATCTAACTGTGCAAATGTAATTCTTCCAATGGCATTTGAGTCAAACTTCCTGTGGAGGATACCGGCTTTAGTCATCCTCTATATTGTGTCTCGCTCTGTATTTTTAGACAGCTGCCTGGCTCCAATACGGACGCTGTTTTCATTGGCATAGTTTGGAGCGTGCAACTTGAAAAGCCTTCCTTAACCCCTGGTGCTCTGCAGTCGCACAACGCACCATTTGTCAGGCCAAGGTCACGCTTGTGTCTGTACAAGCGCGTTATCGGCTTAATGAATAACAGAGCACGCAGCCTTTTCTTTTCTGCTAATAAAACTGACAGCGCTTTGCCCATGTCTGCGGCAAACAAAAGAGAGTCCATAAAAGGATCATAGCACAAATACAGTACAGGCCAGTAATTTTGGTGAGGTGTGAAATATTGGGAATTTTATTTTTGTCACTATCACTGAGTTATTTTGAGATCAGTCCTCTTTGATTTGATATATCCTAGAAACCAGTGTTTTTTTGCTGATACCAATATTTTAGAACCCAGATCAGATCGAATGAGTCTGACATCTAATGACATCCCAGGTTCAGATGTAATTTCTATTTAAGTTATTCTTAAACTACTACAAAAGCAATAATTATGTTTTTAAAAATGGTGAAAGGTTTTGTATTTCTTAAGTGTAGTATATTTAGACCTGCAATAAAACTGGCAAGAAAGCAGAAAGCAGCTGAGATCCACTGTCTTTCTAGAAAAAAAACTCTATTGTCTTGGCATTTAGGCTAATAGTGGGTTTTGATTCTCCAGCATGCATCAGGAGAAGGAATGCATGCTTGCACAGAAACTGATAAGACAGTAAGTTAATTAGGGTGGTGAACATGGTCTAACAGCTCAGTGAAAGAGGAGGACAGATGGGCCTTGACTCCAGCGCTGACTCTGAGCCAGAGATGGAAGGAGGCGCTGATGGATGACAGTGAACAGACAGAGGAGGAGAGCTGTTTGAAGGGGAAGTGAAATAAGTGGGACGAGATGAGTAACAAGTTGGATAAATCATCTGAAGTTTCCAAACAGACTCTTTGAAGCAGTGCTTTAGGAAATAAATGCCATTTCTGCAGTTTTAAGGCACACTGATACACTCTATGTAACTTCTGGTGGAGGGTCCACCACCTCCTTTTACCCATGGAGATGTTATTTGCCTGGAATGTTTCACAATAGAGCACCCATTAGGAGTTGGAACAATTATGCAAAATCTGTCTCAGACACAGTTCAGTTAGTGTAGTACATTAGACCTAGCCAACAAACAAACTGTAAACAAACAGGTGTTAGTTTGAGTATAGATATTCAGATAGAGACAAGGCAGTGTCCACCAGCAGTCTGAGCAGAAATGAAGAAGCCGCTTGGATGAGCTGTGATACATCTTTGCTCTAAAACGTTTTGTCCAGTTGACAGAATTTAATTTTTCTTTTGCAAAGTTTTAAAGTATGGTATTAAACCTGTCTATCTCTATAGAGACAAACAAGCACCACTGGCTAAGCCACGTTACAGATCAGATCTGTGTAGTGGCGATAAGATGAGTCCATGTTTTTCACAGTTTTTATTTCTAATAAATACAAAATAGATCATATTGGGGAAGATTCCAGGCAAAGCAATAACATTTCTACAAAGACAAACAGGTGGTAAACCCTCCACCAGAAAAGTTATTTAGTTCATAACATTGTTCACATTGTGCAAAATACATTGTGCTCTTAACATGATGCTACTACCAAGCCTGGATACATGTGTATAGTTAATAGTAGTGATTTGCTGAGCATGGTCCACAGATGTTAAGTGCTAAAGAAGGAATGGTTTGCAAAGATAAATGGACTGGGGAGTGATGAGAAAAATGTTGCTTGTGTTACCATTAAACCTTTTAATGAAAATGATTTATCTGGACATGTTCAGTGATCTAATACTTAAGACATTTATGGAAGCGATATGTAATGATTAGTGCCACTGCCTTGGAAAAGAACCATTTACAATAATATTTTAGTTAAGTAGTTAGGGATTTTACTATATTTGAGCTTCAGTTTGATATTGATCCAACCAAATACCTGATGCAGACCAGCACACCAAGAAACAAACCGATGGGAGGTAGACAAATACAAGCCAAATGCCATAAAAAGCTATCACTGTAGAAATAAACACAATGTGAAGTGGAGATGTTAATTTGTGTAGCTGCATATTCGGGAGTTGTATTAGTTGATTGACTGAAACTGCAGATTTTTCCAAAAGGGAACGATGTAGGCAAACACAAAATCTGAGCGGCCTGGCGGGGGGGTGTCACATGCACACTCCAGCGTCGTTGACTTCTCCGCAGTAACCTTTCTGTGCTGCTGTCACTGCGACAGTTAAATGGAGTTTAAAGGATCAAGTGTTTAAAGTCGTTATATTTGGTGTAATTGTTATGTACTATGGCTTTTTTCATACTTTTTTTTTTTTCTTTTAACGATAAGGCTTCTTGTCAAATGGACAATTCAATTTCTGTGGTCATCTTGACCTGTTTTTCTACCTGTGTCAAAGGGAGCTGTTGACCCTTAAAACCAGGTGGTAGATCGAGTTAAGTCATTGTGGGTCTATGGGACTGCAGATGGAAAATAGCAGTAGCTAAATCTGGTACAAATCATCTTTTCCTTGTAAGATTAATGAATTTGTACATGGTCCCTGACAAATAAAGAATAAAGAAAGAAATGTGCAATACAGAACTTATTCTATCTAAAGTTGAACAGCACTTGTTTCTATTATTAATGCATTTTTTCACATAGATAATAAGACAAATATTCAAACAGAAAGCTAACTGCTGCCTAATTGTGATTATAATTTTCACGATATGTGGCAACCCTAACCCCAGGAAATGGTTTAAAATTTTAGAAGCAAAATTAAGTTAATTGAATTGTATCTACTCATAAAAGTAAAACTAAAAACATCACTCTTTTGTTCAGAATGTTTGATTTGAATGAAGCTGGTAATTGTAAATAATCATTATTGTCTCTTTTCGGAATAATCACAATACTAAAATAACATCCCTACTCATGACTATAAAACCAACTACATAATTAACTAAAACACTTTGCAAAGTTACTCGAATCAAAGCCATCTTTCATACAATTTTAGCATCTGTTAACATAATATTATGATGAAAATGTTGAAAAGACGACCTGCAATGCCACTCAAAGACACTTTTCTTTCCAGGGATTAAAGTTGGAGCCCAGCTTGATGCGCTGCTGTCACATCCCCTGTGGAAGCCGCCCCATCGACTACGCAGTCAACATCAGCAACAAACTTCTACTTGACATTAGACGCCACATAAAAAAATACTATTCAGTGAGTATTTATCATTTACCCTTTAGGTATATGTGTTGAAAAAGCTCTTAAAATGTATGTTGCCTGGCTTCATTCCTAAAACACCTCACTGCTGAAATCTATATTTAACATATAACACAATTAAACAGAACCGTATAGGAGAGGACAATGTAAAACGTGTATAATTATATTGCCAAAACTAAAATTTTCCTCTTTAAATTGTCAGTGAAAGGTCTGACAGGTATTTAACACAATAGGAGATGCAACAGATGCAGTAATGGACGAGACTTCTTCAAATTATGTTGGACAAAAGATGATAAAACCCTCAGCGGGGCCCCTGGCTGACATTTAGAACCAAAGAGCACTTTAAGCAGCTACACAGCCTTGAACACACATTATTCATGACTACACTTAAATAGGCCTGTCCATTCACCAACTATATCCCGTGTTACTTCTTTAGGTGTAAGGTGAGTTCAGTTATAACATATTGTATTAGAATGATAATTATTTGAACAGAAATCACAAGCTTATACACCTTATTCTAGAGGTTGCCGTGGGCGCCACCATCGTACACAAAGTAATTCAAAGTGCTTTACAGAATAAGAAAGACGTTGAAAGCACTATACAAACATATCAAAATATAATCATCAGGAAATAAGAATAAAATAGGACATAGAATAAAAACCTTTCAGTCATATGCACAGCTAAACAGAACCATTTAGAGCCTGGATTTAAACATTGTCAAAGGAGAGGCCTGTCTCACATCTGTTTGGCATAAAGAGTTTGGCATTAATTCAACACACAACATACACTGTTCAAAGATAATATCATATGAATCTGATTAGTTCATCTTCAAGTGATGCTTTTTTTCCAAAATAAAGGTGCTTTATGTAACTTTTCTGATGGCGGGTCAACTGCCCATTTGTCTCCATGGAGGTGCTATTGCTTTGCCTGCAATGTTCCATAGTAGGCCATTAAACTCCATGGAGACAAGCAGATGATGCAATCGAATAAGTTACAGGTCAGATCTGAGGAGAAGTGATACTGCTTTTAGTAAGAATGTATGTTTTTTTAAGGTATTTTGCGAATGTAAAACACCTGAATGAAGTAAATGCAAGATAGGTAGTTTATAATGCCTTGCAGTTGTAATGCACTTTACAGGCTCATCAAAGCCTCTCAAAGGGCTACACTATAGTCATTATTCATTCACACCATACTTGGTGATGGCAACCTACTATTGTAGCAGAGTATTACTATTGTACCACAGCTGCCCTGGAGCAGACTGACGGCTGCCAGTTTGCACCATCGGCCCCTCCGACCAACACCAAACACTGTGGGTGAAGTGTCTTGCCTAAGGACACAGCGACAGAACTTGGTCCGAGCAGGACTCGATCCTCCGACCTTCAGGTTGGGGGACCAACGCTCTAACCACTAAGCCACTGTTGCCCAAAGTTTAATGCCATACTGTGGAACATTTCATTCAAAGTAATAATATCTCCATAGAGACCAGCAAGGATTAACAGGCATTATGTAATTACAGATGTAACAGGTGCTTTCTGTGAGTTTTCAAAGTTCAACATCATGAACAGAACTGTTGAGGCCACATAAGTCCTAAAATCACTTAAGTCCTAAAATCACTTAAGTCCATTTAGAAAATGTATATTTTTATATCTAGAAAATAACACAACTTGCTGTCACTGCTGCACACTGCTGGAATGAAAACTTAAATGTGCGATTCCACAACAGGCAGTGCCTACTGTCAAACAAGAGGACTGTACTTTTTTTAATAAAGGATGAGAACAACTTTGAAGAGAAAAGTCTATTGTGGCGTCTCACACTCTCGTCTTGAGTGAGTGTCTGCAGGAGTGTGTACGCTGGGCTAACTCTCCCACAGTGCTGACCAGAAATCAATTAGTGCTGTGAATGTGCAGGGAATGAGCCCCCCCTCAGCCTCTTTGTGGTGATGTGTGAAACAGCTGCTACCACTGAATACTTGCACCTCGTGCAGCTACACACACACATACATACGCGCACACACACACTCGCATACACTAAAGCACAGTACTAGCAGGCCTGTGGGCACCAGTGGACACGGCACACACAGCAGGGCAATGGACAGGGGTAATATTGTGTAATTAAGGATTCCTTTCAGGCCGAGGGAGAGTTCAAATAGAGCTGTTTGTCTGGCCAGATAGGCTAAAAGCTGTGCTCCTCTGTATGACAACAAGACTCCAGACATTAATCATTAGTGAAGCTACCTGCCCCCCTCTCCTGCCTCCTCGCCCCCCTCCTGAGAATGGACAAACACAATCTCATCCTTTTTACACTGCTGTCTTATAGTCTCTACCAATCTCTCCATCTTGGGCAAAATGAGAGACTTGCTTGTTTCCTGAAACACCCAGTACTCTTTTTTTTTTTTTTCTTTTCTTAACCCCTCCCATCTAACCACCGTTGCCATGGCATTTAACAAATTATTGCAATTACCCTTGTCATGCGGGTCGCCCCTGGAAACGGGCCGAGGGGCAAGAGAAGAAAGGGGGAGGGAGAGAGAAGGGTGAATGACGACCAGAGAAGGTGATAATCCTGTTTTGAACAAAAGGTCAAATTGTTGAATAGAGAAGCTTTGATTAAGCGGAGGAGGTACAAAGTGGGAGCGTTTGAGCTCTATTCACTGTGTGTGGGTATACGAGAGCTGCACAGAGGGTTTGCTGAGTCCCTTTGGTGAGCTGGAAGAGTTGACTTTTTCTAACTTGAAGTTTGATGTATGTGTGGCCTAGGCCTGTCACGATAACAAATTTTGAAACCTTATACCTTGTACATTGGTACTGATATTTACTGCAATAAATGTTAATACTTTATGCCCATGATGCAATAACAGTAATACAGGATAATCCCAGTAAACCATTTTTAAATAGGCAGTGTCATTAAAAGACATGTCTCTGTAATCCCTCAGTCGTCAAGGTATGATCCATAGTAAAAGACAAATTCAAATATGTCAACTGGACAAAAAGTTGTCGGAGTGAAGATTTAAATTTTTCTTTTTGCTATTAAAAGACATGAGCTGCAATAAATGAATAGCAGAATGTAACAATAATTAGCCACAGAAGTCATTTATTAAATCTTTTACAGCTCATATGTTACTCTATTAAAACAAAAATCCCCCAAATCTCCTTACTTTTGCAAAGAAAGCCCCCAAAATATATTGTTCCATTTGCCATATACTGAACGATAAGTCAATGTAGTATTTATTGGAACAGATGCTTTGGACAGGGGCCAAGGAATGTTGTGTTCCTCTCATGACTCTGAGTTAGTTCATATGAAGAATTTCTTATTTAATGTAACAAAAATACACTAGTGGTAGAAGGTCTCATTTCTTTGTGTTTGTCCTTTTCCTGCTGGCACACACAAAGCGGACAGACCCTGGTAGGAGCTGGGTGGGCCGTTATGATGTAGAATTAAGTAGGCTTGTCTTGAAAAACAATATATCAACTCATCATTCAACACATGACAGATGGAACAATCATTTTTTGTTATTTTTTAGTGGTACGATTAGATTGGATCTGTAGAAGTTTGAATAAATAACTTCTACGTCTCGTGTTTAATTTATTTATTGTAGCCCAGCTTCATTTACAATACTTTACGTATAGAATTGTTTTTGGGAGGTGATTCTGCTTTATTGTTATTGCATCAGTGGCAACATGACATTCAACATTTTTGTTTATATGTCTATATTTTCTTCAGTTATATATATCACACTTCAAAATTTGTTATCGTGACAGACCTACAATGAGGGACTGGATGATAATTGTGGCCGAAAATACCAAGATGTTACGGTATGCATGCTTAATAAAAACAAGGACTTAAGTTAACGTGACATAGGACCAACACAAGGTATTGGTCCTTGGTTACTTAGCTGTACAGCGATTATTAGGTCAAAACAAGCAGCCGACAGTAGGTCTTTAAACTAGGGTAAGCAATAGGCAAGGAATGAAACATACTAGACTGTTCCTTCCTGTTTTTTTACTTTATTTGCAAGCATATTTGATGTCCCTGTTAATTCATGAAAGGGCCCATATTATGCTATTTTCTGATCTGTTATAATTTTGTTTCCTTACAAACCCTGCATATTTAGGCTCTCTGTTCCACTTTGTGATGTCATGTGGTAAATACAGGAAGCGCTCCACTGTGTTTTTAATCTCCATGCACCTTCACTAGATTCATCATTTGGATCATTTCAGACCTGGATTTGCCAATCGCTACTGAACAAAAGGTAAAAGGTAGCTGTTAACTTGAAAAATAAAGCTTCATGACATCACAAGTTGGAACGAAGCAATTTGAGAGTTGTAGACAAACTAATAATAAAGTGTTACTCAAACATGTGTGAATTGAACAAAGCACAACTCCATGTATGTTTTGGACGAGGTAACAGTATTATAACATGGCTAAATGCTCACAAGTGTCAATTTTGCGTAATATAAGTCCAGGAAGAAGAGTGCTGCGTTTTTTACAGACCCATTAAACTAAATTAGATCTGTCAATACCGGTGCAACAGCCATCATCACATTATTAATGTCTTGGCATTTTAATACAGCTGTAAATCTTAATACCGATTTTAGTCCCAGCCCTACGCAGAGCAAAACTTTTCTAGTAAGACTGTGTCAACCTGTACAATATACATTTTCATATTCAAAATAAAGGTGTGCAAGTTATACAATTACTGAAATAAATTGTTTTGCAAAATGTCACTAGTAAAAAGCCTGTTGGAGGTGGCCATTAAAGTACTTGTTTTCTCTAATCAACTGCCTGAAACAATCATTTTGTTAAATTGAATGATTTTCCAATTATCATCAATTTTGTAATTAATTTGTCTTAATAATTTCATATTTATTCGGTGCTCCATGCTTGCTGTAATTGAGTTGGGGTCAGTCGTGGCAGTTAGACAGACAAACTTGGTTTTGTTGTTGCTGAGGTATTTTGATGGTGAGGACCCTAAAATGGAGGAATCGGAGAGACCTTGTAGGTTGGTGAAGAGTGTTAAATTCATGCACAAAACGGGAAGCAGAGAGGCTGTGTTTCTTCGTGCTTCCTGTCGCGGCCTAGTCTTGCCTCTGTTTGGTTAAATTATGTGGAATTCATTTGACGTCTGCATTCAGTGTGTCAGGTATCCACTGCTATAATTATGCAATTATGAGCCTTTATTCTCTCACATCCCACTGTACACCCCGCCCCCACCTGAGCCCCTGCAAAATGCTCAATTGGGCCTTTTTTCTTTAGCCATTCTTTTTTTCTCAGTTTCTTTGTTTCAGACTTTTATGCATCTCACATAGGGGTACCCTCACTTAGACCTGTGGCATTTCCCTGTATTTAGGTAAAACCACTGGTGTTGGTTCAGTAAGTCAGTCAGATTTGGTCTACCATTTATTTTTCAAATATACTTACTCCCAGGTGTCTGTGCTCCATCAGCCCCAAGCCAAGAACAAATTTGGAAATGTAAAGTATAAGTGGACAACATTTGATTGGTCAGTTTTAGGGCTGCAACAAGTTAGTCGATTAATCACAATTACTCTATTATTGAAATCATATTGAATCACCTCTGGCTGCATCGGCTCCAGTTCAGTTTACATCATAAAACTGTCACCCCTGGCTCTGTAACTGCTGCAGTGAGCCTCGTCACTCTGAGCTTAAAAAGTTTGTATTAACCCGCTCTACATTATCCTAGTGTTTTTATTTCACTGTTGTGTCCCTAATTCAAGATATGAGCATTAATATCTACAAATCAGGCGCCTTCTTTCCCCAAGGTCGCTCCAGCTAGCATTAACAACAGGTTTGATTAACAAAGTTGCTAAGGGAAGGAGCATTACCTTCAATGGTCTCGCTCCAGATCGGCTCTTTTGTTGCTATGAATCTCGCAGTCAGAGGTCTTAATCTGGAACTTGGCTTCAAATTTGCCCTTATAACTGCTACCCTCGATGAGCTTCATTTGACTGGAGCCGAACGCTATAGGTGACGTCGCACTCACTTAGTCCACGTCTTTATACAGTCTATGGTTTATATATCTTTATACATTTTATGGTAGAAGAGGTTTTATGAGTCCATGATATGTTCCACCAGGATGTTCTCAAGTGGCTTCACATGAGCTTTATCTGGGTACAAATTTGAAAAATCTTATATTCACAGGCCTTTCACGATTTAAACAACTCATCGATTAATCAAAAACAATAATTGCTAGATTAGTCGATTAGCAAAATAATTGTTAGTTGCATCCCTAGTCTATTTAAACTCATCTTTGATAAATGATGAATGATGAGCTTAGGTGTATGGACCTGTGCCAAGGTTAGGGCATCTGGAATACAATTTATTTAAATACAATCTAATAATTAAAGCTCTACTATGTAACTTTTCTAGTGGGAGATGTGATAGCTATGACTGAGTTGTTCCACAGTATACCATTTAACTTACCTATCCTATTTTCATGCAGTTAGTTGTTTTAATTGCCAAAAATGTGTTAAGTGCCACTGTGTAACAATTCCAGGCAAAGCAGTAACTTCCCCATCAAGTCAAGCAGGTGATGGACCCTCCACCAGAAAAGTTACATAGTACAGCTTTACCTGTGGTGTCTGGGAAATGGAAACGCACAAAAAATGAGTCGTAATTCATTTAAGCTGTGCAAATGAAACTGTTTGTCTATGAAGTAATATTATAACACCTATGGGAAAAGCAGTGTGTGCCGAAGCTTGTGTCCCAATAACAAACACAATAGACATTAAATAGCGTCTACCGTCTTATCAATTGCCATTATCTTGTGTATATGTTTTATCAGTGATAGTGAACCAGCCTGATTTCCCATAATACTCAGCTCTATGAAAAGCTGTGTGGGTAATTGGCCCTGGCGTTACAATCTGCAAGTAAAGCTGTGAACTGTGGGACTTTCTAATTGATTTGGGACATGTGTTTATTTTGGCTTTTCCTTTGGAGGAGATTTAACTGAGAGCAGGGGTGGGGGGCTGTAAATTGGGCTATACCAAGGTTGTTCATTGTAATACCAGAGATTCAATGAAGTAAAATTTTGCGTGCTTGGCTGGTAGTCAAACTAGGGTATGCAAGATTTCAGTTTTAATTCCCAAGTGTCATTATTTCTCTGATACAACAGTGATACTGATGCACATCGAGGTTTAGAACTGCAAATGACACAGTATAAAATTTGTAGTGTTTTGCAGATTTTTGGGAGAAGAAAGCTCATGATTCAATGAGTATTCACAATTACTGAAACCATGATCAAACAATAGTGAAATCTTCAGTGGAGCTGCACAGTGACAGCCTGTTCGGGTTCTGGAAATACATTTTCCATTCATTTTTCCCATAGACCTTTAAAAAAATTCAAATATTAAGAGGCATCGTGGAGTCTAACAGCTACGTGCTAACCAGCTATGTGCCAACTAATATCCATAACATGGTTGTTTTAGATCCAAAAAAGCCATTTGAAATGCAAGGTTCTGCGGTTTATGAAGTTTCAGAAACAGATTTTAAATAAAATGATAGGTCCTGTGGTCATTGGTTACCATATAGTTGATTATTCCCAAGCAAGCTTTTAAACTTTTTATATTTTTTCTTTTTTTTTTCAGAAAGTCTATGGGGAAAAATGAATGCACAATTTAGCACTAGAATCGGGATGTGGGTGGTCACTGTCTAGCTCCATTGTCTCTTTTAATGCAACATAAACAGTCAAATAAAACAACACTTCACATTTAACTTTTTGGAGTATACATGTGATTAAAATGACTTCTTATTCCTCTAAAAGTCTCAAGATTATTATTTTTTTTATGTTAATTATAATAGTATGACCAGAATAATTAATTAAAAATAATCATGACTTGTTTAGAACTTAAGCAACTTCACCTGCTGCAAAAGATTTAACATTTAATTTTTAGTTGGTTTCTCAAAATCAAAAGGACACATTCAAGTAATGCAGGACTAATTGCTACCATAGGTGTCTCTAATTAATATTGACCTCATAGTGACTGAATACTTGAGCAATCAAGTATAAGTCACTTAATTTAGATTAATTTGTGCTGTGTGTTTATCTGCTGGCCTATGTCACGGCTTAATTACACCATCTGTGATTTGGACTTAAATAGAAAAAAAACTTAATAGGAGTGTTTTTCTTAGAAGTATTAATATCATTTGCATATCCTGTTGGAAAAGACACCAGTTTTCACGCTAGTTCAACGGACTCAGCATTTTGCAGCAAAAAACTATCAGAGGTAGTTTTAATAATGGTGTTTTGCTAATTTCTCTTTTGATCCCAGCAAATCTTAAATAGTCCTGTCACGATAACACATTTGAAGTGTGATATATCACTGATGTAAATATAGACGATAAACGATAATATTGAAACTAATTTATGCCACTGACACGACAACCCAAGAGCAGATTTAAACTACAAAAACTATTCTACCGGTAAATGTACAATATTGTTAAAAAACATGAACACTTTCATAGTTAGTTTGCATCTGTAATAAGTCATAGAAGCTAGTTTTTCAACCTTTTATGGCTTTAATGTTATTGTATAGCCAAAAAAATAACCAAAAACTTCCCAGTAGCCCAAAGGAAAATACACTTGATAAATACTGACCCCAAAAAATACTGTTCCAGCTTTCATATGTTGAGCAAGTCGATATAGTAATGATCATAACAGGCTTAATCCTAAATCAGGTTATATTTATTGATGAAAGAATGCAACTGTTGTTTAGTCTTAAAATTTAATATTTTGTTCATTTTGGGACTGCAAATTTTGATATCCTATTGGACAGTTTTAAATTCTTCAAGCTTTAGTTATAGTTTCATGCAGAATACATCAATATACCAATATTGCAATCATTCTGCCTCGTTATGGAAAGGCAGGTGCAGTCTTTTGAGAGCAGTTTGTTGGAGTGATTGACCGGACACAGGGATGTATTGAAGAAAGAAAGCGACTGTGATGTGGTAGGCCTTCTGCACTGTCATTAGTTGGGCATTAACTCCCTCCCCTTAAAACCCCCCTTAGTAATGACGGGGCATAAGACGGAGTTAGGGAGGGGGTGAATAATATAGGCGAGATTGAGAGGGTAAGACCACAGCACCTGCCCAGGGTCAGTACCTCACCCCAGGAGGCCCTAACTACTGTCGTTTTGGCTGTCCACTGCTTTTGCTTGACAGACCTGGTCCCTCTGTCACTGGCAAAAGGTATATATTAAAATATAAAGAAAGAGACGTGTAGTTAAAGTCCAGTCAGCAGTGCTAGCTATTTTTTTTCCCCTGTCAGCGCATTAGAAAAGATAAATAAAAACAACTATTTTCGCATTTTTACACATTACTCTGATCTGTTTTTGAAGTGTCTGGAGGGAACAAAACTTTTATCAATTTTAACAACACATGTATTGATTAAGTAAGTGCCCACACCTTTCATAGTCTTGCATCTCGTACAATGCAAAGCTATTGAATGTTTATGAATGGGAAAACAGCACTGAATTAAATCCAACACTATAAAATATAACCAACTAAAATTACATTGATATTTGTGAGTTTTCCTTACAACACAATACTATTAACTCTGCTTCTATAAAAGTATTTTTTAATGTTTTAGGGCTGGTTGGTGTGTGAAGACCAAGCTTGCCAAAACCGAACCAGACGCCTCCCCATCGCCTTCTCCCGCCATGGACCAATCTGCCCTGCCTGCACACGAGCTACGCTAAGACCAGAGGTAACCCACCATACAGTGCTCTTGACTCACCTTTCCTGCTTTTATTACATTTTATAAGTATTAACGTAACACAACAGTTTAGGGGCCACTTATTTATGGCTAACAAGTAGTAAAAGGCATATTAAGTAGTTAATTAGATCTTTGTTGGTGTTTAAAGAGTACTTAAATGGCAAATGATCACCGTTTTACATATAGCTTTTCCACCTTCAAGGCACTCAAAGCGCTTTACATCAAGGAACCACTCACACTTTCACACACAGGCACTGGGGGCAAGGTGGGTTAAGTGTCTTGCCCAAGGACACAATGACTGTATTCATTTATGGAAGCTGGAATTGCACAGCCAACCTGTGGGTCAGTGGATCTGACCTCTCTACCAATGATGTTTATATCAAGACTGGGATTCGAACCTCCAACCTTCAGATCAGTGGACAATCAGTCTACCAGTTGAGTTACTGTCGACCCTTTTATATGACTTAAACAAATCAGTCAACATTTTTCCATTAATCATGTTTTTAATCGTCATATGAATTTTACTGGATCTTAAAAAGCATTAATACCTGCTTTCTAAACCTATCTTATCTGAATAACATACCAATTACAACTTAGTTAGCTATTTAAATGTTTTCCCTAAAATAAAGTGTTAACGTGTCATCTTCAATGTGCCAGAACTAAGCAATTGTTAACTTTTTTGAACAGAACCATGAACCATTTCAAACCAGGTTTGAACAAACTAAACCAAGGTTAAACTCCGACTTAAATGAGACTAAATATGTCTTAAGCCAGATATAAAACTGTTTTCTCTAAATTAAATGATCATTAAAGTCTTTTCATTGCCATATTGTATTTAAGGGCCATTGATGGACATAACTGTACCTCTGAAGAAAGACAAACACATAGTTGTCAAAAAGGATCACATTGTTACTACACATGCAAACATCTCTCTAGATTTTGTCCAGGTGATGGTGCTATGGAGCTGGTCTACCATATATAATCTCATCAGTGTCACATTTCAGTCTATGCATTTCCAGCCGTGTTCTTCTTCATTGTTTTCTGATTGTCTCTGAACTCATGTGCGACTTGGAGCGCACCTTATGGACGCTAAGAGCTGGGTGGTAGTTTAGCCATTAAAAGCATCTGTCTGTCTCATGCTGGTAGCCCACTTACCAACACTTTGTTAGCTTGACCACTGGATTTAAAAGAAACACTCTCCCTTTCAATTTGACCATGATGTTTCAATCTAGTTTTTGTCCCCTCTGTCCCGTTTCTCACCATTTCTGTCTCAGTCCTCGCCTTAATTCCCTGTTGTCATTTTTTATCTAACATGTCTCTTGTTGCCTGCCCCATCCCAGTTTCTTTGCTGTGTCTGGCTCTGTGGCGACAGGTTGTAAACCAGAGAACCAATTTTTGCTGTCACTGTAGCCACTTAGGCGCCCATCGCTGCGTCGGAGGGCCGTGGCACTTTATACCGCAGCTGAATAAAACATTTAACTCTCGCAGCTTATTCATGCTCCTTCCTCGGCCCCAAAACCTGTTTCTAACGAGGGCTCAACCAACTCTACAACCTACAACCTTTTGAGTAGATTTATAATTGGAAATCAGTTATGTCAATTAACTGAAGTTTATTTTTGGACATTTCTGGCCCGTGCCCAGTTCCCGATGAAATCTGTCAGCGAGTGGTTACTGGTTAGCAAAGTAAAAGTTTTTTGTTTTGTTTTGGATTTTTTCGTGTTTTAATTTTAACTTTGGATACATTTAGTCTTTAGTCTTTAGTCTGTTTTGCAATTTTACTTTTCTGTTAATGTGTTTAGTTTTATGTGTTTACAATATATTATAGTCAATCCAATATTTCTATGGACAGTAGTTTGTACAGTTATCTGTTCACCCCCAGAACATAATTCTTTTGGAAAATGGTTTAATATGTGTGTCAACTAGTGGATGATGACACAAATGAACCATGGTGTATGTTCATCATACTTCATACAGAGGTTTTGAGAATTTTTATTTATTTATTTATTTATTTTTACTGTCTTTGCGATTAGACTTTACTTTTTTATAGTGCTGTTATAATATCCTAGAGCTGGGTCCCTATAACAGCAAAGAACAAATTCATGTTAGTTTTCTTTTTTGAGAGTGGAATTTTCCAATAAGTTTAAATTCTGTATAAGTCTAAGCATTTATGACACTGGATCTAACTCTAGCAAGAAAAGCAATTGCTATTTATGACCTTGAATAAGAAATGTAAACTCCAAATGATCACTGACTTGACCTCTGACCTCTCTTTAAAGCAAACATGCGTTGATTTCAGGGATCAAGTATTGTGCGATTCATATTAGGACGTGTCTGGAGCGAGCTGATGCTTGGAGATTAATAGCCCAGCAGCTAACATATTAAATTGCTGCCAATTATGCAAAGTACTTAAGAGGCTATTCATGGCTGTTTGAGCTGCGGCTGTAGACCATGCTCAACAACTGAGAAGAATGGTAAGGCATTCAACAGTCATTACTCAGGATGTTCAATTATTTCCTGAATTTCTATGTAATGTTGTGTATGTGTCACGAGTCAGCAGCCATACTACCACTTTGTTTCGGCTGTACTTGTTAGCAACAGAGTTTTTGTGAAGAATCTCCCTCCATATTTCTGTGGTACATTGCGCTGTATTCACTGTCTCTGTGGTTGGTGTCTCGTCCTCTCTTCCACTCCTCTCTCTCCCTTTCTCCCGCACTCCCTCTCTCCTTCTCCCGTTGGACACAGTTTCGGAGCGTGATCTGATCTCCATGTAATGGGAGAGTAATAGGCACTCTGTCTTGATTGGTTGGTAATTTGGGGGAGTTATGCACAGGTGCAATTTGTAATATTTTCAGTAAATTAAATTTCTTTCTCTTCCTCTCCTCTCACACTTTCTTCTCCCTATGCAGCGCTTAACTCAAATGGGCTTTTTTGCTCGCCCTGCTTCAGATCTGTGTTCTGACTTTCCTTTTCTTAGCCTTTCATTCAGCCTCTCTCCTCCTGCTCCATTCTTTTATTTTCCTCCAGTCCCTCCTTAGCTCTTACACTGCCTCACTTTTCCTCTCCCTCTCGCCCTCCCTCCCTGTCTCTCTCTCCTTTTCTCCCCTCGTTTTATTGATGTACGCTCAGGCGCCCATTAGAGCTCCCTTTTTCCCTCTAGTGGAAATTGCAGCATGTTAATTTTCACACAAATTACGGCAATAGCAGGTATCTCTATTTGATACATTATAGCGGGAGCAATCAGAGATAATTGAGTGCCTTTCAGAGGGAGACGGCTGCATTCACTGCCGGCTCAAAGCTGCCCCATTATCGCCTAATCGCTCTTTAAACACTGAATTTTGCCGAACAAAAATTCTTGTCATAATTTTGCTTAAGTGTATTTGGAAATCACAGTCCTTTGAGCGAGGATAATTGAAATCAAATCCCTTTCACTGGAGCTGACATTTCTACATTTCCCCCCAATTGAAATTAATTTCAAAAATTGAGCATGAATATCTTCAAATAGCAGGCAATTATGCCTTTCAATGGGGAGAAATTACCGGTGCTGAATCGTTGGAGGCTTGCGGGCGAGAGCACCAGTTAAATGCCTTTGTTTCCCGCCGTGTTTGCCTAGTAAAGATTTACATATATTGACTCATTATGGTGTCTTGTGAAGCTGATCGGCGTGACTACCACAACCGGCAATAACGCTCATCGCATCTAAAAAGCTCAAGAGTTTTAGAGCCTCGTGGCCTCACAGCTGAGGAAAAATGTATGTTTGTTTCTCTCCCTCCCTTCCTCCCTCCCTCTCTGTCTGCAGCTGCACTTGTGTGAACATTGTAAATCCACTATTTACAACGCATGTTTGTAGCAGAGCTGTGCAAGAGCAGCTTTATCCAGGCCTTGTGTCATCTGCCAGGCTTCTGGGCCATGTCAAGTAATTAACTAGTTCATCGTGCCCACTTTCCATCCACATTGTCCCATTACCTGGCCAATAAAGAGTGCAGAACCCCCATGGAGGTTAGCGGTGATTTGTCTCTGAGGAAGTCCTGAGTGCAGGCTTTATTGTATGAGTCATTTGAGGTGGTTCTCTGTGATTTGAATCAATTTGTATCATTTAGCTCTTTTCCTTTTATTCTATACATCTTGGCTCTATTGTTTGGTCACTTGCAGGATGTCATGTCTTATTCTTCCTTTTGCTGTAACTGGTTGTAGAAGCAGGACCTACGTGCGTGTCACGGGGAGTCATTCGGGGAAAAGGGAGGCAAAGGGGGTACGAGGTGGGGGCTGGGGTGGCTCTGTGCTCCCGGGAGAGAGGCAATTTCACAGCTGGTTTGCTCCTTAGGCAGTCAGGCTGAAAATGCTGCAGATTTGTGGAGCAAATTGAAATGGTGTCAGTGCAGGAACAAAGCGGCGAGCTGAATGACGAGGTGGGCGTGCGTGCATGTGTGTGTTTGAGAGCACTGAGGTGGGGTTGAGGGGCTCTAAATTCAATAACAACCCTGTAACATTTTAGCCACGCCTTTCTGACACCTGTCAGTCATTTA
The DNA here is from genome assembly GCA_019594935.1 of Periophthalmus modestus. Taxonomy (NCBI): domain Eukaryota; kingdom Metazoa; phylum Chordata; class Actinopteri; order Gobiiformes; family Gobiidae; genus Periophthalmus; species Periophthalmus modestus. The sequence continues at coordinate 25,027,783 of JAIEZT010000021.1, read as the reverse complement.
GCACACACCTTAAGGCCCGCCCACAATCAGCATTACATTGTAAGGGTGTGTTCTGTGCGCTCATGTCCTGTGCTCTCTTTTCAAGAGGACAGAGTGGTGTGCAATGTTTGCGCCGACCGAGCTTGTTCAACCTTGGCAACCGTAACCGTGGCTCCATTATGGGATGTGCATGGTTTGGTTGTTGACGAGGCAGTGCATCAGCGGTCAACAGCTGTGTGTGCCATGTGGGCAGCAATACACGTCCATTAAACAGACATTCACACATCACATGGTTTGCGTTTAGCTGCATTAGATACTCTTGCCACTTGATTATGCCACAGCAGTAAAAACTGAAATTACAATTACCCACACGTCGGATTGGCAGGTATAATGGGCACACACAGAGCCGCGCACACACATGAATTGTCATGGGATTCTTCCTGGTGGTAATAATAATGCACTCAGCGCACACCTGATGGCAGTGTGGGGTCGGGGCTTAGCGTGCCCTCTCCAGTGTAGCGGGGAAATGACGAGCCAATAACTGCAATTAAACATGCAGTATAATGGCTAATCAAATTGACAGCCTCGACTGTTCGCATGCCTCTCTCACAATGCCTTATCACAACAAACTATTATGAGGGAGGGTGTTTCAGGCCTGATCCCCTTTTGCTTTCTCTCTTTCTGTATCTCACCGTCTCCTCTCTACATCTGAAGCCTCTGCTTGTTTTTCATGTTGTTTTATTCCTCCTTCCCTCCCATCACTCCCTCATTCAGCGTCTCTGTGCCTCTTGCTGAAGCAGGCTGTTGTGTAGCTTCACTTAATTGCAGAGGAGATTAACAAAGCAGCCAAATTTGTTTCTTTTGGCATTAACACTACAAGGAGAAGGAGAGTAGCTCTGGCTGTACAGATCAGTACACATTATTTAAAATGACTTGCAGATATATGTTAATTGAGATCTGAGGACAATGTATTATGTTCGATTAGGCAACATTGCAGCATTCAAAATACCTGGTCTATTTTTTCCCCCCCCATTTTTCAAAACATACACATCACTTTCTTCATCTCTGACAACAGTAGTATTCCTCCATATATCATGTGACTTCTTATTACATAGCACCCGTCCCTTGTTGATATCAAACCCATAATGTTGACTTATATTTTCTCATTTGTGTTTTCTCTGCAGTACTCGGAGAAGGCCCTGTACAACCAGCTGTGCTTCTACAGATTCATCTTTGACTGGGAACATGCAGTCAATAAAGTACTGCCTTCTGATGACAAAAGTAAGGATCTGATTAACTACTGGTATTACAAAAGCTATTTTTTAACTTAACAAAGTTGCACTGTTTATCAAAAAGTTTCAAATAAATGTAGTGCAATTTCTTGTATAATTTTTCAGAAATTGCCCTTTTTAGAAAAAATCTTATTTTATTTTCTCTTTGTGCTGCTCTTGATTTTCTCATTATTCTTCAGTACCGCCTTTAGAAGTAAAATCAAGTTACTACAACAGTTATTGAAGTTTGAATTTTGATGTCCTAACAATGCTTCTGCACAAATACACATACAACATAGCATTAGCAATCAATGGCACAACGTAAACCCTTTACCCAGGCTGCACTTAAAATATTCCGGCCTGATGTGATACACACATCCACACAGGAGCAGTGGATATGGGTAGGGGGGTTAAGGACATTCAGCTCCTCGAGTCGACAGCCCTAATTTAGGAGACGGATTCAATCAACCACACATACAGAATGCAAAATGCTCCAATCACTGCAGAACGACGGAGAGGGCCCTCCACCACTCTGCTGCTACCCCTGTCCTCACTGTCCATCGCTGTGGCTCTCTCCGCTCCCTCTCTCTCCTTTCTCTCTCTCTCTGCCTCTCTTAGACAGGCACTCGTTTGGCTGTGTTGATTGAAAACAGGTTTTAGATTTGGGGAAATGATAGGGGGAGTAATGGGCGCGCTGACGAAAGGATAGCCCTTCTCCTATAATGGGACATGGAGCGTATATTTCCCCCCTTGGACTCAAATAGACGCTACTCCAGCTCTCTGGGTGCGCTCAGTAGGCGTCAGCCACAAGGCCTCTTTACCCATAGTTCTCCCTGATTGATGTCACTTGATTAGAAAGGGCTGCTAGGCTGAGCGATTTATTTATTTGATTAAATATTTATGTATGTATGTTATTTATGTATGTATGCCTCTGAATGCTGCAGAGTAGCCAGTGAGAGGCAGGGCTCGAGTGAGACAGCAGAGGTAAATATAATGTGTAATCAACAGATGACCACTCAGGAGATGGAGGCACTGGCCGATGTGGGCTGGGAAGAGTACTAACATGATTATAGCCTCCTTTTTCTGTTGTTTTTTATTTCTGTCTTTGCCCACATGTAAGAAATCATCACCAATCAATTCCTGAGTCCTCTTTCTTTATGTTCCTTTCTTTGTGCTGGGTTTGATCTGCCTTTGCCTTTCCTAGCTCGCTCTCATTTTGTCTTTCACAATACGCTACAGCACAATACAGTTCAATCTTTGCAGTTGTATGGCCCTTAATGTGTTATTGTGCTTACATCTTGCACCATATAGATCTGTACACATGGTTTGGGCAGTTTGTTCTTTAACAAGAAAACAACATTGTTGTGCACACGATTAGTAATACAACTTTGTGCTGTTCACAGGGCAACTTTTGAGGAAGAAGCTGGTTTTCTATTACCAAGTTAGGCATGTGTACAGACTAAGTTTAAGTTTGTGTTCAACAAGTACGTGAATGAATGATATGAGTCAACATAGTGGTATATAGTGGCAATGGTCCAATGAGATTCATCTGGTCTTCTGTTCATGTATTTTAATAGATTTTTTTTTCTAAATCAAGGTTGAGTTTGTTTTCATACCTGGCCGTTTTGACTGCTCACTAGCGGTCTTCCTCAGAGTGATCACGTGATGTTGCTGTGATGTGTCCGGTCACAGCAGCTGAGGAAGAGCAGTCGAAACGGTCAGGCATGAAAACACACTAAACCTTGGTCTGAAAAAAATAATCTATTCAAATCCAACTATCACAAAGTTAGTCTGGCATATTAAGACTAAAGTAATTTTGTTTGTGGCAACATTTTGATACAGACAGGCCATGCTCTGATCAGGTTTAACTGTGTCTAGCTCATAGACTGTATAAAGTGGACTAAGGGAGTGTGATGTCACCCATAACGCTCCAGTCAAATGAAACTCATCGAGGCTAGTAGTTATAGGGGCAAATTTGGAGCAGAGTTCCACATTTGGAATTTCGACTGCGAGTTTCATAGCAACCAAATAGCCAATCCAGAGCGAGGTGGTTGAAGGTAACGCCCCTTTCCACCCGCACCGCTGGCTTGGCAACGCTGTCAATCAAGCCTTTTGCTAATGCTAATGGGAGCAGCCTCCGGAAAAGAAAGTGCCTGATTTGCCTCTTATTAATGTCCATATCTTGATTCACAAAGAAGATGGCAAAATAAAAACGCCAAAATCATGTAGAGTGGGTTAATACGAACATTTTAAGACCAAAATGACAACCCTTACAGTAACAGTTAGAGAGAGGGGTGACAAAAAAAAGTGAATTTGAGCCGGAAGCACGCCCATGCTCACTTCCCATTTGGAACACTGCGGCTAGCAGGTTAGCTTTGTCCATTTATATATAGTCTATGGTCTAGCTTTGTTTAGCATTGTTTGGGGCTCTCACATACCACTGTCTGTGAGATATGATTTATATAACCAACAGACTCTTGAACATGCTTTTCACAAATGGCCATGGATAAATGTATGTGTATAGGCGCACGCTGCTATAAAACATAGGTTTAAGGAGTTATCCCTCCATCCTGGGGCAGTAATACCCCATATTACTGCATTACACACCCAGGGGCCACAGTGCTCCGATTACAGGGAAGAGACACACAATCCTTTACACCCTCCTTCTCTCTGTTGCTTGTTTGTGCTCGGAGTGTGACTGAAGGTCTCAGCATTATCTTCATATAATGCACCTACAACGATTTATGAGCACTAGCTTAACTCAATACTGTTGTATTTCTGGTAGAGACATTCAAACGGTGTTCAAGTTGGACTAAAAGTATCTAATTCCTCTATTGTTACCATGAACTACTGTAAGTGCTTCAATGAGCCACAGATTTGTACTGAATGATGGCTTCTCTGTTACAGTCAGTATGGGAACAACTGTGTGTCCCCAGGGAGAAGTTGGTTTGAAGAGGTCTAGTGGTGTTTGCAGTAGTAATGCACCAATATAGGTTTCTCAGTTTCGATACTATAGCTTTAAGGATCTGGTGATACCGGTGTAGAGACTAAAAACATATTATTTCTGTTTAAAGGAATTAAATGCTAAGACAAACTGGTCCAGGTGTGTTATGTAGCTGTTATTGATCCCTCAGGAAACTGCAGAACAACTTTGAACAAATAAAAATTCAAACATTATGAGACTTTCTTGGCCGACTACAACCAGTAAATATTCTTATTACATCAGTTTATATGTCCAGCCATGATATCGACTGAACTGATATTTGGAAGCTGATATTCGATCCAGCCAATATTTCAGTATTCTCCCAATATTTGATACCAATATTGTATCGGTGCATTCTTATTTTGTAGGCCAGACTGGTTCAAGCAAAAGCATTTTTTTTTAACTTGTACTTGCAAGCAAAGAACATAAACACCTGCAAACAAATGCCCTGTGAACCTGTAGATCAGATGGAGGTTTTGTCCTGAATAGTGCTGCAAGATTATGAAATTGCAATTTGAATGGACACAATTCGCAAAGACTGCAGTATAAGTACCATTATTTCTTTCACAAACAACATAATGTCTTATTCTGCATAAAACGCTAACCCTGTGTTTTAGATCTGTACAAACATGTTCTGAAATAGTCATTTCTACAGGACTCTTTTTGTTAAAACATTAATCGCAAATCTAATCGCACTCAGAATCCTTATCAGAAAAAAACATAACTAGGTTTTATATAAAGGCAGTAAAAGTGACAACAGAATTTAAATACAATATGGCCGACTTCCTATTCATCATTGGGCAGTGTTTCAATTCATCTGTTCTGAATTTCATGAGCCTACTCCAAAATTTGCCTGTTCCCACTCCCAATGGGGCCCAATTTGTGGTTGCGGTGTTGAATTGGTACGTGTTGGGCATTGTCATAATTTTATCAAATTTTTTGCCAGGCCGGTCGATCCTATACTCCGATGTGAGACTTTTCATCGATGTTAAGGGGATCAAAAACGCAATTATTTGGGGGAAGAATAAGAATAAACCGATCAGGAACAGTGCCCCTCACTAGTTACTTTGCTCTTGGCTCAGGCCAGTTAGATTGTAGGAGCCATTTTGACTTTTATTTGTGTACCTCCAACCTCTATGGGGCACTGTATTTTAAATATGGAGTGGAAACCCCAGGTATAAACGGGGCAAGAAATTGGTGTCAGGGGTTAGAAGATGCAGAGGCATATGATTTTTCACCATGTCTGCAGATGGTGCACTGTGTTGTGGCAAAGGTGAGCCAAATAAATTAAGTTTAACTACTAAGCGCTGGACTCTTTTTGGTGCTTTGGAAGACATGCGCCCTTAAAGACTTCTGTACACCTTCAACCAGTAGTGGCTGTTTGCACAGGGCAAATTAGCCTCTATATAGATATTTTTCCCAAATCATGCAGCCGTTGTCCTGAAGCAATGGGATAGACCCACTTATTTCAATGCAATCAAACAAAAAAGCTACTCCAGCGGGAGAGTAAACTTGACATTTTGATCTTGTGGCACAAGATCTTGTCACATTTCTAATTTACACCGTATAGAATTGCACTTAAAGAAGACCTACTGTGCTCGTGTCTGCTCTATAGTTATAATCTATGACACCTGTGGATCATTGTTACAGTTTGCACATTTTAAATCTCAGTATTCATCTAAACCTACTTAATAAAAGAAACAAGTCTGCTGACTTCTGCTTTACAAAACTGCGTTGCCCAAGTAGCCGATGTTGCCGTAAACTTCAAAACAACAAAGAGCCGTGTAGCTGTGGGCCGGCGTATGCCACTGGTGGTCAGAACGAGGGTTGATCGGCAATATGGCATCTTGAAAATAAGCAGTTGAAGATTGCTCAAACATGCATGAATCACTTCAAAAACAAGAGGGCATATGAGAAGGAGAAACAACTATAACATGGTTAAAAGCTCTGAAAAGTCAATTTTGCATAATAGGTCTGCTTTAAATGCACTTCATCAAAGAGTGATACTACAGAAGGATTAAGGTAAATCCCTCAGTCGTCCAGGTATGATCCATAGCAAAGGGAAATTCCTATAGATTTTTTTTTCTTTTGCTAAAGTAAAGGGTGATATCAGCTATTTATGAAATGAGCAGAATTGCAGAATGGCAGACATCGATATAAATATATACTTATAGCTTATTAAAGAGAAATAATGTTACATAAAAGACCTGTGAGTCACTGTGTCTGCATTTGCATTTGTGACCGCTAGTCTAATGCACATTGCATTTTTGTAGCTGATTGCTGTGAGTAAAACATGGAGGTAATTGCATCCCCTGCAGGAGATCTCTAATAGTTTATACACACAGCCACACATTCTGGCACTATGAAAAACATGCTGTCCATTCCTGAGCTAGAACATCCCATATCAATGACTTTCAAATCATTTCATGTCAGTTTTCATCGTCCTGTTTCCCTCATTTTGCATGTGCTGTGCTGCCTCCTCCATCGTCACCGTCCCAAAGACCGGCTTCTGTGTTGAGTGTGGGCAGTATGATTGCGTGTGTGAGCAATAATGTAATTTTGCCGCATTGATAAAATATAAATTGTCCTTGAGCTGCGCTTTTCTAATGATCCATTTACCGACAGCCTCCCTGCCATCTCGCTGCTCTGTGCATTTGCACCTCTCCATCCCTCCCACACTTCTCCTTCTTCCCCTTTTCTTCTCTTCCTCCATCTCTCTCTCTCCTCTCCATTTTCTACCTTCCCCTCCCACTCTGCCGCCGATACAAAGCGGGGTGGCAAAATCTGCGGGTACGATTGTCAAATCAATTATTCATTCTGTGCAATTACACTCACACAAAGAAGTTTCCCTGTGCTCCGAGTGGTGATTAAATTAACTGCTATTCCAGCTGCCCGTCGCCACCAGCCTAATAGAATATTCATGTAGACGGCCGACGGAATGGCCGATCTCCATTAACTTCATCATGCTCACTTAATTACAGGCTTGTTATTGTATTTACACCTAGTTAGAGCGTGCAGAGCCCCCATCTACTCGTGCCCGGCTTCGGCAGAGTGTGCACGAGTGTGTGACAACACCTAGTTAGAGCTGAGATAACCCCTGATACTCCACTACATGTGGATGTGTGTGGATCGGATGGAGATGGAGGTCCATTATATCATTAGTAGGACAGTTTGTGTGGTTTAACTCTGTATATGAGAGTTTCATCACTGTTTTTAAATTGCTCATACTTGGCCTTCTTAAACAACACTATTTCTATTCTTCCGCCTTTTGTCTCCAGAGAATATAAATTGTATATTTGGACCATAGTCCAGACTGACAGATGCAAGGTTTGCATTTAGAATTCGATTTTAGAGCTATGACCTCCCTGACTGCAGGATTTATGGAGGTGTATAAGTAAAGGACGAGAGCATACATATTATACATAACGCATTACTGATCTTGTTGTCTTTTATGTTTTATACATTCCTAATGGTTTCATATTTGTGTTGTACTTAAAGGTGTGCTCTGCTGACATTCCATAAGTCATCCTCGTTCCTTAATCTGTTCTTCTCGTTCTCCTCCTGGCCTTCCCAAACCCCATCCCTGATCCTCCGGCCACCCTGCCTGGCTCTTTAAGGGAGGCTATTTATTTGAACTGCACTCCCCGCTGTGCTCTGAGTTGCGGCGAGGTCTCCCGCTCTTTCTTTTGGTCTCTGTGACTCTTAAATCATTCTTTTATCTGTTCGCCACACAGTGATTGAGGTGGAAAGGAGAAGGAGTGATGGAGAAAGAAAGATGGAGGAGGGGGGGCAAATTATTTTCTCCTACCTTTCAGAAAAGATGACATGATTGCTTTCGCTTGATCATGCATCATCGCGCCTTTCTATTCGCCCAGATAAATAGACTAGTTTGTCTGTGCCTTCCTTCCTCCCATGTCCCCCGTTCTCCCTCCCTGTCCCCGCCAACGCCTGGATTATCTGGTAATAATGGCTGCTGCTGCTAAAGTCAACCACACCATCGGGCTTGCATGTATCATTACGGTTTGTCACATGTTTTGGAGTGAATGAGTTAGACAGGGCTTTCACACTGTTTAACTGCTCTTACCGTCTCTATGGGTCTATGTATATAACCTTTGTTCCCTTTGCTAAGGTGGTGTTTTTCCAGCAGACACTAATGTAGGATACAGGAAGAAAATGCACAGTATTCAGGAAGATGGTAGATGGCGTGCTTAACAAACCATGTGGACCTTAATTGGTTTGTGTAAGTGCAGGAGGGACGTTTAATGAGTAAAATTTGCCGTTATATCTTTTCAATAAAACACACTTTAGTTTCCACTACATTTGATATGTTGTGCCTACATCATTAGGTACATTATAACGCGCTGACCTTGTAAGAACCTGAAGTAATCTGAACCCTCTAACTAAACTCTACGTACATTGTATTTATATGTTATAGGTTATTAAACAGTGTGTTACATTGTAATAAGAAAGTACAATGCATAAGATGTTGGGTAAAAGAAAGTGTTACCCAAGATATTTCATCAGAGATATTTCCACTTTTTAGGGCATGGTCATAACGCTTTAGATTAGGGAACCTCACCCATTCGCACACACATTCATACATCAGCACACACAGACACAGATGGTGAAGAGGGTTAAGTGTCTTGCCCAAGGACACAACAGCATTCATCTGAGAGCTAGAATTGCACAGCCAACCTGTGGGTCAGTGGATCTGACTGCTCAACCGATGATGTTTATGTTGAGCGCAGGATTTGAACCACTGACCTTCAAATCGGTGCACACTCTACCAACCGAATTACTGAGCTACCTTAGATTTCCACTTTTTAAAATCTCCAGCAGAGACTGATATTTGGTTTGGCCTAACCAGCTATATATATAAAGGTTTATTTGTACACTTTAATGTACAATGGCGTACAACAAAAATGCAACATTATGTTTATATGGACATTGGCCATGAAAAAAAATATCAGACGATCCCTGCATTACCTTTGTATCAGCCCTAAACCCTGAGAGGGCATCCAGTATAAACCATTTTCTACATATATTGTTTTGTCCTCTGAATAAGCTTTATCTTCAGTCAGATCAAGTCCAACTCTATTCTACCCTTGCTATTTTCACCACAATGCCATTTAGAGTCAATACACCATTATTCCCAGTGTATCTTACAGTCTTGAGCTGAGTTATTACTTGATTTCATGATACTTTGCCTACACTTGTGTCTCCTTATAATGTTGTAAAGATCTGGTTTGGCAGAAAAGCAGCTCCGGTCTTCACTGTGGCGTCATTGTGGCCCACCTGAGGGGATAACAGGGGGGCAGATATTGACTTCATGCTCTTGTTGGTCTTCTCGATCAATCCCCTGATACTTTGTGTGCATGTGTTCATCATCGATCCATCAGTTCAATTCTGTCACCAGTCACAGCGCTCAGTGATAACATTACTGATGACACTACAGCCGGCAGTACAAGTTACAGGCAGTTACAGATAAAACTGCATTTGGTGGTAATGTTTAGCTGCTGTTAGCCACTTTAGCGCATGGCTAATAATACAGATTAGGTAAAGTGAAGTAAAAGCGTGATCTGCAACACTAGCAAAAGGGTTTTTTTCCCCATTCTAAAAATGGCTGTAGACTTTTGGAAGCATAATGTTTTTGATAGTAGTTTTACCAACAGGTAAGTTGTATTTTTGCCATTTTTGGTTTGTTGTTAAAAAGATTATAAGACTAACTTATTCTTTGGTGATGGTCCAGATTCTGTTCCTTGCCAAGATGGCTCTAAAGCACTAACACACTTGTCCTGCATAGATAGGTCCTGGTTGAGTTAGATCAGGATTATACAAGCCTCAAATGTAGGACAATACAAGATTACTCAAACGGGTATGAATAAATTTAAATACAATTTTGATAAGGTCATGGTCGGGGAACACCATTATGGCATGGTTAAAAGCTGTTAACGTTATATAATGTATCCAGTTTAATAACTTGTGTGTTTTTAGGTCTCGTCAACCGCTTCAAAGGAGAGAAAGAAGTGTATCGAAAGCTTAAAGAAGTCCCAGACAAGGCTTTGGCGATCAGCGGCTACTCCGAGATCAACTTATCCAAACTCTTCCAGGCCTTTTCTTTCCTCAAATAAACCCACAACATAATATACCACATCAGAGACCAACCTCTACACCATTTTATCAGATTGCACCTGCTTTGTCTCCCATTTTAGGGTCATTTTAGGCGTTTGACCCCTGGACCCTCTCCAGCCAACTGCCCTATACATAATAGCTTTGGTATAGGACTTCAAATCCAATCACAATCGTCCACCCTTTGACATAGACACCGCCTGCAAACTCTTGACTTGACCCCATCACTTGCTATGGTAGGGAGGGGGAAGGGGGGCAGCAATCAAACCTAAATGGCCCTAGCTATTGTGTGCATGTGTGTGTGGGTAAAAATGACTTATCATTGCTAGCAGCCAGTGTACTCCAAAAAGCCACTAATTAGCCAATGATAGTGACCCGGGCGACTAGGACCAAGCGAATGCCCGCAGCGAATGGGACACTTGTTCTGATTACTACCATTCATCCCTGGTGTGCAGCAGTGTGCCTGACTGCTAGTGTGTATGGGAAAGGGGAGAGGAGGATGCTGGGAAGGAATGGGGCGGGCATGACCACGGACCACGCGCACTAAACTAAAGCTATTGTATCAAACACCTGATCTTGTTTAACTGTTTTTCATACTTCTTCTTTTAAACAATGATTATTTTTGTAACTGTGGACAGTTTATAGTATTTTTGTGTTTAACAATGAAATATTTGATACTGGTATTATGATAACATTTTGATGCTCAATAAAATGCTGATTAAGTTTGTTAAGTTTGTGTCCTTGTACTTGGATTTTAAATAGCTTTAAAAACATTGCTACAAGCAGACCTACAAAATGTTAAAACACTCTATTTTTATATACTTTTTTTAACTTCTCATGATCACAACAGGCCCAAACATGACCGAAGATGTGATGAGTAGATATTTCAGTTTCACAAATGCATATTTTAAGTTGACAGCAAAAGGAATGCTCATAACTTGTTCTAATTTTGTGTTTGTGTTAGGCTATGATTTTAATGTTTGCTATCCTAGTTGTAGAATGCGCTTTCATAATTATTCCCGTTTTGCTCTTCAAACTGAGCTAGAACATACTAGACATGGGTCAATATTGAAATTTTGTGTGACGGTTATCACGGCCAAAATAATTATGATTAACAATTATATCACGATAATGATTAAAGTTCTTATGGATATGAATAATTATAACTTTAACAGAGAATATTATGGATGAGCAGGGCTGTCGACTGAAATTTGGAGGCCTGGGACCATAAGCCTTTCATGGCCCCCCTGTAATACAAATTAATAGGGAGAGTTTCCAATTCTGGGCCCTTAAGACCCTGGGGCCCCGGACAACAGACCCCTTTGTCCCCCTCCGTTGACTCCACTGTGGATAAGTTGTTTTTTACTGCACATTCTGGTGATATAATGGCGATTATCTTTGTTTGCGATTCTCAAGATTATAGAAAATGTCCCATGAACGATTATTGTCAACCCTTTTTTATCACAATAAATGATATTATTATTTCTTGTCCCATCCCTAGAACATACTGGCAGCTTGTGAACTGATTTAGTGAAGTGTTTCTTTGTGTTGTTTTTTAATAGACCTATTGCAAACCTGGACTTGTTGAATCTTCCATGTAGGTTATGTGCTCATTTACTCATTGTTTATTCACACAGGCTGAATATAATGTGTTCCCAGAAGCCCGCCTCGTTGTGGTTAGATTGCGTAATTTCTTTAAAACACACTTATGGTTTGTGAAAGTCAATCAGTGCGGTTTTGTGACCACGTGACACAGTGAAACGGTCTTAATGTGTGATGTGGCAAACCATTTAAGCCCGCCTCAGCTCAGCGTGCAGCTATGTACAAAGCCTCTACGTATTTTTCTCCTTTTTGTTAATACAGTGGGGGATTTTTTACTCGTTCCTGCCGTGTGCATTTCCATAAACACTGCACGCCTCGCAAATCACTTCAAAACCACTGTAACTTGTGAAAGCAACCTTAAGTGGGCTGAACACTTACACCGTGATCCGCTATGCGCGATGGATAGTGCGCGCTGCGTGAGAGCCAGAGCCATTTACTCCTTATTGCTTCTAACTTTACATATTTATTAAATCATATCAACAGTGCATGGCTCCATCTTACTCTTTGCATCAATTTGTTTGGCAAAATTAATCAGTGGGGCTCTAATGGTGCGCTGTTTTGAAGTAAGTGCCTAGTTTTGTCCTCTTGGCTTGGACCAGTCAAATGGGAATTAATTCGACTCTGGTAAGCTAATAAGGTCGTACACGACGCTTTTATTTGCTGGTTTTAAGCTTTATTGCTCGTCGTTTTGACCAGCAATGGACAAGGTAGGCTTTGATGAGGGAATTAGTCGCCTATTCTGTCGCTGTTATTCATAGGGAGGTGTACCATACAAGTGCCAGAAAGGGGTGTCAAAAGGAGAGCCGGTCCTATTGCAAAGTGTCTCCCTTGTTGGAGTTGAATGGGCGGTTATGAGACGATAAACCGCTTAATACACTGAGCTAATTGGATGAGAGCAAGAGAGACGGAGGAATTAAGGGGCGAGCGGAGAGGGGCGCGCGGTGCCATGGCCTCGCTATTCAGGAATGGCGCGCCTGGAGGGGAGCGGCGAGGCTCGGGGTGTTCATCATCAAAGCGCCTTTTAGAGCGTCTCACTCCCGGGGCCTGAGTGAGCAGTGAGCCAGGCGGCTGTGTGGAGTGATTGGGCCTATTCTCTCAGGCGGCGGGACGCGCTGAGAGAAACGAGGCCCCGGTGAATCCAAATCACTGGCCAAATCACGTCCTGGACACAGCTGGACTTGGAAAGGCGAAGCGATGGTCATGATGAAAATGGTGCATTGGGAGAACATTACACCTGCGTTAACCTGTGAGGAGACGGTATTGTGAAACCCAATGCACCAGCACATTGTGTTACAAAACGGCGCCTGTGCAGCTTTTAAATGCCGCCAAATTTGCGTATTTGCGCATGATTGGGCAGTGTGGTTCTGTGCGCCAACATTGCACATATGCAGAGGAGCCTTTCATCCCTGGTCTGGGATAGTTTGAATGAAAAGGCACACATCCAACAAGTGTGACTTTATGGGTTCACACAGCCACTGAATTTCAATTTTCTCGCCTTTTTGCGCCTCAGAGAAAGTTTAAAGCCCGGCTCACAGCGGGCCATCCGCCTCCCAGCATTCCCTGGATATTAGGGACAAATTGGTTTGCTATTCATTAGTTATATTCACAATAAGATTAAAAACTCCCTCGAGCAATCTCATCAAAACCCTATACAAGTAAAGCACTTTCGCTTCACTGCTCTACAGAATAAAAACAACGTGGGGTTATGGCTGTGCATAACAATCTTTTCCTATGCGCCATGGTCCAAAGCTGAATTCAAACTATCCAAATTTATTCTCTAGTTTTCCTCATTTGCTCTATCTTGTGATTAACAGGTGTATAGACAATAATGATCTGTAATACCAAGCCTAATATGGAGGGGCAGGGTTGCGCACAAAAGCACTCACTTAAGAACGGAGACTAAATTAATCCTCAGAGTAATTTCACGCGATTTGCCCGGGCTCAAAGATGGGTCAAACGGGACAAGAAATACCATTGATTGCTGCAGTGGTCCCGCGCGTCTCTCTGCTGTGGTCCAATGGAAAAAGGGGAGATTTGGGGGAATTAACTCGACGAGGTGCGCGCGTGAAAGGCGTTTTTGATGAAGTGGTTTGTTACCTCATTAATGACAAAGGCGAAGCGCTTCCATCGACATGGCATTACAGATGTTAAGACCAATTTAGCGCCTTTAAAGGGCCTTGAAGGAAGTTTTGTGGCGGGTCCCCCAGATAAAGTGGGCGATCTAATTGAAAAGCCCTCTCTATTGTGCGTGCGCTTCACATGTTGGGGATTAGGTTCATGAATATGGTCAGTATTTTGTCAACTCCGCTGAAGAGGATTGACGCACGCAGGGCCACTGGATTACATTTGTCATTTGGGACCTAATACATGTTTTCTTACTGAGGTGGAATAATGTGCCACCATGTTGGCTTTATCCCTCACAGCTGCGCACAAGCATTTTTCAACAACCTGTTTCTTAAGCTTAACATTTTAGCTCACAACAGTAGGAGGAATCATATATTTGCTCATTGATTTAGGACAAAAACACAATTTCTTTATAACACCTTTTATTAATAGTTCTATTATAGCCTATTTCACATTTTCTCCTGGTTTAGGCCTAAAGCAATTTGAAATAATAAAATTTAACTCATTGAAGCAGTGTCCATTTATTCAAATTATTAAACCAGGAATTTTACAATCACTTAAGAAAAATCTGTCAGTCCCTCGGGGTAAGTATAGACATAAATAATGATCTAGAAACCTAATAATAATTCATAAACACAAGTGTAATTCTAGACAAGGGCGTCATTCATTGAACACTACATTGAGTGCAAGTGATCAAAACACGGTCTAGTTTAAATATACACGACCTTGTTTTGAAAATCATCTTTTTTTCTTCTATCTTTTCACAATATGTACATTTTCTCACACAGTCATGTCATCAGAGACAGATCTCTACTTGCACCCGTGTCCTGCAGCCAGTCTCAACCCAAACACTGCTGTATATGCAACAGGAAGGAAAGACTTCAGGTTTTGAAGGAGTGCAGTGTGTGTTGAGTTTGGCTCTTTGGACATGTGCGAGTGGAGAGGCTTGTAGAGAAGGCTACGGAAGGTATGGACAGTTTTTCCTTTGGTTCATGGGGGACCTCCTCCAACATGCCTTTATTAGGAGCAGACTGGCTCAGCCCACAGTAATGCATACAGATGAGGCCATTGCGTAAGTCCTGGTGTTTTGAGATTACTATTTTAAATGGGTTTTGGAAAATGTATGTATTCAAAGAAATTATTACAGAATTTAAAAAGAACATGGCCAGCTCAAATAATTGGAAAAATGTGGAAAAGCAAAAATAAATAAATACATAAATAAAGCCTGATTTAAAATTATATAAATCCATTACATACAGATTGAAAGAATTCATTTGCATTTAAAATATTTTGAAATGATGTGTATTAATTCGTGTTATACGTCTTTTATTTATGAGAATGTTCAAGACTGTGTAGTTTTTCCGGTTATGCCTGTATGAACAAAATTGAAATCAGGGCTGAAACATTATCCTATGCACTAAAATAGAGGCGGGCAATGGCGAAAGGGATAAATTAAGATTATAAAACTGTTTTATGATAAGCCTTGAATCTAAAATACATGAATGCTGAAAACGTTTCAATCTGTGTGTATTGAGCTAGACTTTAGTTTCACTTTGAATTGGATAAATGAATTCCACAAATAGGCAGCCTTCTTATTAAAAAGTGAGTTCATCGATGAGTGTTCTTATCAGACATCACTTAGCCAGTGCTCTCTCAAATTTGGTCGTGCTATTTTGTTGGGGGACATGAGGTAATTGGGACAGTGGAGCATCATGGGACAGCAGCCTCCAGAGGTATGAATGTGAGGGCAGGGTTTGGGGGGACAAGGGAGTCGCGGAAATAGGACAAGCCCGGGACAGGAGGCTAAGGCTGGGGTAGAGTGTTCAGCACACCTCCTTCCCTGTGGCTCCGGGCGGCAGGATGTTGAGCTGGGTGAGCTGTGCCGAGTGTTCCTTAGCCTTGAGTCGGAGAGCAGCGATACTGGAGGCCCGGCGGTCAGCTGCAGCCGAGGAAGAGGAGGAGGATGAAGAGGAGGGGTCTGGCAGCACCGGGCCTGTGTGGGGAGGGCTGTCGACAGGGGGGGCGGGCTGGCGGAGGAGAGCAGCCGCGGTGGAAGCACTGGTTAGGGGGCCCATACTGGAAAAGAGCCTGGAACACAAGCACAAGACTAAAAGTTAGAATTGTCTATATTTCCGTACTATTATGCACTGAAATATCAACATTACATTTTTTTTGTGACTTTTGTGATTTTTGCTTTATTATCAGCGGATAGAAAAGGTAGAGAGGGAGCCAGACAATGTGTGTTTTTGTTTTAATGTATTAATCAGTTGGTTACAAGTACAAAACATCACACAATCATGGATTCTTTGTCATAATTTTAATTCACAAATGTGTAATTACCAAACATGTTTTGTTTTCCAAAATTGGAGACTTTCAAACTTCATATTTGTGTTGATCTCGTTTTCAAATTATACTTCAAGCTACTTTATCACATTTCAAAAACCTGAGACACACAGTGGGTGGTTCCTGTATCTTTGCATTATTGTTCTAATTCGTGAAAAGCAAATCAAGGTTAATAACAACATAAGTATGAAATGAGGACCTAATTGTGTCGTGCAGTTTGCAGTGACAGTTTGCTCCTCACAGCTTCCCCTTTAAGATCACAGCTTTGGTTCATTTATTAGGGCATCTGACAGTGATTATACTCCACTGTGAATCATTAACAATATCACACATTTGTCAGACATGAGACGATTGTAGTACCATTTATTCTAGCAGTTGCTTAAGGAGCAATTCTTCCTTTTGTGAAAGCTTGACAATAGGGATACAATTTTATATCTTGTTGGGTTTCAGAAGACATCATCATAGCAGTCCTAATATGTAGTGTTCGTTCAGAGGGAGGCGTGCAAACTGTGCAAAATTACTGTCTTTACATTCTTATTTTAGTGTATAAATGTTTTAATTTGGAGATTTTACTTGTGGATATTCTGTCTGTGTGATCCCTCCATAGCAGCTGGACAAAAGTAGGTATTTCTTCATATGCTTGATTAAGGAATGCTGGCTCTGGGCTCTAGTTGTCCTGAGACTGAGCATCACACATCACACCACAATCTAGAAATCAAGCTATATTGTAATAGAAATAAAAGAAAATTTTACTTCTGTCAATGGATCATACTTGGACAACTGAGGGATTACGCAGATATATTGTAACTGATCATATTTCGCAGATTTACCTTCCAAACGTAGGTCCGATGAAGGCAGGATGGCGAAACATGGCGGCTGTCCCTAAGAACGTGCCCAGGCCCAGCGGTGTGGCGAGGGGTGGAGCGGCGCCATTGTGAGGCGGAGGGGCCAGTCCAGGGAAAGCAGCGGCCGCAGCAGCAGCGGCCGTCCAAGCAGACTCCAGGGCGGGGTGGGGGTGAGGAGGGAAGGGTCCGCCCTCCAGGTAGTGGCTCAGGGGGTGTCCTGCTGCCAGAGGCCCAGGGAAGGGGAGACCTGAGGGGTGGGCCTGTACACCTGCCTTCTCACGCTTCCTCCACTTGGCCCTGCGGTTCTGAAACCACACCTGAGAGAGAGATATGGGATACAATTAGTCATTCATGAAAACACAACAAAATGTCTTCAGCTGACAGGTGAACAAAATCATCTGAAGCCAGTGTGTATCTAAACCCACAGGCCTGCTTGCTATTCTGACACAAATTGCCTCTAACAAATGTGCAAAAATATTTAAAAAATGCTAATAATATCAATGAATACCCAAGGTTCGCCCATGATCCATGTTTTTGTTTAATATTCATAATTTACGCATTGGTACAACTCTCTGAATCTGGTTCTTTGGTCATGTCTGTGCCAAAACCCAAATGTCTCAACAGGTGATGCTCAAAGATTGCATGGACCCGCACAAACTTTATATGACTGAGAAGTTTCTTTCCAATCCACCACAAACGAGTGAGTGTTGTGCCAAAATAGTTGTCTAGTTCAGGTGGTGTCCAATAGGCGTAAAGTCAACGGTAATTACACGCACAGTAAACCACGGCGCGCACTGTTCCTCACTAAATCTACTTTCTGACTAATTAAAGCCTGTCCCGCAGTCAAGCTTCAGAGTGGGGAGAGATAATTAAGAGCGGTGTTAACAAAAGATCCCCGAAATTATCACTGAACTGGCTCCAATGGCAATTAATGCGCTTTAAATTAAATTCTTAAGAGATGTAAGTACAAGACGAGACTATTTAACTTTCCCACGCATCCACTGTTGGCCAGTTTGCACGGGGCGCTCACAATGAGGAAAATGTCAACATGAGCCACAGTGATTGAACAGGGAGGCTTGAGCGACAGGGACAGTGCGCACACACCACACACACACTCACACACATGCGCGCATTTTTCCCGGAGAGCTGTTTAGCATTACACAGCCCCTGGGGAATTTATGAGTTTTTATCACCTCCTGATGGCGCCCGTTAAGTGATTTGTTCACCTACGGCCCCTAAAGAGACATCTGTTGTTTTACCGTGTTTGAACTGTCTCTCTGGTTATGAGCCCGGCCTTTCGACATGCGAGCCACGCTTTCAATGCAAGGAGAAGGAAAGGAGGAGAGAGGGGAGGATGGAGATGAGGATGAGGGAGAGAGAGGAGAGAGAGGGAGAAGGGAAGGAAGGGAGGGGGTGAAGGGAGGCAGAGGTGATGGCAGGGGGGGAGCAAACACGTTTAATGGTCTCTCATTCGCTCCCAAGTGCAAAGCATCGGATCAATGCAGGTCTATTGCAATCACATAATGGGAAATCAAATAGCATTAGCACTCCCCTCGCTCTCCCTCGTTCCTCACCATCGCCCCCCTTTCCGTCTCCTGTGATGGGAATTCAAACAGCACATCATCTCAGGAATATACTGTGTTTGCTCCTGCGCTAAGTGAGCTTTTTATGAATTGCCAGCGTCGCCTTAATTGCCACTAAAACGCGCGTAATAACATTCAATAACAGGAAAGACCTCCCCATTTAACACATTTTTGCCATAATAAATTACTGCCCAAATTGGCCCCTTTAATCGGTGATCGCCAATCAGTGACGCACATTACCGGTTATTACTGTGCACTGTGCATTTTAAAAGCAATATAAAACATTAAGCAACAGGATGCTCGCTTTACAAGCCGCTGGAGATAAAGGTGCAACTGAACTTACTTGAACGCGGGCCTCGGTAAGATCCAAGCGCATAGCAAGCTCTTCTCTGAAAAGCACAAAATGGACAAAAAAGGAGAGAATAAGCAAGAGGAGACAGACAGAACAGATTCAAGGTTACAGGCCAGCGCTTGGAAGCAGGGCAGAATTGCTGTTTTGTCCCCACCTGTTGTTCACTGTCAACAATAGACGACCAAAATAAGCTTGATTTTTTTCACCCTGGCATGAACTGCAGAAAGACGCCATGGCCATATTCTATTTTGCCTGTCACAGATGGGCAGAAATAGGCCTAGTGATTGTTAGATTTTCCTTAGCCCAGGCCTGTCACTGTAACAACATAATGGGTGAAATAATGACATCTAAACTAGCCTGCCACAAAGCAATTGACGCTCCGTTCAGCCGCAAGATGGGCTTGTATAGTGAAAATTAGACCTACAAGTCGCCTTACAAGTAAATCGATTGGAAGATTTGAATAATCTCAATATAAAAATGTATATTCTTCTTTGACAAATTGCGTTTTATGATCGAGGGTCCAGGCTATAGAAAATATGAAATGAATAAATGTTTTGTTTTTTTGCTGTGCGTCTTTTAACCCTTGTGCGTAAACGTGCGTAATGTGCGCACGTCTAGAGCAGGAAAGCACCTGCCCCCGGGTTCACAGTTTGGCCCAAGGATTTCCCCTTTCAGTATCATGTCCAGCAGGTAACATAATCCTCTACCTTTAATTATTCCTCGTGAGAATAAAGGCGTTGTGTTGTGCGTCTACGGGAAACGGGGCAGGTAACAAAACGGTCACACTGTTCACACTTAGGCCCATTGTGTTCACGTATGCGAGGCACGGGTTTGGTATTTGTGTGTTTTATGAGCTGTGAGCCGTACACTCTCCTTTTACACCCGTGTGAACTTGGACCATTTATTCAAATTAATACTAGGTAATTATTTTTAGCCTTTGTGGAAATAAAAAAACTCTGCATAATATTTGACCATTTATGTTTTATGCATTGCAAAATAATATATTAATTCAATAATAGCCGAGTACTATTTTATGACATTGTAAATATTTAAATCCTATTTTCGCGGTTCTAATGTCCAGAACGTGATTTTATATATAAATTATAATTATTGGGCACACATCATTAATTTATATTTAAATAGATCCATTTATATTTTAGGAATGAGGCACAATGTGAGAATAAGCAGCCCACAATTTAGCGGAGTCTTGGTTGTTTTTCTAATGCAGAGCTTAACACATTAAATTGTAGCAATAAAATGCAAAAAAATAATAATAATAATAAATACAAAAATAAATAGAGCTTGAATTTTCTCACCTCGTAAAAACGTCCGGGTAATGCGTCTTTTGGAAAGCCCTCTCCAGCTCTTCCAGTTGATAGCTCGTGAACGTAGTCCTGTATCTTCTCTGCTTCCGTTTGAGCATCCCTTCTTCCGAGTCACTGCCCGCGGACAGGCACACGCTGTCCTCGCCGTCTCTCACATCTCCGTCTCCGGCGTTCAAGCTTTCCCTCTCTTCGTCTTTCGGTGATAAGACTGAAGCGTCCCCGCAGCTTTCCTCCTCTTTACCGGTGTCCTCCTCAAACTTCAGTGGGCCAAGCTCCACCAGTCCCAGACTACCGTCCTCTGAGCCCTCACCGGGGCTCTGGTCGCCCTCTCCCCGGGTCAGAGACGCGTTCTCCCGGTAGGACTTGCTGCGACTGATGCTCACCTGTGGCGCCTGGGTGATTTTGAGGTTGTCGCTGGCTTGTTCTAGGAGTAACCTCTCCCTCTCCAGCTTCTCAGTGTGCTCGTGCAGGTACTTCCCCCCAGGACCGTAGAGCCGCCGGAGTTTGGGAGGCAGGTGCATGTCTGCGCTCAGAGAGAGGGGGTCTTTCATTGGCCCTGGAAGATGCAAAACACGTGCGTAAAACTGAGAAAAGGAGGACGTAAGCTTCGTTTAACAAATTTTGAGGCAGTGCTTTTCGGATTATCAATTTATTTATGCCATTAGCTGTCTAAACAATGTTACATTCTTATACATTTTTTTTGTAAAATAATTGATATATAGTATGCCATAAAACCTAAAAAGCAACTTGCAAGTCAAAAGTGTAACCTACCGTCCGTGTTTTTGTCCAGCTCTCCTCTCCCGGGCAAAGCCAAACTTTGTGCCCCTATAAGCCTGACCTTACAGGGGCTGCGCCGGCCCAGGATACTGTCTATGCAGTAGGAAGAGAGCAGCGTGGGGGATTTGCTGTTCTTCCTCTCGCTTCGGTCGTGGATGTCGTCTTCAAACTGCCCGCTCATGTCGACTCCGTGGTTTGTCCTGTTCCTTGACCGGCTCCCGCTCTCCCTCTCGCGCGCACGCTCGGTGTCCGGTGCGTTACTTCTCGTGTCTTTGAGTTTACGGCCGTGTCAGAGCGCACCGGGGCTGTTCACTCCTCCCTCTTCTCTGTCTCTCTCTCTGCTCTGTCGCCCCTCACACCCTCGCAGCTAATGACAGACAGCGGTTTGGCTGCGCAGTACAGAGACGTGCCAGCCGCTTCTCTCCGTGCGCTCGCTTCGTTTACGTGGAAGTTGCTCCTGCGCGCCTGATTGGCTCGTACATGTGTATGGCAGGAGACAGTGTTGAGCTGCTTTATATATTTTGGCGTTTAAAGTTAATTTGGGGGTAGGACAGCAAAACCTGACATGGAATTTTTCAGGACTGAACTTTACGCACACAAAACACACATGCTCACACTCATTCACTTTAAATATGCCATAACAGCTTTAGTATATAAAATAAAAGTCAATAAACTATGCTTGGGCTTATATAGGTCAATTTTATTTATCTTCCAGCTCTATCTTTATTAAACATCTAAAATGAATAAAGAAAATATAGTTTTTAGATATATTGCCTTCAACAGTATCACAGTTTTATGATGCATTTTTAAAGGATAGCACTATATATTTTTTTATTTTATTTTTTTATATTCATTTAGTAATCATATGCTACTGATTAACCAGGTTTAGAAATTGCAGGCCACTATTATGCGTGGAATAAAAAACAGAAACAATACAATAGCCTAGTTGCACTGGGTTAAAATAATAATATGTATGTATATATTTTTTTTAAAGAAGGATTTGTGACTTTAAAATGACGGTGTATCTTCTATACTCTCAATCCCTGTGCCAAATCTGTCACAGAGTTTGGCTTCGACCTTACGCTGCACCTGCAAAGATGCACGGGTGAAATCACAGCCAGAAATATCAATACAGGAGCAGGATTAGCACTTCTATGTAACGACCTTTTATGCAGCATTGTTTTAATAATAATTTCAACATTATTAGTCTTGGATTTTGTATATTGAGGCGGAGCATTGTTGGGTTTCTTGTCTTTCACTCTCCCGGCCTGTCTTGTTCTCCAGCTCAATTGGGTTCGCTCTGCTGGAGTTGTGGATTGACTTAAAAAGTGAGGGTGGCGCACGGGGAGACGGGATACCACGCAGGGGACTCCGAGCTCCAGAGAGAGAGTGGGGGGAGAGAGATGGATCGAGAATGTAATTTTAAATGAAAGTCTATTTAACCTGCTGTGAATGGCATGACCCCTATCCTCGCCTCAGAGCCCATCACTGTTAAATGGATCATTTTCAGAATTCAATCCAAAAACTTCAGCGAGCTGCAATTTACTCTCGTGCGCTCTCTCTCTCCGTCTTCCTCTCAGTTATGTATCTGTCTGAAGAATAGCAGCTACCCAAAAATATCACAATATAAATATATATAGTTTTTATTTTATGTTTTAAGTGATTGTTTATGTCCATTTGTGAAGAGAAATGCAATATGAAAGTAATTTATCTTGGCACAAAGAGCGTGGCCGTGTGCGTAAATGGAGGTACCATGGCCTCATTAAAAAGGATTGGACTTATTATTGACAATTGTCAGGTCTGTATAATTTATTGCCAAGTATTAATAAACAGCGCAGTTTCGGTGTCAGATTTAACCCAACTTTTCTGGTGTCACAAACTTAGAAGCTTGTTTATTTGCGCACAAATCATTGTAATGAGTGTAATAACAATATAAAATGTTATGCCTTTTCCTACGCGGTCACAAACAGACGTGCGTAATACAGACGGGTATTTAGAGTCGCTCTGTAATTTGGGGGCTACAATTTGATTCATTTATCCGCACACTGTTATTAACCCTGTGGAAAAAGAGATGTCAGCCGCCATTTCAGCCAGCAGGACATCCGCGCTTTGTTTAAATGCACTAATTACACGCATACATTAGCCAGAGGGAGGGGGATGGAGTTGAGAAATAGACTGTGTGCAATTTTCAATTTTCTGTCTGTTTGACGCGCAGGTGAAAAGATGACAGCTACAGAGAGGGCCCTGCGTCTTGGTACAGTTCAACATCCATTCACTCCAGGTTATAACAATATAACTTAATCTGTATGTGCAAGAAAACAAGGCACGCATCTTTAGCTTGAACGTGTGCAGTTTGACCAGATGACCTCTTACTTTGCATACTTACTCTTTTACTTTGCATTTATTTTGCAAATATTTACAATATTTCAGATTTGAGAAATGTTTTTGAGTTTAGCGTACTTAAATGGCCATAATGTCACTCAAGTATTCAACTACAGGTGTGTTAATATCATGTGATTTCAGCACGTGCCATGTCCAGCTCATTAAAGGCCACATAAACACAGTTCAGACTGAGGCGGTGTGCGTCGCTGCGCATGTCGTTCAAATGGCGCCATCTTCTGGACAAATCCGTTCAAAGAGCTTAAAGATGTATTATGAAGTATACTTTGTGTCTAATTGTTGTTAAACTGTTACATTGCAGCAGTAAATGACCCTGTTTAGTAGAGTTTAGATACGTTCATGGAAAATCAATGAAATACGCTACAGAATGGACAAACCGTGTATTTTGGCCTTGATGATCCCCATTATAAAGCGCACTATACCCCATCACTGTGGGCTTGTGGCCTTGTTAGACCAAAGACAATTCTTCCATCCTCGTGCATCCTCTGACATAATTGCTCCGCTCAAGAGGCCAAGCAGGAAAAGAAGGAAGGGAGGAGGAAGGAGTGAGGGTGCACCGGGGAAGGGAGGGAGGCTTTTAAGGCGCGCGTAAGCAAAGTTAATTAGCGGTTATTAACAGCCCGCATAATGAGAGCGAGAGGGAGTCAATTTAATGACTTTGTTAGCGCGAGTTCAGAGCGACAGGCGATGATCGAAACAACAAAGGCAGCCGTGCACGCTGCCATCATCCGTAATTTCCAGCGGTAATGCGGTCTGATCAGAAACAAAGGGTTCTAATTTCGTTCAACTGACTCGATAATTTGTCCTTATGTAAGGAAAATAATTAATGACTTAATGCTTCAACAGAAGTAGCTTTCTTTTGGGGATTCGGGGGCTGGAGAAGGTCGTAAGGAAATCAATTCCGAGGCCTGTAATTATTTACATCATGAATTTAAAACGTGGACGCGCGCCCTCGCTCTCAGATTACGCACATACAATCTTCCACACGAGAGAAGGAGGTGTCCGTGTGTTTCCTTAAAGCAACAGGAGCTTCAGAAAACTTCCTTATCGGGTATAGTATTTATCACGGCTTTTTAAAAGTGGGACGAAAAACGTATGTAATATATTTTTCAGTATTTGGACAACTGCAGCTTCACTGTCTTGGACATTACGCATCATGTTCATTTTCGAGGCCTGCGGCACTGCCCTTTTCATCACTGTAGAGCATTTGTAATATCCTCTCATTTCATCTGGACGCATTAACAAAGATGGACTAAACCAAGCAACAAAATGAGTATAAAGCTTATTCCGTGATATTTTGTATCATGCACCAATTTGGTGAAAATGGTTTCATGTTTTAAATTGAGTTTTTGTCCCCTTTGCCCATGATGCACCAATTCCTAGAAGTTACATTGTCACATTGTACTTTGCTCATTGCAAAATTCTCCAAGGCGTGTGCGTCTTTACGCATGATTTCATCATTCCACAGAAAGCTTGAGTCGAAGAAAAATGTGAGCGCTATTATCGATTGTGGACTATGAGCCGCCCGCAGGCCACTCTTAGATTCATAGCAGGTGGATAGGTCACCCACACGAGAGCGGCAATTTCACGGCCCCCATTGTCTCTACTGATTACTACTTTGATCACAGGAATCAAAAGCCCAGGACTCTCCTAAGAAGCCACTGAGGCCTGGAGCTCGTGAGCTGAAGAGGTGATCATCATCATCATCATGACCATCATCCTTTGCTGCAGCATCACCATAACCATCGTCTCCATTGCGCCTGGTGCTGGGTGACCACACAAACCGAGGACGCGCTGTGTTTTTGCGGTGCCCTTTTATTGATTGCGTGCCGTAATTTTAATTCGATTGCGCGAGTCTCAAAAATTTTGCAAGAATCATCCTAGTAATGAGATAATCAAAGTAATATATGCAAATCAGGGATGTTGCCGTCTTATCAAAACCAGAGTGCCCCCCCTTGAGTCTGAAGAAGTCCATTTATTCAGTTAGTGGCGATACCTTCCGCAAATGGCACGATGCAAATGACAGTTGATTAGACTAAATTAAGAACCTTGTTTCTCCCTGACCTTGTCTGAGTTTTATGTAAATTCTTTTTTTTCTTGCTTTAATGTGATAAAAAGAGTTTACACCTTGGCCTTTATAAATGCGCGCAGTATTTTCCCAGCAGAAACAATAGTCAACCTCACATAACTCACTGTGTCTCTGGATTGGCCCATTTTCTGAGTTTGTCAGAGCTCTGAGTATATTGACCCCAGGCTGCTCCCACAGTGGCAGAAGCTGCACTTATGACTTCCGTGCTGTGGGGGAGTGTGCCTGAAGATGGACTTAGTAGATCTGTGTGCTGCTGCTTGTGTCTTTACTCTATTATGTGTACTCATGTGTGTGTCATAACATATTGTCTTAGGGACAGATAGAAGTTCCTCTCTGTGGGGTGTGTGGGCCTTAGAGATGGCAAAGGACTAAATCCAATATAGATTGCAGGGCTGCGCTGCCTCCCGCTGGGGACCCTCAGACTTGCAGGCCAAGATCGAAGTGCTTTCTCCCCCATAAATTGGTCCACAGGCGTCTCCCCTAGCACTGGCACTGCCCATGATCTGATGAAGACCAACGCAAACTTGGCTTTTGATATAGTTAGTTCAGTCAAGAAAACTATAAACACACCACCTTTTGATCCATTCTAAATATATCTCAAGTCCCACTCTCCTCATCCTATTCCATACCAAACTAAAGTACTGATTTAGAAAGGCTCCTTCATTCCCTCTGTGGTCGGTTTTCAACAGGAGGGTGACTGGCATAACTGGCCCCATGCAAGTGTCTGGACTGATCCACGCTGCTGCCCCTTGGTTCAGCGTTAAGGAAAACACCAGCACTACCCCAAGCCCATTACACTTCCTGCCAGACTGCCAGTGCCTGTCATTTTGCCTCTGCCCAGGGAGCTAATTCTATTTGAGATGAGGTGTCTGAGGTGGCCTGCTTCAACAGACTGTGGGCCATATATTTTGCCATATACTTTATTTGAGGTCCATATGTCCCAGTATCTGGCTGTGTTATGCTTTATGGAGGATATAGTGCAGGTTTATACAAAGACTGGTTTAAACATAGGTGAAAGATAAAGCTATAATGATTGTGATACTCTAACCTTTAAAGAATCTAAATGTTTTGCTTTATATACACCTCTTACCCTGGGAAAAGTGAAAATATTAACAATAATAATAATTTGTCTTACAGCGCTTTTCCAGATGGTTTACAATCCATTATGCATTCCATACTTGGTGGTAGTAAGATACTATTGTAAGTGTAGCTGCCTTGGGGTAGGCTGACAGAAGCGAGGCTGTCGGTCTGCGCCATCGTCAAGTGTCTTGCCAAGGGACACAGCCGCAAATTGCTCTTGAGTTACTGCTGCCTCACTGTGGCGCCTAGTATTTCCTGCGGTCCCCCATCCAAGTGCTAACCAGGCCCAACGCTGCTTAGGTTTCGAAATCAAGTGAGACAGGCTTTGACGAGGTGATTAATATCATCTTACTCCAGACTCATGCTAAAAAGATTAAATCCAGGAATAAACCAGAAATAAACCCCACCCAGGCAAGACAAAAAAAAATGAAATAACACTTCAGTACCATCGCCCTCAGAGGGGGTTATATTCCAGTTAGAGTATCTCTGGGTCAGGTAGGTATGGATGCATCTCCTCAAATGTTTTCTTATGTCCTAAAAGTCCCAACTTGTAATTAGATTGGCCAACTCTGTGCTGTTGTATTATCACATAACACCAGCTTTGCCAGCTTTGGTCTGACAGAAGACGACCAGATAGCACAGGTGAGTCTGAACAAAGGCCAGGTGAGGAAAGGGAGGAACACATTTCACTGGGGAAAACAAAACTGAATAAACTAAAATTATGTTGTATCAAATGTATTATTTATAAAGTGGCTTGGAACATGTTGGTGGTATTTTGGTTTGGGACTGGAATGATTGTACATATTCAAAATTTCTATTCAAATCTCACCATAGATGTTGGGTTACGAGGTGGTCAAGAGAAGGCCAGGCCAAACAAGTCCCATCATTTTCATGCTCAATGCTTCGCCGACCTCCTGCAACCTATTGATGGGAGCATTGTTTCCTGGACGGCTCCACTTGCATCCTGGTATTTTCATTTGGCGCACAACCTACAATGAAAAACAAATGCAAAATAAGAACTCTGGTTAAAGTCCAAAAATGTACTGTAGCGCTGTACATAAAATAAGCCACAAACAAATCCCTTTGACATCAATAATTGGTAAATCCTCTGATTAACTTGTAAGAATTGTCCTTGGAGTGCTTAAGTAATTGTGTTTGTGTGTGTCCTGTTTTATTGCATGCTCCCCCTCTCCTTAAAGCACATCTTTATAACCAAGCAATTCCAAAGCAATTTTCTCTGTGGGAGGAGAGTGTAATTTTCTATTCTGTGACACTGTGATGTGTAAGAAACTGGGAGCTGCCGTTAAAAGGCGTCTGCAGCGGCGTGTGTGTAGCGGTGTGGGTGTGCGCGAGGCTCCTTAATGGCCAAAGCGGTGGCGGGTGGCGCGCGGGTGCATGTCAGTAAGGCCACCGCTAAATGACTCCCAAATAGTGCCCTCCTCGTTAGAGCTATCGTCCTGGAAACGCGGGGCTGTGAACCAGGAGAGCGGAGAGATCTGGGATGGTCTTTTATCTTCATATTAAATCATTTGCATAACATTACGGTGAAAGATACAGATCCAGGGGAGACCAGAGGAGAGGGTGCACTGCGATGTCTGTGCAAATCTAATCAGCGTTAAATGGACCTGTCAAATGTGTGCGTGGAGATGGTTCACGTCTAGTATCCGTTTAGCATTAAGCCGCAGCGCTGTCTTAAAGGACTCCAGTTACAAAATACAGAAATATCTAAACACAGCTGTTATAGTTACCTGTCCAGCCAGAACCACACGCTTTGACAAAACTTTACAAAGACGAGTAGATCTGGAGCCCTGTCCTGTCGCCCTGATTTCAGAGGGTGTGATTGACAAGTGGATGAACCAATCAGAGAGGCGCATTGGTCAAACAAACATGGCTGCTTACATGTAAAGAAAAAGGGGGGAAAACACACCACAAAGGACAGAGAAACAACACAGATTTTTGAGGATCAACAGTCAAAGCACCAAACTCTTTATCTCAGGTAAAATAAGTTATATATTGTTCTGAATGTTGCAAGAATTTTTGGGAGGAGACATCTTCTGCATTTGAGAAACACATGATAGAAATGAACCACTGTGGTTGGACCGTCTCAGGTTAGGACGGAGGGTTTTCACCCTTCTAGATTCGATCAGACTGTAGAAGGGGCTGTTGGTTGGTCAGGCAACTCCAAAAATACAGAAATCCAAGTGTTACATGTCTAAATACAGCTATAGAGTTATATGGCAAAGATGTGGGAAGTGGGCCAGGTGTGACCCAGGTGTCATGTATACCAAAGCCCTTCACCAATTTTATCCCAATAATACAATGACCCAAAATAGCTAACTGAAAATGCCCATGCACAAATAAAACTGTTTTGACAACTGTAAAAGCTATAAAGGCCCAGTTTTATATTCCCATGCACATAATGGTTTGCTTGCTTTGTGTCTGGAGTGACTCGCTGACAGCTGCTGAAAAGAAGAATAAAGAGAAGATGGGAGAATCTCATTACTTAAGAGAAACAAGAGCACAGAAGTGTGTAAACCCATGCTAATTAGTTGCTGCTACTTGCCACCGCCTAATTAATTTAATCAAAAGTACCTTCTCCTCTGATGCAGGCTGTATCAATTGGAAATACAATGCAGAGTTCAGACAATTGTTTTCACCACAATAGACAATGCAAGTAGTCTTTTTTTGGTATGTAAGTATGCGGCCCATTCTATTGAGATAAATCCAAAAATATTTGCTTGTGTTTGAGAGGTGCTCCTATACCCGTTCTATGTAACTGCAAATCTTTTAGGCTTGTTCATTTTCCATTTTAAAGGTCCTATATTACACAAAACTGACTCTTGTGACCTTTAACCCATGTTATAATGTTGTTTTCTCGTCACAAACATACCTGGAGTTGTGTTTTCTTCCATTCACACATGTTTGAGTAATCCTGCTCTCCTATTCCTATCTCGTATCCTATTTATTATTAATCTGTTTACATCTCTAAAGCTCAAAATGCTTTTTTCCCCTTTGTGATGTCATAAAGTGGTAGTTTATAAGTTAACAGGTACATTTTACCGTTAGTTCAGTAGAGTGTGGCAATGCCAAGACTAAAATTATCAAAATGATTCTAGTGAAGGTGCATGGAGCTTAAAAACATAGAGGAGCACCACATGACATCACAAAGTGTAGTTTTTTCGGTTTGAGAGAAGAACTTTAAATATGCAGAATTTGTGTGTTAAATGTGTGAATGAAACAAAACACAACTCCAGGTATGTTTTTGATAAGCAAACAACATTGTAACATAGATCAGAAAATAGTGTATGGGCCCTTTAAATCTATATGTCAACATTACATCTAAAGGAAACCACCAAAACCTCATCCATTACTGACCTCTAGTGTTTTGTTTTGATTTGCTCCATTCTCACAGTACAGAACATATACATCATACATCGTTCTGACTTTGGAGTGAAAAATGCAGGATGGAATGAATGTGCACGCCTTAGAGAAATGACAATACTATAATGACTATACTATCTACTATACTCAGTCAACTAAGCATTGGTTGAGTAGCCAGGTCCACTGACCCACAGGTTGGTGGTGCAATTCCAGCTCCTTGGGCGACCCACCTTGCCCCCAGTGTCTGCGTACAAGGGTGTATCACTGTGTGTGTGAATGTGTGAGTGGTTGAGTGCCTTGAAGGTGAAAAGTGCTATATAAAATGTGACTATTCACTCTTTAGCGTAAGCAAACAATTAAATAGCTTACATCTTCACGTACTAAAACTGAAGTACACTTAAAGAACTTAATCGTGCACAATGTAACACAATGTTTTCTGTTCGACGCGAACAAAATGTTAAAATGTTCCATCTTGCATTCCATGAATTCTTACTGTGAATGAGTGGAGGTCGCCTTGCCACAGATCTTGTAACTTGTTTCCATGGTGCTAGATTTAATGCCATATAGTGGAATTCCAGACAGGGAGATAACATTTCCATCGAGACAAGTAGGTGGCAGACCCTCCACCAGAAAAGTTGATTAATGTGTCTGTATAGGCCTCTGCATCAGCTCTAATTGTGGTTAAATCTGAAATAAAATCCTGTTAGTTGTTCACTGTTTCATATAATAATGTTTTAAACTTATTATTGCTTTCTATTTGTTAACTTTTTCAGTCTTACTCCAGTCAGATTTAGCATGCGATGACACAGTGACAGGAAGTTGTCTCAAAACTACACGAGAGTCCCATTTACATGCCACGATACCTGAATGATCCGAGTAATCTGTTTTTGGATGAGCTGACCCATTTAAGTGTCATATGCCAGTGATATTGATATACATTGATTTTGTATAAGACATGTGTTGAAATGCTACCAAAGTGGGCCTAAAAATGTCATCAGTGCACAGAGGCAAGAGAGAGAGACTGTTTATGCATATGTAGACTGTGCAAGGTGAGTGTATCATTTACCATCAAGTCATTGGGTTCAGCAGGCATCTAATAACAAAGCATTTATGGCCCACTTACTCATGCATAGATACAACAGTGACAGTGACAACAACATCCCAGCGCCCCGCATATCCCAAAACACACATCCCGATTGGACTCAAATACTCTAGAATTCTATCATCAGACTCAGCCACGAAATTAAAATCGCTCATTTTCCGTCTCCATACAAGGAGTAGATCAATTTCCGGAGAGTAAGACGTGATATTTTCCTGCCATTGGGCTTTCTCGTCTCTGGCACAGCACCCTGACTGTCTACCAGCAGGGGACCCCGGCCTGACTGCACGCCTCAGCGGAGAACAGTTACTTCTGCCGCCGCGAGTTTATTTGCGCCTCGCTATGAGAATTGCCATCATTTACCCTTCCCCTGCGCCTCCCCAAAAAGAAAAGAAATAGACAAGAAGGAAAGCGAGGCAAGAGTGAGGAGGCCAAATTGATTCTTTTTGATACATGCTGCATGGGGGACATTAGGCACCCCTCGTTTGACCGTCTATTTGGGAAAATGAACTGAATACATTTGTGGTAATGTATATAGGCCTTTTGGGAGGCCTTGCTGTTGTTCAAGTCAGGAATCAGATGCTCATCCCAGCATGCAGTGCAGCATCATCTGGGTTTATTAGAATTCAATTAATCATTCTCTTTCACAAGTAACTCAGTGTGAGTTAAGCATTACAGTATTAGTAACAGCCTAATGAAAAGACAAATTATATTTAAAGTTATAGTGTTCAAGCTCGACTCCTCAATGGTTCCAGTAAATTCACTACTTTTAAAAGTTTCTGTTGTACGATTTACAATCATGGTTTTAACGTATTTGTATGCTGCATTTTGTGAATATTAGGCCTAAATGCTACAATTTTATCAATAGATTTGTATAGCATCTTTCTAACCAAAGTGATTTACACTGCATTATTTATTCAGTCTACAATCTGTGGTGCTAAGTTTCTGTAGCCACAGTTGTCCTGGGACAGACAGAAGTGTCTTGTCCAAGAACACAACAACAGTATGCACTGCTCCAAGCAGAGATCAACCTGGGTTGGTGGATGAAGGTTCTAACCCCTGCCCCACTACAGCAGGAGTGTCCAAACTATGGCCTGTGGGCCAAATGTGGCCCTCAGGCCTATTTTTGTTGGCCCTTCTGAACTGGCCCAAATGAGCTGGCAGTATGACATTGTATCGTGATCCTAACGTAAAATGAACGTTATTCGCCTTATTAAAAGTACTGAATGTCTGAATGCCATTTGAATGTCTCCTTATACGAACCACTAGTCTGTGGCTCTCCACATCACTGTACCACAGTTCTAGGTACAGGCCAAAATTACCCTGTCCCAGGTCAGAGCACCCTGTGAATATAGTGAACATACTTCCCCAGGTATGATTGAGCCGAGGCCCCTTTAACCCCGGGTATAATCCAGATATTTTAGCCTGTTTCACTGGTAATCTCATCCCAGAACTAACCAGGCTCAATCCTGCTTACTTTCAAGATCAGACACAATGAGGCATTCTCAAGGTTGTTAATTTAAACCAGAATTAATTTTATACTAAGAAGTAACTAAGATTATGATGCATCTTGAATGAAGATTAAATATCATCTCACATTGGTAAAGAACATACTAAAAGTATGGACATATTTATAGGAACTGATAATAAGAGAACATTTTGATTGTTTATTTTGTCTTATTGCTGACTAGGGTACTCAAAAGTTTCAAAAATTAGATAGAAATCAATACTAACACTAGTAATGACACTAGATACTCATTTGAGCAGGTATTGATACCAAAAAAATAATCACACTCACAGGACAGAAAGAAAGTATACGACATATAGACTAGTATACACCCATGGACCACTATGAACCTGCCTGGACGACTAAGGGATTACACAGATATAAGACACATGGGAAGATAAAAGACAGTACTATGATGTCATGTTGAAAATCTGAATCTATGGTCTAAAGAAAGAGATTCAGTATTGAGTATCGAGTCTATTCATTAGTATCGAAATCAAGTTTGGCATTTTAGTATCGCAACAACACTACTGCAGCCCAGCTGGCTCAGCTGGTTCAGATTGGCATGAGCCACTTTGGGTAACTGTATAAACATGTTTGCCCATCTGAAAGTACTTGGTTGGTGTTACAAAGTTATTACTATTATAGTTATTAAAGCTTAAACTCACCTGACCCCTCTTGTCACTTTTTATTGTGGCCCATCAGATTAAGTAAATTATACACTAGAGAAAATGGCACATTTAATAGCCAAATGTGAATGAATTTGCAATGAATCATTGCGTAAGTCTTCTTATCTTTGACTAACTTGCCCATGTCTCATAGTAACGGTTGGGAACAGTTCCAGTCACGTTATCCCATTCAGAAATGAAATGTTGAATATTTATGTGATACTTTTGACAGACAATTTCCTCAATGAATCCTCAGAATAAATCTAAAGTTTTCATTTCCTAAATTTAATCATTTTATATTCCAAACAAACATAGCCCTCTATTTATACAAGGTCAAATTTTGCACAGATGTGAGGTTTTTTCAGGACGTGGGGAAATGCTCTACGACATGTTTGCACAGACAGAGTCCATCTGAGGCCTCCACAAGTAAACCGCTATAAACCATGTAACAGCCATGTACTGACATTGTATTGTACTGTATTACTTAGTAAGCCTAAGTTTAACCTGCATATTTAAGTTTGAGCAAACAAAAATAAATGCACAAAATTCATGAGAAAAATTAAGAAATTGATTAATATTGCTAGTGTTGACCAAAATATGTATCTTTTTTAAATCAATATCACTACATTTAACAAAAAAATAGCCACACTTGCGTGCTATACTTTTTACTCTTAAAGTACAGTTTTACTGGCGTAATCTGCTACCACTGCATCTGTACTTTTACCTAAGTAACAAAATTGAGTACTTCTTCCACCACTGCCCTTTTTACTGTGTGATACTGACACTGGTGGGCTCATGGTGACTGTAGCCTGTTGTTTAATATCAGTATATAATGTAAAATTAAATGTATTGATATAATTTAGCTGCACATTAGACCTCTACATTGTGCTGGTTACACTCTCCTTCTGCTCTAACCCTGTATCCAAAAGCGTCTTGCACGTGCGTTTTACCTTTGCTGCTCACTTTTATGTATTCCTGGCTCCAGTTTTGGCATGGACATTGTTTGCGCTCTTTTCTGCCGCTGGTTTGCCCTGTAGCCTTCCATCCGTTTTTGCGTCACGGGCCCGGTTCAGGCTTAATTGAACCCAGATTGAGAAAGCGTTTAAATCCAGCCCCTTTCACTTCTGTGTGCACACCAGAGCGAGCTTTACCAGCATCTGAGCAACGACAACACGTCCAGGGAAACAGGGAATACCACACCTAAGTTACATTTTGCAAGCTTTTTGGAGTGCAGAAGATCTTTCACCAAACATGGCTGGACTCAAGGTAAGACAAAACATTTTTCATGACACTCTCAGACGTTTTATTATCAGCTACAAAACGTTACACTGCTGCATGGGTCAGTCCTACACTACAGCCTGGATACGCACACAAAAGCACAACTTGTGTACTGTGCTCAAATTATATTGTGTGATAGAGAACACCTAAACAACTCATTTTGGTGCTCTTTAAGTGTGTTTCTGCTGTGCACCGCGCGTTCACGCACAGCTGAGCGCACACTGAAGGGTGGCACTCCTCCTGACCAATCACAGAGCAGCATTCAGCAGCTGCCCAGATGTACAGCTCCACACTAGTATAGACCCTCCTGAACGTGCTACTAATGTATAAACTTCAAATAAAGTTGCCCTAGTGATGACATAATGCTGTATTTACCTATTCATGCATGCAACTCTCTACTTTCTACTCAGTAAATATAAATCTCTAGTAATATCTAAGCTTACTTAAGTGATACAAAGTGGATATGAACTTCTTACTGTTAACTGCACTGTTAAAGCTGCACTATGTAACTTCTCTGGTGCTGGGTCCATCATCTGCTTCTCTTAGTGGAGATATTGTCTGGGAGGTTGCACAGTATGGCATTAAACTTATTTGTCACTACGGAGTTACATGTCAGAAGAGGCGAGCCCACTCATTGTAAGAATTCAAGTTTTTAGGTCGATAAAAAAACACGTTATTGAGCAAATGCAAGATGGGTATGTTTAATGCCAGACTGGGACGTTTCAGACAGAACGATAACATCTGCATGGAGACAAGCAGGTGGCGGACCCTCCATCAGAAAGGTTACACAGTGCACCTTTAAACTTTTAAGCATTTGTTAAGAATTTGTTATACATTTACAAATACAGTAGAATCTCTAGGCCACAGCTCACCAAGCATGTAGCTGCACATACGTGACAACAACATGTGGAAAACAGCTATGTCCTGACTGCTGCAGACTCACAATGACTCAGCAAGATTTTGGAGTGACCAAAATGTGCGCCTGTTGTTATGTTTAATACAAAAATGCACAAAAAGACCGTGGTGTAATTGTTTCATTGATCAAAATGAAGAAAATAATTAGCATTTAATAGCACTGCTTAATGGATGACAAGGAGGTGGTACATCCAGCATTGCCACAGTTTGTTTTATCATGTATCTAATATGAATCAATATGAGAACAATTAGGAAAAAGACCAGCCGTAATGATAAGCCTCCAATTTAATTATAACCAGCATGAGCACATTTGTCATGCATCACAATGAAGCTGCACAAAGCTCTTTATTTTTCATTTTGATCTGTGTGTCTGATGTGTGTCTCTCTCTCAGTACATGAACGGCTTCGGGAACGAGTTCTCCTCTGAAGACCCACGCTGTCCCGGGGCTTTGCCAGAGGGACAGGTAACTCAAAACCATTTTAGAAGCTGATCAGCATTTCTATTTAGACATAGAGCAGTGATGTCGGTATTAAACACTGCCACAGAATATGGTGTGTTTTTTAAATATTGTGCAGCCTCGCTATATACCAGAGATAACTTATTTGTTTTGTGTTTGTCCAGAACAATCCTCAGGTGTGCCCTTATGGCCTCTATGCTGAGCAGCTCTCTGGCTCTGCCTTCACCTGTCCAAGGTCAACCAATAAGAGAAGGTAAGCATCTCCTTATCAGAAATTGACATATATGTAAGACATTTTGAATCAGAGTTGTCTTGTAACTCAAAATGTATTAATCTGTGTGTGTGTGTGTGTGTGTGTGTGTGTGTGTGTGTGTGTGTGTGTGTGTGTGTGTGTGTGTGTGTGTGTGTGTGTGTGTGTGTGTGTGTGTGTGTAGCTGGTTGTATCGGATCCTCCCTTCTGTCAAACACAAGCCCTTCACTCCAGTTTACTGTGGAAACATTACGGAGAGCTGGAACGAGGTGGACCCAGAACCTAACCAGGTATATTTCATTTACAACACAAAACGTCAGCCACAGAACAGATGTGAATGACATTGTGGCAGTATACAGCTGATGTTTATGTAGTACTGTTTTTAGTCTGGTTCTATTATGATTAAAGTTTATTTGTACAGCACAATTCATACACAAAGTTCAAAGACATTAAAATACGAAACAAAACAGAAATAATCATCATAAAATTAACATTAAAAGAGAAGAATGCAGAATAAAAACCTTTCAGTCATATGCACAGCTAAACAGAACCATTTTGAGCCTGGATTTAAACGTCAAAGTAGAGGCCTGTCTCGCATTTGAGAGAAACTTACTTATTCTTTATAGACAGTATATTTGATTAGTAGAGCTGTCATAATATTGTCTGATACAGTGGTGGAAGATAACGAAGTACAAGTAGTAAATTGCTGTATTGTACTAAGTAGAATATTTAGGTATCTGTACTTTACTTAAGTAAATTTTACAGTAGACACTTTTTACTGTTACTTCATTCCTATTGAGAGCAGGTATTTTCTACTACGCTACTTTTTTAACTGGACTGAAAAGTAAAAAGTACTTTTCATGATTTGTGGGGTTATTTCTACTATGTTCGTGGTAACATCCTGATTTAAGTTTTTAAATTCAAGCTTTGGCTTTGAGCAAACAAAAATAAATGCACAAAATTCATAAGAAAAATTAAGAAATTGATTAGTATTGTAACTGTTGATGAAAATCTATGTCATTTTTTTAATCAATATCACTACATTTAACAAAAAAATGAACACTTGTGTGAAATACTTTTACTTTTTACTCTTAACGTACATGTTTAAATGGGTGCTTAAATACTTTTACCTAGGTGGATTTTTTCATGTGATACTTTTACTTTTTCTTGAGTAATTTTTTACCTCTGCATCTGTACTTTTATTTAAGTAAGAAAATTGAGTACTTATTCCACCCCTGGCCTGATTACTGTGTGATACTGCCGCTGTCATTGTCGTCATGTCATGCACTAAACTAATATGCAATTGTTCACAGCTAAGATGGCTCCCTTTCACCATCCCTAAATCTTTGGACAAGAAGGTGGACTTTGTGTCTGTAAGTTTGATCTAGGTTAAAATGGCTTAAAATCTTATATTTCTATCTTTTTTTTTTTTTTTTCCTAATGAATATTCAAATGCATTATGCTATGTGGCAGGGTCTCAATACAATCTGTGGTGCTGGTGATGCCAAATCTCGTAATGGCATTGGCATTCACATGTACACCTGTAACACTTCCATGGTAGACAGGTATAATGTTAACAATATACAAATACATGTTTTATATCAAGTTGCTGTTGTAAGTTAGATCTATATATTTTTTATATTTTTTCTTGTTGTAGGTGCTTCAACAACTCAGACGGAGACTTTTTGATCGGTGAGCTCTTCTGATGTTTTCACCAAAACAATGAAAACATACGTACCTT
The DNA here is from genome assembly GCA_019594935.1 of Periophthalmus modestus. Lineage (NCBI taxonomy): Eukaryota > Metazoa > Chordata > Actinopteri > Gobiiformes > Gobiidae > Periophthalmus > Periophthalmus modestus. The sequence goes on along the minus strand of JAIEZT010000021.1, from coordinate 24,989,604 downwards.
GTTTTTCCCATTTTTCTGAACCTCTTTTGTCTCTGCAGTCCCTCAGCAGGGCGGGCTCCTGATCACTACGGAGTTTGGGAAGATGATGGTCGAGCCGAACGAGATCTGTGTCATCCAGGTGAGTGTGCGTTTTGCTATCCGGCCCATCTGAAAAGAAATATATACACATCAATAGCCTACTTACAATATTTAGAAAGACATCACTGCGTTTCCCTTAGTGACCCTGAAAATAAAGAACCATAGAAAGAGGCTATAGATACAGAAAGCCTGACCATTACAGTTGTGATTGCAGAGAATGTACCTGTTCCCAAACACAATATTATATGAACTCAAGGGTCAGCTCGGCATCAGTGCATCCCCTATTTTATACATAACAACAGTGTGATTTGTGTTTCTCCCATTCTACATGTTTACTTTACAGCAAGGGATGCGCTTTGCCGTGGACGTCTCTGGAGAATCCCGTGGCTATATACTGGAAGTGTATGGGGCGCATTTTGAACTCCCCGACCTGGGACCCATTGGTGAGTATTTGTGGTGTTGGTAATATTGGTTTTGAAAATGTGTCTGCCTATCCGCATGCCTTTTTTGTACAATAACTGCTGTTCCCTCAATCAATTCACACTTTTCTCAAATATAGATCTTTTGTATGTACTGTAGCACATATAGCATTATGTTTGCCTTTTACGGTGGATGGACAGCAGGTTGTCCACTAACTTGGGAGTACAAATCTCTCCAGTTTATTCTGTTATTATGACCTTGAATGTACCAACTTTACCTTTATATAGAAGTTAGTAGAGTACCCAAAATTTATATCCAATTAGGACTACAGATATCTTAAAGGGCCCCTGGTCTATGTTATAACACACAAACGCTGCATATTTAGGCTAAGTTCTTCTCTCAAACAGGAAACACTCAATTCCACCTTTAAGCTAACACTGATCAAAAACAGGCAGAAAGTAGTGATGATTACTAAAGTTTAGAGTAAGAAAAGTGTCATCTTTTTATGATATATGATGTGAGTTTAATGTAATGAAAGGGCAAAACATTACATATCACACATTTTTTGGCTTATCCAAAGAATTGACCACAACATTAGGAAAACATTAGCATATCTGAAGGATGGGTGCTAGAAATGCCTGTTTAAGTCATTTCAGTATTGTCAACATAAAGCTTGTTTTTCGTCCATAGTGAGAAAACATTTACTTAAGACTTCTCTTACTTGATTACATAAAAATTATAATTAGGAAAATTATGGGATGGACCTATATCGACTTATCATCAGTATGTGAAAGCTGGAACAATATTTTTTGGGGTGAATATTTATCATGTGCACTTTTTTTGGCAATATGATCAGATTTAAGCCGTAAAAGGTTGCAATATTATACATGTAGAAGAGATTTTTGGGGGGTTATTGTGTCATAAATTAGTTTCAATATTATCGTTTACCGTCTATATTTTATCATTAAATCGCGTATCGAAATTTGTTATCACAACAGGCCTAGTATGATATGATAAAACTACTAAATCTAAATTACTGCTTGATTCATTGGAGATGCTATAAGAGTGAACTGTACTTAGTCATTGCTTTACATAGGCCTATATCTCTCAGGGATTCAAAATAAACTATATAATTTTGAGGTAATTAAAAAATCTTATAGAAAACCACTAATAATCTCTTATTGTTTTTATTACAGGAGCAAACGGTCTGGCAAACCCTCGGGACTTCCTGTGTCCTGTCGCATGGTATGAAGACCGGACCGTGTCGTCAGGTTACACAGTCATCAACAAGTACCAGGGAAAACTCTTTGCTTGCCAACAGGTTCTTCTGACGCTCATGCACTTCTCTCATCTCAATTATCCACACACAGACAGCCACTGACACATATGGCGCGCTTGGCCTATTACCCCGTTGTTAAGTTTGTTTTTGCTTCAGTAAACACCACAATGACAATGAATAACAGGAAACCGTCCAAGTGGCGCGTGTGATCCATTAGCCGTTCCCCTCGATTGGATTGCCCTCCCTGATGATTTAATATCGAAGCACGTCGGTGTGTTTCCGCTCCGGCTCCCTTATGAGCTTTAATCACTCGTAATTAGTTAAGACCTTCTGGAGTTCCATGCCGTGTACCTGTGAAGAAGAGAAAAAAAGATCCTGTAGTACAGCATTAATTTGTGCATGATCCTCCCCCTTTCCTCAGTGTCCTATTGGGTGCATAATTGGATCGGGACATAATGTGTGACAGGCGTTTTTTACTAAGACGAGCTGCCAAAGTGAGGGGCCACGTACCAAAGCGAAAGCGTGTCAATCCACTGTGTTATTATTAATCTTGCAGAGTACAAAAGGCCAAGATACTTTTTCCAAGCAAAACAAACACTTACCTGCCTCTACCTACTCACTGTTGGGTCAGGGATCAAGAGTAGCAAACTGTTGGTGGCACCTAGCACTGTTTTTCAGCCTGTCCTCTCCTTTCACAGCGTAAACGGTCAGGCAAGTGGGGTAACGCGCCGAAAATAAGACGCAGGACTCATTTTAGGGAAGATGTTGCCGCTCTTGCTGTTCTGTTCTCCCGCAGAGATCTGAAATTGCTCAAATTAACTTATTATTTGCTTGACTGGACCAATATGTCTGTGTTTTGTGTGCATATGTGTGCAAGCACCCGTGTTCTTTCATTTTCCCTTTTCAATTTTTAATCAAATTGTGTAGTTTCTATAGTTGCAGAAGATAATACATTCACTTATGCCTTATTTGGAGTTATTCTGCAGGACAAAGCTTTACAAGTCAATTCATACATTTATTTTTTACACTTACAATATTGCAATTTGTGAACACACCATGGAGAAAAGCAGTTAAATTAAGCCAGTAGCACAAAGTAATATCGATCTAAGTATGTTTATAAATATGCAAGACCTCTGCTGTGTACTGCATTCATTAATGTTCATTTTAATCATGTTGTTGCTCATGTTGTTTATTCCAGTGGCTATTGGGCAACTATGAACCAGATATTCTGTCTTCTTAAAAGATTTAATTGAATTTAACACAATCTCGATAATAGTTACAGTGCTTGCAGTATAGCAGTATTTAAGAAAGTAGTTAAGCGACATCAAACATATAATAACCTTGTATGTTAAGGTAAGGCTTTTTAGTTGACGGAAAGTTGTGCCGTATTCTCTTCAGTGTGTGTCTGTGTGCATTCTGTGTGTGTAAAGAACATGGGGGTCACTGAAAAGGCAGCTTGAGTTGTAATGAACTATATTGATTTCAGAGCTGCCGTTGAATGTCTTTTTCACAGTGGCATTATCAGAACAGAGAAGCTATATAAAATTGCAGTGGTTTTAACAATCAAAGATAAAGAAATATCTCTGCACCTACTGTTACCGCGCCCCGCTCCCTCCCCAATAACTGTGCCGCCGTGTGCGTCAAAATGCTCAAAGTTTGGGAAAGTTTGATTGGGAAGCCAATTACATCATAATACCTGGAGCCGTGAATCACAAAGAACAGGGGAATGAAAAGAAGAATAAAAAAGCGCACCCTCTTTCACAATCAACCCTTTTCATTACAAACATTTTTTCTCTTTATGTCAAGGAGTACTTTCTCTGAGAATTTAAGATTACAAAGACATTATTCATTGTTCCTTTTCTCCAGTAAAAACCCCAATTTAATATCATTTGTGTTTGTTGCCTGGTTAGACTTGTCATACAGTGTTTGTTTTGTTTTGTGTACTGCTCGTAGGATTTCTCGCCGTTCAATGTGGTCGCCTGGCACGGGAACTACACGCCTTACAAATACAATCTGGAGAGCTTCATGGTCATCAACTGTGTGGCCTTTGATCATGCGGTGAGATACAGAAATTACATTGGAAGTGGAAATTGGAAAGTGGAAATTTTTATTTTAATGTTTAATAAACGTATTGATGATATATCTATAGGACCCATCCATCTTCACTGTGCTGACAGCCAAATCCACTCGCCCTGGTGTTGCCATTGCAGACTTTGTCATCTTCCCCCCTCGCTGGGGTGTGGCCGAACACACTTTCCGTCCTCCATACTACCACCGTAAGTGAAAACACACCAATACCCACACACACATGTATATGACAATGTGCTTGTCCTAAATAAATGAGGTCATTTAACATCTCCACGCAATAAATTATTCTAATCATATTTGAAAATGGGCCCCTTCAATAGAATAGATGGATTTAGCTTTCAATAATTGTTCTGCCTGGGTGTGTTGTCTAACAGCTCTCCCTTGTGGCATTTGTAGGCAACTGCATGAGCGAATTCATGGGACTGATCAAGGGGCACTATGAGGCCAAGGAGGAGGGCTTCCTGCCAGGAGGGGGCAGTCTCCATAGCATGATGACCCCACACGGTCCTGATGCATATTGCTTTGAGAAGAACAGCACCACTGACCTTGAACCTGAGAGAGTCGCTGAGGGAACTATGGTATAAAATGTTTTAAACGCAAATATAAAAGTTAAACACTGGTTGGTGAATAACGTGGTGTTTTTCTTTCAGGCGTTCATGTTTGAGTCATCGTTCAGTATGGCAGTGACTAAATGGGGGCTGGAGACCTGTCAGCGACTGGACAAGACCTACTACCAGTGCTGGGAGCCTCTACGCAGCCACTTCAACCCATCCTGGAGACCATATAGGAAGTAGAAAGAAACCACACCTTCAACATCAAAACATTAAAAGGCCTATATAATGTAATTTTGCTTTTTCAAATGACTTTAAACCCCATAGCCCTGGAAGTTCTGTCAATTGTGTAAAGAGAAAACCTGAAGGCCTAAGTAATGCAGTTATTTAAAAAATAATAATAATAATTACACGTTAGGATTGAGGAAAGAGAATTTGACAGAGAAATCAACAGAACTATGTTGGTGGTGAAGCTGTAAAATCCAAGAGATTGATGGAATAGGATGTGCTGACAGAGGAGTTGGGAGTTTTGAGCTCTGGAGAGGAAGGTGGGCTAAAATATGCAGATTGCTAAATCATGAGTGAATGATACATTTCACAAATATGCTTTTGATTCTAATACATTAGAAAATGCATTATATAGGCCCTTTAAAGAAAGCATACCATGTTTGGTTCCCTTTAAAACTAACAAGTATTAAAAAATGTGAACTGTTAAAAGTATGCCCAGTCTGCCATGTATCTTTATTAAAAGTATTTAACAATGTCAGTCATTGGATTGAAAGTTATGCTTGGACCAAACTTTGACAATTGTTCAATTTTGTAGCTAACAAATGAAATAAACATTGATTTAAATAACTTAACGAAATGTGCTCAGTATTTATGAATAATTAAAAAGACTAAATGCAGATTTACATAGAGCACCTCTACATCCATGATTATTTGTGCTTTGTGCACATACACGTCACAGGTTTTAAGTTTTCGCCTGGTGGGATGGTACCTTTATAACTTAGTCTGATCATTTTGGTGAAGTTAAATACTATACCAAGGAAAACTAGGCAAGATTTTTTTTGTAAAATCCTACATATAATTATGTTAACTCTGTTTTAGTGAAACTGTTAGTCTAAAGTGTCAAATGCAAGAGTGTAAAACTGAAACTGCCAAAGCTCAATACTGACATTAAAACTCTTGACGCCTCATATTCACAATAGAACTTTATTTTACTTATAATCATTTCACACATTTAAATCACAAGAACTAGACTTTGTACAGCCGCTCATGATGACAGACCGAACCTGCGTTCACGGGTCCCGGCCTTAATCTGCACCTCTTTTCGATCCTGTAAAACACATAACATTATGGGTTAGCACAGTTTCCATAGCAACACAGACATCATATCACCTCATCCTTTTCACCTTGAAGATATTTTCTTTCAACTGCATGTTTTACAAGCAAGTATTTTATTATTTTCAACAATTTTCCACCTCCACACAGCAAGACAAGCATGATAGCAACAGTGTGACTATTGAACCAAATTTTATATCGCAGTTTGAGTGGACAGGATTTAGAGGGTGAATCTCCATGACAATAGGGGAGCAAGAACAAAATTGGACTGCATGTGAAATGAGGTACTTATTTGCGAGTAAACCCGGGAACATTTTGTACAGCTACCAAAAATGGTTATTCAACACTGAGGGGTTCTTGACACTATTCCATTTGAGAAGGCAAAGTTATGTGCGATTTTGTTCTTGGTGTAATGAAACATACAATGCAGTGTGATCATTTTCTTATTTTAAAAATGTTTGACAGCATTCCTATGGGTTTCCTCAGTTCACAGAAACATTTTATAGGTCACACAAAAAATGATTTGCTTCACAAATTGATGAAAAAAGTGAATTCCTCCCTGTTGTGAAGGAATAATATTGATTAAGAGTGAGAGCTTCAGAGGGTTTTCTTAGTTAAAAATCCAGAACAAGTGCTCCTCAAGGACAAGGCTCAGAGGCTAATGAAGTGAAGATGATCATGAGTGTAGTATGAAAACTTACTTTGATAGAGTAAAAAAAAGCAGTCAAAAGGTCAAAGACACTCTATTTGGTAATATTATAAAAGTCTATTTATTTCGTCTATTTAACCTAAACAATATATCCTAGATCTGTAAAATTAAAATCATAAATTTGCGATGAACAGCTACATTTTTTCATGGCCAATGCAGATTTTTAAATCCACAACAGCCAATGGCAAATAAGATCTGCCAGTTTTTTAAGCAAATATGTTGTATATTATATATAATATGTATATTTCCGTCAAATTATATGGAAATGACTATGTACTCTAAAATATTAAGTCTATAAAGTCTTAATACAGTAAAAGGCTGTATTGTGTGTAAGTACATATATATTTGTAATATCTACGATGCTGGGGAACATTGCACAACTGTACCAAGGACACCTTCATTCTTGTTGACATTTCTTTGCAGATAAATAGCACGTCATTATGAAGTTATAAACTCCCTACAATGGAAGCATGGTTAGACATGCTTGGGCTACTTCAGTTATTTCTACCACAGTCATATTTTCAAGGCCACAGTTCTGTTTCACTATGAACCTATGAGTGAGCTTTGTATTCTCATTTGTGCTGGGCACTGTAAAATGCGAGACAGGCTAAGTGTCTTGGCCAAGGACACAATGCACTGGTAAGAGTTGAATTAAGTTATTTTAAAAAAGATTTACCAAACAGAGATATGTGATGTTACGGCCATTTAAGTAGTACTTCTATTAAAATAGATCATCTAGGGGTGATATCCTTATTATTGCTTGGTATGAGGACTTACCCTGTCTGTTTTGAAGATGTAATAGAGAGCAAAAAGGGGAAAAACTCCAAACATAAACCCAAACATAGAAGTCTTGAATGTTGGTCGAAAGTGGCCATAGGGGTTGGTACGAGCATACACCCAGCGAGTCAGAGCAGGATCTTCCTGTAGGGACCATAAAATGTACAATCAAAAATACAATACAAACAAAATGATAACAATGCGAGGAGGAAGTGCCAAAGCAATTGATAGTCAGTATGGCTCAACAGTTTTAGACTGATAATCATTTTTAGGCAAATGTTGTAATTAGTGATAATTGTGGGCACCTGTTGGCCTGAAGCTGACACACTGAAACCTGGACCTTGGGTATGTCTCCTCCTCTCCCGTGATCTACTTCATTTGACAGCGTTATTAACTAGACATTATATGGTAACAACGAAAAAAAATATTCTGTAGTTGTAGTTATATCCAAAATAGTTAAATTGGTAGAATGAACCCACGGACATCGCTGGTTTCATTGTCAGGTTAAATGAACCAACTACAATTCTGGCTCGTTTGGGTTACTCTATCATCAGTGTAGTTTATTTAAAACAGTACATTTATCCGGCCCTGTTCTACATTATTCCTACACCGACATGATTGTGCTGCATATCTGGGCTCTCCTAAAGGGTGACATTGCTAGCCCGCTAGCATGCAGCCACTTACGATGAGCTCCTTTCTGTGCGGGTTGTTGAGTTGTGTTTGGTACTGTCTCTTAAGATTGGCTCGCAGTGCAGCTCGCTCTTCGTCTGCACGTCTCTTTTCTGGTGAAAGGTTAAAATAGTCGTTTGGATCCAGGGTTCTCGGCCGACTGGCCAAGGGCGCTTCTTTGTAGTCCGCCATGTTTGTTTGGAGAGAGCGGAGTGAAATCTCGTGTAATATCGCGTTGATTGCTACCGTTACCATAGCGACGCGTTAAACTTCTGAACGAGCAGGGAAGTGTTAGTCTACACAAATCACGTTATGGACGAGGAAAATGGAAGTAAAGCTGACTTACAGCTTGATACTTTTGGTGAAAATGATGATGGTACATTTGGAGGAGACGACCGGAGCTCGATACAAGCGGAGGATGACCTCCGAGCGAAAGAAAAGACCCCGTCTGAGTACACAGCGACCCTGTCCGCGCACACCGGGACCCTGTCCGCGCACACAGCGTCTGTCAGAGGGAGCAGCGCAGCAAGTAACCCCGAAACTGTGGTCAACTTTTTGTGCAGTTTTCTGTCCCAGATGGGAATGACTGATACTCTGGACTGTTTTCAAGCTGAATGGCATGAGATGGTTGAAAATGGACACATTGATGCTAACCAAGTTGAGCCGATGCCAAATGTGTACATCCAAAACCGTCATTTGGAAAACGAGCTGAAAAACGTCCAAAAGGAGATAGAGGAGTACAGTCAGGCCATCACTGGAGCTGAGGAGGCACTGGTCAAGATCCAAAAGGCCAGGGACTATCAATGGATCAGACACAAGCGCGTAGTTCAGGAGAAAAACAAGCTTATTGAGGATATAAGAAAACTCACAGCCCAATGCAATGAATACCAGCCTAAAATCAAGCAAATGAATGAGAAATACCAAAAACTTGTGCAACAGACAATGAATGCTACAAGGGAAAGGGACAAGGCTTTGGCCCAAGCAAAAAAGCACAGCAAAAACCCTCAACAAGACTCTACATCATATAAGGAAGATAAAGAAACCACATGAATTATATAAAACTGTAGGCTATGACTTTTGGGGATTTTTTGTGGAATGAATATGTGCACAAAATTATTAAAAATCCAGGCGTTAAAATAAACTAAAGAATCTATGTTTGTGTTTTCTTTTTCTTTTCTTTTGTTCTGTTTTTAAGTTCAAAGGATGACTTCGTAAGATCTATGGATGTTGACTGTACTTCCTATATTCACCACAAGAGGACGACATTCAAAAGTGAATACTGAGAGTCATGCTGTGATCTTGTAAAGAGAGGCCATGGATGCACTGACTGTGTAGCTACAATGTTTAAGCGCCTAAATTATGTCACATCTATTACCCCTAAGCACCATCTCCTCTGCACTTTTGAAGATAAAATGTTGAGCCCAAATAAACGAGCACAGGAAAATTGAAATGAAATATTAATCAGCTTTTGCACAATAATTATAATATCGAATTATCGTCCAATACATGATGGACACAATCTACAATAATAAACTTTATTTTTTTCCCCACACTAGCACAAAAAAGTACCTACAATAACTTTTTGTTTGTACTAGGGGGAAATTGTCATTATGTTTCTGTACTACGATGAGATTTGAGCTGTAGAAGGTTGAATTGTGACTCATTTTAGATACAAGTTCATTACTTCTGTTATGTATTTATTGCAGCTTATGTTTTTTTTTACAACATTGCACATTTAGAATACTTTTTGGGGGATAATTCTGCTTTGGGGTTTAGTTTCAATATTATTTTTTATCATCTATATTTACTTCAGCAATACAATGCATTTCAAAATGTGTTGTTGTGACAGGCCTAGTTTTTCCCCTTGTTGTGCTCAGAGTCTTTGCAAGTTTTGAGGCATTTCTCCTGCACTTATTTGAGCTTTCCAATTCATTGTTATCATATTTTGATACTGAATGACATTTATGGAAAGATGGAGGCGCTTTAAAAGTCAGAAATCCTGACTGGTATGCAGATACAGAAGTCAAAGAGATAAGGCTGAAGCTGCACAAGGAGCTTAACAGTGACCTCTCACCCCATGGTTCTGGCACTAAACTTCCCATTCATTTTTCTAAAAGACTTTCGGACAAAAAATAATATTAAAAGTCTGAAAGCTTCCTCGGGAATAATCAGACAGCGACATCAGATAGTGGTCATTCGTTATGTGGTAACTAATGACCACAAGACATATCATTTTATTTCAAATATGTTGCTGAAACTTTATAAACCACAAAAACAAACACATTTTGCAGAATCTTGCTTTTTAAACTTTTTGGACTTAAAACAACCATGTTATGGAGATTAGTTAGCACGTAGCTGGTTAGCCTCTGTGATGCCTTTGAACTCTTAATATTTGATTTTTTTTTTTACAGTGTATGGGAAAAATATATGGAAAATTTACTTCCAGAGCCTGAGCAGACTGTCACTGTTGAGCTTCACTATCTAAGCACTTTTTAGCTGACCTTATTCCACCCTGCCAACTTTGCCATAAATGCTACTAAACCACGCTTTCTCTGTGGTGGCACTTCTGGTTGAGCAGGAATCCGTTTCATTTCAATGGAGAATTTGGGAAAGTGTTGTTGGTAAAATCTGGTATAAAGTAGGTTGATTTGTGTAAAATGTTCAGTGTTCAACAAGTCAACAATGCTCCGATTCAACTTCCGGCATAAGGTCAACAGGTTAGCAGGCCTGCAGTGACATAAGAGATGCAGATTAAACAGTAGTCTCTCTGAATGGCATTTGCAGCCTGTAAAGATGTGGTTTGTTGCTTGTCTCTGTTGCCCCACCCACAGTTGCATCAGTCGAATTGGGAATTTTGGTTTTTCGCTTCAGTATCAAATGTGTTGAGCTGTTGAACACCCTGTTATTTTTCTGTCTGACTCCTGCTCCTCCCTCTGGGACATGTTCACTTCACTGCTCTGTGACCTTTGTGTCGTAAAAGGAGAATTTCAGACATCCACATCACGTTTCTCATCTGGTCTTTTTCTTATTTGATTCAACAAAAGTTATATTTATAACTTTGCACATTATTCTACCATTCTCCCCTGAACAATTTCTTTGCAACACCTCTAATCTTAAGGTATAAAATAGATTTTTTTCTGTCAGAGTCTATTCCTCTCTTAATAAATCTGCTCTCTGGGACCTGTATAGTGGACAGTGGGTCAAACTCAGCAATATTTTCTGCTTTAATGTACAGAGCGCAGCAGAGATTGGCTCCTGTTGGTGACTCAGCAGGCATCCATCATCCTCAGACCTACACACATGAATTACTGAGAAATAAATTTGCCAAAATACTACATTTTCACCTGAATCTAGGCTTCAGCATCAGTTTGTAAGTCTTTGCTGTTCGGCTCTATGTATAGCCTCAAAGAAACGCTGTTGAGGCTGGAAAATTTTCAACACAAGACCAATCTTGTATAAAACAGCATTGGATGTGACTTTTGATTGAACCTTAGGCTGTTTTCTTTTTTAAAACTCCATACAAGAAATCCAAAAAACTATGAAACGGTTCATTTATATTAATGATTAGGTCATACTTCTCACTACCACACCAAAAATCTGCACAGGATTAATTTCACTTACATCCTGTCTCTCATAAAAACACTGTACTGAGAGAATGTTATGATCTCATCTGAAAACCCACAGTCACTGTTCTAATCTTGGGTATTGTTCATTTAACCTTGCACAGAAGATGGATGCTTGTGATTTGTGCAGAACTCGATTCAGAGCGCTACACACATCAGTTATTGTTCATTATAAAATGTGATGAATCTCTTAATCAAACCTTTTTATAGCATATAGGCTTGCAAACAAGGCCTCCTGCCATTTACATAAAGGTTATCCTGCTGATATATTGATCTGACTTTATATTGATATCAAACCTGTGGCTTATTTTTCTGTGCATGGGGCTTTGCTTCTGACCCTAGGAGTTTCAGAGCCTGTTTTTGAGGAGGTGATGTGTCTGAGATGCAAAGGGACACTCCTGATGAGATGGGATGTGACAGGAGAAGAAAGGAGGAGACAGACACAACCCCAGAGCAAAGCAACAGTCTGAGTTCAGCTGCACTGGGGAGTACAGGAGCAGCACTCGGCGCATACTGAGCTAAACACCCCGTCCTCACTGTCAATTACACACTAATCACTCTACAAAGTTTAGACGCCTTTGAAGAGAGAGTTTCAATCTGACCTTTGAGTTTAAATGCATTTCATGTTCCTTTTTAATGTAAAACACTCTTGTTTTGCCTTCAGTGGCATAAAAGTGCTGAATGATTTATTCGTTATTCTATAGGCAGATAGAATTACCGTGATACTAAAATGAAAACTTGATATGGATTCATAAGAAATGTTTCTTCTTTTATAACCATGAAGATTTTTAATAGTTCTGATATAAAGACCACCCTGTTCAAATATAGTTTCAAAATTATAGTTTTAATAAGGTACACTTTACTGATCCCTTGTGAAATTCACTCTCTGCATTTGACCCATCCTTCAACCAGTGCCGCTGAGGCAACCTGTCAGGACCCATGAGCCTCTGCCGTACAGCGCTCAGGGATCTTAGGGAGTCTTGGTCAGGACTACCTTAGCTGGAAGATTTTATTCCAGTTTGGTTAGTACAGTATAGTTTGGTTTAATATTAATTAGTGTGGGATTTGCTTTTTGAAGAGCCTATTCACAACATTTCAAAAGTGAAATTTGTGAGTTCAAGAATACATATTTTTAGGATGTATTATAAGTATTGGTAATATTGCATAATAATAATAATACATTTTATTTATATAGCGCTTTTCACGACACTCAAAGACGCTTCACAATTACCATCTATATTTACGTAACATGCAATGAAGTGTTAATGTGGCTTAATAAGATTCATTGTCTTTAACAGTACAGTTTGCTGTTTGTTATCAGAAAAACACATTTGCTTCAGCATCCTGAACCCCAGCCCTGTATGTATAACCAGACTGCAGACTGATTTAAGTTAAAAGAACTCGAAAGAAGGCTTAACGGTCCAAAGTGTCATATTTAACACTAACTGACCAAACCAGTTTTATTTATAAGTATATTTTAAGTCCTATATTATGTAAAATTGACTCAAGAAAGCTTTAAGCCATGTAAGAATGTTGTTACCTCCTGAGAAACATACCTGGAGTTATGTTTTGTTTCATTCACACATGTTTGAGTATGATCCTGCTTTACTGGGCTGTCTACATCTCCAAAGCTCAAAATGCTCTGTTTCACCTCGTGCTGTCATGAAGCAGTAGTTTTCAAGTTAATCAAATGATTCTAGTGAAGATGTATGGAGTTTAAAAACATAGCGGAGCTCTTCCTGTATTACCACATGACATCACAAGGTGGAATAGTGTTTTAGAGAAGAGTACAGCCTAAATATGCAGGATTTCTGTGCTAAACATGTGTGAATGAAACAAAACACAACTCCAGGCATGTCTTTGATGAGGAAACGACATTATAACATATATCAGAAATAGCATAATATGGGCTTTTAATAACTACGCACTGGCTACTGATACCACTATGGAATTTGTTTACCCGTATTTGTCTCTCACCGCTGATGTTTTGGGATGAGATTGCCCTGTCAACATGAAACTAATACTTAACTCTGTGGTTTCCAGTTCTGGAGACTGAGGATTTTTGTGCGAAGCCACTAACTACATAAACCGGTACTGGCTTTTCATGGAAAGTCCTGCACATACTAGTTAAACCACAAGCCTATAGATTGGGGGTACTTATCTTCATCTTTGTTCTGGAGCATTAGACACTGTGGAAACAATGCCACACGCCGTTTAACTGACCACGAGGGCCGGGAAAATACAGTAAGGCTAGTCTTAACTTGACCACACACAGTGACGCACTTTCACGATTAAAGAGCAACCTTACTTTAGAATTTACATCATAATGAGCCTGTTTCCTCTATTTTCCTGTCTATGCTGGCAGTCTTCACATGGAACCAACAAGATACCACGTGTTTGTGAAGACGCACCTTAGTCCCTCAAGTCATCAAGCAGGCGTTTCCCAGAATGCTTTGCCCCATTGTGGCTAGAACCAGTGATATCCCGCTGGCAGCTGTCTTGTCATGTGTGATGTCATGACAGGCCAGTGCTCCAAGGGCCCTCCTTCCCGCTGTTCCTACACAGAATAGTAATAGGATCATAGCGTTTATCAAGACATGGCGGTTTCTCAGATCCCACAATGGCTCCCTGCTGCGCTTTGTCACTGTATCATCTCACAACCTGCTAATCTTGTACATTTCATAACTCGGTCAAAGAATCCAGCTACAGCATTTGCTCACCATCACCTCCACGAGAAGTAACAATTATGCGCTGCCAGGAAATAGCAGGTTTATAAATAACATTACGCTGTGTTATTTTCCCCATCTCTGCCTGTTTGCCTATAAACACAGAGATATGAGGCAGGAGAGGAGCACACCTACGTCACAGCTTTGAGCAGTAATGAGATGGTGACTCATCCCATTCACTTAGGCTGCCTCTGCTCGTCTGCTGCGGCTCCGAGGACACACTGTACTGGACTGTAAACTACTGGGTCACTTTGACACGCTCACCTCTTTTACTGTATGTTTTAATATCCACATTCACCAGGCAGAGCTATGCACACGCTTCATTCTCACATAACGATACCCGAATCGCACACAAGTAAATCCAAGTTGTAGTGGATATTTTGGTGGCACAATGGTAACAAACTTTTACACACGCTTGTACCTGTTTTTACTGTTTTGGACCTATATACTCATTTGTTTAGTTTGTTTTTTGTTTGTATTTTTCAGTATTTTGGAAAGGGAGTCTTAAGTGCTCTCATTGCGTCTCCATGAATAAAATAAATAAATAAGTAAAATAATAATAAAGTAAATAAAATTAAATAAATAAATAAATATTTAAAAAATAAAGTAAAAATTAAAATACTTATAAATAGAAATATAAAAATAAATATAAAAATAAAAATAAATTGTGAAAAACCTGAAACTGGCAATGTAAGTTTTCTAATGGAGAGTATGCACTTGCCTCGTCTCCATGGAAATGCAATTGCTTTACCTAGAATGTTCCGCAGTATCGTATTTAGGTGATTTTATTGCACAAACATACCTTGAGAAACATTGTTAGTGCGAGTGGGGTCACCTCTCCATAGATCTAACCTGTGACTTGGCCTGGTGATGTCAACTGCTTGTCTCCGTGAAGGGAAAGCAGAGAGAGAATACTGTGGGACGTCTCAGAAAAAGCAATAACATCTCTGTGGAGATGAGCAGGTGGCGGACTCTACACTTGAAAAGTTGCATAGTGCCTCTTTAAATATGACATAAGATTTAAATAGGCTGAGAAATAGATGGTCTGAATAACACAGAGACCCTTTCCACGCACACAGATGTGGAACACTTCCTGCCAATGTGATGTAAATGAATTAATCTGAGCTCCCTGCAGTTGTATTCAGCTGTCTGTACCTGTTAAAAGCCCTTCAGACTAATGCAGGAATTAGTCGACAGCAGCTTGTGTGAGAATGTGGTGCTCTGGAAAGAGAGGAGGAAAATCTGTCACACATCTATACACTTCCATAATGGACATATTAAACTGTTTTATAGACCAACTCCCTCCTGCAGCACAAAGCACTGAGCGATTTAAGGTTTTTACAACATATATTTAACTAAACTTTTATTGAAGTCCAGTAAAATACCTCCAAAAATATACTGCCTTGTGAGAGTCCATGAGAATACATTACAACAAAAGACCCTGCTACAACAATAGAGAAAGCATATAGAAATATATATATATATAAAGTCCACAAATAATTAAGGTATATAAAAACAATATTATTTAGTGAATCCCCAACACACTTTAATTTTAAGGTAAGGTTGTATTTGTTAATAAACTTCATTTGGGCTGGACGTTCTGGCCTTCGCTTTGTGGGTCCCCCTGCACAAACACATAGAGGTCATATATTGTATAGAGGTCAGGACTATATTATACTGTATGTAAATTCCCAGCCGTCTTACCAGGACTGAGTAAGCCCCCGATCGATCAATCTTCCCTCTGCTTGGTGGTTCATTCTTCACTTGTCTCCGCGCTCTGACCACCTAAAATCAGAGAGGGGCAGAGTAGCAAAAATTATTTAATAAGTAAAAGTAACATAACTTCAAAGTAATATTATTCAAGTAGAAGTATAAAGGAGTGGCCCAAATAAGAGTAAAAAGTAATTGAGTAACTGTCTGCATGTCACATCTGATTTATAACTTGATGTTAAATTTGAAGGATATTAAATAATGCACAAACAATGCCAGTATTTTCAGAGGATGGACCACAAAAATGAGATAAACAAAATCATATCTGAAGGATCGGTAGAATAAATATTGTTAGCATAAAACTTTTTTCACTTTGCTTTCAGATTTACTCGCAGTGGGAAAAGTAACTAAAACATTTACTCCAGTAAGAATATTTTTACTGTGAAATATATTAGTAAAATGGTGCCTGGAAACTACTCAAAGAATTACTGAGAGGCCTACACACGTCTGCTTCAAATCCCCACAAGATTAAAATGTAACATCAGCACAGACGAGACGACTTTTCCAAGAATACCAGGCGCCTGCCCTTATAACTACTGCTGCTGCTGGCACATCCGTCCGCGTCGCCCCTGTTGCTCCTGCTCCTGCCCGTTTCCATGGAGACTCACCTGTAGGGGGGTGGACTTGTCGTGGGTGAGGAGCGAGTAGGAGCCGACACGGGATTTGCGCTTGGTCTTTTTCTTATTCGCAGCTTGGACCAAGTGTCGTCTGGACCTGTCAGCCTAAGGGAGAGAACACAAGTTATGGTTAATCTTATAGCTTTTTCGCATTAAGCTTTTTTTTTAAAGCTTTTATCCATCTTGGGTTTTCACAGTAAATCAGAGTTGATACATGCTGTGGGATTACATTTATTTGGCATTTAAGTCAGATGCCCAGACCGATTAAATCCAGTACTTATTGGTACAGGACAAGTGCAATTCTTTTGTTGTATAGACTTTCTTTGTACTCCCCTGCATTTTATATAGGTGGATAATTGGCTCAAATTAGCCCATAAGGTAGGAAAGTGTGCCATCCATTTTTATCTTTCCTGTAATTATACAGACTTACAAGCAGCGGTGGATGAAGTACTCCACTTTGTTACTTAAGTAAAAGTACAGGTACAGAGGCAATACTATAGTAAAAGTAAAATTATTTCACACAGATTTTGTTAAAGTGTTAAATGTAGCGATATTGATTTTAAAAATGCTAAGTATTTTGGTCAACAGGAGCAATACAAATCAATTTCAACATTTTGTTTTGAATTTGTGCATTTACTTTTGTTTGCTCTCAGCCGAAGTTTGAACTCGAAAACTTTAGTCAGGATGTTACCACAAACATAGTCAGAATAGCCCCTCAAATTATATGAAAAGTACTTCTTACTTTTCAGTCCAGTTTAAAAATAGAGTGGAGAAGAAAGTACTGATACTGCTCTCAAATGTAGTGAAGTTAAAGTAAAAAGTATCCACTGTAAAATGTACTTAAGTAAAGTACAGATACCTAAACATTCTACTTAAGTACAGTATTTTACCACTTGTCCTTTGTTACCACTGAATGTAAGGTGAAAAAAATGAACATTAAATGTAATTATTTAATAAACACAGTAAATAGATTTATCAAATTTCAGCTACAAGAGATCTGTGCTGTCATATGCTGCTTTGAGCCCTCTGCTTGGATAAGACGTGAGGGTCAGGAAAGACATAACTTAATATGATTTAATATGCCCGTCACAACACTTTAGGCAGCAAAGAGAAAGAAAATTGTGTAATATTGGATTTTCAAAAGCTATTCACTGCGTTATTGTGCCGTCCTTGATAAAATAATACCACTGTGAATCCCATCGTCCACACAGAATGACTTTTACAATGTGACACCAGCACAGTTCCCACTCTCCCACCTCTCTGGCTTTTTGCCCTATGGCTCAGTTCTGTGGCAGTGCAGTGACTAACAGTGAGGTGTACCTGGATGAGGGTGTTTGGGAAGCCTTTGACGGACACAGCCCCGGGCAGGCTGGACTGACTCACGTGGGTGGGACCCCTCCGCTCCAACTGCCGCTTAGCTCTGAAGAAAGCCTGCAGGATGAGACACACGTAACCATAACCACAAGGGAAAAGAGTGGAGAAGACACAGAAAGTATCAGCCAGACTTGCTTTGTGTGAAAACCTTCAGAATCAAAGTTTTAAAAGTATTTAACAAATAGACCAGATCAGACTTAATGAGTTGTGTTCACAGGAGAATCTCAATGGTTTAAACCTGAGCTGGAGGGCAGGTCAAAAATCAATGGTAGAATTTAACTTTTTAGTGTCAGAATGTAGATGTTACCCTACTTTTTGGTTAATATCTCTGTAACAATTGTGTCGATCAACATGAAACAAAAACTATCACAAAGTCCAGTGTCTTCCCGGTCAGTATAAATAAACTTCTTCAGACAACTTCAGAAAGTGGTGCCATTTTACAACTCCAAAGGCGTTCTTGTTGTCAGCTCCATCGGCCTCTGCCTTCCATTAGGAACCTGTGTGTATTCCAGATCAATACCACAATTCATCCTAGATTATACAGGATCTAAACCAACATGGTTGCATAGTTTGAGAAGCACTATGCTACAGTTGTGCTTGTTCTATTGAAAAATTATGAAATGCCGTATGGCTTCTTCAGTTTCCAGCGTTTTGTATTGATCCGAACATAAATGAGCCAATGCTATCGACCGCTCCTTTTCCTAACAGATGAAGTGACACTTTGAGAAACAACAGCCTTCACTTTGCTGATTAGCCTTCACGGCCAATTTATAACGAGACCTGCAGGGTTTAATATTTCATCGTGGATTATAGAATAGAAAGATTGTTTTCAAAATTGGATGCCAAATTGCAATTTCTTCCACTTTTCCACAAAAAAATGTGTCTGTGCAATCATTTGAAACAAAGAACTTCACCAGTGATTGCTGTTGACCTACTTCAAAATAACTCATGTCGCTGTTACTGTGAAAGGACCATGAAAGCTATTATGTTACAAGTGTTTTTTAGTGAAATTTATCAAGCTTCTGTCCTCAACTCTCAAAATAACAACTTACTCACAAACCCATCATATTGTTATTCCCATTTGTAATACCCAAGTGCTGCATTGGCCTGGATTGACATAATTGTTTTTGGTGTTATGTAAGCACACCTAGACAAAGAGAAACACAGCCTTTCCCAAACCGTACAATTCCCCTCAGTTGTTTGCCTCTGTATTTAAGCACAGAGCAATTTTCACAGATTTCCATGACACACCACCAAAGTCATCAGGAAGGATTGAGAGAGATTGGGTTAATCCTGTGGAGGAGAAGAGTAAATAGTGACACATACCAGGCCATTGGTCAGTGGTTGACCCATCTGCTGCATGTGGTCTTCAGACTGAGAAAGGGAAAAGAACGTGGACAACTTTACAATGTTACAATAGCATAGATTATTAAAGGCGAGATTAGGAACTTTTAAGACGAAGACATGTTGTTAACCATAATTTTGATCCAAAACAGCTATATATACTTGATTTGAGTAACTTTATTATGAGTCTGTACATCTCCGTAGCTCAAAACGCTCTGTTCCACCTTGTGATGTCATGCAGTGGTAGTTTTCAAGTTAACAGCTACCTTTTGTCTTTTGTAGAGATGAGAAAATCCAGGGCTGAAATGATCCAAATGATTCTAGTGAAGGTGAATGGAGTTTAAAAACACAGTGGAGCCCTTCCTGTATAAACACATGACATCACAAGGTGGAACAGAGTGATTTCTGTTTGAGAAAGGAGCTCAGCCTAAATATGCAGGGTTTGTGTGTTAAACATATGTGAATGAAACACAACTCCAGGTCTGTTTGTGATGAGGAAACAACATTATAACATAGATCAGAACATAGCGTAATATGGGACTTTTAAAATAAAAATGGGTCCATTGTCTTTCTGTTCAAGAACTGATAGGCCTCACTTCTTATAATTTGTTTTTAGCAGAAATTTTCTGAGCACTCAAGCCTCAAATGAGGGACAATACATGTACGAATCAATCAATCACCATTTAAAGGGCCCATTATGTTATGCTATTTTCTGATTTATGTTATAATGTTGTTTCCTCATCAAAAACGTACCTGGAGGAGTGTTTTGTTTCATTCACACATGTTTAACACACAAACCCTGTATAATTAGGTTGAGTTCTTCTCTTAAACAGAAAACACTCTGTTCCACCTTGTGATGTCATTTGGTAATACAGGAAGTGCTTCATTGTTTAAAACTCCATACACTTTCACTCAAATCATTTGGATGATTTCAGCCTTCCATCTCTACTGAACAAAAGGCAAAAGGTAACTGTTAAGTGGAACAAAGCATTTTGAGCTTAGAAGATGTAGACAGACTAATAATGCGGGATTACTTAAACATGTGTGAATGAAAGAAAACACAACTCCAGGTATGTTTTTGATGAGGTAACAACATTATAACATGACTTAAAGCCTACAGAAGTTGATTTTGCACAATAATTCTTACCTAACAGTTAATCATTCACATTGTCTTTACCCAGTACCTCCATTTATTTATGCTTGGGACTAGCAGAATAGACTGTTTGACTCTATCCTGCAGGCATATGTTTTGTGTGAATTCAGTCAAAAATAAATCCTTTGGGGACAATTATAATTATAGCAAGTTAATACGTTGTTTACATGTACAGACAAGCACATCTGTTAAGCTGTCAGCGCCTGCTACGTCAAACACTTAAGTACAAGTCCCTCCTTTGAAAAACTCCAGCTGTTTTCTCCTCATAAAACTTTACTTTAATGAGCGCACATGTTTAGGGTATAAAATACTTTCTTCATCTAATCCAATTTATTCTGCTGCCAGTAGACATTCTTTGGGATTCCCATAAATTGCCCATTTAATGCTTTCAAATTCAATATAAACGACACTGACCTTGGTGGGAACACAAGTAAAAGTGAAGCCCTTTGAAAGTCTTCTGCGTATTAGTTAGTCCAGGCCACATTTGAAGCTTATAATTGGCCCGTGCTGTAATTACTTTACATATAACGGCTGGAGACATACACATCTGTGGCGCAAACTTCATCTGGTCCAGAAATCCAGAGTATTTTGTCGTCTTTCAAAGTGCGGTTTAAAAATTGTCCCTCTCAAGTCTTGCAGCTGTTGAAACCGTCATCCGCATTGGTTTGATTACATTGGACACAACATAAGGACTGTCCACAGAAAAAATGTCCACCGCAAAGTTTAAAGTGCAACAGCCGGCAGCCACATGAAACGCCAAAACAGGAGCTGAAGCAGTTTGTTCCATGCAGGCTATATTTTAGGCCATTATGGCTGTAAAAACCATTACAATGAGACTTTTGTTTCTTTTACACAAATTATATGTCTGTCTGGGGCGCTAGGTTAAGAAAACGACTGGACTGTCCAAAATAGTGCACCTCGAAGTCTGCACATAAAACTGTGTAAATCTGGTTGCCTCAACAAAAAAAATCTAGCTGTTATGTAAGAAAGAGACATATTTACACATAGAGCACTAAATGATTTGTCCATATAAATGAAGGCTGTTGGATTCTAAATACTCTAAAACTCCTTTTGTAAAAAGTTAACCCAAGTGTTACATGAAAAAGTAAAACTGTCTGTCTGACAACATAAAGTTGTCAAATAAATCCTATAACTATAGCCCTACAACAATATTACCTTTACTAAACACACGTAACAGCCGCACACCTTGCCATAGCTTTGATCCCCAGTCTCTTATCCTTCAAAAAGCAGGCTCCTCTTACCTGTGAGTCTGCGGGCTGACAGGGCGCTCCCTGCTCCACTCCGGGACACTGCAGAGCCTGTGCCAGCACACTGGCCTGGAGGCAGAGCGCACACAGCCACAGAGTGAGAGCCATGATGAGGCAGGACTCCGAATGCTCCGCGCGCACTCAGCTCCTGGCTTTATACTCTCGCCTCGTCCTAATGGAGAACAGATGCAGAGCAGAGCTATGCCAGCTTCACACAGACAAACAGCCCACCACAGTCCTGTGCTTGGGGCCAACAGCGGCCTGCGCTCCCCACAAACATGTCAGACATGCTGAGGCCTCCCCCTGCCCACGACCACCACCCCAACCCGAGCAGCGAGGAGCCATTTTCCACTTATGTTTGCACTCTCCATCCTCCTGTGAGTGAGGAAAGAGCACACGGCGCCGCCAGTTACACATGAAATATAAGAGGTTTTGTTCTTGTAATGTCCTGAAGAAATGCCGCATTATGACGTGAAGTAGTTCTGCGTTCTGAGAAATAACGATCTTTCAGTGTGTCTGACATGGCGCGTGCACAGTAGCACTGTTATTTTGCTGTACTCTAATGACACTACTTTAAAAACCATGAGGCACAAAAATGCAGCTGTGTTAATTCAATTGCTATTAAGCTAATCCTGTGGTCAAGTGTAATGGGATAAGTACATGCCGCTTGTCTCCTTTGCCTTAAACTGGCACAGTCTGGTTTACATTATCTGGTGGGCATGTGGAAGGATGTTAGCATACCTGTGCAGTTTATATAGCCTTTGTATGCCCATAAAGCATGCATCCCTGGGAAAGTAGTCCATGAATAGTCTGCTGTCTGAGGTGTGCTGAGGATGGAAAGTGTGAGTGGGACTGCCTCGGGCTCAGTCACCTCTAGTTGCCTGAACACAGACGGAAACATGTGCAGCAGGAGGAATTTAATTAGACTTTATATCTGCTCCAATACAAGCGCGTGTAGCTAAGTGTATCAGCCAAGGATGTCTCTCTCATAAATGTGAAGGTTCTGAGTCACAGTGTGAGCCAGGGGAATATGCTACAAGATGGTTATTCATCTTCCTTATTCCTCCTGTTTTTCTGAAAATTGGACCCTGTATAAGAAGCAGTGCTGCAAATGTCTCCCTGGAGGTTTGGTAGACCACCGGCTCGACAGCTGCGGACTAATGATGTGAAGCCAGGGATGGGATGTTTAGTCCAGAGACAGGAAGCAGAGGAGTGAAAAACGGGTTCAAGAAACAGCCAATCTAAACTGGACTCCAGGGTGGAGAGTGGACAAACATGCCAGTCATGTTAGCGGACCCATCCAGACATCCTAATGACTGCTCACACGCTTTTCTCTGCAATGTTTAGTCCAGTTTCGCCTTTCAACAATACCTCCTGAGTCATAGTAGCCTTTCCCCCTACACTCTTATAAGCTTGGGGTTTCTTTCAGGAATCTTTGGCCTGATCCAAATGCACAGTCATTCTCACTATTTGCCCTCATGTGCTTCCTCTGGGATTTGTCATTCATCTGCTTTGCTTTGAGCTCCTGTCAATGTGTCGGAGTTTGATGTGCGACCGCCACTGGCTGCAAAACAGTTTTTTCTATGCTATACACTGTCTTCCATAATCAGAACTGAGCAGACAGGTAATTTTCCAGCCGCATATATTTTTGGAAGCATGTTTGGGCGCAACTAAGCAACAAATTAAAGACATGAAAGGAGGAAACGTAAGGACTCAAGACGTGACATCACACAAAAATGGCTACTTGGGTTTCTTTCGTTTGATTGCTGACTGAACTGAATGATATATTATTTTATCATTTGTCATCTGTTAAGAGTGGGATGTACTGGGCAATAAGAGAAAAGGAGCATGTGGTTAGTAAGTACTTTATCAGGCACTGTACTGCATTATATAACATGAATAGCAGTGTGCGATAATCTAAAACATATATACACTACCAGTCAAAAGTCTGGACACACCATCTCAATGTTTATTTTATTTATTTATTTTTTACTGCTTTCTACATTTTAGATGCATACAGAAAATATATATAAAGTAAGATATATAGAATTATGTAGTAAAGAATAACATTTAAATAACTCTAAATATTTTTCGACATAGCAAAGGTTGGCTACTGTCAGGATTTGACTACGAAATATATGTATTTTTTTTGTCATATCTTATTTCATATACTTGATGTCTTCTGTATGTATATAAAATGTAGAAAGTAGTAAAAATAAAGTAAAAAAAAAAAAAAGACTGAATGAGAGGGCGTGTCCAGACTTCTGACTGGTTGTATATATCATTATTTTCTTAAGGCTTAGATCACAATATAGCCTTTTGTTCACAATTTTCACATAATTTAATTGCCTTCTAGAGATAGGTAAAGCAATCTGTGGGTCACACTTCACTGTGACTGGTTAAATCCACCTGACACTCACTCAGAGCATGTCAAAGGCTGACCAAACAAACAACTGAAGCAGTGAATAACATGGCGTACTGGGTTCAGATCACAATATGTTTTTATCGTCGTATCGTCCGGCCCTAAGGAGCATTTCAATTAAATGACCCATATTACGCTGTTTTATGTTATTAGTTTGCTTCCTCATCTAGACCTGGAGTTGTGTTTTGTTTCATTCACACATGTTTAACACACAAACCCTGCATGTTTAGGCTGAGGTCTTCTCTTAAACAGAAAATACTTTGTTCCACTTTGTGATGTCATGTGGTCCACCTTCTCTCGAATCATTTGGATAACTTCAGCCCTGAAATTGACAATTTCACAAAAAGCAAAAAGGCAGCTGTTAACTTACACTACTAACACTACTATTTCAGGACATCACAAGGTGGAACAGAGCATCTTGCGATTTGTAGATGTAGACAGACTAATAGTAAAGGATTACTCAAACATGTGTGAATGAAAGAAAACACAGCCCCAGGTATGTTATTGATGTGGAAACTGCATTATAACATGACTTAAAGTTCACAAGAGTCAATTTTGTGTCATATAGGACCTTTAAATCTTATTGCCAAGAGACCAAAACCTTTGACAAAGATATCTAGGAACATGCAGTACATATAACAAGAGCCAGTGTTTGTACAGTACTTCATATCTCCATAGGGCCTGCTGAGAGACACGTCACCCCCCTCTGGACACAAATCAATACTCCTTTGAAACACACTGTCCTTTCATTTCATGTGACAGCTTTGCTAACAGCTCTGTGGAAAGGTGTGAGGATGAGAGAAGAAGCAGCTTTTAATCCTCTCACGTGGAAAGAACAAGCCAAGGACAAGAGTCGGGCACAAGTACTGATATCAAAACCACCATTTGCAGATATCGTCTTGGCCCAAAGGCTCGGTTAACTTCCAATTTGTTTAGCAACGATTAAGGACGCTTTAAACAACTCTCTTGCCGCTAGGCCAGTCATGATAACAAATTTTGAAGCATGATATATTGCTACAGAGACATATAGCAATAAACAAAACAAATTTATGCCTCTGACAAAATAGCAATACAACAGGATAATCCCAGTAAACCATTTTTAAATCGAGAGTATCATTAAAAGGCCTGAGCTGCAAGAAATAAATAACAAAATAAATCAAGATTTAACTATAGAAGTTAATTATTCAGACCTCCACAGCTCAAATCTTATCATATTACAACTAAAATAACAACTATCTCCCCACTTCAGCAAAGAAAATGTACTGTACACACGATAAATCCATCCATTTTCTCCTGCTCATCTGGGGCTGGATCGCAGGGGCCACAGTCTAAGCAGGGACTCCCAGACTTCCCTCACTCCAGACACTTCATCCAGAGTAATAATCGTGACAGGCCTAATCACTATTGTATTATTTAATTCTGTTTTTACCCCACTGGTGTGTTGCCCCTACAAATAAATGCAAATCCAAATGCTTTTGATTCCTTAAATAAAATTGGCCCATGTTATCAATAGACATCAAAGCACATGGCAAAAACAACACTGTGACTGTAGCGGATCGTTTCACTCCTAAGCCGCTGTGTGCTGGAGTGTTACACAGATTCTACGTCTGTGAGGTTAAAAACAGGCATATGATTATGACTATAAAAGGTAGCAAGCATCTATGCAAAAAGGGTAAATAGTATATATCTTGACTTAATCAAGTTTTAACAAAGCAGTTCACCTTGGCCTTGTCGGTTTTGCTCATGAGATACAATTTGTGTTTTAAGATTTTTATCAGAATTTTTTTTTTTTAATGTTGACAACAAAATTGATTTCACGGTAACACAGTTTTAGGAATGAAGGGATGAATCAATGAAATGGGTTCCTGCTTAAATCAGAACATAGACAGTGACAGTAGCTCAGTTAGTGTCCACTGATATGAAGGTTGGCAGTTTGAGTCCCACTCTCGAAATAAACTTCTTTGGGAGAGCGGTCAGATCCACTAACCCGCAGGTTGCCAGTGAGATTCCAGCTCACATAGATGAATGCTGTTGTTTTTTCCTTGGGCAAGACACTTAACCCACTTTGCCCCCAGTGTCTGTGTGCACTGATGTATGAATGTGTGTGTGAATGTGTGAGTGGTTCCTTGATGTAAAGCACTTTGAGTGTCTTAAAGGTGGAAAAGCGCTCTATAATAATATGATGATTTACCATTTACAGGTGATTATAGGCTGAGCAGACCTACACGTCTCACATATATGAAACATGTGTGCTCCATATTCATTTTTTTGATTTTGTGGAAGAAACTTACTTCACGGATCAGTGCTGTGACACTTGACTTGAGTCCAATGAACTAATAAAACCTTGAGAGTGTCAGACATCTGGAGGTCATGGCCTTTCTCTCTGTTGTTTGTATCTCGCTCGCCCTCAGCTCCGCCTGTTACCATGGCAGCGAGGAGTCGATTCAAACAATGCCGCTGTAGAGGGTTTGACGTGTAGGGACCACCACATTTGTGTCAGGGTGACTTAAGGTGTGAGCTTCAGGGGTTTATTACATTACATCCAATACAGAACTGAAGAAGGCTCATAGTTCTGTTTTTTCTATGCCATGGTTGTTACATCTGTTAATAACATAATTTGAATGCTAGAAAAAAGGTAATTATATGGGCTTGGCTCAGATTATCCGTCTAGTAATATGAATTTGAAATGTGGTTAATTAGAAATTTGTTTTGCCGGTCGAAGCAGGGCCAGCTCAATACATCAGATTTTTTGCCCATCCAAGAAAGTCACATCTTAATTTATTTTACATTGGTATAAATATATTTTTTAAACTCCAGTTGTCTTGAACCAGGCTTGATCTTTAGCCTGAAGAAATTAATCAATAGTATGCACGTCTGCAGACAAATGTGGTGATTTTAGAGGGTGAATTTACTTCTCATATGTTTACTTACTAATATTTAGTGATATTTCTGTAGACAGACTATAGTTCTCTCTGTAAATTTCTCAGTCTTGGCTGTCCATGCTAACATTTTAGACTTGATCAGGATCAGTGTTTGGATTTAGCGTATAACTGTTACACAAGAGGCTTTGGTGTTGTTTTATTTTCATGTTTATTAGCTCTAGCTTGTTGGTGAAGGCTATAACAAGTTAGTGTTTTAACCTCTGTTTAAAGTCATGCCAAACCTGAGCAAAAAAATCACAGTAAGCTGGGTGGAAAGCAATAAAAGAAGCTCCGTGGTAAACAGCTGTGGCTAAACTTGGCTACAGATAACTATTGGCAGCTCTAACAAGAAGAAGTGGAAGCGCCTGGTGCATTGGCTCTGGTTCATGCACATTTGTGAAGTAAACATTGGATGGAGGGGGTTAGCAGCTCGGAGCGCTGTGTGACTAATACAGTCTGCAGAGGGATCGACTAGACTGTCAATATGTTGTGGTTTCTCCTTTCTAAACAGCGGAGGGGAAAGAGGACGGGGGAAGTGATTACGTAGAAAGCCCTGGATTGTTCGTGTTCATGACAAATAGGGCTCATACTTTACGGAGGGTTTGCCCGCAGCTGACAGGAAGACTTCCAGATAATATTTGTCTTTTCTCCATCCCTGTAACAGTGTGTCAAGTACAATATATAAAGTTGCTTTGTAAACTGGGACAAAGCTTCTATTTTTAATCAAAACCAGCTTCCATTATGTCCAGTGATAAACATAACTTTTCCAAATTGCTTTGACATTACGGTTATTGATCCTCAAAGGGAAATTCGTGCTCTGCATTTGACCCATTCTTCAACAGCACTTTGGCAACCTGTCAAGACCAGTAGACCTCCATAGTACCCCACTTGGACACCCATCTCTAAAACTTGAGTTAGGCTATATCAATATTATCTTAGCCAGGAGACTTTGCCCACAAGTGAAACCTAAGGTCTTCTAAAAAGTGCAAGCCAGCCAATAAGTTCTGTGTTCCCCACAACCTCACTGTTCATCACTACTTCCTGGATTTTTGCCGATTCACGCTAAAATGAATAAATATTTAAAGATCAGGCAGTGAATCGATGTCACTGACAACATACAACATACAAACTACATGAATAAAATGAATACTTCTGTGTTTAGAAAGACAGATGTTGCTAATTTTGAGTGATAATACATATTAAAACCACATCACAAACTGAAGTATTCTGCATTTAAAAATAACTGGGTAGTATTTATATTAATGAATTAGAATTTGAATAGGTTGTTTATTTTCGGTTTTCTGATTTTAATTAGCTTTGAGACACCGTGAGCATGCTGCTGTGTACAGAGCTTATTACTTTCCCACCACAACTTTGATGATGTGTTGTTGAAATCTCAACAGAAACACATCTATCATCAAGTGTGAGATCTGAAGTCTTGCCTGTGTTCCATTGTGAATAAGAAATAGACTTTCACAGCCTTGCTTTCTGTTGTTTAGATTAATAGTAATTGTAGTAGTGGGGTACTCTGGAGCACCTGGACTCACTGGCACCATGTTTATAAGCCTAATTTAGACGTCAAACCGCCAACGAGAGAGTGGAGTACATTTGTTTTCAATTAGAAGAGATTTTCCTCAGGCCCTGCTTTAACTCATTACTCCACAATTATGACCTCTTTATTATCTGTAACGAGGGAAATGGCTCTGTGCTTCCTTCAGCCGCTGCGGCCTCACCCACAAAAATGAGTTACGGCGTTCATTCATCAAATCTAACAACGCCAAATACAACTTTCCCCACACCAATATTACCGTGCATTTCAGTGGAAACAATAAGAATGGGTGACTCACTGTTTGGTGTTCGAGTCTAGAATGAGCCACTTATGGGCAATTAGTCATGCTGAGTAGGCACAGGCTTCACCCCTGTGACATACACAACGCAATGTAGGCCTTATGTTTACAGCTGGAGATTTGAGGAGGAGGCCACTGTAGTGACAGTGGAGGGATTAATGCTGCTGTCTAATCCAAAATCAATACAAAGACCCACAGGCAATAAACATGTGGAGTGCTCCTTTGTTTTTATGCCATCTCTGACAAATTAATGACGCATTTTAAACTTGAATGCATCATTCACAGTTTAACTAAACCCCGTCATAATCAAAGCCTCAATAGTATTAATTGAAGCCTTAAATGTACAGCCTGTATTTGAACATGCTAAAACAGTCTATAGCTACAGTGAATGATTTTCTTTAGTGAATGAGTAGATGGAGTCGATATGTGTAGGCTATTAGGAGTCTTGTCACGGAGTCGAGCTTAAAATGTAGGTCAATAGAAATCAAAGATCAGAGAGAAACTTACTCAGGCACAAAACACTGCAAATGTACCTGTCACACCTTCCCCTTTCTGTAACAGCCCCTGTCACTTCTGCCCTGAAAATCAAACTTGTTTTTTGTCAAGCGTCACGATTGTTACTCTGACAACAGCTGTTTCTGTTTCTAGTTTTATTTTACTATTGCCTTACCTGTGGTACAACTGGTGGTAAATAAAACTTAATATTTCAAACAAGTACTAATAATAAGCTACTATCACAGCTATAATACTTGTTTTATTATTTATCTTTCCATCCACTTTAGGGCGAGTAGATTTTCAAAATTAAAAACTGGTACACATAAAATGAACTGAAGAGAACATGTAACATTGTACATTTTCCCTTGTGACTCTTTATACAATTTGAGGGGCTTCTGTCTGTGAATTTTTTTTTTTTTTTTTTTTTTTTTTGCCTTATGCTCATTTTCAAGCTTGGTTTTCTGTATTTTAGCCAAACAAATTACAATATATTCTCCTCTTTACTGTTGGCGGGGATCAGATTGGTCAAAAGTAGGGACATCTGGGACATTTCTTACATAAAAGTAGGACAAATCTGCAGGGACAGAAGACATAGGGCTCAAAACTAGAACTGTCCCGGGTAAATAGGGACGTCCCTAATCAACGTAGCCACACTAGCTAATAAACTCTAACTAACTTACTAACTAACTGTAAGTAACTGTTCACAAAAAACCCTTTAGTGCATTTATTGGATGTCATTTGACCCCATGTAAATTGGCGCCTTTAGCATTTTTTATCCTCAGCAGGGAATAGTTGACCCTCATTTTCATTCACTGTGGGGAATAGAACCAACACTGCTCGTGCTGGGAGGACCAAAACATTGTACATTACATATTTTCTGCCAGAACTGCATAATTACATGGCCATAGAAAGTCACTTAATTTGCCTCAAAACAATGAGCACCCTGACTGCCCTTGCTAAATGGCTCTGTTGAATTCAAGTCGTTAGTTTGTGTAAGGCTTGTCATTATATTTTCCACTTGCTTCACGTTTAATGTTGTGTTTCTAGCTGTGTGCATGATCACAGACCCATGCAGTAAAATGCATTAGCACAATATGGCTGCCTCTCTTTGCCTATGGATGCAAGTTTCCTAGTACAGTATATACACAAAAGCTCGTAACACAATATATAGCTTATTCTATTCTCTCAAGGTGTGACATTTGAGAAGACATCATCATAGAGTGTGCAGCGAGGCATTCACATTAACTGGGACCCCCAAATGCCAAGATTCAGGCTTTGGCGCCTATAATCTCCTCAGATGCAGAGCTCCTTGAAAGTCACTATGGTACATGCTCACACAGTACAAGAAAAGTGAGACTGCAATTACGGCAGCATGTGACAGGGATACAAGACCCACAATGCACTGCTCTCTATAGGCTCGAAATATTCCACTTTACTGCAATCATAACTGCAGGGTAGTTCTGTGAGGGCCTACATGCTGAGGAAAGCTGACACGTACAGACGAATCATGTGATTGGATTTTCACACAGGGACTTCTGAGCACTAAAGCATGAAGGTGTATAACCTGCCTGTTATGTGGAAATGTCAAACAAGTTCAGAGTCAAATACAACATGCTACAAACTGTAACTGTCCAACTGTGCAAAAGTTTCTTGAATAAAGTAGCCTGTTATTTATTGATTAAAATGTTAAAAGCTCCCTAAACTTCTACTATGACAAGTAGAATTGCTGACACAGGTGATATACAAGAACTATACAAGGACTACTGCAATACTTAATTACTGCTGTCAAATACTACCACTCTACTTCCATCCATCCTATATCCTATTCTTACAACTTATGTTACTTTTGTTTGGTCATATACACCACTGCTAGTAAATGATACCTAAATTATACGCCTACTAATGTTTCTATAGTAATAAAACTATTTTTATTAATTGGGTTCCCCTGTATAAATAAAGATAGATAAAGATGAATAAATAAATGACATCTACTTTCACATATGAGTCCAGGGCAGGTCATACTGCAGGTCAACAGAAGTACTGGTAATGAGATTGACTTAAACATACATAGAAACAGAAAGCGTTTTTGACATAGGAGCAATGATGTGCTCGTGACCAGATGCCTGATGTGGATAATTGTTGTATTTTATTTACAAGATCAAGGATTTTCTGATTCTCACCTTACAACAAGTGAAAAACACAATCAAATTGTCTTACATTTCAATGTTCTCAGTTTCTCCTTTCTGCAGCTTGTTCCACTGATTAATCTATGCTGTGCAAATCAACTGGAACATTGCTGTTACAGCGACTCTCAGACTCACACTCAGCCCAAGCCACAGTGATGTGCAACTTTCTGTAGAAACTCCCTCTTTCCGTGTTTTGCCTTTTATAAAGTATTTGGCATATATTGTTTTAGACAGCAAAGATATTTTGAGTCACTTTCGCTGGTTTTCTCTTACTGGAGTTCTTTATTATTTTGCCAATGGCCCAACAAAATGTGTATTTACTGCCACTTTCTTAAAGGTGTAGCTGGCCCACATACTCTGCTCTGAATAGTGCTGTATCCAACTGAATATAATCTCATATGGCAATAACCAGCACTGTGTGCACTTTGCAGTGTTTGCACCCATTGGTAAATAGTGCTGATTGTGGAATTCTTGCTCTATTTACAGAAAATTCCTTCACAGTTCCGTTTGTGGCTTTTGCGTTTTCATAAAATAGTAGCTCAAGTCACAGTCAGGGTTTTATGCCCAGATTAGTGACTTTTTATGGTAATGCAAAGATATAACAAATGATGAATGTTAATGCAGTTATTTGGATATGGGACTTGAGGGGGGCACAATGATGCAGGTGTTTTGTAAATGAAAACTGATACAGAGCATAAACAGAGCAATAACAAAATATAATTTGATATATTATTATATGGACGATTATGACATTTGCTTGTGCTTTTGGGTTTACTAGTGTAGTAAATGATCTTCCTCCAGGTGTGCAGTGATTTGCATTTTAATTTGGCTTTTTCACACAGAACAGACACTGGATTGTGGGGGTTCTGTATTATTGCCATTTTTATGATAAGAGATAGGACTGAGCTGTATGGAAATGTGACACTTATTCAATGCTAACTGTCGCTCAAGAGTTTTCTCAGTGGTGCATTTGGGAAGTTTGGGTTAATTAAGTGTCCTGAAAAATACTGAAATATTGATTCACTTGTCAGAGAAGTGAGCCTACTGCAACCCAGAAAGACTTTTTGCAATGCTCCTCTGTCAGCACTCCTGGACTCCAGCTCTAAAAAAGAACTGCTTTGCTGGCCTCAAATTGTGCCAAGAATACACAACTCCTGGGCTTATTGTGATGGCACAGCCTACAGTCACAATGCAGGTAGCCCCCAAGAAACATATTTACTAAAAGTGTTGCTTATGAGATGACTTCATTCACGTCAACGACATTTAATTGGTCTGTTTGCAGTGTAATTGCACAGTCATTGTCTTTGTGAATGGAGCGAAGGAGCGAGCGAGCCAACACTCTCCTCCCACCTCCCCTGTGCCCTCATCTCTGCCAAAAATCGGATCGGAGCGAGATGCCCTGGCTCCAAAAACTGCTCTACACAAGCCATAAACAGCCTTTGCTATTATATCTCTGCTCACCCATCCGACACTTCAGCCTTTAGCAGAACAAAGCACTCTGCCGCGCGTCTCCATCACCATGAACACGGGAAGAACCAAGGTTGGGTGCCAAACCGCTCACCTCGCTCCCTCCCTCCTCGTGGTGTAATGCGAACCTCGTGATCATCCATTCAGCGGTGCCTACGTCTGCTGCTGCCTCCTGCCTGCTGCCGATGTTGCTGATGCTGCTTTTGGGGGGGGGGAGAGAAACATTAAAACCTAAAAAAAGGAGCGCCAAATAAAAAAAAGTATCCCGGGAAACCGCGGCAGGTGGCGCGCAAGGAGGAGGAAGTTGACTCGTCTTGTTTTAGATCACGCTGCCTGCAAAAGACTGTAACTGGCGCTCATCCAGCTTCTCCAGATTTTGTGTAAGTATTTCCATAAGCGTGATTGTGATATTATGCACGTACAATTGCAGGTTTACGCGTTAAGCCGCCCAGCTGATGCGCTATTTGGGCACGTTTGGTCGCTGTAGCTCCACGCTTTACAGGTGCAGGAGCTGGCATCTGTCACTGATGTTATCATTGAGTCATAGCTAACGTGGCAGAGCAACAGGGAGAAACCGATAAATGCAGTTTGTTTATTAGAATTAAGGGGTGTTTTGGTTGTGGCAGCGCTGGAAACTGCACCGCAAAACTATTGAGAGGCAGGTGCATCAGGTGCGCGGAGGATTCAAGGTTTTGCTTCGTCTAACCATGGCTGTGATTGGTGGTAAGTGTTGTGTTTACCTGTTGCTCATAGCGCGTGACACTCTTTAAAAGTGACTGTTTGGCCCATAAGCTCTCCAGTCATTAAAAGCATTGCCCACTGCAGTGCCATTGATGTAGAACCCCAACCCAACCCATTGTTTTAGCACATTGTCACATGCACAGTGAGTCAGAAGCAGATTCAATTAATCTGTTTTTATCATGAGTTGTGTAGGCCTATACATGCTAGCTTCACATATCTCCAGGCTTCTCACCTTAGAAGCTTCCCCAATCGTTTATGCAGAGCAGGTGAAGAGACAGTAATTAGTCAGTGCGTAGTAAATGGTGATGGATGTGACATGCATGGACACTTGACCTTTTAAATCAGTCATTTGTTGTTGTGTAACAGCTGCAGTTCATTCATAAAATACTACGACTACTGTGCTGTAGGCTGTTGGGCTGTTAGGTAGAGTGTGTTGGGTATTAGGGTTACAAAAGTATGAATGAAAGAAAAGGTGAATATGACGAGTTAGGGACGATAACACAGAGGATACGGGCTATGAAGAAGAATCAGATCTCAAATTACATCAAAGGACATCCACGATATTTTAGAATAAGGCTGAAAACGTTTTGTACCTGTGCAGATTGGAACGGAGATAGAAGGATGCATTTAGAAGGGGTTTCCAAACTTTTAGCCTGTAACCTCCAAAATAATGATGCAACTGACCTGGCCTCGCTTAAAATCAGGTTGAACTGTATTTATTTGAGTAGTTTGTTGCTTTATTTGCCCTCATTTCAACGATGTTGTGCAGGATTAATGTTGTGGGCTATGGAGACAGATAAGAGCAACAGTAGATCAGTTGGTAGACTGTTTGCCCACTGATCCGAAGGTTGGTGGTTCAAATCCTGCTCTCAACATAAACGTCCCTTGTAAAATGGCTAGATCCACTGACTCACAGGTTGGTGATGCGATTTCAGCTCCCACAGATAAATGCTGTCATTGTGTCCTTGGGTAAGACACTTAACCCACCTCTGCCACCAGTGTCTGCAAACATTGGTGTATGAATGTGTGTGAATGGGTGAGTGGTTCATTGATGTAAAGTGCTTTGTATGCCTTGAAGGTGGAAAAGCAGTATATATATGATAGACTAATGAAAACATGGAGTAATAAAACTATTCTACTTTGAAAATGTCACTATAATTGTAAATATAGTCAGTAAAAAAGTCTTAAAAACAAAGAAAGGCCACCTCATATTCATAGGATGGTCTGTTCCTTCCATTCAAGGTTGGACATAATTCCATTACTATCTTCAAATGCATAAAGTCATTTCAGTGGCTGTGCCTTTGCTCCAGTTCATATAATCTGAAGCTTTTCTCCTCCCCAGTCTCTGTCCCTTGAAACTGATCCAATGGAGAGCATCTCAAGCAGTTCATTTAGCACCTGTCCAATTTGTTCTCCAATTTGTTTCTTGTCCTGTGGAAATGAACAGAGCGGGGACTGTCTGAATCACACTTTTCCTGCAGTTTGATTGACAGTGGTGCAAGGACAAGAGTTTGGTAACATTTCTGTTGGGACAAGTTTAGGAAAAGTCTTGTTTTCGGACATTGTGGGTTCATTTGGTGTGTATTTATTTTTTCTCCCGGATATTTCCATTGGGTGTGTGCCTGGTTTTCCATTTTGGCTTGCAGTTTATGCTTCAATGCTTCTCTACAAACCAAAATCTGCAATCTACAAGCCAAACACATATGTGAGACTTAAAATGTCTAGTGTTGAACCATACTTTGAAGAGACAGCTTTAAATAAATTAATACCTCAACAAATACTTCATTCACATATTCGCTGGTTTCACATTTTGCTGTCCTGCTTTGGCAAGAGACTTCTACCTTGAATGAGCGACATTAACTCAGTTGGTAGTGTTCGAAGGTTGGCAGATCAAATCCCTCTCTCAACACAAACATCATTGGTGGAGAGGTCAGATCCACTGAAACCATTCCAGCTCCAGCTTGTTGTGTCCTTGGGCAAGACACTTAACCCACCTTGCCCCAGGTGTCTGCTTACACTGGACTATGAATGTGTATATGAATGTGTGAGTGGTTCTTTGATGTAAAGCGCTTTGAGTGCCTTGAAGGTGGAAAAGCGCTATATCGAAATTTGATAAATGACCATGTGTGTTTACATGATTGACAGCCTTTAAATTTGAATTAGGAGTAAATACATAGTGCGCTAAACTGTGTACCACCTTTGACTGTCCCTATAGAACAAAAAAAAAGTATGTGTGGTCATTCATACAGACCTCTCAGACCCCCAGGTGTATCAGGGCACCATCCATGGGTTAGCCTTCAGTAGGTACATAAAGATATAGTATGTTTGACCTTTATGATCGAATGTCACACCTTTACATTACACCATCAAATGCGGTTTAACTCAAAGCCACTGTTGATAGAAAGTCAGCCAAGCATCACATTGTACAGTGCATATCTCCTTCTATAGGGGTCTTTCAGTGATGTTAGGTAGCGTTGATATTGATATGGGAATTG
Source organism: Periophthalmus modestus (assembly GCA_019594935.1). Classification (NCBI taxonomy): domain Eukaryota; kingdom Metazoa; phylum Chordata; class Actinopteri; order Gobiiformes; family Gobiidae; genus Periophthalmus; species Periophthalmus modestus. The sequence goes on along the minus strand of JAIEZT010000021.1, from coordinate 24,953,243 downwards.
TCTCCTTTTCCACCCATTGAGATTAGTAATACAATATCTGAGTGGTTGACGTGCATGGTTTGTATCACTAAAGTGCAAAGGCAGTCTCTCGCACAGACATGAATGATGCTCCAGTGCCGTCCTTGACACCACTCACTATAAAAAGCAGGCCTGAATAATTGCCTTCCCTCGTGGCTGTAGAGTAATGGTGCATTAATCTCCAACATACATTCAGAGGGCTGCACAGATCAGGCCTAGTGAGCTAAGACAATCCTTCAGTATAAGAAAACATGCCAACCTAGTGTCTACATTTATGGTACTTAAAGGTCCTATATTGCGCTCAATTGACTCTTGTGAGTTTTAAGCCATGTTAAAATGTTTCACCTCTTCAAAAACATACCTGGAATTGTGTTTTGTTTCATTCACACATGTAACCCTTGCATTATTAGACTATATCTCCAAAGCTCAAAATGTTCTCTTTCACTTTGTGTTGTCATGGAGCAGTAGTTTTCAAGTTAACAGCTCCTTTTACCTTTAGTTCAGTAGAAATGAGCAATTCCAGGGCTGATTATCCAAATGATTCGAAGGTGTATGGAGTTTAAAAACACAATGGAGAAAATCCTGTGTTACCTCATGATATCACAGTGTTTTCTGTTTGAGCATTTGTGTGTTAAACATGTGTGAATGAAACAAAACACAACTCTGGGTATGTTTCTGATGAGGAATCAACAATATAACATACTGGTAGATCAGATAATCGTATCAAAGGGCACATATTATGTTATCAGTAATAAAAAGGCACTATGTAGAATAGAATTCTTTCTTTTCATTGTTAGCTAACTATTATATAAACCATAAACAAGCCATAGCCAATTACTTTTTGTGTATGTTTTTTTACATTTCAAGATTTCCATTGCAGCTCAGATTAGTATTTAGCTCCATTAGCATTTGGATACCGTTTTAGAGAAAGGTCAGTGTTGGCCCTTTGAACAAAGTTTATCTTTCTTGTGGTCCCTGACATTCAAGAAAGTTTTTAAGGATTTTGTCACTGTAGTAAATCTGGATCACCTCGGTCTGTGAGCTTAAACTCAAACGTTTCTGCTACTGAAGAAATACTTTGCACAGAGACATTTTTCTTTAAATAACTGTTATTTTTCTGAGTTATGTATCACCAGGTTAAAAGTCTGGAGAGGACCACCCACCCAGCACAGCAGTGTCACTCTGCAGGTTTATATTGAGAGCAGACACAGAGATTGGCAGAGGCTGGTGGCCATATTGTTGGTCTGAAAGTGTGTGGGTGATCTGCTGCCACATGTCAGTCCACATGTGATGTACCACAGCTGTTTGTGTGAAAAATGTGATTTTGTTAGTCTGATCTATTCACTAAGTCTCTTCCTGACTATTGTACTGACAGAGCAAAACTGCATTTGCCACTTTATAATTATTTTCTCTGGCAACAGCCAGCCAAAGAAAGCATCCACGTTCAAATCATCACCAACAATGTCATGTTATGGTTAGGCCTGTCACGATAATTTTGGCTTATCGTTCAGTATATGAAAGCTTGAGCAATATATTTTGGACATCAGTATTTATTGCGTGTACATTTTCTTTGCAATAATGGGGAGGTTTTTGTTATTTCTGTTATACAATAAGCTGTAGAGGGGTTGAAAAGTCATTTCTATGGCTTATTATTGCCTCATTTTGCTATCTGTCTATTTACAAATTGGTTCACTGGGATTATCCTGCTTTATGGTTATTTTGTCAGTGTCATAAAGTAATTTCAGTATTATCGTTTACTGTTATATTTCTCTGTACCAGTATATTGTGCTTTTATATATAGTTATGGTTAAAATAATCTACAGCTATCTTCAGAATACTTGGAAAAAATAACCTCTTTTCTAAATCTTTAAACCTGAAAAACTCCATTTGTGATAAGGGTAGGAGACAGCAGAAGTTTGGGTTGAGTGATGCTCCACACAAAAGAGAGCGCTTTGTCGATGGAGCTTTGGGTCCCGTAATATCCGGGACATAATTGTGTGGCCCTGAGTCATCATCGCTCTCCTCTGCAGTGCACTCCCATCTGCTTTAGAGACTGCAGTTAATGGACCTTCTCCTGTCCATCTATCGCCTCGTTCATTTATCTCTCCTCCTCAAGTCAACACATAGCTTTGAACTAAACCCACCTCCTAGCCTCTGTCTGGCTTCTCCACACTGTTAGATGTATGTGTGTGTACTACACTAGTTTTGTTTTGTTTGCTTTAGTGCAACAGAAGTTCTAGTCTTTACATCATAGATTGAATATAAAAATGGACATGGCTAACCCGCTAGCCACTGAGTTCCAAATGGGAAGTGAGCATGGGTGCTCTTCCGGTTCCATTGACTGATTCACTTTACATTGAAAATTGACAGCGTTGTGCCCGCTCCGTGCTAAACCAGCGGTGAGGGCGTGAAGGAGCGTTACCTTCAACAGGCTCGCTCCGGATTGGCTCTTTGGTTGCAATGATACTCATGGTCGAAACTGTGCTCCAAATTCAGCCTTAGAACTCGAGGAGCTTCATTTGACTGGAGCCAGACCCTATGGGTGACGTCACACTCACTTAGTCCACTTCTTTATGCAGTCTATGATTTACATTACATAATGGGTGTACACTGTAATGCATTTGATTTGAATATAACTAAAAAAAAACATTATAAAAACAACTGCATATGGTGGTGTAACGTAGCGGCTGACCGTGAGCGGTAGGATGTGGACAGAAGACAGCACCACGGGTGTGGTCCACAAGTTTTTATTTCAATCATTCAAGTGCCAAGTGCAATAAAGGTTAAAGGAGCCACGTCTCCTCCAGCAGCAGAACCCAGAATGATGGTTTTAGGCGCCTTTTATATGATTCTACTGATTGGATTCCTCTACTGTAAAATTCCAGGGATGTTCTAAAAAAACGATAACATTAGTTCTTTACTCTAACCTTCATAAAACCAAATAAACCAATTAACCTAATAAACTTTATAAATATATACAGAAATAAACCCTAAAAACCAACACCAAATATGCTTAAAATCCCTAAACCATTAAAAATGCCCAGCATGTTTCCCCCACACATTTCCTGTCTTGGTCCCGCCCCGGAAACTTTTTAAAGGGAGCTCGTTTCCCCTGGGACCTCTTTGATACCTGGACACAAGATGCAAAAGGTGAGTTCAACATTTTAAAACACTATTCTACTAAAAACACTGCAAATTACACAATACACACAAACACTTAAAAACATTCTTAAACATATTGCACTCATATTGCACCTGTCCCATTTAATTAGTCCTTAATCTTGTCCTCTTTCCCCTCCAGGACACGCAGCTTCAATTAAGGTGCTACAGTGCCCCAGATCTAAAACTGGGTAAAAGACGACAAGTTAAATAAACATTTTAAAATCCTTTTGTGCAAATTGTTCTTTTTTTTTAAAGTGCCAATTGTTTAAAGTGCTGTGTGCTATTAAAGTGTTTGTGCAATTTAAAGTGCATATAGTGAAAGGTGCTTTTAACTAAGTGACAAATTGGCTATTTGTTACAGGTGGAAAAACAACTTTTTTTCCTTTCTTGTGTATATATAGTACTGAATTCACTCTTTTTGAACCTTGCAAACAGTAGTCTTCTATATCTATACCTTTTTGGAAATGGAAACAAAAAAAAAAACTTGACCACATGTTAGTCTCCGAGAAATTACTTCAACAATGTTACACGTTTGTTAATATAAAAGGGAACATTTAAAATACATTTTTACTTATGTAAGGCTTTGTGCTACAAGTTTTGTCTATAGGATTGATACAATTTAGAGGCTAAATGTTGTAAATAAGTGAGAATTGGCTTCTTAAAATGTTTAAAAACTGGTTCTTTGCCAAGTGTACTAAACCACAGGGTACATACCAGACCAGATGACCAGCTTTACAAATAAGCACCGACGCACTCAAGAAGTCTTTGTTGACCAAAGTTGTGGTATACTTTTGTTTCTCCACACTGCATAATGTGAACAAATGTTATCACAGTAAAGCTTGCACTGAAGGGATCCAAGAATTGAAGTTTAAAAGTAGTTCACAGATCCTAGTAACATACATTATTTTTGCTTTTTATTCACTAAGAATTCAAAATGTAAAACTCTATGGAAGTTTTGGTATATACAGACATGACATATAATCACATAGACGCATTACTTATTTGTATGGTTGTCGCATTCACAGGGTGCTCCCAGCCTCGGCCCCCAGAGCGGCGCCCCCCTCTGGCCCCTTCTGCTCCTGACGTCCCTGAAGCTGCAGCTGTGGCGCGTCCCGGAGCCATGGGCCGCAAGCTGGACCTGTCCGGGCTGACGGACGACGAGGCCGAGCACGTCCTCAGAGTGGTCCAGCGCGACATGAAGCTGAGGAAGAAGGAGGAAGACAGGCTCAGGTGAGACGGCACTTTGAACTTTTATATGACAAAATGCACTAAATACATGAATAGCTGTTGTAATACTAAAAGCTCAATAGACATTTTGCATTGCTGTTTTGTCACGTGTGTAAGTGTTGGAAGAAACATGTATTCAGAGCCACAATGGATTTTTTGCACCATGGTGAGAGATGGTCAGAGGTACTAACTCCAGCCTCATGATTTAAGACGGAGGAAAAATTATGTCTTATGTAATTATTTCATAGGAGTTTTGTACTTTTGTTGTTGTTGTTGGGGTCAATAAATCCAAACTTAGAAGATAACTGGAGTTGAATTCAAGTCAAAAATATGAACAAACAAATATGACCCTCATTATACCTGATGAACTTGAGCCTGATCTAATTATTTTTAAATTTATGGAGCCATAAAAAATATGTTGTTAATTGACAGTGTAGCATGTGCAGTTGACCTAGTTTTTGTAATTCCTTAAACAGTCACATAGCAGCAATCCCCTCTGGTTTAAAAAAAATAGAAGCTTGTTTTTTATCACATTCTCCACTGCTACCATTTTTTCGATTTAATCTATTGGCAAAACCACTGCAGCGAGTTAAAGCAGCAGGAGGAAGGTGCATGTCATGTTTTGTGCCAGTAGTCTGACAGTTGTGGGCAAAGAGCTCCCACCTGAGTCCACTTGTCTTGTCTCTCTCTTTACTCTCTCTCCTTCTCTCCTTGTCTTTCTTTCCCTCTCTCTATTTCCCCATCTCTTTCCACACTTTCTCTTTCTTTCTCTCCCTTCTACCTCCTTTTCCCTCTCTTTTTTTCTCTCCCTCTGCCTCTCTCTGTGTCTCGCTCTCCCTCTATTTCTCCCCTCTCTCTGTCTCTCCCTCTCTCTCTCTGTCTCTCCCTCTCTCTTTCTGTCTCTCCCTCGCTCGCCCTCGCTACGTACGAAGCTTGTGGTCTGGAGGGATTTGAGCTGCGACAGGTCTCTGCGGGGGTGCAAATGTAAAATGTGTTATTTCAGCAGCTTTTTACTATGGACGCTTTAAATCTCCATAAAAATATGTTTTCTTGTCATATCTCCTCACTTTTATACCCTGTAATTTCATAAACGCAACTATGCTCCCTGGATGTACTGCACTCATGTTTTGGTGGAAACTTGAGCGTTTTCTGCACACTACATGAAGTCTGATCCATGGTGTTTTCTTGTTTTTGAGCTTGCATAAGTTGTTTAGCGCTGTAATCACTTGAAAAATCCAGTCAGAGGAACAAAGCTGCTTCAGAAATGCAAAAAGGAAATGGGATTATGATGTTCAAAAACCACTGGTCTATTAAAAAAATGTCTGCCCTCCAAACAGTTTTAAACATTCCCAGTGAATTTATATCTGGGGCTATTATTAGTTCAGCTCAGTGCAACTAGATTAATGTTGGTGCTATGGGCGACTGGTGTTCATTTAGAAGCAGTTCTTCAAAAAGTAATCAAGCTTTTTGCTGGCATATGTCTTGACTTGATGGTTTGTGATGTCCAGCATATTCTTGAAAGATATGTAGCACTTAGGCCCATCACAATAACAACAATATCGATTGTTCAATATATGAAAGCTGAAACAATATACAGGATATCCATAAAGTCTATTTACAATTTTAAAATGTAATTACAAAGGCAATTGATAAGAAGTATTAATTAGATTTGTTCTATTGTACTCAGTGGTTATAAAAGGTTTTAATCACTTTGCATTTTTGCATCCTGTTGATTAGAGGCATCGTTTTGAATGAACGCCTATGAAATGGCTACTCCTCAAGAGAAGGCACAATGTGCATCATGGTTTGAGACAAAATCGGGAGGCTATTTTAAAGATATCTTGTATTGAACAAAGATGAACTAAACCAAAATATAAAACGATGAACATTGAGATTTGAGCTCTACACAGTTGAATGAATATATATATATATATATATATATATAAACTTCTATGGCTAATTATTGGTTCATTCTGTGATTTATTTGTTACACCTCATGCCTTTTAATGATACAGTTTATTTAAAAATAGGCTCACTGAGATTATCCTGCTTTGTGTCAGTGGCATAAAATTGTTTCAATATTGTTGTTCATAGAAGTATTTCTCTGTAGCAATTTTTTTGAATTTTTTTTATTGTGACAGGCCTAGTAGCAGTAATTTTTATAATACCAAGAAGAATGTCATAATTTCTTATATATATGTGCATTTGTTAGTTTGGTTTGTTTACTGGCGGTCAAGATAACGGGAATTGTAAAAGTTGGATGTTGACATTTTCATGAAAAGGTCAAAAGGAAGGATACAATTGTGATGAATGCTGTGGAGCAAAAATGCCAATATGGGATTGGGCCAAAGATAAGAACTGATGTTGGTGGATACTTTATCACTGGGAGACATAACAAAAAACAACTTTTCTGCAGTCTCAAATGTGGCTAGTTATTTTTGTCGACTGTTTTCTCCCATCGAGAGGACAATGCAAGGTTCTTTATTCTTCATTCCTATATTATGCAAAATTTGATCTTGTTATAATGTTGGTACCACCTCAAAAACGTACCCGGAGTTGTGTTTTGTTTCATAATCCTGGAATACTCAAAGTTCAAAATGCTCTGTTCCACCTTGTGATATCTTGAAGCGGTAGTTTTCAAGTTAAGAGCTACTTTTAACTTTTTGTTCCATAGAAATTGGCAACTCCCGGGCTGAAATCATCCAAATGATTCTAGTGAAGGTGTATGGAGTTTAAAAAACACAGTGGAGCGCTTCCTGTATCACCAGATGGTGGAAGTGTTTTCCATATGAGAGAAGAACTCATCTTAAATATGCAGGGTTTGTGTGTTAACATGTGTATTGTATGTTGTATGTATGTTTTTGATGAGTAAACATTATAATATAATATAACAGAAAATAGCGTCTAATGGGGCCTTTAACGTAAGGAAGTTACTAAATTCTATTATTATTGACCTTAATATAACCAGGAAAGTCCCACTGAGATTAAGAATAACTTTTTCATAAGAGTTCTGGCCCGGGAGGGGAGCCTTTTGTACACGTTTTTGTGGTAGAGGAAACCAGAGCACTCACGGGAACTCTCACAGACACCGATAGAACATGAAAACTCCACACAGAAAGGCACAGAAACAGTCTTCTTGCTGTGACGCTGAAGCACTAACCGCAGCACCACCGCATCACCTTCAGTTTTACCTAAATAAGTAAACATTTATTTTACAAGAATATAGGACAATTGTGGCATTGGTATCTGCAGCTTGTCATGATAACCGTAACCCTGTGAAATTCCGGTAAAATTGTGAATTCTACATGCTTCATTTTATTGTAAACAGCCTCAAGTAACTGTATAGTAGTGAATTATTACCTACTTGAGAAAATCCTGCTGCATTTATCATAATAATATCACACTCCTCTTGTGGGGCCGGATTGTCTCTCTTTGAGCGCTCTGTACTTTGCATATATCCCTATGGAAGAGGCTGCTCGTCTCCAGGAGCTGTCACTTGTCGGAAAGGGGAACACGGGCTCTTGTTGGCAGCAGATGGTGGCTGGGTGCTTCAGTGGGTAGCCATGTCTCCACAGATCTACTCATCCATGCATGGCTGCCATTTGTTTTTCTTCCCTGAACGAAAGCGACCCTGCAGAGTTGTAAATTACCTCAGTGACGGATTCATTGCACACTTCATAAACCTCAGCTGGCATGTAAAAGACACCAGTTTAAGTTTCCTCTGTGTCCAATAATGTGGAGGTAAATTATGTAAAACTAAAGTATTGCACATCTGCAACCCTATGCAACAGAAGTAAGTGTAAACATGTATTAAATTAATATTCTGACGCTGCTACTGCTACTAAGCTCCTACTACATCAACAACTACAACTATGTGTAGTTGGCATGGTTTTAGTCGATTGGTATTCAAATCTGCCGCTCCTCCAGTAAGTAACGGGTAAAAATTACACACCAACAGTAAACCCCGTCTCAGACCTTTGGCTGAAGGGACGTGCTAGCGATTAGCTTTAGCGCCGACATGGCCTTTCTTCAAGGGGTGAAGGCACCTTTTTCTCTCTCACCACTGTCCTCCGATACATATTCCCATATTCTTAGATCTACAAATGCATGAATTGGTTCATAGTTGAATAGTAAAATTACACTGGGCATGTGCAGGGAGCCTCATTAAAATGTGAAATGTGATTACTGCGGTCACTTGAGCCTTTGTGTAATGTGATTGATCATGCCACAATATTATCAATAGCAATTCTGTGGTTCCTGTTACATGGCTACTACCAACCTGTTTAAACCTACTGTATGTAAACTACCAAATCTAAACTACACATCTCTCCAAATTTGGACCATGCTGTTATCAGTTGGTCATATATTTTAATGAACTGCAGGAAGAGGCTTTCAGACCCATTTAGCTTGAGTTGAAAGGTCTAGCTGTTTTCAAATGAAGCTTACTTATTAGTTGCACAATGACTTTAATAGCCAAATAAGAAAGAAAGAACGTAATGTTTGTTACTGATTGTATGACTAATCAGATGTAATTGCTTGCCTTTCAAAATCTTATTAAACATGCTGTAGTAAGTACTGTGTTTAAAAAAAATATTTTCACAAGTACATGTTTAATGAGTGAACTGATGTGGCTCGTACTTGTTAGGTAACAGTGTCTCAGTTGGGTTTTTTGAGCAGCATGTCTCCTCTTGTTTATCCATTGAGCTGGAGAGGCCCATTATAAAGCTATGGGACACTCACAGCACAGGGGGCTTCTTAACAACCAGTCCAATGAGTCCCAGAGGTGCAGCCCAGAAAATCATTGCACGCAAGTTTTTGGCTCTAAATCCAGCTGATCTCTCTTCAAATTGGTTTACTATAGCCTGGCTGTCTTGCCCAACTCTCTATGCATCATAATTTGACTCTTGTGGAAGTCACTAAGTCTGCCTGCCCATTTCAGTGTTTCCATTAAAAGTTAAGACTGTGGTGGCAATACAAGTAACTGTATTGTAATTTTAGTGTCTTTCTATTCTTTAAAGTACGTTGAGTTACTTTGTGTATGAATTGTGCTATAAAATTAACTTGCCTAATTTTAGTAATATTTTAATACAATTTGGAATGTATAAATCTTTTTTTATTATATATCTTTACTTTTATGTTAATGCAGGCAAGAAGGTGTAACTTTTTCATTGCCTATGTATAGACTTACTTGTTTATTGACTGGAATTTTCTTGACTCTAAAACTTTGCATTTGAGGCACAATAATTACTTTACCCACTTATTGTTCAGTGTATGTTAGCTGGAACTATATATTTTGAGGCTCAATTTTTTATCGTGTGTACAGTTTCTTTTGTAAAAATAGGAAGATTTGTGGTATTTTTGTTGTAATACAATAACATTTGAGCTGTAAAAGGTTAAATAAGTGATTAAGTGTCTAATTATTGGTTCATTCTGCTGTTTGTTGCAGCTCATGTCTTTTAATGATACAGTCTATTTAAAAATGGTTTACTTGCATTAGCTTCCATTATTGTTATTGTTTCAGTCTTAAAATGTGTTATCGCAACAGGCCTGATTTTAGGAGAATATTTTTACTTGACCTTCAAGACTGTGCCAAAATGAAGAATTATCACTGAATAAACAGCAGTCACCTTTTCAAATCTCGTTCTGGTTCAAATATTATCACACCCTGGTTAAATCTTAATTATGTAGGAATATGTGAGCCTGCAATATTCAGAGCTCATTCCATTTTAATCTTTTCTTTGTGTTAGGAAATTCTTTGTGCAACCGTGCAGCCCTGCCTCCCCTAACAATCACACTGATTATCAGATGAAGTTTTGCCTGTGCAGTAGTAATTAGTCTCTATCTGAACGTGTTTTCAACTCCTGAATAATAACAGTATTGTGATGTTTGCCTTGACAGAAATCTTGTCAATGTCGTATTAAATCAAGTGTGAGAATATTGTATAGAGGGGTGAGCTGTGACAGAGCTGAAGTGAATGTGTTTTTCTGTCTCTTTTGTCTGCTCACTGCTGTTGCTCTGAGCGTGATAAACTTTGACAGGTGGATGCAGAGCAGTCGCAGGTTTGAAAGGCTGTGGCACACCATGTCAGTCTGTCACTGACCTCTGACCCCTATTTCCTCCTGTATTTATCCTCCAAGATCTCACCCGGAGATGACAGCAGCACGTACAGCCTCACTCTCTGCACACACTGGATCAATAGCTCAGCCAGTAAACAAAGACATAAGCACATTAAGCAACAGTATCATTATCCCTTTCTTTTCTCTGGCCAATATTGAAATAGTCACATAGTCACTAAAGGTTTTACGGAGCCATAGTCTGTATAAAGTGGACTAAGTGAGTGTGACGTCACCCATATCGCTTGGCTCCAGTCAAATGAAGCTCATCGAGGCTAGAGCGGTTATAGGGATGAATCTGTTCCCTATTTGGACCTCTGACTGTGAGTATCATAGCAACCAAAGAGCCAATTCGGAGCGAGGCTGTTGAAGGTAACGCCCCTTCCCGGCTGCACTGCTGATTTAGCAGGGAGCAGACGCTTAACACTGCTGTTAGTCGAACCTGTTGGTAACGCTAGCACGAGGGACCTCGGGAAAAGAAGGCGCCTGATTTGTTATTAATGTTCATATCTTGATTTACAGACACAATAGCGAAATGAAAATACCAGGATCATATCAAGTGGGTTAATATGAACATTTTAAGACCAAAATGACGACACTGCAGTTATGGAGAGAGGGGCGACAGTTTTTTTAATAGAAAGTGAATTGGAGCCAGAGTCGATGGTGCCGGAAATGCGCCCCTGCTCACTTCCTATTTGGATTGTGGCAGCGAGCAGGCTACCAATGTCCATTTATATATACAGTCTATGTACCCAGCTAGTAGCTTACCACCACAGAGTAGGGAAGGAATGAATAATGCACGAAACTGGAAAGTGTCTGGAAAAGCACTATTATTGTTATTAGAAGTATTGCTTTGGATACTTCATTACCGCATCTCTGGTAATGTGTATTTTTTGTCATAATGAGCTAACCTAATGGTTCTACTTAGCTTTTCTACTTTGTCCAGAGCACAGTGGTATGGACCTGTGTAGGCTCAGTTGTAATGGTGTGATATCTGCCCAGTGTCATGTGTTGATAGGTAGCTGCCATATAGTGTTGAATAGTGTCTAATTTTCATAAATGTTATTTGCCTCATTTGTCTGAAATTGCCGCAGAGCCTTGATTACACACTCCATTTCCACAATTGTATAAAAGTCATGCATTTGCTCCCATTGGATGACGCATGATTTCTACGGAGACTATTATAACATTTGAATGAAGATTAAATGCAGTTGAGTTGACATGTGATCAGTCAGCAGAAGACACCACTAACATGCAAAATACAACTAGAGCAATGGTATAAAAATGATAGTACAGTTACTATATACAAAACCAAAATGTTCAAATTTGTTTTTTTTTTTTTTCTGTTTGTAAGATGGATACTTAGAAGGCTTGTTAGATTAGAATGATTTGGGCTGCTATTTTGTCTGTAGGGCTGTATTGGAATAAAGGAATTCTTGGTTGACTAAAGACATGTCCTGCTGATAGTTTATTTTACTAAAAAGCAGGGTGTAGCAAAACGATTACGTGTCACAATGTATCTGACTCCACCTGCACTCACAAGACTACAACTTGCATGAGAGTTCATGTAAAAACAACAATTTATGCTGAAAAAACGTACGAGGAAACTATGTATTTATATAAAAAAACGATCAAGCTTGTGAATCATGAGTTTAATGGCAAGGCAAGTTTATTTGTATAGCGCAATTCATACACAATGCAATTTAAAGTGCTTTACAGAATAAGACAGACATTAAAATCACACAATTCAAAACAAATAATCAAAAGTAAGCATCATAAAATTTTTAATTTTTTTAGTTTTTATTCTGCAGAGTGCAGAATAAAAACCTTTCAGTCATATGCACAGCTAAACAGAACTGTTTTGAGCCTGGATTTAAACATTGTCAAAGTAGAGGCCTGTCTCACATCTTCAGGAATATTGTTCCAGGTTTTAGCTGCAGAAAACTGAAATGCTGATTCTCCATGTTTAGTCCTGAGTCTGGGCACCAGGAGCAGACCGGCCCCTGAAGTCCTCAGAGTGTGAGATGGTTCTTGTGGCAGTTTAATCTGGCTTTTTAAACACCTGCAAACTACCTCACTAACTCACTTACTAAGCTCTCCTTCATAATGTTGTCCGATATAAATCCTTATAATATAAAGTAACTCGACTAATAAAAATTTTGGTCGAGCAAAACTCCATCGACCGATTAACGGACTAAATGGTTAAAGGCCTATAGCCATATTTATGACTAGTGCCATAGTCCCGTAATAGTGTTGAAATGATGCTAAAATTTCAAACTTGGTTTTTGATACTAAGGAATCAGCTCAATACCTGATACCAATCCAGATACTATAATCATGATTAAAATACTTTCTTAGACAGTAAACATGCACAAGCACTGACTTTATAAATTGTACATGTAAAAGTCATATATTACTTGAAATTGACTCTTGTGAGCTTTTAATCATGTTAGAATGCATTTATCTCTTCAAAAACATACCTGGAGTTGTGTTTTGTTTCATTTGGACATGTTTGAGTAAACCTTACTTATTAGTCTGTCTGCATCTCCTGTTCCACCTTGTGATGTCATGAAGTGGAAGTTTTCAAGACAACACAACATATTAGTATTTAGTATAGTATATTTAGTAGTACCATATAGACCTCCACTGGTTTCAATATAGTTCCAATTTTTTAGCACTATTATCTGAAATTTTTTTGGTCAACTGTATCCGTTAGTTTTATAGACCCAAGTTTATTTACTCAGTTGCCAGTCTAGACATCAGCATGTTTTGGATGGGTCTGTTCCAGTAGTGTTCAGTTTCCCAGACTGGTGAACTAATGACCTCAGTGTTGAACAAATCCAAAAATCGTGTAACACTTGGTACGGCTTTGAGGCTGCTTCAATAGCCCCATTGTGTGAAATCGACATGTATTATTCATTTCTTCTCAGTGTCCGAGGTGTTTACGGAGCTCCCTAATCCACCGTTGGGTCCTATGTTCACATGTGACCGCGATGCACATGAATAAGACCCAAGACATGTGTAAGGACTGGACCAGTACTAAAATGAATGCATTTCCTTGTCATATTTAATCGGGTTTGTTTGTTTTGGTTAAGTAACTAGTTAAATGGTTTTGGGTCAGGGGGATTAGCAGTGTTACGTGGTTTGCCTGAGTCATGTCGCTGTGGCTTGTTCAAAACAGAGGTCGTTTTCTAAACGCATTAGTTATATGTATTTTTGCCATGCACAGTATAAGAGAGGGAGTGTAAAGGATGGACCATGATGGCTCAGTGTTAGTGTTTATCAACTGATCCAAAGGTTGGTGGTTTGAATCCTGCTCTCGACATAAACATCATTGGTTGAGTGATCAGATCCACTGACCCACAGGTAGTTTTCAAGTTAACGGTTACCTTTTACCTTTTGCTTGGACATTCCAGAGCTGAAACTGAAGCTACTACATGATATCATAAGGTGGAACAGAGTGCTTTCCATTTGAGAGAAGAGCTCAGCTTTAATATGCAGGGTTTGTGTGTTAAACATGTGTAAATGAAACAAAACACAAATCCAGCTATGTTTTTGATGAGGAAACATTATAACATAGATCAGAAAATAGCTTAATATGAGCCCTTTAATGCCATACTGTGGTAACCCTAACTAAGGCAGGACAATAACATTTCCAAGGAAACGAGTCGCTCATTTAAGAGTTTAATGTTTTGATTGCTGCTTTCCAAATGCTAGTATGCGTGGTAATATTTAAATAAATGTTCTGAATTAGACTACTAGACCATAACACAGATCTCTACTGTACTTTGAGGTAACAGTGGCTTTAATGGCTTTGCTCATTAATTTTCTCTGCTCAGACCCTGTTCAGGTGATTGGTACCAGAGTCACAGACTATGTGATTTCTAATTAGTTTTTAATATGGTCCTTAGTAGATCATATTTAATATAATCCAACTTAATTAACCGATAGAAATACTGCACCCCTGACCAGACCAATTAGGAGTGTGCATGTTCACGCATACTCCCATTTTCTCAACACATTTTCATTCATTTCCTGTGGACCTTATACTAACCCCATTGTGTCGAAATATAATTAAGACTTTTCCAAATTCTATTCTAGTCCTAACTCTCGTAACTGCTTTCATTACAAGTCCAGTTCTTGTCCTATTAAGGGACGCAGATCTTCATAAAGGGACTCTAAGCAGATCGCTGTCCCCCAAACACCCACATACAGATACTTACTCCAGCTTAACTTGCTGTAATGTACTGTAGGCATTGTAGTGTGTTGTAACAAAGATCTGCTTATTAAAATCCATGTTCAGAGTATGTTTCTACACAGAGCAAATGAGATCTTGCAAAAGTCTTATCAAGTACAAATACTGTACATGCAGTGTGCTGACAATGTTTTTCATATATTGAATTTTCCCCTTACAGCAGAAGTAATAAAACTCATAATGGTTTTGAAGACGGTCCAGATAAGATGACTTGGCTGTGCTCAAATAGTCAACTTTATAATCTAAGTAATAAGGTATTTCTTAAATTTTATATCTCACCTTATTTTGTCAGCAAATCCACAATAGAAAGCGCTGCAATGAATCCAGTGATGAAACCTTAGACATAAAGTAGGTGTCTGCACAGAGATAACATGATGAAATTTAGGGAACGCTTGTGTAATGCTGTCTCTTCTAAAGAGTAATGTTTTTTTTTTATCTTGAAGCTCCTTGAAAGCTAACCTGAAAGTGTCACCTCTGTAAAACTCACAGCTTCAGCCGAGCGTGATGTCTTTTTCATGTCAAAATGGACCAGAAACATATTTCTTAAATGCTAGAATATAACAAAATTTGTTTTTCACTCGGGATGTAACAATTATTTAAATAACCAATAATCAAGATAGTTATGTACACAATATAACTGCAAGAACTAAAACAGATGTAATGTCAATTCAATGTATTCTCCGACAAGTACACCTGGATGCAAATTATTATTATTATTATTATTATTATTATTATTATTATTTTTAAATCTGGATTTTTATTAGGGATGCACCAGTTTTTTGTCAGTTCCGATAACAATTTTCATATTACAGCCGATACCTGACATCAACTGATATCAGTGCAGAGACTGAGAACACCATTTATTTCCTTTTATACAAAAATAAAATCAGACAGAACTGATCCAAATATGCTACCTAGCTGTTATTTAAACTTGAAGTATCTGCAGAACAGCTTTGTATAAGTGAAAGTTCGAACATTATGCGGCTTTCTGTTCAGTAAACATGTATTATTATTACATCAGTGTATTTGTCCAACCAGGATATCGACTGAAGTGAAATCTGGAAGCCAATATTCAATCCATCAAACTTTTCAGTATATATGTCACTTTAACTTATCATTCAGAAAGTTCATTAAGCTGGTAACATACTTGAAGAATGTTGGTCTGTTATACAATGTGGAGAAAAGTAAGATACGGATTTCACTTTTGTTTTTCTAATTTTAACACTGTTTTTGAGGGTATTCCAGTTTCGGAAGTCTGCAGTACAATAATAGTAGTAAGTAATCCACCCACAGCCCATATTTCTGTGAATCTGTCTCTCAAAGGCTCTGTCCAATTTTCTGGTGGATGTGGTCTTTGTGTATTCCCTCTGCAACAAGGCTGTGTTGTCGGACAGGAATCCTAAATTACTTCTCACACACAAGACTGGAGCAGCACACATATGCTAACCACATGAATCAATAATAGGCCTAGGAAGCCACAATAGTCTGCGGAATTAATATATGGAGCCAGACTTCATTTTAATTTGTGCAAAATGAACACTGCATTAGGAAAGACAGAACACGGTGGTCACATGATCAAAGTTAGTGCAGCCAGTTAACTTCAGACTGTATTACTGAAACACGATGCAGACTCTCAGTGTGTGGGAAAAGACCCAGCCACTTTCACAGAAGAATTCAATTTTATTTATGTGGCACATTTAAATACAACTTCAGCTGCTTAAAGTGCTTCAAATAAAAAGTGTACAAAAAACAAATACTGTACACAAGAAAAATCTGCGTTTAATTTAATATTGTGATGTTGTGAGTAATACTTACAGCTAAATAAAAATGTCTGACTTGCGGCTATCTCACAATTTGATTGAACCTAATAAAGTATCAATAAAATGATAAAAGGAATACTAAAACTGGGCGACAGTAGCTCAGTTGGTAGAGCGTGTGCCCACTGATCTGAAGGTTGGCAGTTTGAATCCCGCTCTCAATATAAACATCATTGGTCGAGCAGTCAAATCCACTAAGCCACAGGTTGGTGGTGCTATTCCAGCTCCCACAGATGAATGCTGTTGTTGTGTCCTTAGGCAAGATACTTAACCCATATTGCCACCTGTGTCTGCATATGCTGGTGGATGAATGTGTGTGAATGTGTGAGTGGTGCCTAGAAGATGGGAAAGTGCTGTATAAAAATGTGACCATGTTACCATTTACCTTTTTTTATTTATTTATTTTTTTTATTTAACCTTTATTTAACCAGGAAAGTCCCATTGAGATTAAAAACCTCTTTTTCAAGGGAGTCCTGGCCAAGTGGCAGCAGCAAATAAAACATACAGTTGCATAATTACAAAAGGACAAGATAACAATAAAAGACAAATTGATTATATAAAAAAAAGATATTTTAAAAAATGTATAAAAAACAAGTGCATGTTGTGGCGTCAGCCTCGAGACCCCTCAGTTTAGATTTAAAAGCGTTCAAAGAAATCAACTCTGTCAGGTTCCAGTCTTTCTGCAACATATTCCATGTATAAGGTGCAGAGTGGACGAAAGCCTTTTTGCATTTGTTTGTTCTATTAGCAAAAAATGTAATACAAACTGTACATCTTATCTGTATTTAGTCGTTTTTCTATTTCTGTTGCTCCTGAAAATGTATGAAATTATGCTCGCAGCTGAGAGGAGGGGCACTTCTCTGAATCATGCCTTTGTATTTCCCATCAACAACAAGTTGAAACAGCACTGTAAACCACTGTGATGTAATTAACTAACATCAATCTGTACGAATAAACATGTCTCAGTGTGAGTACTTCTCTGAATCACTGTATTAGAAAACCGTATGTGACTAAATGAAAAATCCAGCTACATTAAATATATTGTATTGATACACTGAGGAGTCAATATCCCTATTTGCTGGGCTGATCCACCTTCAACCAATCAGAGCGCTTCTTCTGCAGAGCTTCTGTAAGCAGAATGTCTGCTAAGGCTCATTGGTTCCATATAAAGCACTCTGTTTACAGCTTTTGACATTATGTATGACTTAGCACCATGGAAAGTCTCCTTAGCTGTGACCTGGAACTTGATTCATGAGAGCCAGCCTAATCTAATAAAAGCCCATATGTGTAATGACAGAGACGGGGAGAGATGGAGAGAGGGAATACCTGCTCCAGAAGGAGGCATTCTCCAGACGAATGTGAATGCTAAAGGAGCAGGGACAGGTTATCATAGCTAAGGTGCATAATTAAACTAGGGCTGAATGAATTTGGGGAAAATATTTAATTGCGATTTATCTGTTAAAAGTTCACATTTTAAACACTTCACAGATGAACTGACAAACTAATATAAGAATCACTTTTCAGAATATGTTTGTACAGATCGGATCTGCAGAATTAGCAGTTTTTATGCAGAATAAGACCCAATGGAGACACACAGGGAGGGTATCTGACACACAGGAGCATTACAGAACATGTTGGTACAGATCTAAATTACAGAGTTAGCAGTTTTTATGCAGAATAAGACAAGAAATTTAGTTGTTTGTGGAGGAAATGATTATACTTCAAATTAGTACTTTTTACTAATTACTACAATTACTACAAAAACTGCAAATGAATCTTGCAGCCCTGGTTCCAACTGCACCATTGCAACAACATAACAAAAACAGTGTAGTTTATTCTGTGGAAGTTTAACTGTTCAGGTTAAGGTTGGACTTGTTCTTCCCGATACATTTGTCTTCAGCATCCCAGCCATTCTTCAACTTGTCAGAAGCAGTGGTCTGGAACCTTCTGTAGATAATCCAGGTCAGGAGGAGTTTCTAACTGGAAGATTTGTGTGTATTTTAGTTGACTGCTAAGTTCTAGCCGATTATAGCTTTATCTGGCTGAAAGTTTGGTTTCATAAACCTGCCCACATACTACAGTATGTATTTGTATTTGACATAGAATATAAGTAATTTTAAATGTGGAGTGTGATGCTTCTAAATGAAAGAATGGGAGAATGCATGGTTTGATTGTAAATTAATGGTTACTTGGATGTATTTTAATGGAGTGCAACAGTGACCGTCCACCCCGCAGTTCAGTAACAAAATTATATTAAAAGTTTGAAAACTTGCTTGGGCGCAATCAGCTACATGGTAACTAATGACCACAAGACCTATCTTTTTTTTAAAAAAAAAAATCTGTTTCTGTAACTTTACAATCTGTTATTAAAGTTATTAAAACATTTCACAAAATCTTGCATTTTAAACAGCCTTTTTGAACTTAGAACAACAGTGTTATGGGTATTAGTTAGCACGTAGCTGTTGGCCTCCATGATGCCTTTGAACTCTTAATACTTGAATTTGAAAAATGAATGGAAAATTTACTTCTGGAAACTGTCACTGTTGAGTTTGTTAAGGGACTGCAGATGGAAATTAGCTTTGCCTAAATCTGGTGTAAAGCATCTCTTCTGTTATGAGATTATGTGTTTGATGTGTTTGCACATGGTCCCTGTTAAAATAAACCAATAAACTTAACAGTAAATGGGAATGTATTAGACAATGAAAGTGAACTAAGGATTTCACTGTTGTTTGCTTATGTTGCCAAGAACTGTGAGTAATCATCAAACCGTGTTGTTGAATTAAGTGAAGTCTAAAGTATGAGACATTACAATGTTTCCTTATTAACTTGGAAAAAAGATTTGTATCATTGGATAAACCACTCACAATGCATTTATTTGTCTCATATATGTTAGGATCACTATAATGTTCATTAACGTTTGCCCATTTTCTTGTACCACATTTTCACATTTCGATCCATCAGAATCTGCTGTACCCTCCATCACCTTTCTCCCCATTAATTTGTCCATTTGTCCAGAAGGGGAGTGTCCTGTTCCAGTAATGATGACACAGAGGCAGTGGTTTGGCCATTATTCAGGACCTCTGTGTTTATTTCCCATTGATTCTCATTTTCTCCTCCCTCTGCTGCCGTTTCTGTATCCTTCTCTCGGGACATTCAGATCAATGCACCCCTGTGGACTTTTGCTTGTCATCCGTCTATATCAACAACACATCTTCTTGGTTTGGTTTTTGCCACTGATTAAGATTAAAATAATTGGCTATAAGAGTGACTAATTCAACCCTCTGCAGCTCAAATCTTCTCATATTGTACTAAAACAAGTATAAGTCTCCCCACTTTTTTGCAAAAAAAATACCTATGATAAATATTGAGTCGATAAATATATTGCTCCAGCTTTCATATACTGAATGATAAGTCGATATAGAGATTATTGTGACAGGCCTAATTGTAGGGCTGTGTAATTATCATATTACAGATTTAGCCATTTCTAATTGTTAATGAGCAGCTTGGGTTTCCGAATCGAGACATCCACAGCCACTCCTCTGTCAGGAAAAGCATGTGTTTTGGAGCAGAGTTTGAAGAAGAAATTTTTTGTATGTTAATGGCACCGATTAAATTATACCTTGTTTGTTAAAGGTCCTATATTACGCAAAACTGACTCTTGTGAGCTTTAAACCATGTTATAATGTTGTTACCTCCTTAAAACATACCTGGAGCTGTGTTTTGTTTCATTCATTTGTGTGTTCCTTTATTATTATTCTGTCTGCATCTCCAAATTTGAAAATGCTCTGTTCCATCTCGTTTTCAAGCTACCTTTTACCTTTTTACCTTTAGTTCAGTAGAGATTCCAGAGCTGAAATGATCCAGATGATTCTAGTGAAGGTGTAGGGAGTTTAAAAATACACTTGAGCACTTCCTGTATTACCGCATGACATCACAAGGTGGAACTCAGTGTTTTCCATATGAAAGACAAACTCTGCTAACATATGCAGGGATTGTGTGTTAAACATGTGTGAATGAAACCAAACACAACTCCAGGTATGTTTTTGATGAGGAACAGATCAGAAAATAGCATAATAAAATCCTGATTGACCGATATGAGGGGAAAACTGATATTTGCATTGTCTTATTTCCAAGCCCGACTACATTGCCTTGCGCAGCTCACGTGATTACACTTTTTAAGCTAGAATATGTTCCTGCGTATGTGTTAAAACCTTATACTTAGAACCCACATGAAGTGTAGCAATTATACCGAAGCTGCTGATTTGCTAGCCCTTTCTCACAGTCATAAGCACAGAAGATTATACTTAAATCACCTTGTAAAGCACTTTACAACGTGGTATTACGTTAGCATGCAGCTATTTTGGGCTAAACAGCTTTTTACTTTTTAATTTGGGTAAATTAATCTAGTTAGTAACGTATTTCTTCCAAATGATTATGTTCCAGTCTTAAATGCAATATGTAATAAGAACATACAGTAACTAGCTTCTCACTAGCAAAAGAAAAATTCAAGAGTGAAGCCGTTATTCAGCTGTTTCTTCAGTTCTGGTTAGTGATGTGATGTTCGTGAACGAGTCGGCTCTTTTGAATGCTTCCATAACGTGAACGATAGGAACCGGATCTCATTTTTTTTTAAGGAACCAAATCTTTTTCTGTCAAATTTTTATGCATTTTTATACTGATTAACTCTGAACCAACAAAAGAATCAGCTCAGAAGCAGAGCAGGTGACACGAGTGAGAGGTTTGAGCACAAAAAACAAATTTGGCATCATATTGACACTTTTTAAATTAATATTATTGTAGTGCAACATTTTCTTTAGAGTTTCATAATTTCAGGATAAACTCACTCCTGCTCTCAGTTTGAACCATTTTATACAAATATGAGCCTTGGTCCTTTATTTGTGATTAGTTTGTAGGTAAAATGAGTTCTCACATTGGCTTCTGTCACATAAATAAATACAGAAAGAACCAGTCTGGCACTTTAAAATAATGGATAAAAAGATTCGGATCCCATAAAAGAGCTGAAAGTCCCATCACTAGTTCTGGTCAGATTGGTGGTGGAAACTGCCATATGTCTGCCTGCAGGGAGGAGCTAACTACACTGAAACTTGCACACCTGCTTGTATATACTGTAGTTTGTTGGCTAGGTGACTGTGCCCGAGTCATCTTTTGCATAATCATTCAGGCCCCTAATGGACGCTCTCACACCTATTAGCATACTGGCTATCACTATTGTTTTCCTTGTTGACCGAAATCATGGTCTGAGGATGGAGTTATAAATAGGAGATAAATGATGCCAAAGCCTCTCATTCCTGTACAAAGATGGATTGTCTTTCCAAAAACCGAACGGCAAAACGTCTTCACCCTAAAACATTGTCCAGTTGACAGAACAGAATTAAGAATCACACTTGGACGACTGAGGGATTACACAGATACCCTTTCAGTAAGTAGTAGTTTTTTAAGGTGATTATTACTATTACTTAAATTGAGTATTGCTTACTCCAATGCAGTTGTCCTCAGTTGGTTTCATTGTTCTGCCTCTACGCAGGAAAGTACCGAAACTGCCTATTTTTATTCAGCAATTGCAATAGTGGGGACAGTATCTTTTGTTTAGTGAAGCACTTTCACTCAGAGGACTACCCAGAATCCTTTGCTCTCTTCAAACACCCCTCTCAAAGTGTTCATATCTAATCTTGGGTACTTTGACAGTGCTCGCCAATCCTCGGGGGATTTGTTGACTCTTCAAAACTTCAAAAATATGTTTGTGGGAATTTGTCAAGTTTACTCAAAGTCACTGTAGCAACTTCCCGGTTTTACGCCCTTCCACCACACTAAGTAAATACATACCAGATCAGTGCATCTTCAAATTTATCTAAATGTTAACCACAATCCTGCCCTCTCATCACAGCCGAATACTCCTCAAAACTAAACCAAAAGTAAAGAAACCAACCACTCTTTTCCACACAGTAAAAGCCCTTGTGCACAATAGAGATAAGTGCTTTTGTTTGTTGATTTACATAGGGGAGTTTTGCAGTACCTCAGCCAGAAAATGCTCTAATAATTAAGCTTGTATATCATGATTTGGCAAGAGCTGGAAGAAAATTATTGGGTTGGTTTAGTGGCTTGTTGAGTAATCATGTAGTAATGGAGATACTGCAAGCCTGTCTACAAAAACAAAAATGGCCATATTTTTTAGATTTTTGTTACATAGTCAAGAAGTCATGTTGCGAGGATTTTTAATGTGAACATAATCTGTTCTTTGGGAGATCAGTCTAGAGCGGCAAAGTCTCTAGTGCCATGGCTCCACTTATTGATCCAGCCCCTTTTAAATGCAAACTTGAAAACTGTATGAAATGTATCTATAAGGAACTACTTCAAAAACTGCCATCATTGATACGAACATTTAATCCCAGATCACATGACTGCATAAGGCTAAGGAGTAGTCACACCAGATCTGAATGGAAGACACTCCAAGGAAAATCAAAACTGGATACTTTGGTGACAGAATTGCAATTTAATAATCTGCTAAAGAACTTTTATACACACACCTGCTCCTGTCTTTAATGTGTTATATGGACTTGTATACTTGTTTGATTTTTGTTTGTATTGAATTTTAAACTTGGCACCACTGAAAAAGAGCCCAAGTGATCGCACTGGGTTCCCTTGTATAAAGAAGAAACCAGTATAAATAACAAAGATTTAAGTTATAAAAAGTAGTATTTGGGTAATATTTCTAAACAAATATATGTACATTTCAAACGCTATTTCTTGTAGTGTAGACAACCTTTGGGAGCCACCTGCAGTGCCTCTAAAGCCTCCCAGGGCACCCAGCATCTGACTTTAGGAACTCTGGTCTCTGTTGCTAATATAAAGAATATCTGCTTCTGAAAACTGCTGGAGTCGAGGTTCTGTCAGGGCTCTTTGTACCAGATTTTCTGAGTTTCCCTGGGGAGTCGTGTTGGCTCTGGTTTGTTCTGTTATGAGTTACATCTGCTGTAGCTGCTTCTGTAAAATCTCTTTGTCTTATGTGTTTACCACCAACATATTTTGCAATTGTAACCTCCAGTCCTCCAGCAATCCTTGTTAACTTTGTTGTGAAAATGTTTGTCTTGGACTAGCATTCTTGGGTTTGATGTTTTATTGTTTGTATTGTTTTCCCATGTGTGTGTTTAGACCTGTCACTATAAAAACTATACTGATATGACAGATGGGACAATAATTTTTAGAGGTTAATATTTATCATGGGGACTTTTTTGTTGCACTAGAGGGGACATTTTAGTTATTTTTCTGTACTATGATTAGATTTGAACTGTAGAACTTTGAATTATGAACTTCAGCGACTCATTATAGAGACAAACTAAGTTACTAGGTGTTGCGTTCTGTTAATTATTTACTGCAGCTCACATTTTTAAACAATATTATAGAATAGTTTTGGAGATAATTTGACTCTGTTTTGGTTTCAGTATTATCATTTATCATCTATTTACTTCAGCAACATGTCACACTTGTGTGACAGGCCTATGTGTGTTATGGAAAATCCCTCCTTCCATTACAGTTTTTATATTACACGTGCTTTAAATGCTACATCCAATTCAGTGCAACCTTTTCTCCATGCTAATCTATCTGCCCATGTCCATGCCTCGCTCTCTTTGAAAAGCAACTGTAAACCTGTCACCAAATGTCAGATTGCTGCTGCTAAAATATGATGTGTTGAGCAGAAAGTGCTGTGTGGAGAGACAGGACAAACTCACTGTGTTCTTGTTTACTCACTGTTCAGGCACATGCAGCTACCTCCTATTAACCACTGCTGTTTAGGCAAGGGACAATTTTTTTTTAAACTTTATTTTGATTGATTTTTAAAAAGCATTTCAAAACATGCAAATCAGAACAACACAACAAAAGTCTGGAGTTACTCATTTATACACGCATTTGGTAATGACATTTTAATGTACTATGTTATTTTACTGGTGTCATTTAAGAATACTTCACACTTTTCCCATTGCTCGTCATATTTATGCCCTTTCAGTTTAAGATTATATGTTCTTCTTTCCCTCACTGAGACCCTCCATAATCCTAATCCAGTTTTGCTATGTGGGTGGATCTGGTTGTAACTAACTCTTTGTAATTCCCTTCTTAGATGCAGCTAGAATATTTTTTGTCAGATACATGTCATCTTTTACTACATCAGACAAGTGTTTGGAATTTTGTAGCCCATAATACTATTTAAGAGTGTGTTAAATTGTTCCCCATATACTCGTATTTTCAGGCAACTCCAAAGACACGGGAATTGAAATCTGGTGTCACGATTATCATGTCTTGTTAGAACGCACTGTTGCCAGATATTGCAGAAATTACACTTTCGTAACTTTGAAAATGTCATTAGGTTTTGTAATTTAAAGTGATGTATAAATGTTTGCTCTGGTGTCCTCAGTGAGCTCAAGTCCCACTCAGAGCTGTCGGGTCCATCACATGTGGATTCCACAATGGGAACGTGAATCTGCGTGAAAATACCCTTTGGACAGTCCGCATTCTCTGTCCAGGACGTTAAACTCTGGAACTCCTTAAGCACTGAGCTGAAACTGGGCCTTGACGGGCTGGTTTAGAACATAAACTTAAACATCATGTCATGCCTTTGTATATTGTTTGATCATAAAGTGAACCCTGAGTGTTTGTTTTTTTTTTTTTTTGGTTTTTTTTTGCCTTCGTAAAAGCCCTTCTAAGGACCGACATTGGAAATTAGCCCTGGCTACAAATATTGCAGTGTGTTACATGTCTAATGCACATACTTGTCCCTGTCAAACAAACGAATGAATGAATGAATGAATAAATAAATAAATAAATACAATGAATAATTATAATTTTAATATCACAAATTTAAGTTCAAAGTTCCATATTTAAACAGCTGTTATATAATTGTATTTTGTTATAAGTGAAAACAGCTATGATCTAGTGAAGAAGCTTATGGATAAGTAGCTTTTTTTCTGCACATTCTGGAGATGATGGCGATTATCTTTATTGGCGATTATAAAAAATGTCCCACAAACGATTATTGTCGACTGGTTATGGCCGCAGCTCCCATTAAATCCGTGGCTTATAGCATGTGTTTGTTTAGATGAGTGTGTTTGTGTGTTTAGAGAGTTGTAGGGAAAAGATAAGGATTTATCTGCAGTTTAGCAGCAAATGATGAGTTGCATAGTGGCAGTAATCTCTCCATGGGTGATGTCTGTGTATAAGCTGCTCTTTGCACAAGCCGCACAATTTAAAACAAGTCTCTCTCTCTAGACTCTGCCCATATGGAGATGTAGCTTGCAATGTATTGTTCTTCACTATTGGGTCACTGGGTCCATTAGCAATTCCACTAATGCATTTAGATGTTAAAATGATCAGGTTTCATCTGTGTTTGTTGTTGAGGTGTACACACTATAATGTCAGATGATTGTAAGGAGACAGAAGGAAAAATATTGTATTGTTTTTGCACTGCCACTGCACATTTTAAACCTGTCCAGGAGATTAACATTTGAAAGAAGACTTAAAACTGCCAGACTAATACTAGAATCCCATTTCAGAACATGGTTGTAGAGGTCTTATATACAGTGTTTGAAACATAATCAGATGGGATATTTTGTTGTTTGCAGAGGAATGGTGTTGCAGGCATTGTTTTTTGCAGCTTGCTAATTGGTATTTTGATTTCACTGTGACTTGATTGCGTGGTCTGTGTAGACAGTATTAAGGATGCATCGATCCAGATTTTTAAGTTCCGATACCAATTTTGATACTGTCTGTGTAATCCCTCAGACGTCCATAGACATAGTGATACATATGATGCATAGTAAAAGCCGAAGTTAAATCTGTCAACTGGATGAATCATTGTAGAAGTAAAGACATTTCACTGCTCATCCAAGCCGCTTCTTCAGTTCTGGTCAGATTACTGCTGGACACTGCCTTGTATCTATCTGAAGGGAGGGGCTACCCACACTGAAACTGTGAACAGCTATTGTCTCCAGTTTCAGTCTTAATGGCCTCCAATTTTGATACTATGGCTTTAAGTATCTGCCAGTGCCTGATATCAACCATACATGTGCAGAGCGTTTCTTTCTTTATCTTTATTTATATAGACGAGATCACCTGAGCTCTCTTTTTCAAACAAAACAAGCAAGTATTCAAGTCCATATAAAACATTAAAAACTGGTGCAGGTGTGTGTATAAAAGTTTGTTTGTGGCAAATTATTAAATTGCGATTGTGTCACCAAAGTATCCAGTTTTGCTTTTCCTTTGAATGTATTCAATTTTTGTGAAGCAAAACAACTAAAAGCCTTATTTTCCCTCATTCTTTGAAACAAAATTAACGTAAGACTAAACCTGTCCAACTGTGTTATGTAACTCTTATTTACTCCTCAGGTATAAACAAAATTGTACATTATGAGACTTTCTTATTACATCACTTTTGATGCCCAACCAGGATATCGGCTGTTCCAATGTTTGGGAGCCACTATCCGATCCAGCTCATTTTCCAGTGTCGGACCGCCGCATCCCTAGACAGTATGATCATCCTGAGCACACATTTCAGAAGAGTAGTAATCCCTTTTTTCCCCCAAACTTGTTCACGTGTTCTTAATTCAAATATGTTTCAATTGTCCCTTTCTCTCACTGTAGTTAGACTCCAGGGTAAAATCCATGCATATTTAAGTGTTGTCATTGCTGAAGTATTGAGGCTGTATTTTTGGCTGCTGCTCTGCTGTAGCCTCTCGGGGCTGCCTCAGTGTCCTTGATGTCATGTCTCTGTGTCAGAATCTCTTCAGAATCTCCTTTGTAGCTTATGTTCAAATGTGGGACGTCTCCATAATAACAGGCCGTCTAGCACTGCTGTCCATTGTCCTGTAGATAACCCACCCGTGCTGTTCTGGTGATGGTGTGGGCTGTGGAGGCTTGTCTTCAATTACTTGTTGGCACTGATTAGAAGAGTTACACTGCTCTTGGAGTCTGACCCTACATTTTAAACAGCTGTACTCTGGTTGGATTTATTTTCTTATTTCGAAGTTACTGCCTTCTTGTTTTTGTCTAGATTTGGCAGCTTACTTTCCCTGGGCATGTGTTTTCTCAGACTTATGCTCTCTATTGTAACAGACATGAGTAGCTCTCTGTTGTGTTGTCCATTATCCAAAAGCCATTACCCAAAAGCTCTTACATCAGATCAGATGGTGACTTCATAGTGGCCCTATGAATTTGTCATTTACATTTGAGACATTTACATTGGCATGGTATGCTTTTATTTGTACATTAACCAAGACAAAAGTCATAGAAGAAATGCTGGTGATGGGAAATGCTAATTTGCACCCGTAGTCCCTGAGCATGTTGGTGGAAATACTGAAAATACTAATTCATGGTAAATGGTCATATTTTTATATAGTCCTTTTCCACCTTCAAGGCACTCAAAGCACTTTACATCAAGGAACCTTTCACCCATTCACACACACATTCATACACCAGTGTACACACAGACTCGAACCGCCAACCGCCAGATCAGTGGACAAACACTCTGAGCTACCGACTGAGCTACTGTCGCCCAAGTTGATATAATAATTATCGTGACAGGCCTACCAACAAAGCATTCAGTGTATACAGATAAATTGACCACAAATAGATTAAACCGATATTACCTGAAGTCACATTGTTCAAATAATAAATCATAGCTTATAACAAAAAATGCAAAATGTAATTTATTTTTGTATGTGCATATAAAATGTCATTGTGCAAGGGCTTGATTAAAGCAGTTTAAATAAAGATGACAAATAAATGGTATTAGCAAGACTACAGTATGCTTTTTTGGTAGGCCTGTCACAATAATTACTATATCGACCTATCGTGCACGCTATTGTAAATGGAACAATCATTTTGGGGGGTTATTGAATATCAATATCATGAATTATGAACTAAAATGACACAAACTAATGATTTAAGTGTTACATTCTGATGTTCATTTATACAGCTCAACAATATTTAACAATTTTGTACATTTAAAATACTTTTTGGACTTAATTCTGCTTTACGGTTTGCTTTCAATATTATCATTTATTGTCTATATTAACTTCAGCAATATATCGCATTTAAAATTTGTTATCGTGACAGGCCTACTTGTTGGGATGGGAATGCTAGAGGAGAAAGGATCATGGAAAAATGCATAGAACACACAGCATCATTTTTGAAGAATGACAGTAACACCTCCTAACAGCAGAGCCTTGTGAGTTCTACCAAAGATAACATAGTTACATGGTTAAAAGCTCAGAAAAATTTGGCATATGGTACCTTTTTCGCCCTGTACTGTATATCATTGGGGAGGTGGATTTGCTAATGCTTCCCTGTCATCTGTATCTGAAATTATCCCTGTGGTAACGCTGAGGACACTTGGAGACATATGGAAGACATATCCAGACTACTACTTGGCATTTCAGGAAACCCCACATCCATCTTTAAAGGCTATTTAGCACTCTATTTGCATCATGCTTCGTGCGTTAAGCAGAAAAGTAGCAAAAGTAGCTTTATTTAATCAAATGACAGTCTAACACGACCACCTGTTTTACCCATTCAAGGCTGACCCTGCCGATGACTTCTGTTTTATTGCATTCAATGATTGTTTTTATGGCAGGAGTCTATATTCAGGGCCTCTGCACAGCTGCACTCCACGGTTGCCAGGTTGGTAGACGCTAACCCAGATATGTTAATGGAACTTTGCTATTATTTCCACGTAAAGCTGTAAAGGGTTGCCAAGAGCGACCACAAGTTGGACCGTCAGAATGAAGAGTGAAATGTGATGTTTAAAACTCCTTATAGAGAATTATATGGGTCAAATGGACGTCTTGGTCTGAAACGATTTCTTATTAAATGTTTTTTTTTTTCTTTTTTACAACATTATAAAGTATGGGTATGCACGATTCTTTTCCACAAATATACACAGCTTCGTAAATCTACTGCCCACTTTTCTTAGACATATTATTAAGGACAGACAGGGTAATAATGCATGCCATAGCTTTCCTTTATTCTTCTTTGCCTGTGCTTCTCAATTGAGCCCATAAGGGGTGCTGTTGTCCACGTTGTTGCGCAGGTCCAGACAGCGGCTCCACACATGTCTGTCCCTCGCACTGACCACAGGCCTCAGGGCAGACTGACACAAAACACTCCTGCAGTCTCCAGGCAAAACCACAGCCAACACTGGATTTAGACATAATGTAGTACCAAGCTGCTCTGGTTGGCAACAGGAGAGAGAAATACCATAGTGATTCTGTCTTTTTATAATTTAGAGTTAATATTTAGGGTTAAACTGTCTCTCTGTATGCTAATATTTAGCATTAAACGGCCCATATTATGCTATTTTCTGCTTTTTTTTTTCCATCTTATAATGGTGTTTCCTAATCAAAAACACACCTTTTCTCTATCTTTTCTTTACTCTTTACTTCTTTACTATGTTTAACATTCAAACTTCTTCTTCCCTCAAACAGAAAACACTGTTCCACATTGTGATGTCATGTGGCAATACAGGAAGTGCTCCACTGTGTTTTTACACTCCATACACCTTGACTAGAGTCATTTGGATAATTTTAGCCCTGAAATTTCCCATCTCTACTAAACTAAAGGTAAAACGTATCTATTAACTTGAAAACTACAGCTTCATGACATGACAAGGTGGAACAGAGCATTTTGAGCTTCGGAGATGTAGACAGACTAATAGTGTAGTGTTACTCAAACATGTAAGCAAAACAGGAAACCAGGTGTTTTTTTGAGGAGGTAACAGCATTATAACTTGGCTTAAAGCTCAGAAGAGTCAGTTCTGTGTAACATAGGACCACATGCAGTGCTATGTGTCACCCAATGCAAAACAAAAATAATAAATCATATATTCTTCTATATAAGTATATTGTATGACACATGTGAATTATTATTTGTATTCTGGCCATTTAAAATCATAATATTGATCTAACACAACACAAACGTGTGTGGGGGAGGGTTT
This sequence comes from Periophthalmus modestus, assembly GCA_019594935.1. NCBI lineage: Eukaryota > Metazoa > Chordata > Actinopteri > Gobiiformes > Gobiidae > Periophthalmus > Periophthalmus modestus. The sequence continues at coordinate 24,922,652 of JAIEZT010000021.1, read as the reverse complement.
GCCACCTGCTTGTCTCCATGGAGATGTTATTGCTCGCCTGACATGCTCCAATTATGCTCCAGGTGGCTTTATTGCACAGAAACACCTTGAAGAACATGCATACTTACTGTGAGCAGAGTCTCCTCTCCATAGATCTAACCTGTAACTCGGACCATATTTGGTAAGACACCTTAGTAATGTAGGGCTAAAGTTAAGTCCAAATAGGCATGTACAGTAGAACTTGGAGGAGTAGCTTCATGAGGATTGTAATAATTAGTGGTCCCACACAGGAAGACTCCCATAAAGCATTGGCCGCAGATGACACCAGAGCCTGAAATAGCAGCTTAAGGCCTGAGTGCTGGAGTAGTGAAGGGGAGAGAATGTGGCTGAGGCGGAGAGCATTAATTAGCCCTGACTGTCTTTGTAGTGATTAAACCCTGATTTAGAGGCTGCTTGACGGCTCTGTAGAAATTAGCTTTGTAGCAGTTAGTGACATAAAAGTCATGTATGAGAACACCACAGAGGGTCACTGACTGCCCACCAAGGGAGTTTTAGGTTTTATTACACAAGAAAAAGTCCTCTTAACAAAATACTGTTTTAATTACAGGAGTATTGTGTATAGGCTTATATAAGATCGGGAAGATGAAGCAAAAATGGCCAAAAATGTTTTTTTCATTAGCCTGAGCTCACTTTAATGTGAAATGCCAAATTTCCTGAATCCTGGCACGTGCACCATGTGATCAGTTTTGACCAATCAGTGTGATAGCTGCTAGAGCAGAGCTAGTATGGGCTCAGAGCGAGGCTAAATCTTACAAAGCTAAATTTTCGGTTCTTTGAGGTTTTAAAAATAAAAAAAAATCTCATGCTGTGAAAATAGAGAAAATGAGACAAAATCTGACCTTTGGGAAAGCTGTGGATGCCCTATCAACCGAACACATGCAGTTTGAATTCCTAAAAAGTACATTGTGCTCTAGGCCGGAGCTCGCGAGAAAACTGCAGTACCTGGAGTAGCCACTAATCTATCTCGCAGGGGGAGTGTCTTATCCAGTTCTTATGGGCTATCCCAGTAGCATCATTATGCTACTTAAGTTAAAAGTATTGAAATTATTCATTCCAAATTAATTCTTGTAAAAAGAAATGGCCTGTACCATAAACATTTTACTACTGTCCCTACTGCTAAGGCTCATTTACCACATAATGACTCAAATATTGTTAGAGGCTCTTACAACATTTACATTTACTTTAACAGTTGCAAGTATTTTTGCATTCCTGCTGTATACTGTATTGTTAAAGGATGTGTAGTTTCTGCCAAAAATGCACTTAAGTTTATTAAAGTACAGAGTAAAAAGTATGCTTTGCCCATCTCTGCTCTGTTTTAAAATAGATGCTACTTTATGATAAAAATTAAGTAAAATGAAGCTGGCACCACTCCCCACGATGCTGTCATTTTAGTTCTTCTAATCTGTACAGTACAGTGCATTTGAATGAATGTACTCTGAAGTATGGGGACCTTTAACTAACCAGTGCAACTTATGAATATTACATAAGGCTTATAAATCAAGTGTACTTCCTAATTTACTCCTAATTGTGCTGGAACTGGATGTATTTTATGCATTGTTTTCCTACGCACACTCCTAACTAGATTAATGTGAGCAGCAGCACAATCAATTTCTAGATGCCTCTCAGTAGTTGCGCGGTTCAAGTACCATTAATAGTTTGGAAAAGGGGCTTAGGTGAAGCAAATAAGGAATGCAGTGGATGCGTCATGTGTGATTGATGATAGTGGGATATGTATTCATAATGGTAACACATTTCTAATCAGTCATAATGAATCATGCAGGTCTTTGTATTAGGCATGGGATAATATAAAAATTTGGTGACACAATTATCATGGACAAAATAATTACGATTAACGATTATATCAGGATCATTTCTAAAGTTGCTGACAGTTTAAAAGTGTGCATATGAATGATTACATTTTGAATATTATTAATAGGTTCCATATTTAAACACTAAGTGATGTGTTCATATACATTATAACGTGCAATGTATTTTTATATAATTACTTTTTTTTTAACTATTCACTATGAACCAGATATTCAGTGTTCTTAATAAATAAATAATGGAATTGAACTGAACAGTGATCTATCAGAGAACATCATGGTGAAGTAGCTTTTTTCTGCACATTCTGATGATGTAATGGCAATTATCTTTGTTGCCGATTCTCACAATTACATGAAATGCCCCACAAACGATTATTGTTGACCCTTTTTATCACGATAAACGATATTATTTTTAGATTATTGTTCCAGTCCTACTTATATAATTAATATATAAAATATATAATATAATATACACAAAGTGATGATGGTCACGGTTCCTGCTCCATCGACTCCCTCTCTCTGTAATTGCTGCTGTCAGGCTTGTTATTTTGATCTTAAAATGGTCTTATTTCACTATGTCTAACTCAAGATGTGAACATTAATAACAGACAATTTAGGCACCGAGGTCGCTCCCCCTAGTGTTGGCAACAGGTTTGATTGACAATGTTGCTAAGCGCCCACTGCCCCCTGCTAAACTAGTGGTCCAAACAGGAAGCCAATCAGGAGCGAAGCCTTCAACAGCTTCGCTCCAGATTGGCTCTTTGGTTGTTATGATGCTCGCAGTCGGAATTCCAAATACGGAAGTCGGCTCAAAATTCGTCCCTATAATGGCAAGCCTCGATGAGCTTCATTTGACTGGAGTCGAACGCTGTGGATGACGTCACACTCCCTTAGTCCACTTCTTTATACACTGTATGGTCATAACCCACATTTTGCTGGCCATAGACAGTGGTTGAATGAAGATTGCTTAAACACAAAGGAAAATATTTCTCTTTGCATACATATTCAATTGGCTAACTGTGACTGACTTCTTACTGTGAATACTTTGTAAACATGTTCCACAAAAAGTCTTGGATGTCAGAGGAAATTTCCAGCAACATGGCATTAATAGCAGTTTGTGGTAAGCAGTGGTCAGGTATAAAAAAAAGATGTATTTTTCTCATTTCTGCTCTGATTTACTTGAGGGATAACCTTGCCGTGTGCACAGCAGAGGCCCAGTGCTGCTCATAAATTACTAACCCTGGGCTGTTAAGAGTAATTCTGGGCCTGACAACATGACTGAAGTAGCAATTTTATCCAGCCATTCCCCACTGAGCCAAACTTCTATCCTCCACCTGAAAGAAGCCTCGTGCAGAGCCTCATGAGCAGACCTGTAATTTATGACTTCTCCGTTAACAACACTTTATTATCTCAAGTGCTCTGCTCTCTCTTCTGCAGCTGCCTAAACAGTTTTACTATTTTAAATAATTTACAAAACACACATTTATGAAGTTTGCACAACAAAGTCAGCTTTTCCTTTCAGTAGAAGTGGAGTCAGGGGAATTGTCATGGTCTCAAAATTGTCACAGACTTAAAACGAAGTTATTTTCTGTATAGTGGTGTGTTATTTGATATTGGTACAATTCTTACAAAATAGTATCAATTCCAAGTGAAACTCAGCACATTCTTAACTAATGAAACTGAGTGTAGAATCTACTTCAACAATAGGAAATAGCGAAAAAAAAAAACCCAAAAAGTCTCAATGCTTTTTACAGTATATAGATTTTTCAGGGTTCCTGCTTTAAAGTATTGTGTGTTGTGTGCACAGAAGAGACAGTGTATTAAATCTGCGCCTAAAAATGACTGCTAATGTATCCAATGCTAACTCTGAATTGTTGCTCAAAAAGATGTATAAATGTCAGTAAAACACAAATATGCAGCGTAATCTTTAAAGAGATGTTATAAAAATTATATTTCTGCACTCGTGGTTAATGATTCAGGCACATTTTGTGTCGTACTTGAACCTCAACCAGGACATTTACAAATGTATTTTAGGACCTTTTCAGGAGGTTACTAAAGTGTTCCCAGATAATTGTTATTAGCAAGAAAAAAAATCTAAATTTTTCTCGGTATGCCCTATTGGTATGTCACGTACATAGACACACTACTGTTACTGCAAGTTCTGACCTTGCACCATGACTCACTTTTGTGAAAGTTTAAAGCTACCATCTGCAAGTTCATTAGATTTTTTTTAGTAGATGGCAGATGTGAAACCTGTTCCCCCTCTCCTCATGTGTTCCTTTGTTCAGGCTCACCTGTGCTCTCTTTCCTCTTCTGTCAGGCCAAAGATGGTGCACTATCAGACAGCAGTAATTTAGATAGCATCTAGTGGTGAAGTGTGAGAATACAACAGAGGAGCCATCTTATCTAATTATAGGTGGTAGCTTTAAATCCTTATTTATCAACAATATTGTATCAAGTTGAACTGAGTATTCCACTGATGACTCCTTGCACTTGTTGATTGTCCTCTCTGGTGCCCTGTTCTAATATTACTGCACGGTTTATAGCGTCACTTTGGGGTAACGGCTCTGTTTTATTGTTTTGTACTTCCTGATAGCTGCAGGGATACAAATAATGATGGCCACCATCTCCTCAGGGGCTCACAAATCCTGACCTACTGTGACAATGACTTACATTATATACGCTTGTTCCAACCTTTATGGCCCACCTCAGGATACTATTTCATTCATTCATTCATTTATCTCCATGTAAACCTTTTAAAAACTCTTCACGTGACTGGAATGTAATATGAACCAGTTTTGTAATCTTGCATGATGGCATCAACATAATGAAAAACTCATTACAAAATATGGGAAATGCTGAATGTACTGGAGCCAGGTGAAATTGTGTCAATTTATTTTGTTATTTCATAGACAAAAGACCAAATTGGAAAATCCGATTCATCAAGAAATATTTCTGTTGAAGTTTAGTAAGAGATGTGTGTTTAGTAATTGATGGAAATGCCAAGATATAACCTATTGAATATTACTAGCTTACTTCTAACTAGCCTACAAGTGTTATTAAGTGTATTCTGCTATAATGCTTAAATGTTAGCAGGGTGAAAATCTCAAAATTGGAACTTGCATAAAAAAACTATGATTAGTAATTTCTGTGTTACAGTAGTGTAAAGGCGTGTTAATTCTGTAATTGGTGTGAGTGTTGTGAGAGCTGGGGTCGCAAGGGTCAGTGGAGTGTGAATCCGACTGTGTGGGACTCAAATGATCCATGAGCAGCAGTGAATCATCCAGCCCACTGTGTGTGGAGTCACTCTGAAAACTTGGCACAATCATAGAGAGATTCAGTAAATAAACTTTCTGTATTTGTTAAAATAGTATATGTGGTATCTGTGAAAAATGTCCTTCCCAAATCTTACAAAGACATACCATTACAACATATTCAAATCTTCTGCTGCTTCCACTGCTCCAAAAATACAAACAATATCCACATAAAATAGAGCTAAAAATGCAGTACTATTATGCAATCATTAATGCTACCACTTCTGCCACTTCAATAGGGCCTATTAGTGTTTCTCAGACAAAACAAACTTCTACAGGAATGCTCATCTGCTTTTTATATGCTTGTAATTCTCCTATTGCCAACAACCACTGATACTATTTTGCCCAAATCAATGAAGAATAATCCAATTGGAAACAAGATCGTGTATGATTAGTTTGTGCCTGAAGACGCAAACTGTATGGAGATGTTCTTAATTATCTTCGATTCATCATCAGCCCTCACTTACAACATGGCTGTCAGTCATTTTCTGTTGCCTTGACAACCATGCAAATGAGGAGCCTTGATTTAAATATGGTTTGGATGTAAAGTAATGTCTTCTAAACCGCGCTTTTGTATTGGCATCATCCCAAGGACTTCTCATCAGGATATTTCACATGTAAATAGCTTTTTAAAATTGCTAGTTGTGTCACCTCATCATCTTACATTTCCTCTGCACGCGCCGCTGCCACAACAAGGTATCATTACGCTCGGGTTTATCTGCTCTTAATACAAGGATTACTGTCGAGATCAGGATTGATTCAGGATTACACTGCAGTTCATGAATGCTCATGTTTCCATGTCATCACAGCTGCTGCATCTACACAGGGCTGGCACAAATACAAACCAGATGTGACCAGACCAATCCCAGGATATATGCACTCTAGATCAAGATTATAATTATTCACATCATTAAAACAGGAAGCTTATGAGATGTACAAGTCCAGATATATCCAGAATGTTAGTAATGAATATGAAAAACATTACCTTGTGCTTACAGAAATATGAATTATGCGACAGTAGCTCAGTTGGTGTTTATCCGCGTTGGTGGTTCAAATCCCACTCTCGACATAAACATCATTGTTAGAGGGGTTAGATCCACTGAGCTATAGGTTGGTGGTGCGATGCCAGCTCTCACAGATAACCCGTCGTTCTGTCTTTGGGCTAGACACTTAACCCACCTTGCCCCCAGCGTCTGTGTACACTGGTATGTGAATGTTTGAGTGGTTTCTTGATATGAAGCGTTTTCAGTGCCTTGAAGGTGTAAAAGCGCTATGTAAAAATGTGATCAATTACCATTATGTAGGAGAGAGCAAAAAATATGTGAATCATCAAAACACCATTCCCTTGCCGCCTCTAGTTCAATAATTTTGTATACAGTTCCCATGGTTACATATATTGTTAAAACATACACACATTCTTCTTTCATCCAGCTGAATATGCTTATATAATCCTCATGCATACATCCCTGTGTTGGTGCATGTAATTGTTGTATTATATAGTTTGAAAACAACAGAATCCTTGCCTTGGGAGCTCAGACACTTAAGTTAATACCATCTTCAAGTTTACAAGTTTGCAGCATGTTGAAGTGTTCATCTGTCATTCATGCCCGACGCGCTGTCCCCTGTCTGTCCCTGGCTCCACTAGATCATAGGCTGTCAGCACTGCCTGTCTGCTTGTGCATGTCGCAGTCTATCACTGCTCCAGGCGTCCTGTTGTCCTGTCAGCAGCCCTCACCACAACATAAGTAACCACAAAGCCCTCTTCATTCACTAGGTTAGTCTGTGCCATACTACATAACAAACTATATTTCAGGGCATTGGTAAGTAGGCAAGGCCAGTTTATTTGTATAGCACAGTTTGTACACAATGTAATTCAAAGTGCTTTACAGAATAAGAAAGCCATTAAAATCACACAAATCAAAACATAAATAATCACAAATGATCATCATAAAATCAACATTAAAACAGAAAAGTGCAGAATAAAAACCTTTCAGTCATATGCACAGCTAAACAGAACCGTTTTGAGCCTGGATTTAAACATTGTCAAAGTAGAGGCCCATCTCACATCTTCAGGAAAGACTGTTCCAGGTTTTGGCTGCATAAAACTGAAACGCTGATTCTCCATGTTTAGTCCTGACTCTGGACACCAGCAGGAGGCCGGTCCCTGAAGTCCTCAGAGTGTGAGACGGTTTATATGGTACTAACATTTCGGAGATGTACTTTGGTGCTAGACCATGGAGAGACTTGTTCACCTACAGTAAGTTTATGTTAGAGATCCTATATTACGCAAACTTGACTCTTGCAAGCTTTTACCCTTGTTATATTGCTTTTACCTCATCAAAACACCTGGAGTTGTGTTTTGTTTCATTCGAACATGTCTGAGTAACTCTTTATTATTAGTCTGTCTACATCTTGCAGTGGTAGTTTTCACATTAACAGCTACTATTTACTTTAAATTCAGTAGAGATGGGCAAATCCATGGCTGAAATTATCCAAGTGATTCTAGTGAAGGTGCATGGAGTTTTAAAACACAGTGACATCAGAAGGTTTGGGAGAACAACTCAGCCTAAATATGCAGGTTTGGTGTGTTAAACATGTGTGAATGAAACAAAACTCCAGGTTTGTTTCTGATGAGGAAACAGCATTATAACTTAGATCAGAAAATAGCGTAAATGGGCCTTTTAATGCTGACATTGCTGTATATGTTCATCTGTGAGCTAGATAAAGTTGATCATTTTCTTAGAATATGCCAGATTAAATTTGTGGATGATATTATGTCTTACTTGAATGAATTCTTCAGCAGATTCTTTATTTAGACCATTTTAAAAAGGTTATTTAAATGTACATTCGGGGGTACGAGCTGAAGATAAGCAACCTGTTAAAGTAAATGTAGAGATTATGAAATAACAGAATGATATTTCACTAGGCAATGGCTGCCTGGAGCGGTCTGCCTGCTGATTGCAACTGACAATCGTAAACACCAATCATGTTGACTACAATTTGATGTTTCGGACCAGACAATAGACATAGAGAAAAGAATTGCATTGCCACTACAAAGAAACACAACTTGAACCACACTTCTCTGAACTTGTGAGAGAGACAAAGGCAGACAGTCAAAATGGGGCTATGAATAATATGTGTCCCCATCTTAAGACGTCATTCTAGTAACATTATCTTTATATTGATCGCTGCAATTACGAATACTGGTGCAATTCATGCACGGTGTCTCATATTGGTAATATGAGTAAAACATTTGTTAGATTTATTCCCTAAAACCCTGAAATACCTATTATAATTCCATGTTATTCAATGCTTAAATGTATTCTGTGGGACTATTAAAGGGTATCACATTTTATAGGGTAACGTTAAATGGTGGAAATATTGCTCATTGATTTCTTCACTAAGGACTGGCCACAGTTAAACGTCTGAATCATCGTCCGTCATGCTTCAGGACACAAAGCTTATAGTTTTTAGACTATTTCCAGCCTCATAAATCAGACCCAGCCCATAGACATTATCTGAAACTGTTTGAACTTTCTCTTGTTGGGCCAAATTAATCTAGTCTGTCTATATGCTATGTGGGTTAATTGTCATTAGCGCCTACGTGATACTTCAGGGGTCCAGTTTTCATAATGTGTGTGTGGCTGGAACAGAAAGCCATCTCTGTTAACTGACAGTGTTGTGGTTTTAAACTAAGCTTATTTATCAATGCAAATAAGCTGCTATTGAGGTCACAAGTGGAATCAACTTTGCACTTGGCATTTCCAACTGCAGCTATAATGAGGCAACTGAACTAAAGTTTTTGGAGAACAGTATACCATTTTCTTCCTAATTATCTTGTCTAAATGAGAGTTGCTTTGTTGGTGTTTGGTTGTGTGTCTATTACCAAGATAACTGTGGTAATGAACAGCAATTGGATTTTACTTACATTTTGGTTAAGGTCACCAATGAGAAAAATTGTTTGTTTTTCCTCATAGGATTCTGTACCATTGCAGGATAGGGTCATAAGATATAATTCAAACCACTTGGCACACAGAGTAGTTTTAGTGTGTTTTTCTTAAGGGTTATTACTGCAAATCCACACTGATCTCTCTCTGTATTTTTTTACAGTTTGATATCAGTCTGGTCCCCACATCCTTCGTTGTGTCTCAAGCCCGGTCAAATGTGATCGTCCAATCAGATTTGTTTTTTTCAGTGACACATGTGAAATGAAGGAGCTCATTGGTCACCTGTGATTTAAGTCAAATATATCTCACCTCAGATTTAACAGAGTTTAGTGCTTTGCTCATTGATTCTGCAGAAATCTGTAATGTCTTTCAGCCTCCTGTGATATTTTTTTCCTTTTATTTTTTCCCATATGGCCGACCATGTGTGTCCCTGATTGGCTAATCTGCCCATTTGAAAATGAGGAGATTCACAGTTGACCAGAGTTCTTCTTCATCTTCAAGTGTATATTAAGTATTATTGACCATTTACCATTAAAAACAAAATTTTTACCATTCCGAATGACTAAGTTATACTCATATTATAGGTAAAGCTAATTGATCCTATGATACTGAGCTTTCCAAGTAATAGTTATTAATTTCCATAACATGTGTATCTTATTGAAATAACTTAAATACCATCTCCACAGAAGATTTGGCCTCGTGCTGTTTCTCCATTTACAAACGGATGTGTAAATCTGTTTACATACAGTCTGTAATCTGTCTCTGGTGCTGTGGCCTTTTCTGGCAGAGTGTGACAGCTAATAGCAATCAGATGGGGGAGATAAACGGCTGCCACAAGCCTGTCTGTTGGGCAGCGAGTTTGGGGTTGTGAAGGTTGACACTCGCCCACGGTGGAATAAACACAGCCAGACCCCTCCCGCAGAGATGGAGGGAGTGAGAGAGGGAGAGTGAGATATAGGGAGGAGAGAGAGAAGGAGGGAGAGAGGGGGGAGAGGAAACAGTCTGCCAAGACTGTGTGCTTGGAGCTCGCATCAGCGTTTGAGACAGATCAGCGTGTTTGCACAATAAGAGAAATAACAGCAGAAGCATAATAGTCCATTGAGGTTCATCTGGTCTCCTGTTCATTTAGTTTGTTTTCATACCTGACAGAAAAATCGAAATACAGAAACGTGCCCAGGGGACTTTATACTAGGACAAGGGGAGCCTTTTTACTCTCACACACCTGGGATGCTGTCCTGAAGAAATTGGACTGGTGAAGATGGCGCTGTCATCCTGTCTCCACTGGTAGAAAGACAGCACCAAAACCTGTTTAAATCAGCTAACCAAACATGTCACAGCAACATCATGTGACCACTCTGAGGAAGAGCGCTTGTGAGCAATTGAAACTGTAAGAAAACAAACTAAACCTTGGTCTGAAAAATGATTATATTAAAAAAAAGTGGAGGCATTTTGAAAAATATACCAATTTAAAGAAGGGAGAAGATGCACAGATATTTACTGTATGTTAACAACTTTTGATTAATGAGTTTGATATGTCTGAAAGAAAAATCTCCAGTGAAAGGTGCGCTGATTAACTTTCCTACTGGTGTTCTGCCACCTTGAATAGACTTTAAAGCAGCTCTGCTTGTGTACAAGCCTCTTCATGGCTTAGGTCCAAAGTACATCTGACATGTTAGTGCCATATGAACCATCTCGCACTGTAAGGGCTTCAGGGACCGGCCTCCTGCTGGTGCCCAGAGTCAGGACTAAACATGGGGAATCAGCATTTCAGTTTTCTGCAGCTAAAATCTGAAACAGTCCTCCTGAAGATGTGAGACAAGCCTCTACTTTGACAGTGTTTAAATCCAGGCTCAAAACAGTTCTGTTTATCTGTGCATATGACTGAAAGGTTTTTATTCTGCACCCTTTTGTTTTAATGTTTTAATGTCAATTTTATGATTTTATTATATTTGTGATGTTTTGATTTGTGTGATTTTAATGTCTTTGTTATTATGTAAAGCACTTTGAATTATCTTGTGTACGAATTGTGCAATGCAAATAAACTTGCCTTGCCTTGTCTTTATGAATGTTTATTGCTTTGCCTGAAATGTTCCACAGTATGGCATTAAACTTGGCTATCATACATTTATTCAACCATTCTATAGTCTATTGTAGTACATAGCTGTTTTAAAGCTAAAGTGAGTGAGATTGCCTTTCCCCAGGTCTGTCCTGTAACTGATCATTTATCTTCCAATATACAGTAGGACTATGTAAGATCGACTCATATAAATTAGTAAAGAAGAGTCTTGGCTCAACAGTTTTATCATAGCTGACAAAAATAGCGTATATTTCACCTGTCTCATGATGACAGAGCACACACTGTACTCTGCGCCCTTTAAGTCCGGGAGCTAACCGTGACCTGTGTGAGTCATTGGCAGGTTAGCGACGCAGGCTAATGGATGGTGTGTCAAGGCCGTGTCGCACCTGTCATCCCTGTCACAGAGTTTGTTATAACAGGAGACGTTGTTAAGAGTGTAACTGACCAGGGCAGGCTGACACTGCCAAGTCAGTCAGGCCTAAGCCCATAGGGAAGGTAAAATACGCACTAACATATGTGTATAAAGTAAACGCCTTGTGAGAATTTTAGAAAAAAGGGTAATAATAATAATGCATTTTATTTATAAGTGCCTTTCAAAGCACCCGAGGACAAGACCCTGAACAAGATAAAATTACAGATATATGTATATATATATAAACAAAACATGACAAGACAACATTTGATTATTGTTTGATTATTGTTTGATTGTTTGATATGTGTAACCGTGTACAAATGACTAAATTTTAAATAGCGCTTTTTCCCCTTCAAGGCATTCAAAGCGCTTTACATCAAGAAATCACTCACCCATTCACACACGCATTCATACACCAATGTACACAGACACTAGGGGGAAGGTTTGTTAAGTTTCTTGCACGAGGGCACAGCTACAGCATTCATCTGTGGGAGCTGGAATTGCATCGCCAACCTGTGGGTCAGTGGATCTGATCGTTCAACAAATGATGTTTATGTTTAGAGTGGGAACGCCAACCTTCAGATCAGTGGACAAACACTCTATCAGCTGAACTACTGTCGCCCCTAAATCTTGCCTTAACCTTACTTCGTTTATTACACTTTTACCTCTCCTTTGGTAATTACAGCAACTTTAATTTGACTCAGTATTGATTTTAATTACTTTTTTGACTTGACCTCCACTCTACAATACACGGAAACATGCATTAGTTCATTACCCTCAATAAAGTATAAGGCAAAGGACATTTTTTCTTAATATAGTTCACAGTGTCTCTGAATTAATTTGCATAACAAACATTCCATAAACCTTGGCCAGCTTCGTGGACAGCCTGTTGTAGCGGCGGTGTGGCAGGATTTATGCTTATATGCAACAGAGCGGTTTGTCTCTTGGCCCAAAGCCGCCTGAAATCTCCTTCTGACACCTTGGACCAGCTTGTAATGGATGAGCCATATTTTGCCTCTGGTTCGACTCAGTATCATTGTTATTCTGTAGAGCCTGCAGTGAAATGTGTGAGGAGTGTCCAAACTATGCGAGGGGCATGCTAAAAATCCACTGACCGCTGCAGAGTTTAAAACCTCATAGGAGCTGAAGTTCTGTACATGGTTTTACACAGTCAGCATCAAAGTTGTGCCTTCTTAAATTTGTTAGCTTGCTCAACTTTAGGGACTGAATATTCACGTTATTCTATTCAGGAATAACACAATGGCACAGTGGTTATGACCCCACACAGCAAGAAAGTCTTAAATTCAATTCTTGGACCAGTTGGGACTTCAGAGGAGTTTGCACATTGCCTACCTTCAGAACATATGGCTCAGGTTGGGTTAGTACGCTCCAGAGAGACGTTCTGCTGTGCTTGGTTATTCAGAGTGGGGGATTTGGGGATCAGGGTTAGGATTAAGGTTAGGAAACGGGTTATGGTGGAGGTTAGGGTTAAGAAAGGGGTTAAAGGTTACAGATGGTTCTGTGGTAAAGTGGCATAGTTTTGGTTCATATTTGTCTTCTGTTTGAGTTTGTGTGTTTAAATTGTTTCTTTTAAGTTCTCTGTTTTTGTATTTTACTTTATACTATGGTCAAATTTAATTAGAAAAAAGGTAACAAAGGATAGGGGTGGTTAAAGGCCCCATAATGTGCTAGTTTCTAATCTATGTTATAATGTTTCCTCATCACAAACATATCTGGAGCTGTATTTTGTTTCATTCATGTTTAACACACAGCTCCTGTATATTCAGGCGGTGATCTTCTCTCAAATGGAAAACACTCTTTTCCACCTTGTGATGTCATGTGGTAATACAGGAAGTTTTGTGTAATATAGGACCTTTTAAGTTCAGCCATCACTTCCATCCCCCCAAGGTGACTATCTAACACTAACACTAGACTGACATGAAGTGGCGCTATACTTCCCTCTGCATGTCGTTATACATCTTGTATATAATGACAAATAAAATGCTTACTTCCCTATACCAGGATTAACATGTCATACCTTATTCACTTTGTGTCAAAGGTTATGCAATGTGTTATTTTAGCGGGATGAAATGCATCAATGCACCAAAAACATTTCCCAGTCTATTGTAATACAGCGATAAAGATTTGTACTTTTGCTCTTTCAGCCTTCGCCCCGGCTGCACCTGTCCAGTTGTGATAAATCTTTCCCTCACTCCATCTCGCATTGCCTCAATGCTCCAATGCTACATGAAACCCAAGGTGAAACAAGCAAGGACACAGTGCACTGCTTCTGTCTGCATATACTCATTTGGCCCCCCTTTATGAGTCCCAGCACAGCCAAGTGTGTATATTTGCAGTAGTATTAATATACATATGTATTGCTGTTCTTTCGGTGTGATGAAAAAAATCCTTTATGGAGAGTGCCTTAGGAAATAATAACTGGTGAATGTATGTGGTGTGAAAGGAGAGCATCGCCTTGTGCTGTCATGAGATAGAGGTCACATATTCTAAGCACTGGGGTGGTGTTTGTGTGTTTGACTCTGGTAGCTGCGGTAATTGTATTATGAATGCCTCTATCGGGTTATCCAAGGATGCTTAAACATTAAAGAGCACACTGCAGCACACAGTTGCTATAATAGGAAAGCTTTGATCCGAGCTAAAAGCCAGTTTACACGATAGAAGCACAGGGTAGCTTCAATGTAAATGTGTTGCCTTTTGTGTTCTGTATAATGGTCAAAAAACATCTAAAATAACCTTGTGTCTATACATTGCTTTTGGGAAGACATGGGTAGATTTAAGGCAGTTGGATATCTATGTAAGTGAGATGGTCTTCGGTAGTGTCAGGATTCCTATTTTTTCCTGTGTTCTGTGCTGTCTCTCCCCTCCTTTCTGTGTATGTGTGTCCCTCGAGCCTCACCAATGGTTTTTACCCACTACCCCCGGCAGCCCATTGCCAATCAAGCTACAACCGGCAGACCACCTCAGCCTCCAACCCAGTTCCCAGCTCCCAGCCTTTGATTATTTTCCGATAAACCCTGCTAATTTTTGAGTTTGCTTTGTCAGTTTTTTGATCTGCCAGTCATTATAACAGTTAGCTGGAAGTGTACACAAATTGTATGGTTTTTTTCTTTATAGTTTTCCTACACCACCCAGCAGTAATTTGTCACAAGCTTGGGACCCGCATAACTGGATTGCCCAGTACAGTAGCTTTGAACCCCTTGAAGCTTGAGTTAATTGTTTGCAATGTTCATTTTTCCATGTCACCAAGCAGAACACATTATCTAACAATACGAATATGTTACATACACTATCTACTACAATGTATGAGAAACTTTAAGACCACTTTATTTGTATCAATTTGTATTTTCATTAAGTATACAGATAATTTTAAATTGTGTGTGTTTAAAAATGCATTGAATTCAATAAAAACATACTTAAATGTCACTGTGGTTTTGGTTTGCATAGCTTTTGAAGAAACTCCATACTGAAGTGTTTTGCTGTCTCATTGCCCAGACCAACTTTGAGCTCAAATTACTTCTAATGCCAAGTAATGCACCAATTCTGACATCCTCCGCTCTCTTCCCGTCATTAGCTGCTGTTCTGCTCAAATACAAAGTGTCTGCCATTTCAAATTCTGCTTATTCTCAGGCTCCAGATCAATACCTCTCCTCCTCTCTTCAATACTGAAATGTGCCTCCTCTCTCCCCAGATCACCCTAGACTAAAGCCATACAAAATGAAGGTGTCTTGAATGTGTCAGTCTATGCATGTTCAAAGTGTTATTGAGTGTGTCTGTGTATCCCAGTGTGCTCTTGACATGTTGTCCTCCCACCTCTGGAGCGCTCAGACCCTCAGCATCGGATTGATTTGGACGTGGAAAAGGAGATGTGTGGGTTAAGTGTCAGATCTGTCACAGCACGGCCTCATCAACACACTAGCACTGCATCAGCGCTAAGCAGCAACTGTTCAATTACACCCTTCAACATAAGGGGTTTAAGTTTACATGAACTAGAAATGAATCCATTCACAAGAAGTCTGTGTAATCCCTCAGCTGTCCAGGTATGATCCATAGAAAAAATCTAATTTGTTGAATTGTTGTTTTTTTTGTTTGGATATTGGTCTGATGGAGTTATAAATGGGAGATAAATTATGTCAAAGGCCCCGATTCCTGTTCAAAGAAGAATTATCGTCGTTCCGAACAAAAATTTCTAATTTAACTTCCCTCTCAAACCATTTCTTTTCTTTTGCTAAGATCTGTACCTCACTACTCTCCTAACTCTTCTAGTTATATTGGAGAAACCCTTGCTATCCCAGTCTGCTGTACATCTCAAAGCCACTGATCACTCCTTTGTTTCAGTGTAGCTAGCGCCTCCCTTCAGATAGATATAAGGCAGTGTCCATCACCATTTGACCAGAACTGAAGAAGCGGCTTGGATGAGGATCAAACCGTCACTCCTACAACTTTTTGTTCAGTAACAGATTTGAATTCTTCTTCTACCATTCACAAGAACTAAAAGCTAATCAAATAGTGCAGTTAATCAAATCATTTCAACAAAAATTATTTCATTTATTTCGAATTGTCTGTTATCAACTTGGGTCTTTTTAATCAAGCGGTCTACCAATCAAGGTTTTTGTGTTAAATGGCTCTGTTTTATGTTTGTCTTGTTTATGTTCGTAAAATGAATATGAAGGGTAATTTTATGTTTATTTTAATAAGATAAAAATAAATTGAATAACAATAATAAAAATTAAAGTGATTTATTTTTGCCATGTTGCCTAGACCTACAGTGCGCCCAGCCGTACACTGCATACTCATTGCACAAAAACATGGCCAGAACGAGGTTGTCAGTGGGATTAAAGTGTCCATATTCAAATTACTGCAGATGTTCTGGCAGGCGACTGGCATAGTGAGTGGAGAAAATAATTACATGAATTGAAATGACTTTGCTGCTGACATTTTTTGCACTTGATCGAAAGGACAAAGCCATGGTCCTTTGTAGTGTTGTAGTTGCTGTTGTAGTTATCTGTTTTGGCATGTCTTTTGTTATTTGAAGTCCCAGTAAATCAGCTTTAAGGAGTATGTATACAGTCAAAAGGTTAACTTGTAAAATGGCCAATGGTAAACTAAAACTACTTATTTTTCAGTTTCAGTTATGGAAATTGTACAGACTTAACACATCAGAATCTTGAGATTGGGGTTTTTGGTTGTATGTGTGGCTTTTAATAGAAAGATTCTAAGGTTGATTGAAGCTGCTCGCTTTGCCTTTTATTTTCCCTGTGTCTCAGTGTCGCAGAGTCCTGCCTCCTCCCTCCGCTCTCTAGAGATAGACCAATATATTCCTTGGTCTCCTGTGGGACCTTTTCAGTGGTAGGATTCTGAGGGTCTCTGGAGGTGTTCCTCTGAGCCAGGCCCATAAGGTCTCTGGCCCATTTTACATAGTCAGCATGGTTCTCCTTAAAGTACTCCACCATTATAGAACTGATGTAGAATTTCACTTGGAGTTATCCTCTTTGAGAAGTCCACATGAAGGAGTTTTCTGATCTGGTTCAGAAACCCCATCCTGTCCCTGAATCCATGTAAACATGTGTGGTGTTGTGTTTAATTTGATGAATTTGCCCTAAAATTCAAGACAGACAAAAAAATATGCTTCAAAAATTGTATTGAATTAACAGATTAAAGTGGCTTAGTGCCCTCCAGAGGCTGAACTGCGAGTCTCACGTCTGAAGATCTTCCTCATTCTGGACCTTGAATACCACTTTCTGGATGAGGCAGCTACATTCCTCCAGAAGGATACTGGAGCGATGACGTGAATTGATGCTCTCTTCCTCCTCACCAATGTCATTCACCACCTCCTTTGGACTGTTCCATGGTAGTGACACATAATCTGTTTGGCTTTTGGGGTCTTCAGGACCCTCAGGGAGATTGAACCTTGCTTCCCTGGTGCTATTTTCAATCTCCAAAACCTGCAAGATACATCTAGGGGGAGATGAGTCTCTTGTCTGGCTCTCAAAGTCTTCAGTATTCTCAGGAGAAATGACGTCAATCCGTTGATCGATTTCTATCCAGCAGTTCTCTGGGTGGTCCTTCTCCTCCTTGACCTCCTCTTGATGGTCCTCATCCTGGACCTCTTCAGGCTCTGCTGTTTGTTTGGTGATTTGTGGTGGCTCATCAAAGATCACACTGTCTTCCTCAACCTCCATACACTCGTACTCTCTGGATATATACCCTGTGTACAGTGAACTGCATTGTTTTCGTGTTGGAGGCATCTCCTTGACCTCCTGGGTGACGTTGTTGGATGTCTCCTGTGGGATCTTTTCAGTGGTGGGATTCTGAGGGTCTCTGCAGGTGTTTCTGTGAACCAGGCCCATAAGGTCTCTGGCCCGTTTTACATATTCAGCATGGTTCTCCACAAAGTACTCCAGGGTTATAAACTCATGTTGTAGAACTTCACTTGGAGTTATCCTCTTTGAGAAGTCCATGTGAAGGAGTTTTCTCAGCAGGTTCAGAAACCCCATCCTGTCCCTAAATTCAGGGAACGTAATTTCTGGTGGATATGACCGAATAGCCTCGTCCAGATCAAGCCCTTCTAGTGGGCCTGCAGTGTCATATGGCACCATCTGTGTGTGTTTGTAGTACTCCTCCGGCGTTTTAAATGTCCACCCATCCTCCATCTTGGAATAGTACCTGCTGGTGTATATTCCTCTGTCCAGCAGCTCGTCTGATGGAGCTCCCAGCACACAACTGATGGTCCTCAGTTTTTGTACTGGGAGGAGCCAGAGAAAGGAAATTTGCCCAGGTAGAGCAATACAAGGACGATGCCCAGGGACCACATGTCCAGGGCTTCGGTCAGAGGCAGCCCCAGGCTGACCTCTGGAGCCTTGTAATAAAGGTTCTGATGAGAGGATCCCAGCTTCAGCTCGAACTTCAGGTGTGCCAGTCCAAAATCAATCAGCTTCACTTTTAAAGGTTGTTTTTTGCGATTGACCAGCATGACATTATCGGGTTTCAAGTCAGTGTGTACAATATCCACTTCTGAGAGTGCCTCAAAGGCCATCAGAAGCTGTTGGACTATCACTCTGATCTCACTGAGATGCAGTCTTTTCATACGCTGTTTCCAAAAGTCGTGCAAGCTGCAGTCCAGCATTTCAAACACCATACATGTGTTATCGTTCCACACAAATGTGTCAATGAATTTGACGACGTGGCACTTCTCAGGGTCCAGCTGTTGGACGTGATGTAGCATTCTCAATTCTCTCTGCAGAGAATACTGCCCCTCCTTCTTCAGGACTTTCATGGCAACAGTTTCTGGTGTTGTGGGTTTGAGACAGTGCAGCACTTGTCCAAAAACCCCTTCACCGAGCATCTGTAGGACACAGTACTCCTGATGATAAGGCAGTTTTACTCCAGACATTTTGGCGCTTGTTGTACGAGCTTGTGTCATGTGGGCGTTCTCCATCGATCAGTTTGTGTAAATGAGTATTTTACCTGTCTGTCCTTTACAGGAGTAAAATCGCTGGAGTGACATCACATGTTGTGGCATCACAAAATTGGAATGTCTTGGCGTTCCACCGTAAAAGTACCGTAATTTCACGGCTATAGGGCACGGTTAAAAGTTGCGATCACCGCAGGAGCGATGGATGACACACGGCAAACACGCCACGCCGGGCGAGTTACGCCACGATTTGTGAATGGATTGTGGATGCTTGGGCTAAAGGTGCGACTTTTGTATGTGTTAAATGCAGAAAAAGCACAAAAAAGCACCCGTAACTGAAGCTGCGCCTTATAATCCGGTGCGCCTTATAGCCGTGAAAATATGGTACATCTTTTCAACAATGTTGGGCTTTATATAATATGTATATATATATATATATATGTATATATATATATATGTTATATATATATGTTATATATATGTATATATATATATATATATATATATATATATATATATATATATATGTATATATATGTATATATAGGATATATATATATGTATATATATATATATATATATGTATATATATAATATATATATATATATATATATATGTATATGTGTATATATATATATGTATATATATGTATATATATATATATATATATATAGTATATATATATATATATATATATATATATATATATAATGTATATGTGTATATATATATATGTATGTATATATATCTATATATATATATATAGTATATATGTATATATCTATATATATATAAATATATATATATATATATATTGGATATTATTATATATATATGATATATAATGTCAAATATGTGTATATACATATGATATGCAAAACTATATCTATATATATATATTATATATATATATATATATATATATATATATATATATATTATGTATATATATATATATATGTATAATTTATATATATATATATGTATATATATATATATATGTATATATATATATATATGTATATATATATGGGCTATATATATGTGTATTGTATATATATATTGTAATATGTATGTTATATAATATGTATATATATATATATATAGTATGTATAATATATATATATGTATATATATATATATATTATATATATATATATCAATAAAATGTGTGTGTGCGTGTCTGTATGTATGTATGTATAAATATATATAGTGTAGTGTAGTGTATACATCTTGCAACTAAATATTGTATATAATATATTGGAAGTATTCAGATTTGTGAGCTTCAAAAAATGTGCCAAACATTTGACTGCAAAACCAAATCTTATTTTCCTGATCTCAAACTTTAGAAAATGCTATTTATCAAGGTACACTTCAATTATTTGGGCTGCTTGATTTAAAAATCATAGTAACAATAATTTGGGTCATATTGAAATCACTATTGTCAACAATTATTTCGACAATGTAGACATAATACTTTGAAATTAAATTAATATTGATCAAACAATTAAATTAGTAACAAAGTGCTTCTGATCTCGGATTGATTAAAACTGTACATATGTTTGGTGTGTAACCATGAGACTATACTAACATTTTTCAATAGCCTTCAGTGATTATCTCCTTAAATACCCAGGTTGCCTTCTTGGGACAAAAGATAGATGTAAATTGTCCTTTCAGAAATAGCTTGAGTGTCAGGGGGGGTTAGCACAGACAATAAACTGAAATGTTTGGCTGGCTGACATATCACCAGGATACATTACAGTATTGAACAAGATGTACCTTCTCTATTCCCTCTATAACAGTCCTGCAGATAAGACTTTACAGCAGCAATTCAGAATGTACAACCCAGTGCTTCAAGTGGATACGGCACAATTTTTACTTCTGGTGCCAAAGTGATTAAACAATATCAAAAATAGCCTCTGTATCCTATGAGCGTTATATCTAACAGAATGGTCCAATGGGAATCTAGAGCCCCCATTATGTCAGAATCCCAGCCGATGTCCAATCTTTATAATTGAATTGGCATCCCTTGAAAACAGCTCAGCCCTTATTACACTCCTCGCTTCCTGTCTCCTAAAGGTGCATCCTTTCCTACATCTTTTCTGTCCTGCCTTTATCACTGGGGACTTCACTGAACAGTAGCTCCTCTAAGTCTGCATTTTTGTTGCCACCAAAATAGATACTAGTTCCCTATAGGCTTACGTCTTATTGTACGTTCCTGTTTTTGTTGCATTGCGCATGATACTGCAAAACTCAGCATGTTTTACAATGAAATGGCAGATAATCTCATCATTGAAGTTGATGCAGAAATATTTTCTTTATTTCATTTTCAGTTCAGCTTCATCCATATGTAAGACTGTGCATCACACTGGCAGCATATGAAAATCTTTCCTAACCCCAGTCCCACGTGAATAGCTGACAGTAGACTGACTCTCATCATTTTTCATTGGTGTAGCTTGGACCCCTAAGCTGCTTCTGGATGCTGTTAGTAGAGTTTTCCTTGGAGGATATAGATTATTGGGCAAAACTAAGAACAATCTGTCGCTATGGATTTCTATGGCGCTTCTGAAGAGATTAAGTGGACTTGTGCAATCATAGAGTGTTAGAGCAGTTTCCATCTGTAGTCACAATATCGTGATGACAACATAGAAAGACCCAAGAATAAGAATTTTGGATTATTATGGTTCTGAAGATTGGTTATAGTCATATTAGTCACCAGAGTTAATATTTAAATACACTAGCAATACTTAAGTGCCTTTAAAAATGTATCTACCTCTGCACCCATTGTTTTAAAGCTTCTTGTGTACCTTCTTAAAGTTGTATTTAGAGTGATTCATGCATGCTTGAGTAATCTTTATTCTTCGTATTCAAGACGCCATTGGTCCGATTAGCCCCGATACACGTAGGATTCGGCAGCGTTGCGTAGCCATTTTCGCGCTAATGAAAAAAAATCAGCTGATATGCAGCCATCCATCACGGCTGAAACACACTGCATGAGCAAGCGAGAGCCGCACGCCTTTGGCGGCGGAGTGGCTGAACAAAGAGTGGATGACACACAGGCAGCGAGGACAGGGGAACGGCTGCAGCTGCTGCCTCTGTTTCTCTATGGTGAAGTCTAGAGCAGAATACAGCCCATAGAACAAAGCTAAAGAAGCAAAAGTTAGCTGAATGTTTGTCTTCACTGTCTATGGGCTGGTTGGGTCAGATTCAAGACTTTATGAATGAAAATAGTCTTCCCTCTGATGTTTAATCAAAGTGTGATGGGCATGTGTGATGGGCATGTACTGTTGGTCTAGTACTCAAAATATGTAATAGCATGTTTCCTATGTATTTTGACTCTAAACCGCTAGTGGGAAAATTGCATTGGACACTATTTTGGGTCGACGCCTGGCTTTGGCTGCGACCTAGGGCGTGTGGCGCTGTGGCGTGCCTGTCTGTACACTTCAGTCTGCAAAACTAGAAGCGCAGGTGAAATGAGCCTGGTGACTTCCTGCTCAGGACACTTCACTTGCCATTCCGCCACAAAATGCTCATTCGTGCAGTGTGTTTCGGGCATCGGAGGTGTTGACAACTACGTGGCTCTTTAAGTTTTCTAATCCTGAAGTCAGCGGACTTGGTTCTTTTATTAAGTCATTTAGATTACAATTGCCATTTAAAATGTCCAAATTATAACATCATGGTTGTCATACTGTAGAAGAAGAATGAAGAAATCATTTTATCTTTTGTGATGCACGTTTCAAAAAACACTGTAGGTTTTTGGGGGGGTATAGAGCAGTGACGTGCGATCAGGTGAGGCAGGTGAGGCACTGCCTCACCTGTCATCACAGAGAAAAATAAATGAAATAGTTATATTTATCCACTAATTTGTACTATAAAGTTATTTTCTATTAAACTTTGCAATTGTATTCTTTTTTTTAATCAAAATTGCTGAATTTTTACGTTTACCGTGAGGTCTGAGAAGAGACACGCGGTGAGGCACAGGCTGTTCGTGCCTCACATGGACTGACTGTGCTGTGTGCTAAGCTGCTGCTTTAAGTGGCTGTGAACAGTTGCCGGGTGAGGCACACAGTTACCCTGCCTCATGTTAGGGGGCACTCGTGAGCCCAGGGATTCTTGCAACTCCCGCAGAATAGGGGCCGCAAACTGCAATTTAGAGTTAGCAAGTCAACTTTAGCAATTCACTTTTTTCTTCATGTCTAGCCCTGCTTTTTAAATGGAGGAAGATTACATATTAAAGCTCAAGCAGTTTTCTAAACTGGACTTTCGGACGAAGCAGGAGTTTATAATTAAAGGACCGAGACCAACGATAAAGGAGCTAAATGGTTTGCTCCAGACGATGGGACGAAAGACTCGCTCTTTTCAAACAGAGACGTACAAAATGGTAAGAAATTTAATTACCTGAATAAGGATAAAAAACAATGCAAAACCAGCTTTCTTTTTATTTCATACTATTAGAATTTCAAAATATAAGTTCTGAAGTTCATATGAAATAGCTCTTTTTTATTCTGGCGCCAAGTCACTGGGAGAGAAACTGACCCGGGGCCAAATGTACTGACACCTGGTTTATATGTTTGTAAATCTGATTGTGACGACATCAGTGCCTCACCAGCTACGAACCTCACCGCACGTCACTGGTATAGAGTGCCCTTACCATTCAGAATGTCTTTTTTTTTTTTTTTTTTTTTTTCATTACAAAATTGTATTGTGTAATTTTTTTTTTGTAATCGAAAACAACTAAATTACATTCTCTCTCTATATATAGACCTTCATATATTTCTGCAATTCACACACTGCGCCTACAAGTTGAAAGTGAAATGAAATATTCAAATTAAAAAGTTTGGTGATGGTAGTTACCAAAGGTCAAAGCAGCTATGCCTGTCTGCTGAGTTGTGTTCCCGTATGCCTAAATGATCTCCGGACCTCTCTGAGTTTGAAGTGCACAGTCTACCCCCCACTATTTGCTCCCTGCTTTTATCTTTTTCCCACGTATTTGCTGTGTAAGCTTGCAGTTGTGATTGGAAACCTTATCAGCACTGCACACATTTGACTTGGATTGTTTCCTAAAGTGAGGGCTCATTACTGGCCTGTAGGATAGTCATCGGACAGCAGCCAAGTTCACCAAGAGGATCCCCTGTCGCCCGGAGCTTTGTGCAGGCCTGCAGTTGAGAGAGGAGAGGGGGTGGAGATGCAGAGGACTGAGAGCACAGACGTACAGCTATGTGGGAAGACGATGACAAATCTGAAATGTGTTAGAAGCCATGTTTCAGAATGGGCACATGTGAAGAGGCTGCATCCGATGGGTTTGAAGGGCAGTGTAAGTGCAGTGTGCCGATAGAAATCTCACTTCAGATAACAGCAGTGTGGGTCAGTGGGTGCTACAATAGATCAAATGGTTAAAGGCATAAGACCTGTGTTTGGCTCACAAAGGCAGAGATAGAATGGCTTGCCTGCTTCCATTAATTCAATTACATGTGCAGTTGGGGGCTGCAATGCTTTACCAAAGATAGATATCAGAGTTTGTTATGTGGAAAATGGCTGGTCTGAAATGCAGTGGTGGAAGATAAGAAAGTAAAAGTTAAGTAGTGTACCTAAGTATAAATATTGGGTATCTGTACTTTACCTGAATCAGTTTTAAAGTGAATACTTTTTACTTTTTGCTTCATTACATTTGCAAGTAGGTATTTGTATTTTCTACTCGACTACAGTTTTTAACAGGACTGAAAATTTAAAGTATTTTTTATTATTGTTTGAGACCTGCTGAAAACAATGAGGGTTTATTTTTTAGTTTGTAGTTTGAGAAAAGAAAAGTATACATATAAAAACAGCTAGGAAAAAAAACTACAAATTCAGTTGTTTCTGTTTAACGGCACAAATCAAAATCACTACATCGGAAGCCCTATTAGTTTGTGTGAAATGCTTTTACTTTTTAAGTACATTTTTAAAGGGGTATTTTTTAATTAAGTAGATTTGTTTTTGCTGCTGTATCTGTACTTTAACTTAAGTGACAAAATTGTGTACTTCTACCACTGCTGAAATGTAAATCCCAAAAAGTTAATGTTGTTTGCCTAAAATTATGGCTAATGAAAGTCATCTTAAAACTGAATAGCTGAAATTGACAAATCTCAAGGCTGCAAAAAGCTAACCACATACATGAACTTTCTGAATTAGGTTAGCAATTCCTTTTTCAGTGTTCCCTCAGCAGTAAGTGCACTTTGATCTTAAGACATACTAAACAAATATTTTTTTAAGTGCAAGAGCAAAACTAAATGGGTAGCTCCCAAACTGTTCCATCCTAAAACCAACAAGGGAACCACAATCTAATACACTACATAAAAATGCTGTAATAGTAGTATGACAACACTTAAACAGTAGGTGATTTTAAACATACAATTATCCACGATGAGTTGTTTCATATTAAAGTTCAGTGAATGTAGACTGCCATGACATCCTAATATCGTACAGTTATTACATTGTATTACATATGATTTAGCTGACCCATAGACTGTATATGTAAATGGACATAGCTAACCTACTAGCTGCTGCGTCACATAGTGAACATAGGCTCGCTTCTGGCTCCTCTGAATCTGACTCCAGTTCACTTTACATTGCAAAACTGTCGCCCCTCTCACTGTCTGTTATGTTGGTGTTAAAATGTTAACATTAATCTGCTCTACATAATCTTGCAAATTTTTTATTTCACTATTATGTCCATAAATCAAGATATGAACATTAATAACAGACAAATCAGGCACCTTCTTTTCCCAAGGTCGATCCTGCTAGTGTCAGCGACGCTGTCAATCAAACCTGTTGCTAAGTGCCCGCACCCTGCGACACCAGCGGACCTTAACATAAGATTGTGCTATCTGCAGAATAATAATCTGCCGTGAGCGTTGTATAATTGATTTGTCCTCCTCAAATTCCTATCATAATTGCTGTAGCGACCATAAGCCTATGTCGCTTCGAGAAGAGTCCGGGTCCAGTACCTCGATCTGACGCCTCCCCGTGCGTCACCCTTGCCCACGTGAACCCTGCCCCTCACGTATTACCATGGCAACACATATGGCTCCTACAATTGCTTTCACTTCAGTGTAAAGCTTTGGGTAAACTGCACTGTAGTTAAAGTCTTTGTTAGGATCACCATATATACTTTAGTACTCTTTGTATGCTTTTCTGCTCCAGTAATAAGTGACGGCCAACTTTTTAATTAACTCGATGTGACACAAGTGCAGTTTATTGAAGAGCAGGAGTGATTGGCGCCCAGCAGGTTTCATTTCTTTCAGTGCTGCATGACTCAGTGTACATTATGGAAATTTATAGCAGACTTGATTGTCAAGACTGAATAATCGTGTTATTAATATTATTTGAAGTTCATTGTCGATATATGTACAAGTTTATAAACAGTCTAGATGGATGTCTGTGTAATCCTTCAGTTGCCCAGGTATGATCTATAGGGGTTCCCCAGATTGTGTAAATGCACAGTAATCTTACTGTATTTTAACTTCCCACTTTGAAGAAAGTAATGAAAAGTGGTCTCTCTCATTATTCTGTCATTTAGCAAGTTTGTTAATCCTAATTGGCCTAAAACAGAAAAAGTGTATTCTGATTTCAGTCAAACAATGAGAAAAAAGGTGTATGTGTCTTTTATATAGTCTGGTACAATTGTACATGTTAACTGTTTTTTTTTTTTCATATTGTCAAAAAACGTAATGTGAGATCAACATTAATGCAGAAATATGCATATCTGTGGAGAAGCTATCCCACTCACAATCAAAATGCATGTTTTTCAACATTTTAGTAATGAAAATACCTGTAAATATGGATTTATAAGTATACAGGTAAAATGGTTTACTGGCATTAAACAGTAACATCTCCATGGACACAAGCAGGTGACAGACCCTTTCACCGCCTTTCACCTTTAACTTATACCATGCAATCAATAGTTACAAGAGATGGAAGACTGTACACACATGGGGAAAAAAGATCTTGGAAGATTTTATCCTCCGTCTTTACATTTGGCATGGGTATGAAAGGGTTACGTTGTGTATCTTTGAGCAGCTGTAGCTAAAAGACCCCTCTACACAGGAGCTTGAAGCTAACACATTCGGACAGAACACTTATAACTCTGCCCCAGTTTTTTTATTTCATTTATGGTAAATAATTTCAAAATCTCGCCTCGTCCTCCTAGACCATATCTTGTGACTTGCCTTTTCTTGTGAAAGTTCTGTCTCTTCCCCAAATATTTACCTTACCTCTTCTAAACCACTGCAGTTGTCACTTATAACAAAGTACACTACTAACAGCTGTTTAAATATGGACCCTAATCATAATATTCAAATTATAATTATTCATATCCATCCACATTTTTAAACTATCAGCAACTTGAATAATTATTGAGCTATAATTGTTAATTGCAATTATTTTGGCCATGATAATTGTGACCCCAAATTATGAGAACGATTAAGTTTTTATCTAATTTGATCTTCATCTTAATATCTATGTAATATGAATAATTACTGCATGGTGTGGGGCACATCATTCGCTGAAATGACCCTGAAAGCAAAGCAGATTTATTTATTTATGTTTGAAATGCTTCCCTGTCCCTACATCTGTGGACAGCCCATTTGTCACTGTGCTCTGTGTGTTCATCCACTCATGCTAACATCTTTACGCCTCGATTTTCTTAAACACTGTTTACCAACACCATACTTAGCTCAGCGGGCTGGAAAGACTTCAGGCTCCGTGTGATGTATGGTGGCAGCACACAGTGGAGTGACTCTTTATATGAGCTGCTTGGTGATGCTCAAAGAACCAACCCCGATGGGCAGAAGTGCAGCAGCAGGAGGGTGGGTTCACATTCTCAAGTAGAGTGCAATAGATCAAGCCAGTGTCACATTTTACCATATGCAACCCCATACACCCGCCCAAGAATTACTGCTGTGTGGGGGAACATATAATACTCTGAAAAAGTCAGAAAGCGAACAAATAAAGATGAAACACATGGCCACATTTTCATATAGCGCTTTTCCACCTTCGAGGCACTTAAAGAGCTTTACATCAATGAACCACTCACCCATTCACACACACATTTATACACCAGTGTACACAGACACTGGGAGCGGAGGAAGTTAAATGTCTTGCCCAAGGACACAACGACAGCATTCATCTGTGGGAGCTGGAATCGCAACACCAACCTGCGGGTCAGTGGACAAACACTCTACCAACTGAGCTGCTGTCACTTAAGTAGACTAAGAATCGAAAATCTTGTAGTTCAGTTTTCATTTTAGAATTCATATTTTTAGAACAAAAAAATCAAACCCAAATAGTGCAAAACACCGTAGGAGAAAATCTTGGATCAAAGAATTTCACATCAGTTTTGTCCTTGGCTGGTTACTTTCCAAACTACGTAAATATAACTGCAGGCAGCAAAAACACACATTTATATAATACTGCCCATGGGTTTGAGAATGTTAAAAACTTAAGACCATTGCCATAGCGATTAACTATTAACAGAATATTATATCTCATAATTATGTTTCATATAGCTATCACCTGAGAATCTATCGCCTACAATTCGAGTTTGTGTAGTATATACTCGGGGGGGGAAAAAGGGAATCTGACATTTACAAAGAGAAGGCTGCATATCTCTGGGCTCCACACGTGATCCAAAGCTATGAGGATCTTCAGTTATTGTGTGCGTGTTTTGAATGATTATTTCTTCTAGTTTACTTTAAGAGGAAGAGAGGGGTATCCATTCATCCTGCGCTGGCCATTTTGATTGACAGGTGTAATAAGCAAAAAGGACAATGCAATGGAACCATGCTGTTTTTATATTGTTGCTTCGAAGAGTAGATAACAGAAAAGTGTTTGGTCCATTTTTATTTATGCAGCAGATGAATAAAACACAACAATGCCACAAAGGAAAATTGGACACCATTAATAATGCATGTAGTATAAATTAGCTACATTATGCTCCAAAAACAAAGTGATGTAATAGGGGCAACAGTAGCTCAGTTGGTAGAATGTTTGTCCACTGGTTGGCAGTTCGAGTCCCACTCTTGACATAAACATTATTGGTTGAACGGTCAAATCCACTGACCCACAGGTTGGCAGTGCAATTCCAGCTGCCACAGATGAATACTGTTGTCTGTGTACACTGGTGTGTGTGTGTATGTGAATGGGTGAGTAGTCCTTGATGTAAAGTGCTTTGAGTGCCTTGAAGGTTGAAAAGTGCTATATAAAAATGTGACCATTTACCATAATTGGGTGAAATGGGAAGCCAGTCTCAATGAAAAAGCCACAAAAATATAGTAATTTCATTTTAGTGTTTTAGCATAAGCACTTGATTTTGAGAGCTCAATTACCTTTTGCCTATTTCTCTTACTGACTATTAAAGGTGGTTCATGTTTTAGTCAGATGAGAGCGAGCAGCACTCCAAGGTTGTCAAAAATAATTTTCAGTTTGGAAAGCAAGCCAAATTGACAAATGACTTTATTGACTAAAACTGAGTTAAAATATTCGCTTATAATTCATGATTTCTTGGGTTTAGTGCACAGATACGTAGTAGAAAGTAAGTACAAAAACAACTCTTATATTTTTACCAAGTGCTTAAAATAGTAGTATTATTTGACTTAATGGCATTTGTATATAATATTCATTTGTGGAAGCTGGATTCCCACTGCCAACCTGTGGGTCAGTGGACCTGACCGCTCTCTCAAATGTTTTTTTCATGCTGAGAGGTATATGAACCGCCAACCTTCGGATAAGTGGATGAACACTCTACCAACTAAGGTACTTTTTTCTGAATACTATTACCACTATTCAGCAAGTACTATCACCACCCCCAAGGTTATTTTACTACTACTACCGCTGCTTCTACCATTTCTACTTTCATTAATACAAAAACTATTATTACTACAACCAAACCGCTACCACTACTACTATATTCTACACATCACATACACATCTTTTACTGCCAACTCAACAGAAAAAAACACTTGCTCATTTAGAATTTTTAAAACATACTTCAAAATAAGTAACACATATAGAAAGTATACTGAAAATATACTTGATCTGACACTAATTGACTTCACATCCTGTCACCTGTCTTCCCACAAGAACACTATTTCATCTTCTGGCACCTCTGCCTCAATCTACTGCTTGCCAGCCCCTCTAATAGCCAACTGCCACCAGCTCTCTACCTTTAAATTTATGAGCAAAATGCCACTCTACCTCTGCAATGCAGAGCAGTGCAAGAGTTGGAGTATTTTTTTTAAACTATGTATAGCTATACTCTTTATTTAAACTGGCATGTCAAGCTGGATGCACGGTGCAGCTTGGGTTCACCCAGTGGGGATCCAAATGCAAATTACCAGCTTCGATTGAGCCAGAAATCTTCACGTTTTCAGCGCTTCTTTCAGCCCTGAGCGCCCCTCCACCAGCTCTAATGCGCACAGGCGAGGATGGGAGCGTACATGCAATAGAAACCAATGATAGCCTTACTTCAGCTAGAAATCACTCTACAAGACATGAGGCAACATCTTCACACTCCGAAGTGCAGATTTTCAATTAAAAGCTTCTTAAGAGCCATGAAAGCACTGGGTCGATTTGCAATTACCAACTACGTTTGGCTACTGTACTCTTGAAAACGCGCCCAGATCAATAGATCTACACTCAAGGCTCACATCAGAAAATACATCCACACTTCTGAGCCAGGTGTGCCTCTGTGCTGCAGGCTATTGGCTTACACAGGGAAAAGAAAGCTGGTGCTATGGGTTTGTTTTTTTTTTGCCAATAGCTGCTGGATCAAAGCATAGCTCTGCGTTTCCCTCCAGAGTTCATAGTGTAATTTTTGTCAGTTAATATTTCAAAATTGAAGAAAGGCTCAAACAATCACAAGCTGAGCCAGCCAACTATGTACCACTTTGATGTTTAGAATTGTGTTAATAGACTACATTAAATGGTGTAGAAAAATATTACCATTGGGCGCTTATCAAAGCTAGTGGTTAACTAGCTTTCCCTTAATTCAGCTTGCATGTTCCACAGTATGGCATTAAAGCCATTTATTTTGCATTTATTAAATTGCATGTGTTTTCACTGATCAGAAATGCCTTGAAAAACATGCATTCCTACTGGGAGTGGAGTCACATCTCCACAGATCTGAACTGTAACTCAGCTTAGTGGCATCACCTGCTTGTCTGCATGAAGAATAATGGGTTTAATACCATACTGTGGAACATTCAGGCATAGCAATACATTTTCCATGGAGACCGGGTGGCAGACTTTTGTACAAAGAATACTACATAGTGCACCTTTAATAGATATATCTGTATATGTCTAAGTGTAGGTTAAAATTAGGACCATTAGTTTCTTGGCTCTTCTTAGCATGAAGAAAGTAGAAAAATGTATTGACCACGGAGAGCCAAAATCTTCTCGTAAACCATAAAAGTACTATAAAATTTCGATCTCAAAAGGGGCTTGTATATGGAGAAGTTGTTAAAAGTGCACTAAAACTTGACATTGAAAGACTATCTTGAATGTCAGTATATGAAGATATAAGTTCACTCCACCAGCTGCTTTGCTTTCAGCCTGAAAAATGCGCTGGCAGCAGGCCTGTGAGGAGACTTAATAGATGTCTAGCAGATAAAGCGAACCAAGAATGGGATGTGGGTGTACCCTGACAGAAAGAGTCAATACATCTTCAGTACATATAGAATAATCACCAGGACTGACAGCATAAACCACATATTAAATTCTCTTATCATGCTGCCATTTTGGTTTTAAATTACTTAGCAAATCAGTATTCCCCTGCACGCTTCCCACCCTCAAGATCTGTGTGGCTTCAAAACAGTCTCATCTGAATAATCAATGTACTTTTAATTTTAGATTGAGGTAAACCTTAACACATTTCAGTCACCATTAGCCTGCGTTGTAGAAAGCAGGCTTTTAATCAGCAGAGCCTGAAGTGGCCACATGTCTGTTCTTTAGCTCATTGCATGTTTAAAGGGGCATTTAATGGGGGTTTCAGGGTTTCAGCTGGGTAGAGACTGGCAGTTTAACACATGTGATAAGTCTTTTGGATTCACCTCGTTTGATTTAAGTAAAGGAGTGTAGGTTAGGTTGATTTATGTGTGCCCATAGATAAATTGTATTGTAGATTGTATTTTACTTTGCTCCACTGTGTTTTTAAACTCCATACACCTTCACTAATATCAGTTGGATAATTTCAGCCCTGGAATTGCCTTCCTTTACTGAACTAAAGGAGCTGTTAACTTGAGAGCTACTCCTACATGACATCACAAGGTGGAGCAGAGCATTTCGAGCTTTGGAGACTAACAATAAAGAGTATGCAAAAATGTGTGAATGAAACAAAACACAACATGACTAAAAGTTCACATGAGTCAATTTTACGTAATATAGGACCTTTACTTCATGGACTATGTGCAAGTTAAAAGAGATTTGCTGTCTTTCAAGCTATAGTCTGTCATTCAGTTTTGCAAAGTAGTGTCAGTACCTTCATTTAGACAATCATGTTTCAAGTGTTCAAGTCAAATGTCCTGTCTTATTCAACTATTGTAAAAAGCCCCATGTATTTTACTAAATATCTTTAAATCTTTAAAGCTTCATACTATTTACTTATATGGAAGGTTTTGGTAAAAATCAAACCACCCTGAAGCCAACCTTGAGAATGAGACTTGAATGAGAGCCCAGACACAGTGATACAGTCAGTACAATACAATACAAAATAGCACATTTAATTTCCAATATACAAGTTCCATTGTATAGTTCCTTCTACATAATGCAATCTATGTATCTGTGTAATCCTCCAGTCATCCAGGTATTATCTATAAAAAAAAAAAAAAAAATCTGTCAACTGGACAAAACGTTTTTTTGTTTTTTTTTAAGTGAAGATGTTCCGCTGCTCATCCGCTTCTTCAGCTCTGGTCAGATTTCTGGTGGACACTGCCTTATATCTAGCTTCAATATAGTAAGCTCCTCCCTTCAGATAAATAAAAGGCAGTGTCCAGCAGCAATCTGACCAGAACTGAAGAATCGGGTATTGTCCAGTTGGCAGAATTTAATTTTTCTTTTACTAAACATCCAGGGTAAGAGAGGGAATGAAAAACACACATCCATCCTTTGGGCAAATGATCTCAAACCTGATATAATAATTGAATTGAAATCACTCATAAGACAGATATTTATCCTTATCCCGACATCTTTCTCCCAAACAAAATCAAATTATTCCATGTTATTAAAGCCATGTGTTATGTTGTGTAAAGTCACTACTAATAGTTATAATCTCTTTGTACCTGGTGACTGCTGCTTGACCCTCCGTGTGTCCACAGACTCGAGCTGCTCTTCATGTCTCATTAGGACTGACAGGAGCTAATATAAGGAGACATCAGCCGTGACCACTCCCCTCCGCTCCTGCAGATATGTGTACATTTTGCCCACTCGTTTAATGAAATGGCCCGAGCTGTAGCTATCATCTAATTGTGCTGTTCATTAAACTTGTATCACCGGCAGAAGCACAGAACCCAAATAGCTCCTGATCTTAATCGTGACTGAAGGAAATGAGTTCCCAGCACTGTCTCTCTTTCTCTCTCTCTCTCTAGATATTTCCATACAGACTGTGTTCACTTGGCTTCTATACGCTTCTTTATAATGCCTTTGTGAACCAGATGGTTCAGGCTTTTTATTTGAGTGAATGTGTTTTTTGTAATGATTGATTGACTTGTATTCTGTCCAGCAAGCACGTCTGTAGAATATCAAGATCCTTTGATCATGTGTCTTTCGTTGGCACCACTTTACTCTGCTCTCACATCGCGCTAAATGTTAATTGGTTTGTTCCTCTTATTAATATGCTTCATGTAATGATGCATTTGAAAACCAATCAGAGCAGTAGTGGAGGACTGGTCTTAATAACTTGCCCCATTTCGGTACCCATACACACACACACTCTCATAGGCCACAATATGCTGGTTTAAGCACTATCTTCCTATTTGCATTTGACTTTTACATTGCCGGGTTCATGCACTGGATCTGTGGTTTTCACGCAGTTTGTCTCAGTCCGGCTCTGGGGCCAATCATGGCTCGGTGAATTTGTATGGTCATCTGCTTGCATATTGAAATGTAATGCTTGGTCAACAGAAATTTTAATTTACATAGA
Source organism: Periophthalmus modestus (assembly GCA_019594935.1). NCBI lineage: Eukaryota > Metazoa > Chordata > Actinopteri > Gobiiformes > Gobiidae > Periophthalmus > Periophthalmus modestus. The sequence continues at coordinate 24,888,438 of JAIEZT010000021.1, read as the reverse complement.
TTTTAAATGGCTTCAAGATAGAGACAGAAATTGCAGTCATAGACAAATTCCATTATTAAAAGGAGAACGGCGACAGCTCAGTGCTTTTCAGATGAGCATTTAAAATACAGTGTGAAACATTTGTGGGCTTTTCACAGCCATTGGAACAACTAATACTATCAAGCTACTTATGCAAATACACTTAACTAAAGGCTAACTAACTGATTATAATAGTACTTATGTGTATTCGTAACTAGCAACTTTTTCGTTACAACATTATTTACATATTTGGGATGTGCAGTGTTCTTATTTGTGCTCAGGCTGGGTTCAAACAGCGACCTGTCATTTTATCCCTGGGTATAAAACAATAACTTCATAGACTAGGGCATCTTAATCATTATAAATTAATCTAAAATGTTACTTATTTATGACTGGACCCATCCTCCACTTTGTTTAGCTATATCTGTGCTCTAAATATACTGTATGCATAGTGTGTGATGAAACGGTGTATCTGAGGGATCAATCAGAGCCATGAGTCCATGCCCTTGCAGCGTGTAGAGAGTAAAGAACCAGTTTAAATAATTCAGCCTCTGCCCATTTGAGCTCAACTCACTTTCACACCAACGGCGCAGCCTCAGCAGTGTAGGCTTGTACTGTTAAATATAGTGAAATATTGTTAAGTACGGTTACACTTCATATTCTGCGTACCTAGTTCTAGCCTCTGTTGGATTGCTTACCCTGCACTATTCCCTGTAGTATAAACCCATGTGCATAATGTAAATGAACTAGGATAGAAAAGCTGCGTGTGTTAATCCACCAAATGGAAGCTGATACTATATGCCCTTTTCTAATTCCATCTCATGCCAAGTAATACCATAATATTGCCACAACGACTAAGTCTTAATCCAGACTATACCAGGTCTAAAATTGGCCTAAACCAGGACCAAATCTCAACTAACAAGCCTTAAGAGATCTAGCAGTATCCCACATACACGTACCGCGGTTTGAGAATCTCTGACCTACAGAGAAGCTTGCAGTTGTTCATAAAATTTATCGCAGTTGTAGTTAGGGCTATTGTAATGCGTTTTTCAATGTTATAACAAGAAATGATACACACCATTTACTTAACAAGTTGATATATTTTCAATTTCTGCACATCGTTTAAAGGGCAAAATGAAATGCTAATGGAAGTTCTCAGTTTGCCAAATCACTCGGAAGGAGGCTGGAAGGAAACATTTGTCGTAAGCAGATAAAAGCATTTCTACATTTTGGCTATATTTCTGACTAAAGTTCAGCAGCTCCCCAGTGCAGCCTTTTCATCCCTCTCTCTCCCCAGCTGCTACCAATGCTTCTCCTACAAATTGACCTTCAGTTGGAGACCATTTGGACCCATTTATTATGATAAATATCACCATCTACGCTCTAATTATCAGCTCTCCGGATTAAGAAGGTGGTAGACATGCCCGCCTCTGAGTCTTGGATGTTGGCAAACTGAATGTGACAGGTTCATCCAAATTGAAATGTCAGCCATCATGTTAATATCCCAGGATCGGTGGCGAAGCATTGGGGACTATTTTCACCAATCAAATGACCTTTCCAGTCACCACTCTCTCCTTATTGTTTTTCATTAATTCTGCGGTAGCGTTTGTCACATTTTACCTCTGGACTTACGGCTCTCCCCCCTCCCCTCTCTTTCTCTCTTTCTCTCTTTCTCTCTCTCTCTCTCTCTCTCTCTCTCTCTCTCTCCCACAGTGAAATGAAGCAGGAGCTAGCGGAGGAAGGCAGCAGATGCTCGATCCTGTCCAAGCAGCACCGTTTCAACGAGCACTGCTGTATCCGCTGCTGCGCGCCCTTCACCTTCCTGCTCAACCCCAAGCGCTTGTGCCTGGACTGCCAGTACAACGTGTGCAAAGGCTGCTGCTCCTACAACAAGAGGGACAAAGCTTGGCTCTGCTCTGCGTGTCAGAAGGGGAGGTTAGTGCACTTGACATTCCCACACATACAACCATACGGCATTAGAGTGATATCACTACTAGAGTCAATGAGAGCTGTGAATGGGAGGACGCTGTAGTGCAAGCGTGCTGATGGCACTTTGGGAAAGAAATAGAAGGTTTTATGGGAATGTAAAAGTAAATTGTTAAAATACATAATTTTGTTTATATATTACCAGATTTTTTTTTGTGTTTATTACTTGAATAGTGAAGAATACCTAGAGTGAAAATAAATTCATAGTGACTGTTGAAGTGGGGAACGCACAATGCTGGAAAACGAGAAAAGGACACTTTGAACACAGAAGGGAGGACAGTTAATCAGACATGCTGTTTTTCCATCAACATCTATTAGACATAGAGCCAGCACTGAACTCACTGCTATCACATTATATCATTTTTACATTACATTTTCGACAAGCAAGCATCATAGAACTACAGTGGGAGTTTTTGCCCTTAGCTCATATTTTGCCAGGTTTTGGTAACATTATTTTGGCAGACTGAAATTATGAATCACCTAAATAGTAGCGGTTGTCACGAAGTCTATTTTTGGATTGCGATCTGACTTGTTTTGGGACAAATTTACTCAGGCTACAAAAAAGGTGTTGACCGAGCGTGCTCCATATTGCTGTCCGCCCCTCACCTATTCTTTAACCTGATTGATTTTCACTGTGTTAAATTAAGTTGGAGTACCTTCGTACCTTATAGTGCACAATGGGTTGGTGGGAGGAAGTTGAAGGATTGGAAGCATTGGAAATATCTGGTAGGGTTTGCATTCATCACTTTAGCTGTCAGATTTCTGCCTTTTCCCGCTGATGTTCTTTGGGTGTGTGCCCCTCTGAGTGTGTGCGCCTGGGGCTTGGTAATGTTCTCATTAGACTGAATCACAGATGGGCCACATGTCACAACAGTGCTATTTACCAGTGTCATATAAATAAATACAGCACTTTTAGTTAGGGAATTAAACAGCTTAAGCCTGTGTTTAGCCTGAATTACTCTCATCTTATTTGTTTAGATTTTAGTTAAGACTTGACAAATATTTTTCCATTGTCACGGCACGTTTGTGTACAGTTTTTTGCATATTGGATCTTATGCATCAGATGCTGTGCATTTAAAGAGGTACTAGTAAATTCTGGTGGAGGGTGTGCCACCTGCATGTCTCCATAGAGATTCCGTTTTGGCTTGAATGTCCCACAGTATGGTATGAAGACACACAGCGGATGGCACCAGGCTAAGATACAGGTCAGATCTGTGGAGAGATGATGGTTCTCACTGTAATTCATGTTTTTCCAATTGTATTTTTAGCAATAAAATCAATTCTAAATTCAAAGGTAAAAGTGAAGTTTAATGCCTATCTTGAAATATTCCAGAAAAAGCAATTACATCTCCATGGCAGCCATCGCCATAAATGTTACATTGTGCCCCTTTAACCAAGCATAAGAAATTACACTGGCGTTTGCCATCTGACTGCTAGATTGCTTGTTTATTAGTCGTTTTCTTACTTAAGGTGCAATTTTAGTTTTAGTTTTTTTTGTTTTTTTATGCAAATGATCCAGTCTTGTTGTGGACATTCATCTTTTTATGAATCAGCTTATTAATATTTTGCCATCACCTCCTCACTATCTGTGCTTTTTGGCTCTCCTCAAGCCTCTGGTTAAATTTAAATGTAAAATCAATTCAGCAGACGGACAAATGAGCCCATTCGCATGCCCCGGCTGTCCGTCAATTCACAGGAGCTTGGCCACGCTCCTCACCAGTGATTTCTGTTGACGGGAAGCAGATTTGTAATCATTATGCACTTGGACACTGGCTGAAGCAGCCCCCTCTTGTATGTCATAGCAGAGGACACATGGAAGAGCCCATTGCATGTTGGGACCATCTGCACTTACAATGGCGCAGTGGTGATTAATTGCACCGGAGCCAGGATTGATGTGTAATTTTGGCGAGGTGGTAACAGCTGGTATATGACTAGCAAAATGATTCAGCAGATCTGACACATTTACTTTGCTTAAAAAACATTATCTTCACTATGATCTCTCTCCCCAGAGTGGCCGAGACAGGCATGACCCTCCTCAGTCTGGAAGGATTAGCAGTGTTCTCAGCTTGTTATCCATAAATTGCATTGTTCCCGGAGATACACAGTCAAAACATTTCGAGTGCTGCTCCTTCATGCTGGATGTTTACTCTCTGTATCTATACAGTGAGGATCCTGTGGTGACAGATAGAAAAGAGAATAGGGGAACTTGGGGGGGAGGGAGGAGGATGGTGAATGTCAGAGAATGAAGCTGCCTAATCCAGCCTCAGGGAATGACATGTGAGAGTATTTCTTTGCCAGTTTTAAGCCTGAATAAATGGACCAATGAGGCAATTCTTTTGCTTGGTTCTCGGCAACCAGTGTTAAATGAAGCCAGACCTGGTAGAATAGTTTCACTCTGTGCTTACAGGTGCACTATGTAACTAATAAGTGATGAGATTATCATGATATTTGTGATTACACAAACTTATGAAAATCCATCTTGGCGTCAACCCGCTGTAAGGTTAATCGGGTGGGTGGACCAATCACAGAGCAGCATTTTGGTTTGTGCGGAAACCAAGGATAAAGTACCTAAGCTAACCAAAACAAACATGGCGACTGAGACAGATGTACTTCAGCCTAGTAAATACAGACTATTTTGTTTGTTAAAAATGTGCACAGGGTAAGAACTTTGTGCACTTGTGGACAGGGAAGATGTCTGTGCTTTTCTCTCGACTGAAAAAGCTTGATTTTCCGGCTTGTTCCACAGTTCTGACGCTTCGACCAGTCAGATTCAAGCAATCATCATGACATTCCGCATTTTCCAATTGCTTTCAGTGAGAGCCATCCCAGATTGCCATACTGTGTTACATAGTGCAACTTAAATGCGGTGCTTCTACAGTGCAAAATACAATGACCGTATTAAGTATTTATTAATTTATTTGGGCTTTTATTTAGTGATAAGCAATAATCTATCAAAAATATCAAGCTGAAGATCTTGCTTGAGCTGGTAATATGTGTAAAAAAAGATCTGCACCATGCTTGCACTATTACATTTTGTTACATCATGTGTGACATTGTAGTTATCAAGGGTAGTGTAAAATGAAGCGTTCAATAGAAAAAGAGCAGAGCCTTCTTGCCTTAATCAGCCCAACACCATTTGATTTTACGTTTTATCTTTAAATTCGTTCCCCTTGCTGACTATTGCTGACTACTGCATTACTTCCTCTCATCCACACCCTTTTGCTGTTCTTTTTCCCTCCTTCTTTCTCTATATTTCACTTGTCACTCGGCACCTCTCTCTACTTGATGAAGTCAACATTAGCATTTGAGCTGCAGCGCCTTTCCTTGCTTAATCTGCAAAAAACACCGACAACTGTAATGTTCCTTATAGACCCAACAGGCCTTAGTACCACATGAGTATATGTCTGCTTACTCTTCATCATCAAGCTGTTTTTAATCCTGCTTTCCGGCATTTCACTGGGATTATGGCATCTGCTTGTCAATAATCTATAAAAGTGTTTAGTCTATGTATTACTGATGGTATGTAAGATTGCGTAATTTTGAATCAGTAAATTTAATTCACATTTTTGTCCTGCTTTGGGCCAGTCCTTATCATAGACTGTCTAAAGAAGTGGACTGAGGGAGTGTGACGTCACCCATAATGTTCGGCTCCAGGCAAATGAGGCTCATCGAGGCTACCAGTTATAGGGGCAAATTTGGACTATCATAGAAACCAAAGAGCCAATCAGGAGCAAGGTTGTTGAAGGTAACGCCTCTTCCCGCCCATGGAAAGAACGCGCCTAATTTGTCTGCTCATATTTTGATATACTGATACATAGTGAAGTAAAAAATACCAGGATCATGTAGAGCGGGTTAATATGAACATTTTCAGACTAAAATGACAAGCCTGACAGCAGCAGTTACAGAGAGAGGGGTGACAGTTTTTCAGCAGTAAGTGATTTGGAGCCAGAGTCGATAGAGCTTATTTGGAGTGCAGCGGTTAGCAGGTTAGCTATGTCCATTTATATATACAGTCTGTGGTCCTTGTGTACAACTACTATAGCAACAGCAATCACATTTAGAGCTAATTTAGACTTAGAATAGTCCTGTTATAGACCTGGTTTAGATCTGGTGGTACTCAGAAGCTCAAATATCTTTTTCAGGGGGTACTTTGGGTGAAAAGTTAAAACCACTGGTTTATAATGCAATAAAACGAGATAGACCCTTTCAGCTTGATTTAAATTGTTCTCTGAAAATTAAGTTGAACCTGTTTAATCGAAGGTCTATTGTGCCGTGACTTGCAGCCAAAATGCAATCCAGTAGTTACAGCATCGCATTAACTGGCTGTCAAATTTTAAATGAACTCCAAGAATACCACAGCGAACAGCATCTTGGTGGTGCAACATTGAAAAGCTGCTCCAGTCTTCCACACACATACATTTTTAATAATTTCTTTGCTCTCATCAAAAGGCCAAGCGGGGGGAGCTGATTGGCTGAAAGACCTCAGGACATGAACTAACAAGCACCCGAGCCTGTCACGCTGAGGATGCAGGGGCTTTGTGGAGCTTGTAAAAACTATAGCGTATATTGGTCTGTGATTTACATCTACAGAAATCTTATAAATGTCATGAGAATTTATTGTTACAAGTGTCAGCTCCGGGGAGATTAGATGTTTAAGTATTTTTGTGCTGAAAGAGAAATGGTTGGTGAAGAGGAACAGGAACCATCTCAGACAAGGAAGTAATTTTCTACTTTTGTTTATTGGTTGAGTTGTTACATTATGGAGATAACAAAATAAGAAATGGGCAAATTTACTGGATGTTTTTTTATTATTATTTGGTGGGATAAATCAGGGTTTCACCAATCCAGCCTTTTCAGTTCTGATACCAATTATATAGCTTGAAGTATCTTAGGTATCTGGTATCAATAATACCAGTGTCGAGACTGAAAACAGCATTTATTTCCTTTAAATAAAAATGAAATAAGAAAAAAAATGATCAAAATGTGTTATGTAGCCGTTTTTATCCTTCAAGTAACTACAGAAGAGCTTTGTATAAATAAAAAAAAAAACATTACAAGTCTTTCTGGGCCAACTACAACCACTATATAGTCTTATTACTTCAATTTATATGTCCATCCAGGATATCTGCTCCTATATTGGGAAACCGATGTCCGAACCAACATTTTTTTAAGTGATTCAGCCCTGATTTGAAATACCCAGTCAAATGATGAGGTGTTAAATTATGTTATTGATTCTGTCTGGGAATGGATCAGATACCTTTGATTTACACTTAAATGAATAGCTAATGTTTGGAGGACTATCCATACAATTGAACTGGCCATAATGGTGAGTGGGAATGGATGTGTTTGGCTAGTTGGGTAGCACTGGTTGAAGCATTTACCCCAGAATTAGAATATATTAATATATTAATATTTTAAAATCCATTATGCAGTTTACTGGATACTAGCACAACCCCAGTGAAATAAACCTTGAAATATCGCTGCTCACAGTCAGGCATCTATTGCAAGAACACAAAGTCACAAAGTCATTTTATTTTTGTCCCTTCCTGCCACACTGTAGTATTTTTATCTTTGTCTTTTAGTGAAGTAGTTCTGATTGGGAGAAGTGCTCTACAGCGAGAGACCACACAGACACCACCACTCGTGTTTTCAAAATAATTGGGCATTTACATGTCCGCATGCATTCCTGTCTTCTGCTCCTTGTTAGAAGAGCTTTTGTTATGATATTCCTTCTGCACCAGATGCTCCATTGAGATCAGAAGGTTTAAGTTGAAAAGCTCCGAGGATACAGGAAAGAAGCCCATAGTCATTTGTCACAATGTGGAGCTATAAGGTGAAGCGTGAACCTTTAAATCACATGAGGAGAGAGTGAGAGCGTAGAGAAAGGTGATGCATGGGGCTCTTCCTCATGCCTCTCCTCCATTAACCTGGATCTTATGCCTTTTTACCTAGCAGCAGTGAGCCCATACCTTATAAGTGCATGCAGGAATTATATAAATACATCCGATAGGGGGGCTCAGTGGGGAGGCTTTCCAGGTGGAATTTAGTTTTCTCCATCCTGTGGTTTCCTGTCACGTCCCAAAAATAAAATCAAACTTTCTGAATGAGAAAGTAACGTTAATGTGACATAAAAAGACAGAAACGGTAAATGGCAAATGGTCACATTTTATAAATTTATATATTTATATATTATATAATTCCACCTTCTAGGCACTCAAAGTGCTTTACATCAAGGAACCACTCACCACCCATTCACTCACACATCATCACCCCCGCTGTCATACACCAGTGTATGCAGACAGCGGGGAGGAGGTGGGGTTAAGTGTCTTGCCCAAGGACACAATGGTAGCATTCATCTTTGGGAGCTGGAGTCGCACCACCAACCTGTGGGTCAGTGAATTGGACCACTCAACCAGTGGACAAAACACTCAACCAACTGAGATACTGTTTTAGTTGTTCTTTTTTGAATATATACGTAGATTGAGTTAGAATAACTTGCTCAAAAACTACAATTTTTCACTTTTATTATATATTGTCACCTGTACATTCATCAGTACATTGATTATTAAGTGAATAATCTTGCGACTGCCTGAATATCTCACTTACTCATTGAACTTTGAGATGGGAACTTTTTATACAAGATCTCATTATTGTATAGTCTAAAAACTGGCGCATTAGAACTGAAATGGGGGGGGGGGGGGGGGGGTCTTTTGGCTATTTTGCTTCCCAGAAATGGAATATATTTCAAGGGCATGGAAATTTAGAATCACACCTGCTCCTGTTTGTAATGTTTTAAATGGACCTTTGTAGTTTTGTTTAGTTTGTTTTTGCTTGTATTATTCTGTATTTTAATAGGGCGCTCATGAAAAAGAGACTCTGGTACTCTCATTGGTACTCTCTCATTGGGCTCTTCCTGTATGAATAAAGATAAATAAATTAGCTCTAGTAAATACAAGTTTTATACTTGTCCTCTTACTGTTAGCCACCCGCAAGCTAATAACATTTAAAATTAAACTCTATATTCTGACTGTTCACTCTGTTACATGCAGAATGGCAAATACAATCCTGACTCATTGATTTAATATTAACGCTACAGCCCCAGGAAATGTAATCACACCAGCTCATAATTTCCACTAAACAGCCAAATTGATGTAGTGTATTGATGCACACATGCAATCAGTTACTCTCATAGAATGATTTATCCTATGTCTATTTTTAGCAAGTGACCAAACATTAATTCCCTCTTTTTGATATATGCTTGGAGCTAGATAATGTTTTAATTTGAAAATATAATTGCGTACATATTCCTTATCCAACCCAAGACCATTAACATAACAGGCTATTAAAGCTCTCCTCCGCGCTTACCTCCGAGCTGCATCCTCAATCTCACGGAGGGCTCAGAAAGGACATCCACCAATCACACGCCTTCCGTCATTCCTTCCTTCGTCGTTTCCTCCTTCCTCATCTCCTTCCCTCGTGGCCTTCTCTCCTGTCCAAGCAGCTGACACAGGAACGAGCCAGTCGATCGTAACTCTTAACGGTGATTTGCGCTTTGAGCATAGTCAGGCGCCAAGGCGGACACACATGCAGAGAGAGTGTCTAGTAACTTGCCAACGCTGCAAAAGGACAGCACGTTTCTCACATTCTCGAGTCTCCCGCTGCACAGTCAAAGCGCAGATTAAAGCTTCGTGTGGTGATTTGAAGGATCAGATCTTAAGAATTAAACACCTCCCTCTTCCTCATTAACAGAAACATATCTTAGATCAAAAGTCATAATTCCCTAATGCACTTTATAATCAATTCTACCATGAGCTACTTACTGCTTCTGTATGTAGTAACTAATAGCTGTAACATACACTCCATATAATAACAACTGAACCTGTGATGCCATTAGCCGCAAAGTGATTTTAGTCATAATGACTGCTCAAAGTTATAGGATCATTCAGCTTTCTGACTGGAGCTTTTAAATTCTTCCTACTAGACATCATAGATAATGTTAGTAAAAACATTTAAAGGTGCACTGTGTAACATTTATGGTGGAAAATTTGACACCTGCTCATCTCAATGTTATGGATGTTGTTGCTTTGCCTACAATGTTCCACAAAATGGTATTAATATATCTATTTCCATAGAGACAAGCAGATCATGCAGCTAAGACAAGTAACAGGTCAGATCTGAAGAGGTGGCCTCGCTCACGGTAAAAATGCATGTGTTTTTCAGCAATAAAAACACCTGTAATTGAATAAATGCAAACTAGATATGTTAATGCCATCTTGTTGATCATTATAGGCAATAGATTAACATAAACATGGAGGTGGTGTATGCTTGTCTGGAGTTACACAGTGCAATACTACCTTAAATCAATATTTTGTTCACTGTCTGTATTTTATATGTCTGTTTCCATCGAACCATAGAGGTGTGCTCCCTGACCCCCTTTGTTCGATGCAGGTATTTTTCTCCACAGGGATCTGCAGCAGTGCTAGCCATAAATCACATCTAGAGGTAAACATGAACACACTGCCGTCATTTTTTCTCCAATCGTATAAACGTGTATGTTACAACTAAGTTACAACTTAGGATATACTTTGGGGTATCTGGACTGTTGCAGACTTGTATTCTCTCCATGTTTGTCATAGACTACTGCTGGATATTGTTGTTATGAAATGATAATGAAATCCTAATGCATGATAAATAAATGAAACTTGCCGACGGCCCTTCTCTCAAAACAAAGTTGGGATTCCAGTGACAGGTTGTTTATGCAGACACAACGCTCACATCTGTTTAATGAGCAACTATATCAGGGCAGAGAGACATACAACACCTCCAGGCTTCCTCCAGGCTTATTTTTAACATGTTTACTAACGATAAGCCAACATGTGTGTATTTGTCACTTGTGTGCTTTACATATTAGCTTTCCACTGCATGATAATGGTGATGTATTTAGAATCTGCATATTTTGCCAAATTGGTTCCTCAGCCTTATTCATTCATAAGCCCCATAATAACAACTGACTGTATTTGTGACCCAAACACATACACAAACAAGCTGGCTACCCACAAAATGCGAAAGTAGGCTGCTAACAAAAGGTTACATTTCATTACACATAGACAAAGATTTATTTTACAGGCCAGCAAATAGAAGTCTACATTTACCACTGCATTTTACGGGTGTGAGCTTTAAGTATTGTTGCGCCTTAGAGTATAATAAAACCAGTTTATATGGGAGTAAGGATATGCGAGGTAAGCTATGTATGTATAGTACGTAGGGAGCAATAGATATGTAGGTTTGAATTGGAAAGGGAGCCTCTGCTTATTTATATTCCTTTCTGCTGTACTCTGACCACTGATAGTACTGGTTTATGTAATACTGTACTGTATGTTTTTAGTGTTTAATAAATAAAGTTTGATTGTCTTGTTGGGATGGTCTGATGTTGATAGTTATTTAGCTCAAATCCAGTTACAAATCATTGTGTAGGCAAATTCTTCAATGCGTGAACATGCCAGTCAATAGTTAGACACTCAATTTTACCTTTGATTTACATACAGACTGTTTACAAAAGCAGTATTAAATTATTTATGGATGTATTATAGATAACAGCTCAGTTGGCAGAGTGTTTCTCCACTGATCTGAAGATTGGCGGTTCGAATCCCGCTCTCGACATAAATCATTGGTAAAGCAGTCGGATCCACTGACCCACAGGTTGGCAGTGTGACTCCAGCTCCGACGGATGAATCTTGTCATTGTGTCCTTGTGCAAGACACCTCGCCCCAGTATCTGCGTATACTGGTCTATGAATGTGTGTGAGTGGGTGAGTGGTCTCTTGATGTAAAGCTCTGAGTGGCTTCAGGGTGGAAATGCTCTATGTAAAAATGTGACCATTTACCACTTTATTTCTGTACTTGGTGTAAATCTTTCTAATCTGAGGTCTGTCATGTTTGAAAGGCTGTAACTAAATTTGGTTCAGAGTCGACATTTCCATCTACTGTGCTCTCAGATCTGAAATATTCTGTTACAAGATTCAAAGAGACTTGACGATACTATTTGCCGCGTCAGGAAGTCACTCCAGTTGATGCTTTTCTTTTTGATTCATCTACAAACATTTACCAAATAAAGCCCTGTTTGCCTCGCAGCACTTCCCTTTGACTTGCTCTAATACAAACTGTAATGCAAGCATGCCTTGCTGTCTGACTCCAATATGTAGTTTATCTTTACCATCTTCTGTGCAACTGGCCATGGTTCCCATTTCAAGAAGCCAGATGCACTATGGGTAATTTTCTCTAAATGGCTTTCTTAACAACATCCGCAAACTTTTCTCACATTTGTTATGGCAGCAATAAGACTATCTCTATGGTCTATGATAGACTTGATAATCTTTTTACTTCTACCTTCACCCTTGACTTAACTTTCACTCCCCCTTTTAGTCGACAGCACTTCAGATTCTCCTGCCACGGTCAGCTCAGTCAGCTATGAACAAAATAAATATCATAGCATGAAAATACTTGTTCTGTCAGTGCACACACCCTGATGACTCCAAAGTCACGTGTGATGGAGAAAAAGCATTTGTTTTTCAATATGACAGCCTTTGGTCACGCTCCTAGTTTGAGAAAGTCTATTTGAGGACAGCAGTGTACATCAGATACATTACAGATCAATTACCAGGAGCAAACTGTGTGTTCAAAACTCAGTCTCCGTTACCCCACTCAGAGTGACATTATAAAGAAATGCTTATTTGTGATTTATTCATAATAATATTTACATAATCTTTATAGAGTTTTGCTGCTGGAGTAATTATGTTGTTATTTTATGATCAGATCTGTATATAATGAGCTATAAATTGATGCATATTTTTATACTGCAAAAACAATCCAGGGTTCCCTCTATAAATTAACTTAATAGTGGCAATGAGAGTCAGTCAGTGTCTGTTGTTAAACATTTTACATCAATAAAATCAGTACAGATATGGACATAGCTAACCTGCTAGCTGCCACGTTCCCAATAGGAAATGATCATGGGCACACCTCTGGCTCCAATTCACTTTCTATTGAATAACTGTTGCCCCTCTCTTTGTAACTGCTGCTGTGAGGCTTGTCATTTTGGTCTTAAAATGTTCGAATTAACCCGCTATGGTACATATATATATTTTGCTATTGTGTATGTAAATCAAGATATGAACATTAATAACAGACACATTAGTCGCCTTCTTTCCCAGAGGTCACTCCCACAAGCGTAATCAACAGGTTTGATTGACAGCATTGCTAAGCACCCGCTCGCTGCTAAACCAGCACTGTGGGCGGGAAGAGGCGTTACCTTCAACAGCCTCGCTCCTGATTGGCTCTTTGGTTGCTATGATACTCGCGATCAAAATTCCAAACATGGAACTCGGCTTCAAATTGGACCCTGTAACTGCTCTAGCCTCGATGAGCTTCATTTGACTGGAGCTGGACACTATGGGTGACACCACACTCTTAGTCCACTTCTTTATTCAGCCTGTGGTACAAGCAGCAAAATAATTTAGCCGTGGATTACAATATGCCATGTTAATGTACAAATCACTGCAGGCTAAAGAATGTGTTTTACTATTCTATAATCCACAATAATATAGTTTATTTTGACTTTCCACGGTAACCAAATTTATCATTCAAAAGTTACCGCCTTGTCTATTGAAATGTTAATATCTTTTCGGAGACACTTTAATTATGTATTTTAAGAAGTGTCACATCCCTCACAACGACACTGTGCTCTCAATGTGCTGGGAAATGCTGCTAGTGTAAATGAACAGCAATTAACCCAAAACGCTAATGGCTTTATCCCAGTTTCCTTCTTATTGTGCATCTGGGAGACCTCAGATGGCTCGTAGTGGTGGATTAGTGTGTTTTTTATGCACACTTTTGCTTTAGGCTTGAGTCTTTTCGCACATCCTCCCTCATTTTTAGTGGTTTAAATGAGGCTTAGCTGCCGATTCATTTCCGAGCTGTCCACACTGGTCGCACCTTGTTTAGCAGTGATTTCCCACCTGAGCGGAGAGCGCCGTTTGATCTCATTTGTCTAAAATCATCCAATGTTATTAGACCTGTACCTCACGGGCTTGGAATACTGAGGCAGGTTAATCCGATTTTACGCTCGCTATCCTCTTCCACCTATTACCATAACATGGAATTGAATTGGGAAATTTTGTGAAACTTCAATTAGTGAAGCAGTAGGCCTGTGCAATTAATCAGCAGATCACCATCATTGCTCTAATCAGTTATAAAAAGTGTTTAGATTTGGATTTGTTTGGAACATGAAAGGTCCTGTATTACACAAAATGGACTCTTTTGAGCTTTAAGCCATGTTATAATGTTGTTACCTCATTAAAAACACACGACGTTGTGTTTTGTTTCATTCACACAAGTTTGAGTAATACATTATTATTAGTCTCTCTACATCCCCAAATCTCAAAATGCTCTGTTCCACCTTGTGATGTCATGAAGTGGTAGTTTTCAAGTTAAACAGCTACCATTTACCTTTAGTGCAGTAGAGAGAGGCACTTCCAGGGTTGAAATCATCCAAATGATTCTAGTGAAGTTGTATGGAGTTTAAAACACAGAGGAGCACTTCCTGTATCACGACATGACATCACAAGGTGGAATAGTCTTTTCAGTAGGAGAGAAGAACACTACCTAAATATACAGGGTTTTTGTGTAAAACATGTGAATGAAACAAAACACAACTCGACACAACACAACAACGAGTATGTTTGTGATGAGGAAACAACATTTTAATATAGATCAGAAAAAAGGATAAAATTCTGAATGATGTAGGAGCTCCTTGTACCACACAAACCACACACCACCACTTACAGCACAAATACAAATTACAAAACATTACTAAAGCATGAAGATTCTGTACTCTGTAAATCCAAACTATAAACCTGAACCACATCCGCAGGCTTGACTTTATGTAACAGCAGTGGCTCTAGTCCAAGCTCTGCCAAACTGAACGTTCTTTATCTAGTCTTTAGTCAAACTAATGTGACAGTAGAGATGTAGATGTAAATTAACGAGTCAGTTTTTCTCTCAGCTCGGACTGGTGCAGTGTAATGGAGAAAACGTATCAACACATCAAAAGCAGCAGCAGCAGAACAAATGTTGGAGACAATGGTTGTGTATCTCAGTCTCTCTGTTCTTGTCTGTCTCTGTCTGTTTGTTCAGAGCAGCTGTATGATCCAAGACGGGATCAAAGCTTGCGTTTGAATGAGGGTTGCCAATGGGAAGCATTTCAAATGCGCCAGAGCACACTCTAGAAAATACATAATGTAAAATACTGGTCTTGTATTGTCTGTTTACTAGCTCCTTGCATTTGTTTGTGTATCATTAATTCACATTGCAGTGCCTTTGTTGACTCGCGCTTATAAAAACTCAGGCGACTGTAGGTGAGCTGTGGGACACATCCAGGATTGGTTATTGACTTCATGCATTTTGAATGAAAGGTATATAGATCAGTTACTGGTGTTGTTCCTATACTTGCTGGGTCTCTGATGGAGGCTGAGAATCTCTTGGTTTGGTTTCACACCATCAAACAGCTGCAGGCATCCTTCTCCATACCTTATTTCTGTTTACTCCGACACTTTGGGAAATGTACCGCTGTGGGGTGTTGTGGTTTCAGCAAACAACTTTTCCCAAGTCACAGTGAGTTTAGCTGAATTCATTTGATCTCAGTCTGAAAAACGTGCCCTTAAATGAAATAAGTTTGACCTCCGCAAAGTAAGTTATGTTTAGATACAGTTTATTGATACAGGATTTGATAACTAGTCCTAGTATATTCTTACAGTCACTGGTACAGTTGAGAGAAAGGCAAGTCGAGGTCTGTCTGTTTTACTTTATAATTAGCAGACCTATTATGCAAAATTCAGAGCTTTTAACTATGTTATAGTTGTTTCTCCTCACCATTTTGCGCCCCCAAAGTTGTATTTGGAGTGATTCATGCACATTTGAACAATCTGTAATCACTTCCGCCATATTGCCAATCAACCCCCGTATTCACATACACCCACTACTCTGTACTTTGTTCTCCAATTTTATTTTCTTAATCAATGATACATGCATTATTCAGCAGTGTTGCATAGTCATTTTGGTACTAATGGAGAAAAAAAATATGCACTACTCACTCGCTAGATCTGCAGCTATCCATAGGAGGCGGCGACAGCAACACGCCATTTACGCCGCTAATACGGAAGTGAGTGGACTTGTTTCTTTTATTAAGTCATTTTAGATGAATATTCACAATTTAAATGTGCAAAGTATAACATAATGAACCTTGCAGTGTTGCAGATTATAGCTCTATAGCAGACACAAGCTCAATAGGTCTGCTTTACATTTACATATTTTGAGTTACAATGAACCACTTTGATCCTATATTTTCTAATCTAATTTGATATGCATATTTGGCAAGCAAAGAAGACCATATATGCTGACAAAGATAAGCATATTTCAAAGCACCTACCATTTAGCAAATGCTGCATCTAGACACTTACAGGGCATATTTAAATCCATCAACATAAATCAAAATAAATCATAAACCAAACGTTGGAATAAACACAAACAGAAATGAGATTGAACGCACACAGGCGCTGGATAAGCTTGTCATGCTCTCTAATCCCCTTACTCACTTCTTCACATGCTGGCTTTAGTACGCACACACACAAATGCTTTTTTACTGGCGTTAGATAAAACCAGCAAGCAACATTCAATGGGGTCTTTTCCTTTTGCCATTACCACTTACCCTCCAAGTATACACTTCACCTTCAGAGGACCGCCTCACCTTGAAGTATCCACTGATCGTTCTAGAGGTCAAAGATAATGATCAAAACAAGCGTGAGGCGGGAGGAGGTGTCTGCAGCCGCTCTCACGCTTCTTCATGGCTTCAGTTACTCTGCGATGGCATGGCATTAATTATGCAGTGGTGTGGCCTGGAGTAGACTATAGACAAATAAAGAAAAGGCCAAAGGTTCTCCACAGTGATCAAAGACTGGTTAAAATTGCCTTCAATTTAAAAAAAACAACAAAATAAGTACGCGTAATTTGGAGAGCTTGTTATATGGCAGTTCAGTATTTTTCTGTATACAGTATTGAAACTTTATGCTCAAACACAGCCACGCCTACTTTTTCCCTACCTACTGCTCCTATTGGTCAATGCTTGTCCTGCCGTGTGTAAGAAATTTAATCACAGTTAATTCACATACACTACCAGTCAGCAGTTTGGGCACACCCTCTCATTCAATGTTTTAAAATTGTGTTTTTAAATTTTTACTACTTTCTACATTTTATATACACACAGAAGACATGAAATGTTTGAAGCTAAGTATATGAAATTATATAGTAAAGAAAAACCTCTACTAAATATTTTTAGACAAAGCAAGTGGTAACTCCTTTGAGGATTTGAATATAAAATATTTTAGTTAGAGTAGTTACTTAACTTTTTTCCTTTACTACATAATTCCATGTTTTACTTCATATCTTTGATGTCTTCTCTATGTATATAAAATGTTGAAAGTAGTAAAAAAGATGGCATTTCCAAACTTTTGACTGGTAGTGTAATTCTCTCTTAAGACAATATAACACACATATACAATAATTGTTATAAAATGGAGTCGTATGTTTGAGAAAATTTAAATTTTTCCCATATTTCCCAACACTTTGCTCCTAATCCCATGCACCGTTTAGTTTAGTATTAGTAATGTCTCTTCTCCTATTTTGCTCTGGGATATTTTTGCCCCAGGAATGTTTCACTCTAATTTTGCTAATGTGCACAAAAATAACTGCAGATAAAGTCGGTAATAATTTATAATCTCATTATATGAAACAGAATCCAGGCTGTTTTTGCTGTTTGGGTGAAGTCACGTATTGTGGGGTGGAGTGTCTGAGGAGCTTAGGTTGATGGATGGGACTGCATCTCATCTGGCTCCATGTGCAATCTCTGTTCCCTTTTTTGCCATTTCACACCGTGGCTCTTCCCAAGTCCTCTGCAACGCTCTGATCTCCTCCATGATTATGCAGCAGCCACTTGAGCATGACCACAACACGCACAAAGGCAATACAACATGTTCTGTATTCAGTCCCTCAGACTGTTCTTCCTGGTCACCAATTCGAAGTTGGATTTGCACATTTTTATTTATATTTTGGTACAGAGAAATATTGCGATAAATAATCATACTGAGGCTACTTTATGCCACTGATTCAAAGCAGGATAATCCCAGTACAATCTATTTTTAAATACAGTATCATTAAAAGGCCCGAGCTGCAATATATGAATGGCAGAATGAACCAATAATTAGCCATAGAAGTTATGTATTCAACTCTCTACAGCTCAGATCTTATGGTATTACATAAAAATGGCCAAAATCCCCCACTTTTGCAAAGAAAATGTACACAGAGATAAATACTGAGCCCCAAATCTATTGTTCCAGCTTTCATATATTGAACAATAAGTCGATATAGTGATTGTTCTGACAGGCCTAGATCCAACTATATATATGGCCCAAACTACATTAGCAAGACTTGAAAAGTACTAGTAAATTACATTTTATATGCTAACTCACTCCATCCCCTCTGTTGACTGCTGCCATTTCTGTGATCCAAAAATAATGAGTCAATGCATCAAATGAGTCAAATCTTCTAAAGGGTCACAGCTCTACTGGATACTTCTACTTTACATTATACATAGGCCTGTCACGATAACACATTTTGAAGCACGAAATGTTGCTCCAGAGAAATATAGCTATAAACGATTAAGCAAGATTAAAATTAGATTAAAATAAAGCAATGTAATCCCAGCAAACCCTTTTTAAATAGACAGAATCATTAAAAGGCCTGAGCTGCAACAAATAAATAGCAGAATGTACCAATAATTTGCCATAAGACTGAACGATTTGATATATTAAACGAGCACAAAGTTTTGCTTGACACCAGATCTCTCAAATACAATGGCAATGAAAGTGGCCCGAGTCCTAAAATCAGATAGAGAATCTACTAGTAAAGGGATTTGGAATTAGGAGTTGGCTTCTTCTCAAATTGGTGAAGAAATGTTTTCAAGAATCCTCAATCCAGACACTTTCTGGATCAGTATAGAAACCTATTAATTCTTGAGCCATTGCTATTAAATGTCAAACTTTCCTTTTTTTTTTTTTTTTTTATATATATCTTTTTTACATATATACAATACAAACCAAACAATACAGAACAAAGACTGGTCCAAAAGACATTCATATTCATAGTTCACATTCATATTCATAGTTCAAGTCCAAAGTGGCTGTTCATCTGAGTCTATTTGACACTTCAATCTGACTGTTTCCAGTGGCTCCATTTGTCTATGAAAAGCTGGGAATTTCCATAAATATAATGTCCAAGTTTGATCATAATCAAGATGTTAGAAATCAGTGACTTCCACAGAGAAACAGATGGAGGATCATCACCCACCCACTTTACCATAAAACTCTTTCCAGCATCATTAAATGTCTAATGTTTTATAATTACATTTTTTTGCTTATGGTAACAAAGCAACAAATCACCAATTTGTATCTTTCTGAGAAAAAATGACAGTATGTGCAATTAACAATGGCATTTTAATATAATTTATGCAAAAGCAATTCTGTACTGGTACCATTATAGCTCCATTATAGATGAGGAAAGCTGTTAAATGAAAATATATAATGAAATCCATTAGCTGTCATTACTGCGCATCGTATGTCCACATATCACATCATGACAAGTCACTGATGAAGACTGATGACATTTCACCTCCTACAGTCCCACTTGTCCCACTCCCACTCAAAATGATACCACACCTGTCAACAGAGATTTAACGATTCATTAAAAGCCTACTATGTAAAAAAAAAAAAAAAAAAAAAATACCCTGGCTTATATAAAGGCATAGTTTGTTCTGTTTGCTGCGTCAACAAATGTCCTACATCAGATCAGTACAAGCGCAAAAATCTATGACCAGACAGACAATAGCAAATCGTGTCTTATGGTGTTATTCCGGATCAAAGTGAGAGGCGTATCAGTTAGAGAGCCGCTCCCCTTTCGATCCCTCCATCTGTCTCTGTCACTGCGGCATCAGCTTGGCAACACAGAAAAACATGTTCAACAAATGAGATAGGGCAGATGAGTGAGAGATGGATAAACATGTCTGTGTAGATGCATTAGTGGTAGTATTACTAAGTTCTGCACCCATGTATGTGTTTGTGTATAGAGTGAAATATGCTGCTGGTGAGGAAAATGCCCTTGGGAATAACACTATTTTTTTTGCATTTTCTTTGGACTTTGTTTGATCAACAGTGTAAACTGACGGAGCAAGCCAATATATCTGCTCCTCTAGAGACGCTTTGTGACAGTCACATAGCTGTCACAATTTGGCCCTTGTCAAAATCCATCATCTCTTTACACTTTTTCAATTTTTCCTACTTTTAACCCATCTGTGTACGGGCAGGAATGTGCACTTTGCTGCCTAAAGTAGGATGTAGCAGGTGACAACCATGGAGACAAGTAGGCCTGTCACGATAATTAGAATTATAATAACAATTACAATTTTTGGATTTCAATATTTATCGTAGGTGCCTTTTTCTTTATATTTGTGGTCGAAATATTTGGTTATTTTTCTGTAGCACAATGAGATTTGAGCTGTAGAAGTTTGAATTATGAACTTCTATGACTACAGAGACAAACTAACTTCATAAGTGCTGGATTCTGTTATTTATTGCAAATTTTTCAACAATATTGTACATTTAGAATACATTTGGGGATATTTCTGCTTTATGGTTTAATTTCAATATTCTCGTTTATCGTCTAGATTTACTTTATGGCACTTCAAAATGTGCAAGTGAAGATGTTTTGTAAATAGACAAAGCATTTACACCTCACAGTAGAAGTAGTGGTTGTTGTTGTAGTAGTAGCAATGGTAGAACTAGTAGTTGTACTCCTAGTAGTTGTTTTGCAGCTATCGAAGCGTGCAGTGTTGTGGTTTGAAGAGGTTGTTTTGACAGTAGAGTGAGAGGAGTGATTACACAGCAGACAGCTAACATGCCGCTGCTCTAGGACAAGGTAAAGGACATGGACACAGTTTGATGAGTCTGGTGTGGAGTTGTTTTGTTTTGTGTGACTAACATGGGGGTAAAGTGGTCCCGGATGAAGCTGGCCAGGGGCTTATTTAGGGAGCTGTCGCTTCATGGGTTCCCTAATTGGGGACTGTGCTGTGAAATGGCTAACGTTATTCTCCTGCTTTTTCAGCAACTACACAAGAGAGCTCCAAGTGTGGCCTCAAGGTCAGCTCAATTTTACTGGAAAATTCACACACATATATTAAATAGTCGGTGTTTTGGTGGCTATTGTAATGGCAGCACTGAAGGGAAATGCAAGTGATAAGGAGTAGAACCAATCCTTGTACCCAATAGAGTTATTAACACGTTATTTTAGTGAGGCAATTAGCGTGAGTATCAGTTTTAGTCCTTTGTCACAGCTAGTCTAATTAAGATCTTAGTCTTAAGTAGACCAGGAGAGAGCCGCTAATGAGATACATGGAAAAAGTGAGCAAAAAGTGAGCAGCAAACATACTTCAAAAGTCCTAAAGTGGAAAAAGTCGATTCTGAATGAAAGAAATTGGATATTAATACTACTGACAGGGATTACTTAAAGAGCCCGTATTACGCCATTTTCTGGCCTATGTTATAATGTTGTTTCCTCATCACAAACAGACCTGGAGTTGTGTTTTGATCCATCCACACATGTTTAACACACAAACCCTGCATATTTAGTCCGGGATTGTGTCTCAAACAGAAAACATACTGTTCTACCTTGTGATGTCATGTGGTAATACAGGAAGTGATCCACTCTGTTTTAAAGTCCATACACCTTCCCTGGAATCATTTGGATGATTTCAGCCCAGGAATTGCCAATCTCTACTGAACTAAAAGGAAAAGGTAGCTGTAAACTTGAAAACTACCACTGCATGACATCACAAAGTGGAAGAGAGCTTTTCGAGCTTTGCAGATTTAGAAAGCTAACTGATAATAAAAGATTACTGAAGCATGTGTGAATGAAACAAACCTTTAAATATTTGCAGTGAGGCAGGCATTAGAAAAATATACAGGTAAAATGTGGGCATCTACCAGTTTTGAAGTTTGAATTTAAAGGATAATACAGACACAAGATAGACTAGAGTAATTTCATATACAGCTGTCATTTGTCCCCATAGCACTGTGATAATCTGTATTTTATTTATACTTCAGCTGAATAACATTTTTCTCCTCCTTAGCCGGTCTTTATGTGGCTCTCTCTTTTGTTATAAGTATATATATAGTGCCCCTCACCTGTCTAAGTCTCACGCTGAAGCATTTGTATGGAGCGACAGCAGCGGTAAATGTCAAACTTTAATATTTGTGGTTGTAATCTTTTTTGAAACTCTCCCTTTGCTCCAAGGTTTCAAAGTCGGGGGTAAAAAGCTCTTTCACAGTTTCTGGCTTATCAGACTCAGCTCAGAAAGAGGGCTCCTATTTCACACTGAACTTAAAAGACCCAGAGCAGCCGAAGGAAGTCATGAACAATTTTTCCATTTGGGATTGATTCACATGGATTTTATTGGGGGAATGAAGGGGCCTAAAAATAGACTCTAGAGGACGAGTGCTCTGTATGCCCCAGTTCTCCGAATCTAATCATTGCAATGACCTTTACTTGAATACTATTTCTTAATGGAGCCATATTTTTTCTGATTTCTTCTTTTGGGGTCATAGTAAATCATCTGACTCCTAGAGTGACTCACTTGCTTCAGTTTATCCCACAGACAGTAAAAAGAAGTGGACTGAGGGAGTGTGACGTCACCCAATGTCTCCAGTCAAATGAAGCAGTTAAAGCGGCTAATTTGGAGCCGAGTTCAATATTAGGACTTATGACTGCAAGTATCGTAGCAACCAAAAAGCCAATCCAGAGCAAAGCTGTGGAAGGTAACGACCCTTCCTGCCCACACAGCTGGTTTAGCAGGGAGCGGACGCTTAGCAACGCTGTCAATCAAACCTGTTGCTAACGCCAGCAGAAACGACCTCGGACAAAGAAGTGCCTGGCTTGTCTGCTGTTAATGTTTATATCTTGAGTTACAGACAAAATAGTGAAATAAAAGCACCAGGATCATGTAAAGCAGGTTAATATGAACATTTTAAGACCAAAATGACAAGGCTGACAGCTACAGTTATAGAGAGAGGAGACAGTTTTTCAATGTAACGTGAATTGGAGCCAAACTCGATGGAGCCAGAAGTGAGCCCATGCTCACTCCCTATTTGGAATTTGGTGGTTAACAGGTTAGCTATGTCCATTTATATATAAAGTCTATGGTTTATACAGAGATGGGACTAGCACAAAGAGCACGCTGTCTGATGAATCCCTGTCACTGAAGTCAGGAATACATGTATGTAAAAAAATATCTAACGTAATTTTAATTATTTCTGTCATATAGCCTTGTGACTAGTTAAGCTTGGATAAATGTAGAAGGTACAGTTGTGAAAAAAATGGATACCCAGATCTGATCTATATACTAAAAACTCAAAAATAGGCGCTCATTTTAATATGAATACTGCAGAAAAACAGGACAAAGTTGGACATAATTTTAGAATGATCTTTATTTGTAACAAAACTGCATGGTTCTACTGAAGAAACAATTTTATTTTGTGTGGGAAGTAAGCCTGCCCTGATAACAAATTTTCAAGTGCAATGTATTGCTGAAGTAAAGATAGATGATAATTTTGAAACTAATTTAACTTCAAAAAACTATACTAAATCTACAATATTATAAAAAAAAATGATGAGCTGCAATAAATAAGCACTTTAGTAGATAGTTTGCATATGTACTGAGTTATAGACGTTATTAATTCAGCCTTTTATGGCTTAAATCTTATCTATAGCCAAAAAATAACCAACAATTTCCCAGTAGTGCAAAGAAAATATACACAAAATAAATACTGACCACCAAAAAATATTGTTCCAGCTTTCATATATAAGTCGATATAGTAATTATCGTGGCAGGCCTAGTGGGAAACAAACCACTAGAAAAGAAAACAGTATTTTTATTATCACTGTGGTTTTGAAAGTGGCATTAAGTATCATGCCTTTTTTTAAGTTTTAGTATTGTGACAACAAAAGCATTATGTCCGAAAGGTCATTTTTCACAGGAACAAATCAATATCAAACCATAGGTAGACTTTTTTTATTTCTTTAGCAACTAAAAGAGTGGTTTTACTTTGTATTTGTGTGAATTTCTGCCCCCCCTGTCCTCTTACATGCCCCCACTTCCCCCTCTGTGCATTGGGCGGCTGTGCGTTCATGTGCTGGTGATGTCAGACAGGTCCCTGCTCTTTAACAGCGTGTTCAGACAGACACAGGAGAATATTGTAGCGTTCCCTCATGCTGTTCTCCCATTGTCCCGTTCGACCTTGTCTCTAAGTGACTACAGCACAACGTGTCTCGCTGAAAAAATCCTGTTAATGACCCCTATGCACTCCTTCACTCCTTTTTCTACTGGGTTTATTTTTTACAAAGCAACACTGCAGATCAATAAACCATCATGGGGAGAGACACAAGCCTTAGATGTGTGCATTTTAAGTAGCTTGGAAAGAATTGAAAAGATTTGGTTTTGGGATAGATGCTGACCATAAAAATATTGTCAAAATACTATATGCTGCTATTACTTTTTGTTCTGAGCTATATTTAAATACTACTGCCTCCATTCTGAGGGGAGTAGTAAAGGAGCAAATCGTCACAGCTTAAACTATTTCCTCATGAGAGCTTTACACTCATTTTAAATTTAGATCTGACCACTGTGTTCTAACAACTGCAAGATGGAGTTAGTGCCTTTGCGGAAATCCTGGGTCTTAAGTGTTGTTGCCACATACATTGGAACTAATAAATATAATGAAAATTGGTAATACTTGCTGTTTATTAATTTTTATGTGGTAAATGGTCACATCTACACTCAAAGCACTTTACATAAAGAAACAGCTCACTCATTCATACAACAGGTGACACAGACACTGGGGGCGAGGTGGGTTAAGTGTCTTGCACAAGGACACAACGGCAGTATGCATTGGTGGGAGCTGGAATTGCACCACCAATATTTTTATCGAACCTCCAACCTTCAGATCAGAGGACAAACACCCTACCAACTGAGCTACTGTCACCCCATACATAAATCCAAACTGTTTACAATTACAATGTCTTTAAATTAAACTTTTGAATACAAGGTCATATTTCCAGTGTGCATTCATGAGTAATATTTCTGGGTCACAAAATGTATTGGAATAGCAGCACTGCCTCAGAGGAACACATCGACCGACCTACATAAGTGAACATTTGAAAGTATTTTAATGTCAACAGCATGGTGCTTTTACTTAACAGAGATGATCACAACAAAGTACACACTGAACAGTTGCATAATCTGTCAAAGCCTTTGTACTTTTGTCTGCAAATCCTGTTATTTCAGTAGATTTCAATTTCCTGTCTGCGATATTTAGTAACAGTAAGAGGATAAAGACAGGTCATGGCCCAAAGAAATCTGAAGCGCTTGATCTTACATAAGTAACAATTGTCTCTACAGCTGTCCTCATGTAACCTTTAGATTTTTTATATATTGGGTTGTACTAAAACTATGTAGTTTTATTGTATACAGCAAAAAAGACTTGTGCATAATTTAATCAAAACAATAGATTATTTTTGTCATTAAAGATCTTACATTACCTAAAATTGACTGTTGTAAGCTTTAAACCATGTCATAATGCTCTTACCTAATCAAAAACGTACTTGGAGTTGTAGTTGTTTCATTCTCGCATGTTTCAGTAACCCTTTGTCTACATCTCCAAAGCTCAAAATGCCCTCTTCCATCTTGTGATGTCACAAAGCAGTAGTTTAAGTTAACATCTACCTTTTACAATTTGTTTTTATAAAAATTGGAAATTCCAGGGCTGAAGTTATCCGAATGATTCTAGTGTAGGTGTATGGAGTTTAAAAACACAGTGGAGCACTTCCTGTATTGCTGCATGACATCTCAAGGTGGAGCAGAGTGTTTTCTGTTTGAGAGAAGATGAATATGCAACCTAAATATGCAGGGTTTGTGTTAATTATGTGTGAAAGAAACAAAACACAACTCCATCTATGGCTTTGATGAGGAAACAAATTATAACATACATCAAAATAGTGTAATATTTCACCTTTAATAGCACAAATTGATACAGTGTAACAATAGCTCACTGTGTTTAGGTGTTCAGGTGTTCTCTGTCTGGTTTGCATTTTCATTAAATCCTATAGAAAATATATTAGGCGTCTCTAATGGGGAAAACATTGATTATTTGTCAGTTATATTGGTTCAGAATCATTGCACATAGGTCAAGGTCCTTATTCTATTGATTCACATAACAACTGTAGTGCATGGGACACTAGGTCAAAGTGAAACAATGTACTTTACAGGGTTCCCATGCATCCTGGAAAACATGGAAAACCTGGAAAATAATTGGCCTGTTTTCCAGACATGGGAAATGAGAAAAAATGTCCTGGAAAACATATATTCTGTGCTTTATTGCATTATTGGATATAAACTTGATTGTTACTTCCATCATCACAGCAAAAAGAGCAGTTATTTCTGGGGGGAAAAAAAACTCATTCAAAACCCACCAAAATGCAGAAAATTACACCTAATTTGTTCAAAGTGTTTTGGGGGAGGACTCTCAAACCCCCCCATTCACCTTTTTACCTTTATACCACATTACATTAGAATTTACATCTGAACCCAAACATACTAAGTATTTTATGTTTAGTACTAATATTGTATACAATGCAATGACACCACAGTGAAAATGTTTATACAAGGGTGAGTCAAAAAGTTCTTAGATAAATGCCATAATTTTAAATTTTAAGATTTACAAGTTTTTACAAGTTCAAACATGTCTTTAGAGCTTCCTTAATAACTTGCAACTGTCTGATCATTCTATGTAAGGTCAGCATCGAGACAGGTTGCATCTCAAAAGAGCTAGTAATTTTCAACCCTTCAAATGGCAAATTTTGAGATCAGAGCTAACATCAAATTTTTAAATAAACTAAATTGGAAACCTGTTAAGATCATAGGGTTAGGGTTAGTTGAAGACATCCCTCGCCAAAAAACGCAGTGGAATACTGCACAGTCAAATTTTGTTTCATCATGACAATGCCACTGCACATTCTTCAAGAGTTGTCAGAGCCCTATTGCGTGAATTTCGATGGGAAACACTTCCACATCCCCCTTATAGTCCAAATCTAGCTCCCTCAAACTTTTTTGTTGTTTCCAAAACTGAAAGAACACCTTAAAGGCACCCGATTTACGTCTTTAGATGACGCGAAAAAGCAAGTGATTTCATGGTGCCAGAGACAGCCCCCAGAATTCTACCAGGAAGGAATTTACAGGTGGAAACATAGATTGCAAAAGTGTATAGACAACAATGGAGCTTATGTAGAAAAAGTAATCAGTTGTTAAATAAAGAAATTTTGGCATTTGTCTGAGAACTTTTTGACTCACCCTCATACGTGAATATAATAATATGAATTGTCTACAGGTATAGCCTTGGATTACATCTTTATTAGAAAAAACTGTAATAAAAATTAAATGGGGCCGTGTACTTGTTGACGGCATGATTACTGAATAAAAAAATGTCCTGGAAAATTATTTCAAGCAAAGCACGGGAACCCTGCTTTATGGAATCATATTTATTTTTAGCATTATTGTGACAAGAGGATTTTAACTGGATAAGCATGTTGTTGTAGTTAGATATATTACAGGTGGAAATTCCAAGTTGGAGTGAAAAAGGCTGCCAAATACAATACATCACTGTAGGGATAGGAACAGGTAATTTTCTGTTGCAACACTTGAAAGCTTTATGAAAGACCTCAAAGCCTCAAGATCCTCAGTCCCAACAATTTTGATTTGAGAGTGAACATATAGCACTTGGAAATCCAAAATGGCCGCCTCAGGTAGCATCAGGCTGTGAAAAACCTCCGTAATTCACTTTGGTCCTTTCACCCTGGCCTTGTCGGAGTGTACTTTGTCCAGGTATAACTCATTTCTGGTCCTCTAAACTTCGCCTAAGGGTCTGTCCGAGCGGCTGCTGACACAATCATCTGTTAAACCTGAGTGAAGGACTAAACTGTGAACAGGCAAATGAATAGCAGGACATGAAGGGCAAGGAGAGGGAGAGCTCTGGGGCTTAGAAAAGTGGTAATACAAGTTTAATATTTTTCTCCAATTTAAGACTATTCAGATGTGGTTATGACTGAAATCAGAGGTTTGGACAGCCAATAGAAACTTTTACTGACAAAAAATAACGTTTGTTAGTTGCATGAAGTAAAGTCACAACTATGTGACGATGGTGTACTGTTTATATTTCAAAATAGTTAGCTCGGTAGCATTCTGATGTACACAGAGCCTTACACTGAGATGCAACTTATATTTGTTTTATCCCATATGCCAAGTTTTGTGAATTTATAAAGCAGTAAAGATTGTCGTCAAAGTTTCAGTTTCATTTGTTTGTTCCATTGTGAATAAATAACTGCTCAGGTTATAAAGTTTTCATTTACATTTTACCATAACGTTTTGTGAATTAGCTCAATAAAGGAATATGTTTGTCCTTTTTAATGCATCATCAGCCTTTTATAATCTAATATCTGCTTTTCGAAAGAGTTCACTAATTAGCATCAATAGATAGACTGCCCTGTGTGAAAAGGATTTGCTGAGAGAGCCCTGTGCAGCTTTAGACACACCAATTATCAAAGGCAATTAAGCAGTTGACCAATGACCTTATTTTGACCTTCTGTGCAATATCAATGCCTCATGCTTGCTAACATTTTTAATTACCTTCATAAATTGGCATTGTTAGCAGTGAGTTTGTTTTCCTATTTTCCCCAATAACTAATCTTGCATCACAATGGCAAAGATACCACTAAGGCTGGCTATAAATTCTTGTTTTGCGCCACAGTTCACCAAACACAAATGAATCAATATTAATTTCCTTTTTGCCGATGGAAGCGGGTATGGTTGGGGCACAGAACAAATTTGAGTTGAGTTTACGTATTTGGAGCAGCTCAGAAGAGTGTGAAGGAATGGTAATGAAGAAAAATCTTGTACACAGTTTCTATGCTTGGTGAGTCACAATTTATTTTTGTCACTATCAATAAGTGGAAGCTTTATACAAGATAACGCAGACAGAAATAATGAAATTGTAATAAATAAAGTCTGGGCTGCAACAACAAGGTTTAACATAGATTGGTGGATGTTTGTTTACAAGTTTACTTTATTCAATTCTGTAGCCTATTGATTGGGACTGGCCGTCTGCCTAAATGGGATATCATTAAGGTATAGGGTTATTGATCTCATTTCAAAGTGAATTTTAAAATTTGATAATATTCCCCACTGAACACTATAGAGCTGCTATTGCAAAGGCTTTGTTCCAGATAATTGCACAAAATGTACTATCTCTCTTATTGGTTTGTACTGAAACAAGGCTGTAGTAGATGTCCTATAAGATGTTATGAATTCCTCATTATACTTTTGCTTATATTTTTTTTATATATATTGTAGAGCAGTTCACTATATAAAGCGCAAAAAGTAAAGTAACCATTACAGTACAATTTGAAGAAAATGACTAAAATGGGCTCTACATATTGGCTTGAAAATATCTGCATAGTTTATTGGCCAACGGCTGCTCTGAGTTACAAAATCTTCTATTGCATTGACCATGAAAATGCTCATATCTAATACTAGGCGTGTGGCTTTCGTTTACTTCCATCTCTCCTCACTGCACGCTCAACACAAGCTGAACCGTTTCATTACAGGGCTCAGAAAGTCAATTATGGTAATGCCTTCTTTCCACTGGGGGAAGGAAAAACTGCATACTGTCTCTCAAACTCTGCATTGTACTTCCATACATTTGTTTGTTCTATGTGCTCATGTGCTGGAGATGTATGCATTGTTGGCTGGTGGATAGACTGGTGTCAAGAGACCCTCGACTTCAATTGTCTTTACCTTATTCATTCAGCAGGCAGCATCAGGGAATCTCCCAAACTCATTATGAAAAGTGTATTTGCACAGGCTCACGCAGCGCTGCATTTCTGACTTGAAAGCTCTGTACTTATCCGCCCCCCTCTCCACCCCTCTGTCTTTTTTAGATCATATCTCTCTAGGGGACTCGTGTCATGCTTCATTCATCACTTCCCCCTCTCTATCCCTCTGTCCTAAATCTGTCTCTGTATTTTCCTGAAAAGAATAGGCAGGGCGATTGCAACAAGTTCAGAGTGGAGCAGATGCTTGGTTAGGTTTTAATTTGATCCACATCTGGTTGGGCATAAATTAAAGTTAAACTCAATGAAGTTATTATGATCAGGCTGTAAAAGTAAAATTCACATTAACATAGGTTGAGCAGCATTTGTAGATGTCGTAATTCTTAAAAAGTAGTCCGTAAAAACAAGTGGGAGAGATTATACACTGTAAACCTTATGACAAACTGACAAATTTTACTAGATAACTCATTCCTCGACAATAGCATCCATTGTCATCCTTGCCAATTGGCTCTGTGCACAGCAGCGCCTGTCCAGTTGTATTTCTATGAGGTTTTGCAGAGTCCCTCTAAAATGAATAAATATTTAAAGATCAGGAAGTGGACAGGCAGCTGCGGGTGGATGTCACTGACAGCATGTTAAAAATTCTACATATAAAAATAACTGGGGTGTCTTTATTTTAATTAATGTGAATTTTAAGAGGTTGTTTATTTTATGTTTGTGGATTTTACTAAAAGTGACTCTTAGCTTTGAGACACTGTGAGTTAGCTCGCATCCTGCTGTGCACTGAACTTATTGGTAACATCCAGTCTTTTACATCTCTTCTTAATTAAAGCATCAACAGTCTGCATTCTGTCTATACCTTATACTAATTTCTATGTAATTTATATGTAATGAGCTCAGAAATATGTGAAACTGGTTTAAAAAATTATTATTTAAGACTGTCCTTTGATACAGACCTTAATCTTAATTTTTTTAAAATCCCATTAATATAATCCACAGACAGTATGCTCACTCCTGTATGCATTTTGTATGTGTTTCAGTTCAAAGCGAGCACCTCTATCCATCTTCTCACCACATTGGTAGGTTTTTTTTCATTCCATGGCCGTCGTCGCACATCCATTTTTACGGCAGATAAAAGCAGGCCAACCTCCTCATTGGCTACCATTAGAGAGACTCCAGACTGACCTGTGGCATGAAATTAAGGAGCCTGGGCCCATTGAGCAGGCAAGCTGATGGAGCTGCATAAATCTAGTGCAGATGACACAGTGGGGAGAGAACAGCAAGGGACCGTAGCACAAGGAGGTGGGATAGATGGGGAGGCCGCAGGGGCGAGCACTATCCCTTTATTAGCATTGGCTTTTCTGGCTTTGTTATGGCAGCCTGTGTATTGAGCTTCGACAGTAGGGTGGGCTCCTTACGGTTTTCAAAGCAGCAGCAAAAGGGTTTGGACACATCCATCATTCGAAGTGCAATGTATATGGATGTAGTTTAGTGGGGCAATAAACATATCCAATGTATAGTAGACCAATGTTGAGTACAATGGGCGACAGTAGCGCAGTTTGTCCACTGATCCGAAGGGTGGCAGTTCGAATCCCGCTCGGTACATAAAGCATTACTGGTTGAGTGGTAAGATCCACTCACCCACAAGTTGGCGATGCGATTCCAGCTCTCACAAATTAATGGTGTTTTTTTGTCCTTGGGCAAGACACTTAACCTACCTTGCCCCCAGTGTCTGCGTACACCGTGTATGAATGGGTGTGTGAATGGGTGAGGGTGAGTGGTTCCTTGATGTAAAACGCTTTGAGTGGTGGAAAAGTGCTATATAAAAATGTGACCATACACTATTTTACCATTTACCCTTCCAGTGTTTTATTCAGAACGGCTGCATTCAAAAAACGTTTTCAATTGGCAAGTTGGCATCAGCCACCAGACAAAACCTAGGCTATTTTGGCAACTGCCAACTCGACCATCTGCCATTAACACCAGAGCGTTATTCAAAAACATCTGGTGTAACTATTTAGTTCATTCTCGTGGTGGTTGCAGGGGCCTTTGGTAGAGAATGGCAGCCCCATTTCTTCTATTCATTCAAAGTTTTAAGCTAGTGCTGCAGTCAGTGACAAGTCTGTGTACTCTTTGTGCTGATGCCAAGTCCAGATAAGAGGTGAGTGTTGCATCAGGGCATCTGACATTAAATCAAATCAATATTCAAATGGGAGCACACTTGGAGATGCACAAAAGAGAATGAAATAATTGATACTGCGATTTGGTTTATTTTTATTCTGAATATTCAAAGCAGCAGGAAACTCATAAAGGTCACATTTTGTTTTGATTCGACTGTTGCATTATTCATTAACTGCACCAGGAAGTTTGTTGGGTAGGCACTGGTTTGTGTGTTTGTCGATGCACAACACAATTCCAAATGTTACGGTCATTTCCATTACTTATTATTTGGAGAAGGCTCAGTAATGGGCCAAATAAGAAATGATTGGTTCTTTTTGGTTGGCTGCGTTACTTAAAATGTTACAGGCTACAAATGGAAAAAAAAGAAAACAAGGAAAGATTTTGGCGTGGATCAAAGTAATACCTGAGCTACATCTTAAGAATTTTGTAAATATATATATATAATAGTATAGATAGAAGAAACCATATGGAGTCTGGTGTAGAAGTTACCAAAGTGCTAAGATTTACATTTACTGAAAATAAATTGACAAAAGCATCTGCTATTTATGTACAGGGATGGGAAGATAAATCGTAATATTGTTTATCGTGATAAAAAGGATTGACAATAATCATTTGTGGGACATTTTATATAATCATGATTGTTGCCAACAAAGATAATCATGATTACATCACCAGAATATGCAGGAAAAAAAACTGCTTAACCACAGGGGAATCAACAGAGGGAGACAAAGGGGTCTGTTGTCCCAGGCCCCAGGGTCTTAGGGGCCCAGAATTGTGAGGCTTCTTGACTCGGGGCCCCTAAATTTCTGACAAGGGCCCCGCTTATCCATAATGTTCTCTGCTAGATAGTAGTTACCAAATTTTAATATGCTTGGATATACATGTTTTTTTTTTTTTTTTTTTCTTATTGCACTTAATTGTTGTCCTATACATTGTAACATTATCTAAAAGGGGGACTGACATGAGAACAAGGCCTCAAAACTATTTCATGATCCAACAAGGCCTGTCAGATTTTGAAGCACAATATATTAGTACAGATAAATATCACGACAAACGATAATACTGAAACTCCTCCACAAACCAGGATAATCCAGTACAATCTGTTTTTAAATAGACAGATCATTAAAAGGTCTGAGCTGCAATAAATGAATGGCAGAATGAACCAATAATTAGCCCTAGAAGTTATGTATTCAAGTCTCTCTACAGCTCAAATCTTCTCATATTACATAAATATGGCCAAAATCTCCCCACTTTTGCAAAGAAAATGTACACACAATAAATATTGAGCCCCAAAATCTATTGTTCCAGGATTTATATATTGAACGATAAGTCGATATAGTCGATATAGTGGTTGTGATGATTTGCCCAAACTCCAGTAGCAAGACTTGAAAAGTACTAGTAAATTACATTTGTTATGCCAACTCACTCCATCCTCTCTCTTGACTGCTGCTATGTTTGTGCCAGGCAAAACCCAAAATAATGAGTCAATGACTCAAATGAGTCAAATCTTCTAAAGGCCCACAGCTCTACTGGATACTTCTGCGCACGATATGTCACTCCAGAGAAATATAGCAATAAAAGATTACATTGAAACGACTTTATGTCACTGAGTAAGATTAAAATAAAGCAAGGGAATCCAAGCAAACCCTTTTTAAATAGACAGTATCATTAAAAGGCCTGAGCTGCAACAAATAAATAGCAGATTGTACCAATAATTAGCCATAAAAGTGACTTATTCAACCCTCTATGGCTCATTATATCTCACTAAAATAAAAATAAAAAATCTCCCTACTACTGCTAACAAACTGTACACACGATACAGTTTGAACTCCAAAATATATTGTTTCAGCTTTCATTTACTGAACACTAAGTCGATATAGCAATCATTGTGACGGGCCTGATTATACATTTTAAAGATGCATTTAACAAGTGAAATTTACCTACTATCTTCTTTTCAAAGACTGTTACAAGTCAAAATGCTATAGCTTCTTTCTCAAAATAATAGTATTTATGTTAAGGTAGAGAATCCATCTTCGATTTAATGCCAACAGTAGCACAGTAGCATCAAAAGCTAATAGAAGGCAGGCGGGACAGCTCCGAGAGATTAAACACAAAGTTGGCAGAATTTTATGCAATCCAATGCAAGAGACTGGTGCTAAAGGGGGCGATTTTCAGAGGGTTTTTCATGGCACACTTCTTTATGAATAACTGCTTATGTAATCATCTGTTCTCTCGGACCGGTCGGGATTCAGGCGTCGGCTGTGGGCAAAAAGGAAATGCATTAATAGGTTTACTGTATTCATATTCTACTCAATGCAATGTGAAAGCTACTCGGATAAAAATGTTCTCAGGGGAAAATACACAAAAGGAATGGATGAAGCTTTTTAGTAGATTAATGCCAGACGACACTTATGAAATGTGTCTAAAAATATATAATAGAATGGTCTTGAATAAAGTTAAAGGTGCACTGTGTAGCATTTCTGGTGGAGTGTTCACCACCTGCTTTTCTTCATGGAGAAAGTTGTTGCTTTATCCATGGCCATAGGAGCTTGTCCAAGCCTGATCTCGTCAAATCTCAGAAGCTAAGCAGGTCCGAGCCCGGTTAGTACTTGGATAGGAGACCGCTGGGAATATCAGGTGCCACAGTGGGGCAGCAATGGCAAAAAACAGTTGTTGTGTCCTTAGGCAAGGCTCTTCACCCATATTGCCTAATATGAGTTAGTTGTGTGTGTGAGTGCTGGTGAGGGGACAATGGTGCACATTGGCAGCCTCTCTTCCGTCAGTCTACCCCAGGTCAGCTTACCATCACTGGGTGTGGAGTGAATGAATAAAGCTCTGTAAAGCGTGTTTGAGTATCTTAAAAAACACTATATACATCTGATGCATTACTTTATACATCCCTCAGTTTCAAGCTATTCATTTACTGCTCTGCCGATTCATTGGTCCTGATTGTGATACCTGCCGCATGTCTATTATATTTGATTGGATCCGTTGAGCACTCTCTCAGCACACTCAACTTGGAATATTTCAGATGAGGTAGTAGCTGATATTTTTGTAGTAGTAGTAACAGTCAAGGTGTACTGTTTATGCAATAATCTACCGTTGGACTCCTCTACTTACTTAAATTACTTTTTGTTCATAGATTTTCCATCAAATTTACCTAAGTAACAGCACTATTTATTAACACACTTCACTCCTACTGAGCCCATTTATAATTTTCTTACTTATGTCACAACGCATTGTTACCAAATGCTATGCCATAATTCTACTGTAATTACAACTCTATTTAACACATTTTCTTCTCCCTTTTTTGCAGGATTTTGCGAACCCAGTCCCTTGAATGGTATTACAACAATGTGAAGAGCCGTTTCAAAAGGTTCGGTAGCGCCAAGGTCCTGAAGACTCTGTACCGAAAGCACATTATCGAGCGAGGAGCCCTGTCTGATCTCCCAGGTAACATCAACAGCTTTTCCTCACCGCAAGGCCTTTACACAGCAGTCATTTAGGTTATTTTTACCTTCTCATTACTCTCTCTATCCCTAATGTTGGGATTACACAGCGCAGTGAGCAGGAGCAGAGTTGGACACAAGCAGGCACACTGATTGCTCATTAGTTTGCTTTGTACAATAATCACTCCCTGTGTTTTACGCCTTTTTATCTGATTTGTTTAATTGCTGTCACAGCTGCTTGTGCTATAGATAGAAAAGTTCAATGTATGTGGGTATAATTTTGAAATCCCATTCGTTCTGTTTTTCTGAATAACATGACTCCAACTTTCTATTTAACTCTATATGTTCTCCCAAAAAGTTTCACCAGAGTAATTTAAAGGGCCCATATTATGCTATTTTCTGACCTGAATGTTTTTTCCTCATCAAAAACATACCTGGAGCTTTATTTTGTTTCATTCACACATGTTTAACACACAAACCCTATTTAGGGTGTGTTTTTTTTCTCAAGCAGTAAGCACTTGTTCCACCTTGTGATTTTATGTGGTAACACAGGAAGTGCTCCACTGTGTTTTTAAACCCCATACAACTTCACTAGTATCATTTGGATGATTTCAGCCCTGAAATTTCCAATCTCTATTTTAAAAAAAAGGTCAAAGGTTGCTGTTGAACTTGAAAACTACAGCTTCATGACATCACAAGGTGGAGCAGAGCATTTTGAGCTTTGGAAATGTAGACAGACAAATAACACAGGATTATTCAAACATGTATGAATGAAACGAAACACAACTCTGGGTTTGTTATTGATGAGGCAACAACATTCACATGAGTCAGTATATGACATTTAAACTAATGAATAAAGGAAATATTAAACTAAATGTGCCATCAAAACATATGCACTATAACACTGGTACATTCAGGTTGTAATGGTGCAGTGAATCGTGTATTGGCATAATTTGCATGTTCAAATGAGTGTTTACTCTAGAGTCTGTCACTGGTATATTGAAAAGTCCACCTAATGTTTATTTATGGATTTGATATCGTCTCGCTGGGTCCAAAGGGGGAGTCTTCAATGTTATGTCCTTGGACCTGCTATCAAAATATGCTGTAGCTTGACTGCATAAAATCAATTTGTTGGTTCATTTAGGCCACAGCATGGAATAATGATATGTCCATTGGTGTGAATAATCCAAGTGTTTATTCACTGAAATGTACATTAAGTCTTAAATTGTTCAAATAAATTGCCTGGAATCCAGAATACACACTTCAATACTTTACGAAGATGTGAGTCTGGTCACTGGTTAATCTCTCTGTTTTCAAATGGGCGTGATGGTCTGTCCGTATTGGTAAAAAATCAAGATAAAATATAACGGAGAGCTGAAAAACTTCACAGATTTCCACAGAATCAATGAGTGAAGCACTAAACTCTGTTAATCTGAGGTGAGATACATTTGGTTTTATTTGTGAATCATAGGTGACCAATGAGCTGCTTCATTTCACATGCGTCACTGAAAAAAACAGATCTGATTGGACGATCACGTTTGACTGGGCCTGAAATGGAACGGAGGACTTGGAGACCAGACTGATATTAATCTGTATAAAAAAATAGAGAATGTTTGTTTGCAAATGTAGCAAGATATAAAATGAGTATGTTGTGTTTAAGTCACATTCCCCATTTACTAAATAATAATACTAAATGTATTATTATTATTTTTAGCCCACAGTCTGGTGTAACTCGTAATCTCTATATAATTGGATATGCTCTCATAGTTGCTAGCATTAATGGGAATAGTGGGGCGTTGATTAATGAGTATTGATTTCAAATTAATTTTGTGTGGTGGGACTGGATCTAGAAAATCATTCACTGTAAAGTCAAAAGTATAGTGACTGCTTTAAGGATTACTTTTGTTTTTGTTTTGTTTTTTTGTCTAATTAAATCAGAGTTAAATTTCAACTAGTGTTATTATGTTATTTTTGGACCTCTCTTGACTGAGGTAATCCCTCTTTATCCTGCTTTCTCTTTGGTATTGTTACCCAGAATGCCTTGCTCTTATAACTTTGTTTTGACCCCGCTGAAACATGATCGCTCTGTCTCCATCCTCACCACATGGCTTCATGCCAAGCTCTAGTGTCCAGGATTAAGTGGATAAAACAAACCCTCACACGGATCATCCCAAACTAGAAAAAGTCCACCAGGAAAAGGATGTGCAGGATTTTGAGTAGTTGCAGATATCATTATTTTGTTCCAGGGTTTTGAGCAGAGAGAATTAATGGCAGTCATCATTACTATTACTGGATTCAAAGTGCAGTTAGGCATGACAGACCCAGCATGGCCTATAACTTTATGAAAAAGTGTTTTATTCCAGCTTTTTATTTTTTTTTTTAGGGTTTAAAAGTCCTGTGTTACTCAAAAATGACTCTTATGAGATTTTAGCCATGTTATAATGTAGTTACCTATTCAAAAACGTACCTGGAGTTGTGTTTTGTTTCATTCACACATAACTCTGTCTACATCTCCAAAACTTAAAATGCTCTTTTCAACCTTGTGATGTCATGATGCAGTAGTTTTGAAGGTAACGGCTTTCTTTTAGCTTTTGTTCATCAGAGATTGGCAATTCAAGGGTTGAAAGTATCCAAATGACTCTAGTGAAGGTGTATGGAGTTTAAAAACACAGTGGAGCACATCCTGTATTACCATATGACATCACAAGGTGGAACAGAGTGTTTTCAGTTTGTGAGAAAAAACTCAGCCTAAATAAACATGTGACTGAAACAAAACAAAACTCCAGATATGTTTTTGAGGAGGAAAAAACATTAAAACATGGATCAGAAAATTGTGTAATATAGGCTTTTTAATATTTCACTATAAAAGCTATAATCTAGCTACTTTGGTTCACAAGCAAATGTATGTATTTGAGGAAAAAAAAAACCAAAAACAATTTACAGGATTCCGATGCTATGCAAAAGAGCAAAGTAGCCTGTGTATGATTTGGACTCTCTCATGAAAATGCTTCTATTTCTGATATAAAACCATTTTTATGACTACAATATCTGACCCAGTGCTATTGTATGATATCATTTAGTTTAATAGACAAGGCAGAGGAGAATAGTTTACAAGACACAGAGAAACAATAAAAGCTTAAATAACATGCTCAGACTGGAAGCTGAAACTGCACTGGGCTGTTTCACACAGAGCAATGGCGGTGTGCTCAGAAGAGGTTAGTCTGGTTGTGACTGGAAAAAATCACTGGTATAATCACTTGAATGTTAAATCGTTTATGATAATTTTAATGCCAAACTGTTAAACTGTGAGGCATATGGAGCTTAATGGTAGTCGCAGTAGTGGTAAAAGCCATATTAAAATGCTACAGCATACTCTGTTTTAATTTGATGCCATTTAGATTTGATCAGATAAACACAAGCTAGTTTAATTAATGAAAGCCTGGCAAAATCTATGTAACATTGGACAAGTGCCTTATAGCAGCTAATTACATTGATACATTTCCAGTTCAGCTAAACAATTATGATTTTATTGGAACAGTGAAACAGAACACAGCGAGATTCAAGACTCTGCACATTTTGAAAATATACACGGCTTATGTCATTGGATCAGGCATACCATTATGGCCACTAATGTGCAAAGTGTATTTATGCAGTTATATTTTTGTCTGAAAAGTAGATGTATTACATGCAACGATTTGAATGAATTTGACAAAGGTCCAATTGTGAGCTGGATCAGAGGTACTTTTATGTATTAGACTGAAGTCATAAGACCAATAGCCGCCAATAATCCGCAGATCCCTATGTTGACTTTCCATTCGCTGTTCTAGACTCATGTATCAGTATCACTCACCGGAGAGACAAGCTATAGCTAAACAAATGTCTGAGCAGTTGGAGACTAACAATTTAATCATGAATCTAAACTATAACTTACTTAACAGTATTCTGTTTGAATGAGTTAGGAAGAAATAACAGAAATATAATGGAAAAAGGTGATATAAACATATTTATTGAAAATCTGCTGTTTTTCTTGTTCAGCAGTCTACTTTGTTCTATGTATTAGGTAGGGGTCATAACACCAAGAGCCACCAATAACACATAGGTCTCTGTGTTGACTTGCCTGACTCATGTTTTGCATCAGTCATTGGAGACGAGCTATAGCTAAACAAATATCCAAGCAGCAGGAGACGCCCACCCATCCATCCATCCATCCATCCATCCATCTTCTTCTGCTGCTTATCCTGGTCTGGGTCACGGGGGCAGCGGTCTAAGCAGGGACTCCCAGACTCCCCACACTTCTGATACTTTCTCCAGCTCCTCCAGGGTGACCCCAAGATGTTCCCAGGCCAGCCAAGAGACATAGTCCCTCCAAAACTCCGCTGGCTCCTCTTGTGAAGGGCAGTGGCTCTACTCCTAGCTCCTCCCATGTGACTGAGCTCCTCACCCTGTCGCTAAAGGAGCACCCAACCACCCTGCAGAGGAAAGTCATTTCAACCGAGCAGGAGACGTGTCAGACATTTTACATTCAGTCTCTGGAGAGAAGCTATGACCTTCAATGAGTAAAGCAATTGAACATTCATGAAGGCCTCTTAGTGCGATCCAGTGCCATTTTCTCGCGCTGTTGGCTTCACATGGCCACGAGAGAGTTGTACCACCAGATAAATCTTACACTGAATGATCGAAAAGTGAGTTCTTAGAAATAAATTATTAGACTTTTTCTAAATAAATCCCCGCTTTTGAGTCCGTATAAGCAGCTCGTTAAGTGGATCAGCAGATGCTACGCACTGATCCGAGTAAAGCTCAAAAGTGTAATTAATGTGAGTGGAGATATGAGGGGTTTAGTCTCAAAGTGATCTGCAAAACTGTAGTCAAGTGGTGTCAAAATACTCAAAGTTTATTACCGGAAAAGCTTTCTACTTTTGTACAACTGTCCTAATCTGTAACCTCTATCAAGGACAGCATTTTTAATAGCATTTTTTAAAGATAACCAACCAGTAATTGTCAGATTTTATTATAAAACTGAAAGGCAGTTATCTAAGCGACTGTTGGGGTGACAGTAGCTCAATTGATAGTGTTCGTCCTCTGATCTGAAGGTTGGCAGTTTGAATCCCACTCTCGACATAAAAACATTATTGGTTGATCCACAGGTTGGCAGTGCAATTCTAGCTCCCACAGATGACTACTGTCATTGTGTCCTTGGGCAAGACACTCCTCACCCCCAATGTCTGCATAATGTGTGAATGGGTGAGTGGTTCCTTGATGTAAAGCTCTTTGAGTGTCTTGAAGGTGGAAAAGCGCTGTATAAAATGTGACCATTTATTGACCCAATCTTAAAAACCTGCATAATAAGATAATGTTTAACAGGTGAATGCTGCTTTCACTGTTACCTACAGAAAGCTATAGTTGCAGTGCGTATTATTCTCAGGTTATATTACCATCTCAGACACTGTTTGTTTTTGTTTCTTGTCAGCACATACATCTCAAACCAATATAATGAAAGAGATATTTCTCGAATGCTGTCCTTTCTTGTCTTTTTGCTTCTCTGCCCCAGCACTTTAGAACCATGAGTTGTTTTGACAATGCCTCCATCCAAGTACAATTTCCCTTAATCGTCCTGTTCTTGTTGTAGTAGCATCATAAAATCACCACCTGAAGCATACACCACAGTTATGAAACACAAATGACACAGATTTTTCAACACTAACTTAACTGTAATGTGTTTGAATATAACTGCTGTCACTATTGTGCCTTCTAAATGGATCATGAATCTAAACTCATTCAAACTATCACCTTCAAACATGTGGTATTGCGTAAAAGAGAAGAGGAGGGAACAAGAGAGATTGGCATAAATATGTATATTGAAAACCTGTCATCTTATATTATGTTGCACTGTCAGATGGACGTTTACATAACAGCTTCTTCACCATTTTACATCTTTACACTTATCCATAGACTGTATATATAAGTGGACATAGCTAACCTGCTGGCCGCCGCGTTCCAAATACGAAGTAAGCATGGGCGCACTTCTGGCTCTATCAACTCTAGTTCCAATTCATTTTCTATTGAAAAGACTTTGTCCCTCTCCCTGTAACTGCAGCTGTCAGGCTCGTCATTTTGATTTTAAAATGTTTGTATTAATGCGTTCTACATGATCCTAGGATTTTGTTTTTTTTTTGCTATTTTGTCTGTAAATCAAAATATGAATATTAATAACAGACAAAT
The DNA here is from genome assembly GCA_019594935.1 of Periophthalmus modestus. Taxonomy (NCBI): domain Eukaryota; kingdom Metazoa; phylum Chordata; class Actinopteri; order Gobiiformes; family Gobiidae; genus Periophthalmus; species Periophthalmus modestus. The sequence continues at coordinate 24,846,494 of JAIEZT010000021.1, read as the reverse complement.
CAGCTGCCTTCTTTCCCTGAGGTTCCTCCTGCTAGTATTAGCAACAGGTTTGATTGACAGCATTGCTAAGCACCGTCCCTGCCAAACCAGCGGTGCAGACGGGAAGGGGAGTTACCTTCAGTAGCCTCGCTCTGGATCGGGTCTTTGGTTGCACTACTCATGGTCGGAATTCCAAATATGGAACTCGACTCCAAATTCGCCCCTATAAGCATTAGCTGCGATAAGCTTCATTTCGCTGAACACTGAGTGATCACACTCACTTCTTTATGCAGCCTATGCACTTGACTAAACAATGCTACTTCTGAACCATTAAAATACTACTAGCTTACTACTCACCAGTAATCAAAGTGTAAAACTATGGCTGGGTGATATGGCAAAAAAATCATGTTTTTTCCTCATATGGATCTTGATTTTCAATTTGATTTTGTGAGAATAAACATAGCTTTCAGTATTGAACATAAACAAGGGACTTTTAATCAGTACCAACACAAAAATATCCCAATGTTTTCCTCCAAAGTTAAAACTCTGCTCCAAACCACAAACTTTTGCTGACAGAGGGTTGGCTACAAAACCTCTCGGTTAAAAATTCAATTCAATTGAATTACATTTATTTCTGTAAAGCTCAAAATCACAACAGCAGCTGCCTCTTAGGGCTCAACGGGATCATTGATTTAACCAACAGAAAGTTAGAAAATCCAACAGTGAAACAGACATTGGTCAATAATAGACAAGCAGATTAAACCGCATTCATTAGAAAACAAGCAAGTGATTAACTGTCCCAAAACATCCTCTCTCCTTAGACTCTCCTTGGCAACAAAAAACTCACAAAAAAAAAACAGTGGGTAAAAAAGAGAAACCACATAGGCCTGTCACAAGAACACATTTTGAAAAAAAATATAGTCGATAAACGATAACATTGAAACAAAATTATCCCACTGACACAAAAACCCAAAAGCAGATTTATATCACAAAATCTATTTATTGCAGCTCAGGGTTTTTTAACAATACTAAACTGCTTTAGTACTTAGTTTGCATGTGTAATGAGTCATTACAGTTGTTAATCAAGCTTTTACAGCTCAAATCTTATCATATAGCCAAAAAATAACCAAAAATGCAAGTAAGCAAAAATCTGTAGGGCCAGACCAAAGCATATTATTAACGATTAGACAAAAGTGAATCTCAATAATATAATCAATCTTGATTTAAATTCTATTAACTGCCCAGCTCTATTTTTATGCAGTTGTAGTTAAAGGTAAGCATGGGAAAATATTGAAATTTTGTGATTTGCGATTCACAATTATATCACGATGATTATTAAAGCTTAAAAATTGTATGGATATGAATCATTATAATCTTAATAATAATATGAATGCGTTACATGTTTAAATAGCTGTTATAGTATTATTACAGTATAGTATAGTATCAGTGAAAACAACTATCTAGCTCAGAATATTATGGATAAACTGGGCCATCGACTGAAATTGAGGGTCCGATTCTGGGCCCGTAACACCCTGGGGCCTGGAATAACAGACCTCCCCCCTCTTTTCATCACGATACACGATATTATTTGTTTATTAACCCATGCCTACTTACAGGTAATAGTCATGCTTTTGGTCCTGTTTATATACACTGTCCTTTCCTCCAGACAAGCTCAGCAGGGAAGATTAAACACGGCTCGTTCAACAACACAGCAATTCGACCTTGTGCGGAGAGAGAAATGTGGCTGTTAATGGATACAGGCCCCTATACTGCTGCCTATAGGGACGGGTACAGTGTGTTTGTTACCCTTTGAAAGATAGCAGCTACAGCGTCAGAGGGCACAGTGTTAAACAGCAGCTCAAAGCCATATCTGTCACGTTACAGCGAGGAGAAGTCACATGGGTCAGACAAGAACAGTGTCTGGGAAACCTCATTGTGCTTCAAAAATGTGAACGTGGCCAGCCATCTAAATATCATAATTTTGTTTAGTTCATTAGTGACCTAAAACTCAACCGGCTAAAACAGATGTAACAGAAATACATAATCAACATTGATTTATAAAAGCCAGATCATGTTTTATGACTTAATCGTGTGTGAATATAGACAGAATTCTCTACCTATATTATTATTATTATTATATATTATTTATTAGTGCATTGTGTTGGCTTGGACAATAAAACAAACTCAAACAGATGCATTGTACACTGACTCTAAACATGACCAAAATCCTGATGTAGTTACGCAAAACTGACTCTTGTGAGCTTTAAGCCATGTTATAATGTTGTTACCTCATCAAAAACATACCTGGAGTTGAGTTTTGTTTCATTCACCCACGTTTGAGTAACCCTTTATTATTGGTCTGTCTAAATCTCCAAAGCTCAAAATGATCTGTTCCACCTTGTGATGTGATGAACCTGTAGTTTTCAAGTTAACAGCTACTTTTTACTTTTAGTTCAGAGGAGATTGGCAATTCCAGGGCTGAAATTATCCAAATTATTCTAGCGAAGGTGCATGGAGCTTAAAAACACAACAGAGCACTCCCTGTATGACATGGTAGAGCAGCGTTTTCTCATTTTAAGAGAATAGCCTAAATATGCAGGGTTTGTGTGTTATACATCCATCCATCATTCTATTTTCTTCCGGTTATCTGGTGCCGGTGCAGTCTAAGCAGGGATGTCCTGACCCCCCTCACCCCAGACACTTCACATGTTAGACATGTGTGAATGAGACAAAACACAACTCCAGACATGCTTTTCATGAGGAAACAACATTATAACATAGATCAGAAAATAGCATAATATGAGCCCTTTAAAAAATATTTGAATTCTTCCAGTTTAGCTTGTCAGTTTTATTCATTGACTCCATAACAAGAAATGAGACTGAGAGGCACTTCTGTTTTACAATGCATGTATGATAATGGTATGTTAATAGCTGTAGCTCTCGTGTTCAGATTTTCACCTTCATTTGCCTTTCTTGTTTGATTGCAATTGTCAAGAATATCTCTGACCTGTAACCAATTACCCATCAATGCACACAGGGACTTATTTTCCAGCCAGGTTTGAACTCCATTCCGATGATTGTTCTATACTGAAGTACCCAAACTGAAGTGGACATTTCTAATTTTACCTCTCTATCTAAGTACTGCTGTCGACTGGTTCTTTTCTGCTCATTACCTTTCTGACTGGCATGTTTTGAACGCTGCTGTTTTGAGGACAACAGTGAAGCTACTGCTGCCAGCTGCTGCATTGTAATTGAAAGGAAACCGTCTGGACTCTTTCAGCTACCTCTTCTGTCTCTCCTCATATTCTTCCCTGAACTATTTTTAGCAGTTTGCAAAAGGTAAAGCTAAAATGACGTTATGAAAAGTTACTGCAAAAAATCCCTGTGTGATTATCCACTCAACTCCAAGTAGCAATGAAAGAGAAGACATTTTTCTGAGTGTCTAACCATCAAGCTTAAAAAGAAATAGGCCTGAGGGACAGAAGTTCAACTACTTGGAGCAAATCCGTCCTAAGTTTGTGAGAGAGGCAGTGAACGGTGAATGGGCACAGAATTGATCCAATAAGAGCTGAGCCAGACACCATCTTAAAGGTTTACAAGGATTTGGCATTGGGGCAGCCAAATAAATTGAAAGAAGAGAGTCTGTAAACTAAGTTAACTTTTTAGATAATGCATGTGTGTTGTTTATAATTTATAGAAAATGGCCCTTATTACTCTCTATCCTGATTTATGTTATAATGCTGTTTGCTCATCAGAAACATGCCTGGAGTTGTGTTTAGTTTCATTCACACATGTTTAACACACAGACCCTGCATATTTACACTGAGTTCTTCTCTTAACAGAAAACACCCTGTTCCACCTTGTGATGTCATGTGGTAATACAGGAAGTGCTCTGATGTGTTTTTAAACTCCATACATCTTCACTAGAATCGTTTGGATAGTTTCAGTCCTGGAATTGCCAATCTCTCATGAACTAAAGGTAAAAGGTAGCTGTTAACTTGAAGACTTCCACTACATGGCATCACAAGGTGGAACAGAGCATTTTGACCTTTGGAGATACAGACAGATTAATAATTAAGGGTTACTCAAACATGTGTGACCAGGTATGTTTTTTGATGAGGTGTTAACATTATAACATGGATGAAACTTCACAAGAATCCTTTTTAACCACTTTAACCAAATAATCTTGACATTACTAATCAGCACTTTCCACTGTCACAACATTAATGTACATTTCTCTTTGCAAACATAAAACATACAGTATTTTCTCATGTGTATTTTTCAAATGGATGAGTATTGGACTTTTGTCAGATGGGAATTAGCAAATCCCTGCAGTCTATCTTGTTTGCTTGTCTTATTGATCACACCTTGCTTGTATGTAGACACAGGTGTAGTACAGTGCATTGACTCGTGAAGTCGCCGATATCGCGTGGTGGTGTCGTCTTGCCTGGTTGCCATGGAGATATCGAGTCTGTCCCTGGTACAAAGGTTAGGCGCTGGTCAGAGAGAGTGGGTTAGACGTGAGCTGAAATCTGTTGGACTTATAAACCTGCTTCCCCACCATTATCGGCGTGGAGACAGGACCAGGCTGGGCTTAGGCACAAAATCATGCATCATTGTTTTCTATTGTTATTGTCACACCAATGGCTGTTTCCCAGACGCTTTGTCATGTAGTGTGACTCACTGTGATGTATTAGCAGTGAGTAATAAATAATGACAAATACAATCACAGTGTAATGCTCCATTTGGCAACTGTGAACATTTTACAAAACAATATAAAGATGCACTGTGTAACCTTTCCTGGAATATTCAGTAATTGTCTGGGATCCAGAATACATACTTCTTCAATACTTTACAAAGATATGAATCTGGTCACAGGTCAATCTTGGTGTTTTCAAATGGGCTTGATTGACAGGTGGATTAGCCAATCGGGGACATGGTCTGTCCATACTGGAAAAAATTAAGGAAAAAATGATCACAAATTTCTGCAGAATCAATGAGCGAAGCACTAAAGTTTTTTAATCTGAGGTGAGAGAAATTGATTTTATTTGTAAATCGTACATGACCAATGAGCTCCTTTGTTTCACATGAGCCAAAAAACTGATCTGATTGCATGATCGTGTTTGACCGGGCTCAAGATGTAACGGAGGACGTGGGGACCAGGCTGATGTTAATCTGTAAAAAAAAATACAGAGATATCATTCTGGATTTGCCAGGCCATCACAGTACTGCATTTACTGCATCTATTCAGAATCATTACAGTACATTACAATACTTTAATTAGTCCAATGAGGTCCATCTGGTCTTCTGTTAATTTATTTTAATAGATTCTTTTTTTCCCTGACCGGACACATCACAGCAACATGATGTGATCACTCTGAGGAAGCTCACTAGTGAGTAGTCAAAACTGTCAGGAATGAAAACAAACTAAACTTGGAAAAATAATCTATTAAAACAAAAAATAGGTGCTTTTATTGTTCAAAATACCTTGAAAAAAAGTTTAATGCTAACCTTAACCCCGGTGGTGAACCCCCACCATGAAAGTTACATAGTGTAGCTTTAAATTGCTTTGTAAATGTTCATAGTTACCAAATGGACCACTACTCTGAGATTATGTTTGTCATTTATTTGTTTGTAAATTCATTATGTATGCATCATTACCAGAATAAGCTTTATTATAATGGAAAAATTACTATAGAAATGACCCAGAAACAAAGCAATGGATCCCCAGGTATTTGTCTCGACCATAGTCTGTATAAAGAAGTGAACTAAGTGAGAGTAACGTCACCCATAGTGTTCGACTCCAGTCAAATGAATCTCATCGAGGCTCGCAGTTATAGAGGCCAATTTGGAGCCAAGTTGCATATTGGGAATCCAGAGCGAGGCTGTTGAAGGCAACGCCCTTTCCCCCGCCTGGACTGCTGGTTTAGCAATGCTGTTAATCAAACCTATTGCCAATGCGAGCGGAAGTGACCTTGGGGAAAAAAGGCGCCTGATTTGTCTGTTATTATGTTCATATGTTGAGTTACAGACACAATAGTGAAATAAAAATACCAGGATCATGTAGAGGGGGAACATTTTAAGACCAAAAGCCTGACAAGAGCCTGACAGCAGCAGTTATGGAGAGAGGGGTGAAAATTTTCCAATATAAAGTGAATTGGAGCCAGAGTGAATTGAGCCAGAAGTGCGCCAATGACCACTTCTTATTTGGAATGTGGCAGCTAGCAGGTTAGCTATGTCCATTTATATATACAGTCTATGGTCTCGACCCATGAGTTCACATTTCTTTCATTCTTTCCCAAAATATATATTTGGATACAAAATGTATAGTGAAATCCATGCCTACTGTACTACTACTGTACAAAGCAGCAGAAGCTTTTTAAGAAGTCAAGTTTCATCGACTGAATATCTGAAGCAATGTGTGAAGCATCAGATGTAAGCATTGTTGAGTCACAGTTTGTCACATTGAGACAGTGGGAGTAAGTGACGGCACTCTACCACGTCAGCTCAGTTCTGGATACAGCTTTCACAAGAAATCACTAAAGAATGCTTTTAGATACAATGGAGATATAGGCTGTTTTGAAGCTTATTTCACATTTCATAGAGGTAGGACAAGGACCATCCTGCCATCATGGGTGTATTTAGGTATACTTTTATGGTTTCTTCTTTGCAAATAGTGCAGATGAATCCAAACTAAATAGAGAGCTTCGAAGTGCAAACTTGGTTATTTTGCCTGCCACAGGACTGAAGAGAAGGCTTTAAGCCAAAGTTTGAAGAAAAGATTTAGATAATTTTGTGTCTTGGCTTTGAATAAAAAATCATGTGAGTTTCAGGGGTGAGGGCAGGAGCCAGACTGATCCTGTGTTTTGTCTGGGAGAGTTTAGAAAATTGACTCTGGGCACTGCCTGTGGTCAAGGACTGAAGAGAAGTTACACTCTCTACTAGTGTTTTGGGGTTTATTTTGGTACATATTAGTTGGACTGGAGTCTAAAGCCTTTGATGAGCAGCTAATGAAACAATCTAGATGTCAAATGAATGCTAGGACTCATTGTATCAGTTTCTCTATGTTTGAATATTTTGAATAATCACAGTACAGAGCTGTGGGTGGGGATAGGGGTTGGGTGAACTCACATCAGTAATGCAGATAATGCAACAGTTGCTCATTTGGTGGAGTGTTTGTCCATCGATCTTAAGGTTGGCGGTTTGAATCCTGCTCTCAACATAAACATCATTGGTTGAGTGGTCAGATTCACTGAACCACAGGTTGGTGGTGCGATTCCAGCTCCCACAAATGAATACTGTTGTTGTGTCCTTGGGCAAGACACTTAACCCATCTCACCCCCAATGTCTGTGTACCCTGGTGTATGAATGTGTGTGGGAATGGCTGAGTGGTTCCTTGACGGAAAGCACTTTGAGTGGAAAAACGCAATATAAAAATGTGACCATTTATCAGTACATGATTACACAAACATCCATAAAACAATTGAAATTCAACTTTGAGCTTTTTGATGACGAATCATGGTTAGCGGCACATAAACTGGATGTCCTATCCCACAATAAACATAGTAAACATATATATACAAAAAAGTAAATAATTTACACATTAAATAAATTTTCATATCAATTTGAACTCATATCTTGTAACATTATACATAACTATACATTGTTATTTTCTATTGGTAGACTCTAGAGAAGGCCACGATAAAAATGTGACCACAGTTTGAATGTTTTAGAGTGAGTTAATAAGCCACGGTGGGAATAGGTGAATGCCAGTTGCTGTAGTTTAGACTCGCAACATTCATCATCTGCTTGTTTCTTGCTCTATTTATGTCAACTTGTCCAGATATTACAAATAATGATTCTCCTTTGGGTTTCTCCTTGCTTTATGTTGTCATGGATACGCTTTTGATAAGTGCTTGTGGTAAAACAGTAATCATTAGGTGAACTAGTACTGTCTTCTTTTTGTTTCCTTTCATGGGAAAAATGATCAAGAATAAACTATGTGATGACAAATTGAGCACTTGATAGCAGGACAAAGAGGGTGTAGTAAAACATGTCTCAATTTTGAGTGCGTTGAAATAGTAATTATAGTTTTTTATTAGGAATATTTTGAATTTGTGTAAAAAGCTTTTATCTACAATTGCTTTTCTTCTCTTTTGTTACAGAAAGCAGTGTTCACGAGGGAAGCAACGAGAATGATGGCAGCATCTGTGGCAGTGAAGCCGCCTTCTACAAACAAAGTGAAGGTGAGAGCTGTGCATTCTGGGTTATCTCTGCTGCAATTATAGTTGACATTTGTATTTTTCAGTGCTTTAAGTGCATTATTTAACATTTCATCTGTTTGGTAGTGTTTATGTTTGACAAATATAAGTGATGCTTTAACAAGTCTAGGTTCAAAAGTGCGTTGCATAAAGCCACCATTACAGTGTGAAACAGGCATTAAAATACTTCATTAAAATGCACACAAGCCGATATGCATTTAATCATTTAGTATTAAAAAAATAGAAGCACTCATAATTAATTACGCCCTCCTGGCCAGCTCTTTTGGACCATCACGTCTGTGCTGTTTGCAGTTTCACCCACAAATGCATGTGCAAACAGTTTGATTTGATCACTTAACAACATGCCTAATTCAATTTGCTCACTGATAATTATGTTTATACAATGAGCAGATCTGCCACTCACATCTCTGCCAACATGCAAATTTTGTCTGTGTTTGGGACATGTAATGGATTGTGGAATCAGATAAAGCTATTCATTTAATATTGACACAGCAGAGCACTGATTACTGTGGAGCGGTTTGGGTATTATTTTACACTTTACATCAAATTCTTTTCATGTTTTGCTTGTTTCGAGATACTGACAGATTAGTCTGATATGTGACCCCCCTCTGGTTGGATTACATCTGCAAAAGGGTTTGCACTGGCGCTTTGATTTAATTAAATAATGTAACATTGAACTCTGTGATGCTGAACCATATGAATAATTCATACGTTTTGAGACTTGTGAGTTTGACTAAATAAATCAGGCATTGACCGGTGAAGGAAATTGTTGTCTGCAACAAGGACGTTCTTTATTTGCTAATTTAATTTGAGCAGTAACTTTCAAGATGTCTAAATGTCAACAAACAAAACATAGCAGAGTGTTATGAATTGCAAGCTAACTTAAATGGTGGCCAAACATCCTTGTGTGGCCAAACCTCCCTGGCAAAGCCTGATCGTGTCAGATCTCAGAATCTAAACAAGGCCGGGTCTGGTTAGTACTTGGATGGGAGACCACAGGGAATTCCAGGGGCCACAGTGGGGCGCCAGTGGCAAAAATTGTTATTGTGTCTTTAGGCAAGACACTTCAGCCACATTGCCTAGTATTAAAGTAGTATGTGTGTGAATGTTGGTGGTGGTAAGCTACTATTGTAACCACAGCTGTCCTGGAGTAGACTGACACTGACCATTACCAAGGCAATATTATCATTATTATTAAATATCGGTGTATTTCCTGTTGAATAAATATTCTGCATGTACAGTATGTATAGAAAACTGAAAAAAATATGTCCATGCATTCAAGTACAGGAACAAGAGTGAAACAGATTAGGAACAATAGCATCTGGCAACCAGTTATTGCAGAGACATGCTTTGTAGTGCATACAAATGAACTTTGATATAAATAAAGAGAATGAGTCCAATACAGTTCTGTTGATGTGGTGGGGAACAGCACTAGGATATTAGCCTTTGAGAAAGAACCCGTGGAATGTGATCATGATTTTGTTTCTGGGTCAAACTATGGATCATCTAAGCATGTTGGATTACTGCCCTGCATTTACAGTGGAGCCATTTTGTATTATATCTAGTACATGCCTTAATATTGTCCTTATACTTGTTTCTTTCTGTTCCTCTAGGACACAGCATGGCAGAGACGCTCACAGTCGCCCTGCGTGTCGCTGAGGAGGCTATAGAAGAAGCCATCGCCAAAGCAGAGGAGTTCAGTGACAGTTTGGTGAGACTTCTGTTTTTCCCATGCAATCCTACTACTATTTCCCACCCACTAGTCTCAATATCAGCAGGAGGCATTCACACTTTTATTCTTTTATATGTGCGTTTGTGTGTGTGTGCAGGAAAAACAGAATGAAGCTCGGTACCTACGAGATCACAAAGAAGAACTCATAGAGGAACTTGCCACAACGATTGTACAAAAAGTAAGTTAATCCGCTTAAGTTAAGTTAAATTGAAAATTTTTAACCCCCTTGGAGATTGTGAAAAAAACCCCAAAACAAAACAAAAAACTGGGCTTCAGCAATCACAACACCTAATTTATGTTTTTAATACTGTTATTATTGTTTATTACTGTTTTTTCTCTTTCTTTTATACTTATTTTATTCATTTTTCCCCCATTTACATCCTCCGTATCTTCTTCTTTCACTTACAAACTACTAGTACTAGCATCCTCCTCCGACCTTACCCCCTCCAAAATCACAGAAATATCACACATGCACACACACACACACACACACACACACACACACACACACACACACACACACACACACACACACACACACACACACACACACACACACACACACACGTTACACACACATCACAAACTTGTCACATGCAATTGTAAAAAGCTGTTATGTCTACAAACCATGTTTATGTCTTGATTTGCCTTGGTTGTCTTGGTTTGTCTTGGTATGTCTTGGTATGTCTTGATATGCCTTGGTATGTCTTGCTATGTACTGGTATGTCTTGGTTTGTCTTGGTGTGTCCTGGTATGTCTTGGTATGTCTTGGTATGTCCTGGTACGTCTTGGTATGTCTTGGTTTGTCTTGGTGTGTCCTGGTATGTCTTGGTATGTCTTGGTATGTCTTGGTTTGTCTTGGTCTGTCTTGGTGTCTTGGTTTGTCTTGGTGTGTCCTGGTATTTGTCTTGGTATGTCTTGGTATGTCCTGGTATGTCCTGGTATGTCTTGGTATGTCTTGGTTTGTCTCGGTATGTCTCGGTATGTCTCGGTATGTCTTGGTTTGTCTTGGTTTGTCTTGGTATGTCTTGGTATGTCTTGGTATGTCTTATCACCACTTGTCACCAGTGTACATAGCTGTACACACTGTTTGTTTGTCTTGCATTAAAGAAATAAAAAATAAAAAGATTTGTGCTTTTGTTTAGAGCAAGTATGAAGTCTTTGAAAAGTGCATTTTATGTTGCAGTATTGGTGTTCAAATGGTGATACTGTAGAAATAATCAAATGTTTTCCTGCTTTGATATCTTTCCAATCTTAATTAACATTTGGTTTTATTTCTTTGCTAAAAAGTGTTTTTTTATCGGCACATTTATTGCTGTATAATTTGAAAACACAATTGGGAAGGGATTTATCCATTTATACCTTCATTCCACCAAATTATTCACACTTTGAACAAGATACAGAAGGATATTATTTTCCAATTTGCAATATTTTTACATATTAGTTTGAACAATAGCCATATCACTGTATTTTCTTTTATTGCTTTGTCTCTTAGATTATACAGAGGAGGAAGCGCTCAGAGATGCAGACAGAGTATGACACTGCATGGCCACAGCCTCAGTCGTTGATCCAGAACAGTGAACTTCCTTCTCCATCTTTGCCCCAAACATCGTCACAGGGACTGCAAGACCCACTACGAGCCCCCTTCTCTCTCTGGGTAGGACTGACAAACTGATACAAACCTTTTTATATACCAGTACTCTTAAAAAGGCTCATTGTTTCCTCATTAAAAACATACCCTGAGTTGTGTTTTGTTTCATTCACACATGTTTAACACACAAACCCTGCATATTTAGGCTCAATTCTTCTCTCAAACAGAAAACACTCTGTTCCACCTTGTGATTTCATGCGATAATACAAGAAGAGCTCCACTGTGTTTTTGTGTCAGCAGAATCATTTGGATAATTTCAGTCCTGGAATTTCCATACTCTACTAAACAAAAAGGTAAAAAGTAGCTGTGAACTTTAAAACTACCTCCTCATGACCTCACAAGGTGGAACAGACCATTTTGAGTTTTGGAGATGTAGACAGACTAATTATGCAGGATTACTCAAACATGCAATGAAGCAAAACACATCTCCAGATATGTTTTTGATGAGATAACAACATCCTAAAGCTCACAAGAGTCAATTTTGCACAATACAGAACCTTTATAAATATATATATATATATATTTTACTTTTATTATTAATAGTTTTGTTGAACTATATTGCTCCCAAAAAGTTGGTTCATTGACAATGGCAATAAGACCTTTTCTGATTCTGATTTCTGGGGACTTTTTCTTTGTACTGTACTACTGGTGAAGTTTTTTTTTTGTTTTCTTTTGTTTTTTTTCTGAAGATTTGAGTCTAAGGGGGTTAAATAAATAACTTCTATGACTCAAGTGTTACATTTATTCGTAGCAGCTCATATTCATTAACGATACTGTCTAAATAGAATAATTATTCAGTTGGGAATCCTGCTTTAGAGTTAACATGTTAGTGGCTTAATGGCATTCAATATTACCATTTATCGTCTATATCTTCTTTGAAAATTTGTGATCGCTGTAGTGTAAAAAGCAAGAAATGGCAAGGCTTGAAAGCAGTGATCAAAGCTGAATAATAATGTGGGACCTCCAAGTTTCTGTTTTGCAGTTGTGATCGTGGGTGTAATTTAGAGGGGCGTATGTTTGAATAGTTGTTTGCCGACTCACTCACTCATACTAGTCTGGATTATGTTCTGTCTGTGGTATGCTACACAGGACAAGCTCTTTAAAACCACAGTCATGTTGTACTTGGCCTCAAGTGTCTTTTCAGCAGAGTTAGGTCACAAATCTGGTCAAAACACTGGCCAGTTTACTTTTTGGTCTTTGTATGTTGTGGATACAAACTAGTCCACAAACATCTCTTCCAGACTCACACAGGCACTATACAATAACTACTTGTAAGAATTAGGTTAACTGTTGAGTTCCATAGCACACATAATCAAACCCAGCTTTAACACACAACAAATGCTTTGTGCTCATAGTCATACCAAGGGGATCCGTATCAGTGGTGAGTACTGAAAATCTATACTCAAGTAACAGTACTGGCAAATAGCTCAAATGTAATGTAAAATGTACTCAATTACTGTTGCCAGATTTGTACTTAAATATAAAGTAAGCATGAAAAATACATGTGTCCATAAAGTCTATTTACCATTTTTTTTTATTATTACAAAGGAAATTGATAAGATATTTTAATCACACTTGTTCTATTGTATTCAGTGATTTTCAAAGTTTATATGGGCACCATTAGTCGCACGGAGCACATCAAGACGGGACTGGATTTTTTGCCATGCTCGTGTAGCAGAGCCTTATCTATGGTTGCAGTCTCATCTGTTGTCTTTTGCTTAATGTCCCATACCTTTGTTTGATACACGATATCTTTAACATAGCCCATAGAACTCATGATATACATTGTGCCTTCTCTTGAGGAGTAGCAGCCATTTCTTAGGGGTAAATTCAAAGGGATGCCTCTTTAATCAACACAATGCCTGAAATACAAGAATGCAACATGATTCAAAATTTGTAGAACTGCTGACTACAATAGAACAAATGTAATTAATATTTCTTATCAGTTGCCTTTGTAATTACATTTTAAAATTGTAAAGAGACTTTATGGACACCCTGTATTACTCATTGTGTTAGTTACTTTTTGATTAAACGGTTTAAAGCTAGATTGTCGTAATCAGCCATCCAAATATTTTCTTCAGCTCTAGCCAATAAAAACTTACAATGCAGAGCTGGTATGTGTTTGTGGGTATAGAGAGGAATAGGAACAGTGATGAGACTGCTGTGCATTGAACAATTGGGACTCTACCCAGTAACTTCTATGTTACTCAATTACATGGCTAGAATTGTACTTAATTGCAAGCATAAGTACACGTTAAAAAATCTAAAAAGCTAAAGACCAAAAATCTACTCAGTTACAGTAAAGGAAGTATTTTTATTTCTCCTTTAATAATTTCTACCATAATTACATCTTGGCTAGCACTCACAAGCACAGCCTCTTCTATTATGGGGTATCAGAGTGTTCTTCACCTGGCACTCCCACAACAGCACTGCAGGGGGTCGTACACATTTGTCATCATCCTGAATGTGAATGAAGCATCAAAGCTGTTCTTTTGGGCTTTTCAAAGATCAAAGTCCTGAGAAAAACACTGGGATCCCCTCTGCAGCTGTGGGATGGGCGCGTGTTATCAGCTCTATGCAAACATGGTGCTCAGAAGACATGTGAGTGCTGTAGTGGGGGCTGGAGACAGGGATTACAGCTACAGTTTATTTACAACCAAAACAGTGTAAACAAGAACTATGCAAGTAATATTATGTGGTTTTAATGAAACAAAGGTCTAATTTTGGGGGCAGAATGCTAGTCTGTATTGATGTCCATTGTTTGTTGTGGGGGTTGGAATTATGTTTTTCTCTTAATATTAATATTTTTGTTTTATCCTTGATGAAATAAATTTATTATTACACACTCAGGCCACTTAAGTTTGGAAAAAGGGAGAGAAACTTGAGACAGACCTGAAACTTACTTTCCCTTGTGTTGTTGTATAGCACCACCTGGTGGTAAACATCTCACAACACAGGAAAATGATCCAGTCTATCTTTCACATTATGGCAACACCAACTAAAGGTTTAAAACTATTTTAAAAAATGATATGTCAGATGTTTGCATTTACATCTCCAACATGTTAGTGCCATAGGAATCATCTTGCAATCTGAGGACTTTATGGACCAGCCTCTTGCTGGTGCCCAGAGTTGGAACTAAACAGGAGGAATCGGTATTTCAGTTTTCTGCAGCTAAAACCTGGAATAGTCTTCCTGAAGATGTGAGACAAGCCTCTACTTTGACAATGTTTAAATCCAGGCTCAAAACAGTTCCGTTTAGCTGTGCATATGACTGAAAGGTTTTTATCTTGCGCTTTTCTCTTTTAATGTTAATTTTATGATGATTATTTGTGTTTCAATTTGTTTGTATTGTGATTTTAATATCTTTTTTATTTCGTAAAGCACTTTTAATTACTTTGTGTACCAATTGTGCTATACAAATAAACTTGCCTTGCCTTTCCTTGCCTTTACTGATGTGTCAAATTTCAGTTCTCTCTGTTTATCTTCATCTCTACAGCGTTCGCGTTCGGCTTTCTCTCTTACAAGTGACGACTCTCCGGAGAAGGGTCCTGAGGAGGAGGGGGCGGGAGTGGGCGCAGGTTTGCAGGAATACTCGTCTCTAAAGAGGGAGGGCAAGGCCACCTCTTTACCCAGCTGGAAGAGCGTCGACAGATTGGACAACTCCAGTATGTCTACAGCATTCTAGATAATAATTTTGTATATTCATCCATTTATTATTCTCTGACTTCAAATATGTTATTGTTCTTCTAGGCCCATCAGTTGTTCATAGGCATATTTGTTTTGTTTCAAGAAAAAAGGCGATAAGGAGTCAGGATAAGAGTCAGTTTTGTGGAGATGCAAGCCTGCTCTTAATACTGATGCAGGCTTTTCATTGTAATAAAAACATACAAAATGAATAACAAGCTTTTACTTCCTGTCTTTTTTGGCTAAAAGTTATGCGGTGGAGTTTTAATATATACATTTTGCTGCATGTACCAGAAATACAAAGCTGTTTTCTCTTAAACTATTCGTCCCACATAAAGCCTTTACCTTTGTAACCAATTAAACTCTACCCTTATTTTTCCCACCAATATGTAATATCCTTTCACCCAATTCAACGTGTCAGACCTGGCTGACATTATATTACTTAAGTTAAACGTTCAAATTAAAACATCTCATACCATTTAAACAAAATGAATGAATTTGTTTGCTCTGTTTTTCCAGGTGCATCGTCAGTTCTCCAAAGCCCGGACGGTAACTGGATCGCGCTGCACAGCTCTCAACTGTCCCGGCCCAGTCTGCTCACTAAGAGGAAGAGCCTCGTGTTCAGTGTTTTGGAGAAGGAATCGGGGGTGGTCTCCGCGTACGACGAAATGGGCTCTGACTCGGAGGTAGACGATGAGGGTGGCTGGGGAGCTGCTCTGCAACAGTTCAGGAGAAAACTTTCAGATGAAACTTACTACACAGACTCGCAACACGACCCAGAGTGGACATACACACACCATCACCCCATCACCTCTCCTTCCTCGGGACAATACACCAACACTGAGACGCTAAACTCGGACTCGGAGGCGTCTTCTGTGCTGTCGGCGTATCCGCGGAAACCACCGCACAGCTTGGTGAAAAAGAGAGGTCCAGCGGACACCCACCTGCACCCGCATCACCCGTCTGTCTACCACCAACACCAACACCAACACCTGCACCACAACCCATACGCACTGCACTCAGAGGCGCTGGATGTCAACTTTAATCCTAAGGTCAGTTTATCTGCAGCTCAGGGAACATTACATTGTTTTGTGTTATGACGCCCATCTGTCTAATAAGAGATGGTACTGGTATATAAGTACTCAGCTTTGTTACTTAAGTAAAAGTACAAATACAGAGGTAAAAAGTTACTCAAG
Source organism: Periophthalmus modestus (assembly GCA_019594935.1). Taxonomy (NCBI): domain Eukaryota; kingdom Metazoa; phylum Chordata; class Actinopteri; order Gobiiformes; family Gobiidae; genus Periophthalmus; species Periophthalmus modestus. The sequence continues at coordinate 24,829,970 of JAIEZT010000021.1, read as the reverse complement.
TATCAGATGAAAAGTCTAAGTGTTTAAGTACTTTAAGAGTAAACGCAAAGTATTTCATGTGTTGTTAAGTGTTAAATGTAGTGATATTGATCTGTACTGCAACTGCCAAAGCCAAAACTTGAACTCAAAAACTTTAATCAGGATGTTACCACGAGCATGGTAAAAATAACCCCTCAAAAAAATTTGTGAAGTAGAAAGAACAGTAATAAGTAAAAGTAAAAAGCATCCACTGTAAAATTTATTAAAGTATAGATACCTAAATATTCTACTTAAGTACAGCTACTTCCACTTTGTTTCTTTTCACCACTGGTACTATCGTCATAACTGTGTGCTTTATTGGTACATAATAAAAATGTTTGATTTCTAGGTGATGGGGGACAGCAGTGAAGCAGACGAAAGGCAGAATGACCCCATCAAAAGATCACGACGACGAAGGAGAAGCAAAAAAGAGTCTTCATCAGAGCAGAGAGCTGGAGGCCAAAGCCACACACAGTCTATCTACCCACTTGCCCAGGTACCGGCTCATATTACTACTGGTATTTACCACTGGAGATGTTGTGTAGCATGTAAGCCAACTGCGGCATAGCGATTAGCACTTACACCTCACAAGAAGAGGGTTCTGAGAGTAATTGTGTCTGAGTTGGTTTTCTTCAGATGTTCTGGAATGATACCTATATATGTTTACACTTTCATTATCTTTTATACAGCCTTATAATATATACTCAGCATTCAATATATGCATGGATCTGCCTCACAGTATTTTTGTGAATTAAAATGATGTGTATTTAACATAAGTAAAATAACATAGTGTAATGATCTGATATTTTGTGTTTAGCTCTTGTAACTGTGTCGTTGTTAATGTAATGCTTTTGTATGTGACATTTGGTTGCTCTGATGACAAGTTGATGTAAAGGTTTTATTGGTCAGTTACTGGTCTGTTTTTGTAGACTGGCTCTAGTAAGTTGAGACCTCTGTTGTTTTGCAGCCTATAGAAGCCTTTGTGTTCAGATAATAAGCAACTAAAAGAAATTTGGCATGTTTCCTTACACCAGACCACTACAGTATTATAAAGAAGACCCCTATATTGTCTTCACATAAAGAGACTAACCTTTCTAACATAACCACAGTCTGTTGGACACTGACACCAATGTTTAAAAAATGTATTTGTTTTTATAGGAGGATAGTGGATTTCTTCTCAATGCCCTGTTGAAGCGTGGTTTAAGTGAGGAGCTGCCTGCATCTGAATTGTCCCCTGGGTCTACCACCGCACCAGATGTTTTCAGATCGAACCCCATGACTCCAGAGCCTGAAGATCCCGACACGGTGGCTCCAAACTCGGCTATCCCCAGTCCCCCTCCCACTTTCATCACATCCGGACGGCCGCTCTCTCCCAAAACGGCTGCCGTAGACCCCATCGAGGAAGAGTTACGATCCCGACTCAGCCAGCTGGTCAAACGTGCTAATAGTAAAGACAGTAACACGTCTGAGGAGGAAAGTTCAAAGTGGATGTCTGAGAAAATGACAGAAAAAGAAAGGCAAAGGCAAAAGGACATGGAAAGTGAAATGTGGGATTTAGTCAAAGGACAAGAAGTGCAAACAAGTGAAAAATTATTTAAAAGCATGTCATTTGGAGAAGAAGCAAAGGTGGGCACACAGTTGGACCGAGACAAGAGTTTAGAGGAAGTACCAGAGCATAAAATTAAAGAGAAGAGAGATGTAAGCAGACAAAGTAAGAAGCAACATAAACGTGATGTGGATAAGGATGCAGGACACAGAGCAGCCGGGGCCAGGAAGAGTGGATCTTCTAGCGCTAGTTCAGCTGCTGTGACTCCATCTGCCCAGGAGGGGGTGCTGTCAGGCAGTCAAGTGAGTAAAGACCAACAGCTTCCCTGTTTAATCAGTGTTGATCTACTGCTTCTGTTGCTTCATTGTCTTTTCTGGCTTAAATAATGACTTCATTGCTGGTCTGCAGAGGTGGGTAGAGTAGGCAAAAATATACTCAAGAGTATAGTTACTTCAAATTAATATTACTCATGTAGAAGTATAGCAAAAGATTCAATTTAAGTAGAAGGACAAGACTGGGAGAAATTTCTCAAGAGACAGCAAAACAAAAAATATGTGGGGAAAACAGTTAAAAAGTAAAAAAATTGGCAAAACTAGAGTAAGTAAAGTAATTTTTAGGCTAATTGTCTGGTAGACCTGTCATTATAATTACTATATCAACTTACCATTCAGTGTATGTTAGCTGGAACAATATATTTTAGGATTTTGGGTATTTTTGTTGTTTTTATTGATAAAATTTGAGCTGTAGAGGGTTGAAAAAGTAACTTCTGTAACCAATTACTGCTTTCTTCTGATATTCATTTAATATTAACCATTTAAATAAGTTTACTAGGATTATTTTGCATTATTGTTATTGTATCAGTGGCATAAAGTAGTTTTAATATTATCGTTTATCTCAGTATATCTCTGTAGTAATATATATATCAAAATGTGTTTTCATAACAGGCCTACTGTCTGGATGTACAATCTGATTTATAATTTAAAGTTAATGTAAGTGTAAGGACAAATCATTAAATAATGCACAAAAAATATTTTAATAATCTTGGATAGACGCAAAAATGATGCAAACATATCTGAAAAACATAAATTCATGTATTAAATAGTGTCTTAATGATTGTATTACTTGTAGAAAAAATAACCAATGCCTAGAGCAGTGGTGGAAGAAGTACTCAGTTTTGTAACATAAGTAAAAGTACAGTTACTTGAGCAAAAAAAAAAATATTTTGCACTGATTTTTAGATCTATAATAATGCTTCAAATGTATTGATTTTGATACAGATTTGTGCTGAATTTGGTTCAACAGAAACATTTGTAAACGTTTTTTTGTTTTTTATTTTGTTTTTTTCTAGCTGCCTACTTAAGTACAGTATTTTACTTCTTTTACTGTTCCACCACTGGCCTAGAGTACTGTTACACTGTAAAAGATATTAATTAACTAGGAATAAAGGTATGATGTCTGAAATCTACTCCAAGAAGTACAATTTTGGTACTTAAATAAACTTAAATAAATACTTGAGTAAATGTAACTGAATACTACCCACCTCTGCTGATCACTTTGTCTTATGCTTTTACTCTGTGTGGCTCAAAGGTGTTTCTCTGTCCTATCTCTTTCTTCTTTGGCTGCGCTGTGTCTGTGTGTCTGTTATGTGTCGGTCAGGAAGGACAGTATGACTTGGAAACACAGCAGAGGCTTCGGTTTCTCAACTCTCTCTTACATCAGGTGAGATCAAACAACTAGGGTGGATTGTGGGAAGTTTGGAGCCACAGTTTAAAATCATCCCATCTCGAAAAAAGTAAACTAGATCCATACTTGACTTAAAGAGGGGGTATTATGCAAGAGGTTTAATATGTCATTCATGTTTCAGTAATCTTGCAACCTCTCCCCTACTATTCAAACCCTCCTTGGTAAATGGTCACATTTTTATACAGGGCTTATCTATCTTCAAGACACACAAAACGCTTAACATCAAGGAACCACTCACCCATTAACACACCAGTAATGTTTATGTCGAGAGCAGGATTTGAACCGCACCTTCGGATCACTCTACTGTCACCTTTTGCAGTTAGCAGTACTAGCCTGTCCAAAATTCAGCCCACAAGCCTACATCAACCATGCTTCTGCGCAGCAAATTTCCATAAATATACAAAACCATGACACAAAACAGCACACTACAACTTCACAAATCTGAGCCAATGTGCAGTAGTTTTATTAGTTGCACATTTGGAATTTCGACCGCAAGTATCATAGCAAACAAAGAGCCAATCCAGAGCAGGTTAGCTATGTCTGTTTATATAAAGTCTATGGTTGTGATACTGTGAAGGGGGGGTGACTCTGAGCCCACATTTTAATACCTTGTTTTTGGCAAATATTCCATTATACCATAAAAATAGATACCACATTAACGTAATTTAGCTTTTGGTAAGATTTCTAATATGTGTGCTCATCATTTTTTCATCTTTTGGAAGTTGAATAAAAAGCCATATAATTAACCCAGCAAAAATGACAGCCCAACAGTCAAGACTACTGCTTGTATTCAAGATAATTTTTTTGTGTACTGACTGAATACTGCAGACTGTAGGGTACAATTTCAAACAACATGGGTAACAAAAGACCAGCCGTCATTTGTGAGGCAAATAAAGAGAAAGATACTTGAATAAAACTGTGAAAAGGGGGACTTTATTTGTGACGTTTTACCTTTAACAGGTTTCCATAGCAACTGCTTTTAATACAACCCCTACTTACAAAAGGGGCAACATTGTCCTTTTACTAACTTTTAAATGATTATTTTTGATATTCTAAAGCAGATGTGTCTCTCAGGAGGTGGACTGTAGCAGATTGGTTCACCCTCCTGCCCTTTCTATTCTTCTAGATACTCCCGCATCCAAAAGCCTGTGTATTTCATCTTCAGACTGTGTTAGCTGAGTACCGTGAAATAAATTTGTTACCACTATTTTAACAATACCTGTTTTTTAATATGGGTTCTTCCAGCAGTTATATTGTGGTATTATTAATTATCATGATCATCAGTTCATCTTAATATCTTTATATCACCTAAAACTGACCAATGGAGTTTGCGAGCAATGTCATTTACAGGTAAAAATATAAATAGAATCAAGATCGGCTTAATTTTAATCCATGGATTTTAGAGTGATGAAAAACAGCATTGTTCCCATAGCAATTAACAGTTCAAACCAAAAAATGATCTTTTGAATGGTCAAAAATCCTCAAAATGCTGGCTATATATTGGAAGTTGAAAGCCAAATTCTAATTTATAGGACAGAATTCACAGAGTTGATAGTGAAGTATACCAAGCCTATATTCAGTGTGGCCACCAAGACAACAGCCTGGACAACCTTCTACATCCCCCCTACATCCTATCCCCATCAAATCAGTCAGCTGGACGTCATGTCTTTTTAGCAGGTGAGCTCGCAGGATGGCATACACGTGTGACCATGACACTGAGGTGTGTGCACTCTGCCCGTCATTAGCTCCACTCACAAAAGGATGTCTATGAGTAATCTCTGTCACTAATGTTCCAGCACACTGTGTTTCTATTTCCTTGTTGTAATTATAGATGTATGGCCTTTGGAAAACATAGTCCTTATCATAGCATTGTAGCATTTTCAGTCTATTCCATTTCATTTTATACATTTTCTAGTTATAAAGACTAGTAATGTCTGACTGTTTGATCTGCATGTTGATGGCTCTTTTGAGTGGCTGACTCAAGCTCTCAAAACATCCATTTCTTCATCGACCCGTCTTGAGCCATATTACATGAGGCCTCTCTGTTTCATATTTAGCCTTGTTCCCATTAAGACTATTACTTTAAACAGGCAGAGGAGTTTTATTTTGCACCCTCTTATCTCTGCCCTAATAGTGCATTTCATTTAAACCGAAGCACTCCTGCCCACCCCTGATTCATGTCACACATCCCTTGCCTTCACGCTGAGAGCAATCAATGCACTTTTTGAAGCCTTTAATCAAAGTTTAGACTATTTTTCCATGCCATATGTACAGGCCCGTGTCTAGTCCGTTTTAAATTACCCACATTATGCTTTTTTTAATCTATGTTATAATGTTGTTTCCTTATCAAAAACATAACCTGGAGTTGTGTTTTATTTCATTCACGCACATTTAAAAGAGTTTTCCTTTCAAACAGAAACACTCTGTTTCCACCTTGTGATGTCATGTGGGTAATACAGGAAGTGCTCCACTGTGTTTTTAAACTCCATAAACCTTCACTAGAATCATTTGTATACTTTCAGCCCTTGAATTGTCAGTCTCTACTGAACTAAAGATAAAAGGTAGCCTGTAACTTGAAAACTACTGCTTCATGACATCACAAAGTGGAACAGAACATTTTGAGCTTAGGAGATATAGACAGACTAAAAATGAAGCGTTACTTAAACATCTGTGAATGAAATAAAACACAAGTCCAGGTATGTTTTTGATGAGTTAACAACATTATAACATGACTTAAAGCTCACAAGAGTCAGTTTTACATAATATAGAACCTTTAAATCATTTGAGGTTAGTTGAATATCTGGATATTGCTTATATTATTATTTGTACTTATTCTGACCAATACTACGACTTATGTAATTAGTAATTCTTTCACTTAATTTTGCTTCTACTGTTATCTTACTCATACTACTACACAGAGTCACTGCCCTCTCCACTTTTACTATCTTCTTGTAAGCAACTGTAACAGCTATGCTAAAAAAAAAAATCATATTATTTGTCTATTTCGGACTAAATCAGCAGCTTTTGAATGTTTACCTAACTGTTTCCCCAGCTAGATTTTCATTTTTTTAATAAAAAAAATTTATGAAATGACCCAAAGTTATTAAGTTTTACATTGTTCCACACATGGGGCGTTAGAGGTTCACACTGTTGACAGCTGTGTCCTCTAATTGCAGAAATACTCTGCGGCCTCCCTGTGCAGCATCACCACAGAGGTCCTGAAGGTTTTGAACGCCACAGAGGAGCTGATTGGCGAGGCGGGGGGCGAGAACTACACCCCCACTGAATCTGTGTCCCCCATCTCCAACAGCTCCGAGACACGCCGGCTGGACCAGAGGCTCACCAAGATGGAGGAGAATGTAAGGAAAATTATATGGAAACATTTTGTATTCAATTTACAAAACTTAAGAAGATTTTGTGCTAAATGCTATACAGTATTAGTGACTTAAAGATGCACTATGTAACTTTTGTGGTGGAGGATCCTGCTTGTTTCTGTGGAGATGTTATTGCTTTACCTGGAATGTTCCACAGTAAGGCATAAAGCGTGAGTGTAAGGCTTAAAGTTATACAAATATATGTGTTTTTCTAAGGTATTTTAGCAATAAAACACGGTAATTGAATAAATTCCAGGTAGATATATTTAATACCATACTGTGAAACAATCTAGGCAAAACAATAACATATCCAGAAGATAAGCAGGTGGAAAACCCTCACCAGAGATGTTTCAAAGTGCATCTTTAAGCAAATCTAACCCACTGCCTATCCCAGCCCACTTTATAACACAAATTCCACTTCAAATTGTTCTTGTAATAAATGTGCTCTGTAAATTGCTCTCTAGTAGTATGGAGTTATGAATTAAATAACATCCAAGAGTTTGCATAAAAGACTGGTTGTGCTGTGAGCAGGTGTACCTGGCTGCTGGGGCAGTGTACAGCCTGGAGGGGGCGCTGGGCGATCTGGAGCAGTGTGCACGTGACATCAGCCGAGGAACGTCAGACACAGATCTGGCTTTTCTGGAGGATCAGGTGGCCACCGCAGCAGCTCAGGTCCAACAGTCAGAGCTACAGGTAAAATTATTGTTCAAAGGCCCTGAAAGATCTTCACCAAATACAGTGATATGATGCTATGACTTTTCACTGCTGGGTCCAAGATTCGCTGTTTATTCTTAAGTGAGTACTCACATTTTTATTTTTAGGTCTCAAATATTGAAGCCAGAATATCAGCACTGAAAACAGCTGGGCTGAATGTAACTGTCTGCAATCGCTTCTCAAAGTTCAAGCCAAAACCTAAGGTATAATGTGTAGCATGTGTATGTAAAATGAATGAAATGGACAAATCTTTAGACAAATATAGTGGTAAATTTAATTGTAATATGTTAAAATTTGTATAATATTTTTTTCTTTCCAGCCTCAAACTCTAGATACGTCTCGTCATCAGAGAAGGAAGCTTCCTGCCCCTCCGCTTAAAGGTATAAACAGAAAAATTTACTACTGTATTTCTTGGTCTTGTTTGATTTTAGGAGAGTCTGTGTTGTAACCTTATCGATTATATTCTATCACACCTAATTGTATTGGTGTCTCAGACTGAGACCGAGATGGAGCTGAAAGGGGGACATTTTAGTCACCTTTTAGTAAATAACATTTACGTCTTTGTCCTAAAATAAGACGGTGAATAGATGATGAAAGTGAATACATCTGCTCGAAAGGACTAAAAAGCTCCATTAGATGTAAAGCTACTAAATGGACACACAGTACAGAGAGGGTAAGGCTTTATCAATCAACAAGGAGCCCCATCTTTTCATACACATGAATAGTCTTATTCTGTTGAGGCCTTTTTTATTTTCTTTTTATATCTTTTTCCCAGAGCCATGTTCAGCACAATGCCTCTGATTTAGGGAGCTTTTTTAGAGCCGCAAACTGGACAATGGAACCAAATCAGAGACATGACATGTAATCACAACGGTCATCATCAAGGTTTAAGTTTGAGATGGAGAGGATAACCCTGCATTTCATACTCTATATATATTAGTGCACAAGATTCTCAGTATATTATAACATATTATAAGCTTAACCATTACGGTTATTGGTCAGTAATGATGCGTTCGCCAGAGGGACACTGCCAAGGACACGACGTTCCAGATACAAAGTCTTAAAAAGATTAGCTTTAATCATCTTTAATGTGTTAAATACAATGATGTTGTTATTTAAACTGTTTACAACCTGACTCATGCCAGACTGATAGCACTCTGAATTTAGTTATACACATTATCAACCTGGAACATCTCTCACTGAAAGCTGGACCTCATTGGTCGAAGTGTCACAAAAGTGGAACAAGCCCAGACATTTAGTTAAATGCAGTTGATGGAAAAGCACAGACATCTTACCTGTTCACAAATGCACAAATAGATTACACTCTTAATCTATACTTTTCAAAACCAAAATAATCTGTATTTCTACTAAAATAGGTTTAGGACATCGGCATCTTTGTTTTGGTTTGTTTGTGAACTCACAAATATCATGACAATTCATATTGCTGTTCTGTTTAGCATTTACCCACAAACCAGAGAATTGTATTTCAGAGAGCAGTGGTCTTTATAGAGGTTATTATGTTATTATTATTATTATTACAATTATTATTACATATGTTTGTTTTGTCTTTCAGATAAATCTGAGACGGATCAGGAAGTAATTGATCCATAATGAAAGCACAGCCCACAGACAGGGACTCCTCCAGTGCCTTGACTCAACCTCCGTCCTCAGACGCTCTGACCCTCGGACCCTCAGACTTTCAGAACATCGGACCCTCAGACCTTCTGACCCTTAGACCTTCGGACCCTCCGACCCTCACACCCTCAGATCCTCAGACCTTCGGACCCTCAGACCTTCAGATCCTCGGACCCTCAGACCTTCAGACCCTCAGTTTCTCAGTTTCTCCCCACACTGTACTCAAATCCGGGCTAACACTACAGCCTCCACAGAAAACATAATCCACTCTCTCAGTTCAATGCAGATATGACTAGACGTTTGGTGTCTGCCTTAAAATCAAAAACTGTACAGACGACAAACTGGCATTTCCCTTTTCTATCTGTTTACAAGAGTATCGTGATTAAATGTTCATTGAAAATATGAAACACATGTGACATTTTTTCTGTGACCCCTTTTCCCTAAAGAGGCCCATTGTGTTTTAAATCTTTTTTCACGAAATCTATACAGCCATATTAGTGTCACTTATTCACTTAATTTGAGCTGCCAAAAATATCCATTCATTACAGAAAATATACAACAATAACAAGCCCATTAACCAGTTCTAGTTATTATAAATCCTATATAATTATTGCAAATGTAAAAGCACATTGTAGGCTGAGAAAACATGATTTTGTATTGCAGTTATATTGGAAATATATAAAAATGTTCATATGTCCATGCCTTGGTCAGTATTCTTGAAACCGAATTCTCCTGTTTTCATTTCAACTTTGTGGCCTTTTATTTAAAAAAAAAAAAAGAAGTATTTTTTCATGTCTTCAAAAATGGTGTAATCTGAAATCTTTATATCAAATGCCATATTACCATGATTTTGTTACAAGCGATTTATTTTTGTATTTTAAGAGCTGTTTTTATGCAATATCACTGAAATAATTACTATTGCAAATTATTATTGTGGCTTTGTATTTCCTCAAAGCAGCCATCTCTGTCCAGTCCAAATGCAATGACTCAAAGTGTTTTCTGTGACGAAGGCTATAAAAACAGTACATATATGATAGAAAGGCATTTTGATTTCTCATATTTTTGGGTTTGTTCGACCACTTAAACCATAAATATTTCTCTAGTATGGGAGCAAGGTCGTCTTGTTTGGGCTGCTTTGTCGATCCCGTTTTTAAAGGTGTTGATGTATAAAAGTTAGCATGTTTCAAATTTGTGTACAAAGTGTCATATGAGAGGCACAAGGGTCCAATCATCAGTGTCCAGTATTTTTATAAGAGAAAAGATATACTAAGTTTGTTAATATATGTATATGTGTGGAAAAAGATGGATATGATGTTATATAGTGTGTGTATGCCAATCATATTTGACTAATCTTACAGTGTCGTGAGCAAGAGATTGTCATAAATGTCTTGATATGTCAGGATTCACACAGGATTTTTAAGTGCAAATGATCCTGCTTGAATCCATGTTTTTGATGACTTTGACTGTAGAATGGGGGAGGCATTCACTCCATTCACTTTTATGTGCAATTGTTGGATCCTGTTCGACATGTGGGAAATTAACAAGCAAAAAATACTATGTGCCACAGAAAATTAATAAAATTTGCAAGCTGAACATTGGTTGTGTGTTTATGTAAAAGAAAACATCAGATCAGCTTTGTAGTTTATTAATCAATATAGATAGATTTTATATACAGGTTAATTTCAAGCAACAATATGTTAAGGCTAAAGCAAAGGTACAAAATACTCAGTGGTCAGTATGAATGGAAGAAGGAGATGTCGTCATGGCAGCCAGTCCTGGTCTTCTGCGTCAAATGGGACTTTGCGGAGCTGGTCCTTGGACTTGAGGCTGTTGAGGAGCAGCTCCAGTGTCCGGAGCACAGGCTGCATGTCCCGGCTGCTCAGGTCCACCTCCACACTGTGCCTCTTCCCAAACCGGCCGATGGGTCTCACCCCTCGCCCCACGTACCAGAAAGGATCGATCTCTGGACCTGAGGAACATGGAGATTACTATTCAGGAGCAAAGGTGTCAGGTCTTACAAGAAACTAAAAAGTGTTTTGTTTTTTTTATGTAAAGGGCCAAGTACACATTATGTAATACTGGGGGGAAAAATAAAGATTTACCTAACATTTATTTGAATTGTCACCAGGATAAATCCCTTTTGGCTGCCATGAGTGGTAGTGTGCACTGATTTAATTCTCTGATCCCATCCAATAATAGTATATAACATTTGGGTCTAATTTAATACAGCTCTTGCAAGTTTAAATGCCCCAAAAACTGCAAAAAGGAAAATGTGTCAACTGGATAAAAAGCTGTTTTTCTCCACCTGACAGATTTTACTTTTGGCTTTTACTTTTACTCAGACCTGGACGACTGGGGGATTACACAGACATATTACCACAGAAAAAAAAATCTATAGTTAAACACAAGCTCAAATTTGTCCCATTAAAAAGTGAAATTTGTGAACGTGAAAACTTTCTAACGCTGTAGTTGAAAAATGTTTAAATCAAATCTAAAGCTTTGAGCTCCTTACTCCTGTTGTCCACGTTGTGGACTATGTGGAAGTCGTGCTCTACGGTGGTGCTGTGCGCGCAGCTGAGGCGCATGGAGAGAAGGAGCAGCGCCAGAGCAGCGGGCAGCCAGCGGCTCGTCAGGACCCTGTGCCGGACATCAGCCGCTCTCCGGGGCAGCATGCTGTGTGGACTCGTTCAAGGCACTGCAAACAACCCGAAAAAGCCGTGAGTGAACGCTACACGTGCCACATGCCAATGCCCAATGATGGATGTTCAGTCCATAACAGAAGCGTGCTGAAGATGGGCTCAGATGAGTTTGGGTAAGGCAGGCTTTTTTAAGGCACGTGGTTATAGGTCTAGCCTAGAGGTTTGTGCGTGGTTAAGGCTGTAAATGACAAAAGCCTACAACAAATTTAAAAAAGAAAAGAGTAGGAAACTGAAAATGAATGGGATCTGCAGCTTGATAAACACACTATAAACTTAATTTAAAAATGTAGCCATGCTTTCTTTTACATTTTATTTCCCCCAAATCTACAAATACAATTTTATTGAGAATTATGTCCACAAATATGCTACATTTTGACAATATTTAAGCCAGAGTCTGACTGAAATATTTGATACAGATAAAGAAAAATGTGCTCACAGGGATGATGATAAACTTTTGACCAGTTTGAACCGTAAGTGTATAATTTAAACATAAACCATAAAATTTGCTAATTTGTGTCTCCACTTTTGGTCTAAAAGAGCCTATAGTTTTATTGTAGAATAGTACAATGTAACATGAATGCTACCAATACAAGATGTAGTTTAGAGCATATTTGTCCTTCCAATAGAGCTAAATTATATAATAAAAATCCATGTTTCTCTCTGAGGTTTATGTGGGATTGTCCATATACATAATCTGCACTAGACAACTGACAATGTTGATTGTTATAACATTTTATTGGCTTAATTAGAATGATAAACTTGGCAAAAAACATTTGTCCAAATCAAGGAAAGTTTTTGACAAAATTTAGGATCATGAAGTAATCTGTGCAGTCCTATGTCTATGTCTATACACTATTTACACAGAAGTCAAATGAATGCTAATTAAAATGTCTCTTACCGTTTACTTGTTGCAGTGTGAGGTCAGGCGGCGTTGTTGAAGACGTTGATGTGGAGCAGGTGTGTAAGACTTATATACCTGTATGCACGCGCCACATCAGTCGAGATGATGAATCAAGAGCGTCAGTCACACTCTCAGATCCTGGGCTGGTCCTCTCCTCCCCTTCTTCCTCCTCCTCCTCCTCCACCTCACCCTCCTCCTCCCATCAGAGCGCACGCAGACCTGACACGCCGCGCAGCCGTTCATCAGGAAGGCAGTGACACCAACACAACTTTAAATTAGTGACAGGGGGGACCCGCAGACACCGGCCCAGAGCTGAGGTGGGTGTTTCCGACGAGCCCTTCATCACTCAGCCGGATTACTTCAGAAAAAGAGGAGATGCTGTCTCCTATTTACTGCACAATATTCAGACAATGCAGAAAGAAAATCAGAAGGTAGAAATTAAAATTAGTTGAAACAGGCCTATAATCTGATGAAAGAAAAAAGAAGCTAAAATGTTGCTTAAAAACAAGACTGGAACAGAAATAAAAAGACTTATGGAGTGTTGTGAGCATAGACTGTATAAAGAAGTGGACTAAGTGAGTCTGACGTCACCCATAGCATTCGGCTCCAGTCAAACGAAACTCATCAAGTTATGGGGCGAATTTGGAGCTGAGTTTCATATTTGGAATTCTGACCGTGAGTATCATAGCAACCAAAGAGCCAATGAGGAGGAAGCTATTGACGGTAACGCCCCTTCCTGGTTTGGCAGGGAGTGGGTGCTTAGTAACGCTGTCAATCACACCTGTTGCTAACACTAGCTCCCACTAGCAACCTGGGGGAAAGAAGACTTTTATTAATGTTCATATCTTGATTTATGGACACAATAGCAAAATAAAACTTCCAGGATGATGTAGAGTGGGTTAATATGGACATTTGAGACCAGAATGATGAGGCTGACAGCAGCAGCTTTGTAGAGAGAGGTAACAGTTTTCTAATGTAAAGTGAACTGGAGCTAGAGTCAATGGAGCTAGAAACATGTGTGACCAGTGGCCTTCTGCATCGTGTTGCGAGGTGCGAAGGAGCCACAAGACACAGCGGGAACTTTTGGAGACAGTCACCTTTAATCTGTTCCACAAAAGCACAAAACTTTATGAACATGTGCCGCTACCCAACGGTCCAGCCCACACTACATGAGAGAAGACAATGACATGACAAAGTTAGCATCTCTCCGCACTTGCCCACATGAATAAATGAAAACAAATGAGCTAAATATTAACTAATTGTATGAACCGGTTACACATGCCCATGATCACTTGCTATTTGGAACGCGGCAGCTAGCGGGTTAGCTATGTCCATTTATGTACACAGTCTATGGCTGTTAGTAAACCATAAAATAATTTGAATTCAGATTTGTGTCACCAAAAGCAAAATCATGGGTTTACACCGGATGCCCTTCCTGGTGTGACTTCTCCATGTAACATTGAATTTCCATCTGTAAAGTAAATTTCCATCTGTCAAGTGAAGGCATTACAAGAAAGGCCAATTACCAATAACAGGAGAGTGACCTGAAATAATCCCAAGTGTGAACGCATAAGGTGAGGAAACCATCACGAAAAGGGTCTCAGTTGTTGAATTCCTCAAGGCTCTGAAGCAATGCCTTTAAAGGTCATGAACTGTCAGGGGTGAGGTCGACGCATAAAACCAAATTTACTACAAAGGTCTTTAGAGACGTCATAAAGCAAAATATGGAGGGTTGAACCTAGGGCGGCACTTTGGTGTTCTAGCGAGCATGGATTGCAATAACTTTGTGTTTTGGACGATGATCAGATGGTGTAAAGCTATAGAAACATCTGCGAGGGTCTTGGCTGTCCTAATGAGAGAACAGGTTCCTCGGGAGGTGCAATTACATGCAACCTTTAATAATCAGCTTATTGGATCTGTTTTGAAACGGCCCAAAGCTTTGCAAGATCTAAGTCTAAAACAAATGAGGAGACGTGTTCTTCATACCTATATCATTATGCTGTGTAGGCCTGTCACGATTATACATTATACAACAAAAATAACAAAAATCTCCACATTATACCAAAAAAGTGTAGGCAAATGTGCACCCAATAAATACTGAGCCCAAAAATATATTGTTTCAGCTTTCATATATAGAATATAAACTTTGCTGGCTCTGTGACCAGGGCTGGATATTAATTCCAGGTAGATTTGATATAGCAAACATCAGATGATGAAAACCACAAAGCAAAATTGGATACTTTGTTGCCACAATCACAATTAAAAAAAATCTGGAAATGGATTTTATACTCATGCCGGCACTTGTTTTGAATGTTTTATATGGACTTATTGTATTTTGAACAGGGCGCCCATGAAAAAGAGAGTCTAAATGCTCTCATGGGAGGGAGGGAGAGAGAGAGAGAGAGAGAGAGAGAGAGAGAGAGAGAGAGAGGAGAGAGAGAGAGAGAGAGAGAGAGAGAGAGAGAGAGAGAGAGAGAGAGAGAGAAAAAGAAGGAAAGAAAGAAAGAAAATCAAAAGAGGCTGGCAATAATACAAAAAACATTTCTTCATATTGTTCGATCTCAATGTATTTATTTCTTGAACATGATTAAAGGTCCTATATTACACAACATGGATTCCTGTGAGTTTTTAGCCGTGTTATTATGTTGTTATCTTGTCAAAAACATATCTGGAGTTGTTTTACTTCATTCACACATGTTTTAGTATTCCTTTATTTGTCTGTTTATATCTCCAAACCTCAAAATGCTCTGTTCCACCTTATGATGACATGAAATGGTAGTTTTCAAGTCAACAGCTCCTTTTACCTTAAGTTTAGTAGGGAAAATCTGAAATTATCCAAATGATTCTAGTGAAGGTGTATGGAGTTTAGAAACATAGTGAAGCGGTTCCTGTTTTACCACATGACATCACAAGGTGGAATAGAGTGTTTTCTGATTGAGAGAAGAACTCAGCCTAAATATGCAGGTTTGTGTGTTAAACATGTGTGAATGAAACAAAACACAACTCCAGGTTTGTTTGTGATGAGGAAACAACATTATAACAGATCAGAAAATAGAGCACTATGGGCTCTTTTAAAAGACAATATAAAAAAGAATGTAATCACACTGATAAAATATAAATTGCAAATGTAATTACAATCACTGTATTTGTAAATAGGTAAATAGTTGAGTCATTCCAGGCTCTGATAATTTGCTGAAAGTCTCTACTCCCTCTTTAACCCAGTTTCACACTGTCCTCAATAATGAAGCCAGTGGAAAGAATCTTGAGGAAGAATTGAGACAGGTGCCCCACGGTTAACATAGTGACATCACAGGCTCAGTATAATCACCAATGTATAACCAATTTACCTGAACTGAGTCATTTGCGTTTGTGTGAGGAGAGTCACCACAGCATCTCATTGACGACACAAAGGGACATGTATATGATTATAGAACAGACAGTGGTGAATCAAGTACTCAATTTTGTTACTTAAATAAAAGTACAGATACATAGGTAAAAAGTTACTCAAGTAATTATAAAATTATCACATGGAAAGATCAACTTAAGTACAAGTATTTAAGTACCCATTTAAAATGTTACTTAAAAAATAAAAAGTGTTGTTCATTTGTTTAAGTGTAAATGTACTGATATTAATTAAAAAATGAAACATATTTTGGTCAACAGTAGCAATACGAATCAATTTATATGAAATTTTGTATATTTATTTTTATTTGCTCAAAGCCTAAGTTTGAACTCGTAAAAATGACCCCTCCAATCATATGAAAAGTACTTATTACTTTCCGGTCCTTTCTGGTCACTAATGCTGCTCTATTTTCTTGTTTCCTGGTATGTTTAGGTACAGTTCGAGGTAGGTGTCTTGCTGCTGCTTTTAAATAGTCCTAATCATGTCCCCACCACGCTGACCATATTGATCTTTATTCACAGTGATTAGCAGTTCCACCATAAATCAGTCACCTGACACGCTACAGTATACGGCCTATTGTGTTAATTGGCTCATAATTTGTGCAGTGACCAGCGTGTGTAGGTGGGCTCTTCTATTGACCATGGGTGAATTCTTTGTTCAGTGTATTTCCGGTTTGTTTTGTTATGGGGAGAAAATCCTGAATCAGTAATAAGCAGGGACATTAGCGCGAGACATTTGTAGTTGGAGGAGCTATGGAGGTAGTATGTATTTAACCCCTGTAGTGATTTATAACGCAGTCTATGGTTGCCATTTGAACATTGTTCAAATGTGCTATGAAAATGGAGAATAAATCTTTGGAGATATAGGGGTGCAATGGCTATTCTGGGGGAGGCTTGATGGTTTGGATGATGCAGCACCAGTTGGTCTTTTTGCCATGATATTTGGATATTTGAAACACAAGAGAATTTATTGTGGCAGCGCCCAGACTATGGAACAGCGCCCTCTGCCTGTCAGATCCTCTCAGTTTAAGAATACACTCAAAACCGACCTCTTCACCCTGGCATTTAATACTAGCGAGACAGGATATCTTGGTGTTTTATTGTTCTTTGCTTGTGTATCGTATTATCTATATATTTTTTTGGTTGACTTTTTATGTAAAGCACTTTGGGTAGCTGAAGTTGTATTTAAATGTGCTATCCAAATAAAATTTAATTGAATTGAACAATATTCCAACACTAAATGGAAACATCTAGCCTGTCCCTAAACATCATGATACATTGTAGGCCCATACTACACTGTACTGGGAACAGGCCTGAGCAGATGGTTCTAAATAAAGCCACGTTTGCCAATACATAGCATCAGAATAGACTGGTTCATTAAAGATTGAAGCGAAAAACAGGGTGCTTTGCTGCCCTCTGGTGGTTGAATGTGTTTTGACAGACGTCCAGGCAACGTACCAGACCAAAAATAATAATAATTAAAAAAAAAAAATAATAATAATAATAAAACAAAAATGAAATCATATAGCATCGTTGAAGTAAAATAGCGAATTACAGAATTATATTAAGGTAAATATTTGAGTTTGACATCCATGTGTTTGTTTCTGTTTTCATTTATCAGAAATAATACGTCATTATTTACACTGCGCATGCGCGAGCAGAAGCGAAACCAACCAGCACATCAACATCAGTCAGCAGTGCCCACGCCAATGGTATCAAACCGTGTTGAAAAGCGTGGAGATTTTACGGAAATACTTGGAGAAATCTATACATTTCATCTGGGACGGGAGTGTAACAGAACCGGAATGAGATTGATGTAAAGTTTTGGGGAGTTTCACCGATAAAAAGCAGTAGAGGACTTGACGCACTTGCTTCTTCCTGGTGCCATCGCTGTTGTTGCTGCTGAACATTAAACGAACAGACCCCACGATGTCCGGGGTGTGTTTTAGTGCGAGCTGGGCCCAAGAAAGACGTGGAAGCAAGAGGTAAACAACTCAACTCAACTGAAGCCTCTACTACATGAGTCTATTTTAAGATGGCCCTGAGTTCAGACGGCTGGACGGAGCTCTCTGCGCACACACTGGACACTGCTGCTGTACCCAGTCAGTATGGGGCATCGGAGGGTCTTCTGGGCGGGCAAACCGTGCTCATGTCCGTGCGGGTGTCGGTCTGTCACTCCGGTATTCGCCCGCTGTGTTTGCCCGGAGCAGGCGATGAGTCACTCCGCCTGCAGCTCAGCATGTACCCGGGGAAGTTTGGGGAATTCCGCCTCTCGCTCCAAGAGAGTAGCAGTGACACGGGCCGGAGCATGGTGAGCCTGCTACTGGATAATCAGAGAGGTTTAGCACTAGTAAACAAGGCAGATACAACCACAAGAAAGAATGTACAATCAATCAATCAATGTACATTGCGTTTAAATAGCAGCACTGGCAGATGTGCAGCCTGGTGAACTGATTGCTTAATTGTCTGAATACGGCCGACGTTGTGGATTCAATTAATATTCACATGACACACACTCTCTTTTGCTAAATTAGAACTGCAACACTCCAAAGTATGTATTCAGTGTTGTCATTTGATTACAAGATGACTGGTGGAGGGTCTACTACTCTTGTCTCCCCAGAGAGATTATTCCTTCAGCGCTTGGTTCCACAGTATGACATCAGACCAGCTCTCAAGGGGCTTATCCTTCAAATGAATAATTAATTTAATTTAATGACTTAATCTGACTGGTAACTTGGCCTGGTGGCCTCACCTGCTTATGTCCATGGAATCTATAGCTTTAATAGCTAAACCTTAATTATTTCAGGTTAATATTTATTGCCTCTCATAAACTCACTACTTCCACATGTGATATCTTTTCCCTTTTCAGACCATTGCCACATTTGACATGAGAGCTGTAAACTATGAGGTAAAGTCTCCAAAATGTCATGAGCTGAGTTTGAGAGCACCGCCGCATGATCGGATCAGCTTCAACTTTCGTTGTGAGCAGGAGGCCCAGAAGTGGGCCACTGTGCTGCTGTCGTCTCTAAGAGAAGCCCACAGAGGTCAGTGTCATGGCACAAGCCTCTGGTCTCATATGAAGTAATTCTGTATTTATACAAACACAACATGAGTTTTGACACAGCAGTAGAGTAGGTTAATTCATCCTGCGTCTTCTTAATTTTGCCAGTATAATAATGTGCTTCTTTTGGTAATCTTGCAGTCCATCAGTGCAATTTAAGGAGTCCATTTTAATCGTTGGGAATGTCCCTGTGAAAGTATCAGAGCTGGTCAGCCTAAAATAGACAAGAAGAGAGACAGAGGTCTTGTGTTTCCAGAGCAGTGGCAGGGCAAACAGTTCAGTGCACTGTAAAAACAAAATATGGATATTAATTTATTTACTCTGATTTGTTTTGCACTGTAATTCTAGACCTAGTACAAGTTTTGATCATGTTAATAGCTTGAAGCTAACAAATTAGTTGTGCCGAGGCAAACAAAGAAGCCATTCTAGACTTTGTTTTGCATTCACTTCTGTCTGGATTCACCCTTGAAAGGCATGTTCGTTGTGTGAAAAAATATATTTTTGTCAAAGTTTTTTTTAGAATATTTGTATTAAACAACACCAACACATATTGTTTGTCTTTTGACAGTTTTACCTCAAGGTAATGGTGACGGCGCTCCCCGGGATTCACACACCACTGTCCTGCAGCAAACAGGTGTGTAGCAGAGGGAACAAAGTTGTTGTAGATGGCTCTTATCTCTATGACATCATGTATTCATTTATTATTTATTCATGACTCAGTCCTCCATGATGAACTGTTAGCCCCCTGGTGGCCACTTTAGTTTGTCACTCATTCACTTTGTGCATCATCCATCCTTCATTAGAGGACGCATGCATTCAGCTGACCAGAGCCATTGAAGCAGGTGATCTTCAGGCTGCTTCAACATTCGCTGCCACTCTTGCACGACAACATGCCACTGTCAGGATTCAGCCATCTGCCAGAGAAGTGGAGGACTGTGAAATAAAGTAGGGTCATATGTTTTAGGGTAAAACTGCTCTAAATGTATACAATTTGTAGTAATTGTTCATATTGTAGTGATATGTCTGTGTCCAAGATTAATTGCAGTTCATTTTAATGTTATAATTCCACTCTACTTCACAGTTTGACTGTTGTGGTTGAAGATAGCGCCTCATCTTGCTGCATGACTGTGAAAGTATTACCTCATATGCACACAGCAGCACTCAAACAACAGGTTTTAAATATTTGCTCATTATTTTCACTTTGGGTCTGGAAACTCCTGTCTACATTATCCTTATTTTTCCTTTTGTCTTTTGTCAGATGTTTTTTGAGTATGGCTTTCACCCAAGGGTCCAGCGCTGGGTGATTGGACAGTGCTTGTGTGCAGATCAGCGTTCTTTGGCCTCATATGGGGTTCGCCAAAATGGTGACACTGCCTTCCTCTACCTCCTATCGGCACGCCATGCTTGCCTCACCCCTCACGTCTTCCAGAGGGACCAGGAGAGCATCCTCCTGCAAAGTCCCCCGTCTTCCTTTGCCAACAGCCCCTCATCTCAAAACCAGCGGGCTTACAACACTTTGCCTTCAAGACTGAATAAAAGCTGCAATATTAGTAAGTATGCTGTGATGCTAATGTGGTGTGTATTTATATATCACTTTTGCTTATATGGCTTGAAAACAAAAAACAATCATCAATAAGTCCAAGGGGGCATTTTTAACATTGCACCACATAGTTAAATAGACAGTGTGCAACTTTCTGGGGGTGGAAAATCAACTGCATAATTCCATGGAAATAGATACATTTTATGCCATACTGTAGATTAGTTTAGCCAAAGGAACAACATTTCCATGTAAAAAGCAGGATTAGGCCCTACTCTTGGCCAAGTAAGAGTCCCGTTTATTGAGCTGCAAGCAACGTAACAAACGCTTCTTAAGTTTTTTAATTAAATAAAAAAACATCCATAATGAAGAAATGTAACGCTAACTAAAAATAATTAGGTTAAGACTGAGTTATTGCAGGGGGATGTATCTGACCAACAGAAGAACCAGGTTTGATTATAGGAGCTTGTGGGAATGAAAACACGGAGACAGAAATTAAGTTTAAGGAAATGTATTAAATAAATACAAATTGTACAAACAAAATACCAGACATACAAAAATATATATATTTGAATAAATGTGGCAAAAGACCACGAAAAAAAACAACAATTGTAGGTAAACCCGTTTTAACCTTTGTTCAAGTTTTTAAGTTGAGCTTTTTTTATTTCAAGTCCCTTTAAGTGTGCTTACGTTCCTTTTTTCGCAATCCGTTGATGTGAAACAAAGTTTTTCATAAAGTCTTTTCATAAAGTGCACGTTCGGGAGCAAGTTCGAATGGGCAAAAAACCAATCCAACTCAAGGTGTCTGTTAGGTTCGGAAGAAACAAAAAAATAAAAAGATCCTACCAGTTTGTAGATTAGGTTCAGTTCAGTTAGCTCGCCACCTCTTGAAGAGGGATCAGGGTTGTTGGGGCAATAGCAATTGTTAAATCAATTAACATCAAGATTCATCAGTTACCGGTAACATTTTTCATTCATATTCATAATAATTAATCATTTCAAGTAAATCGCATTTAGCTTTTCAAAAATCACAGTTGCGCAACAATAATAATCAATACTTCATTCATTTTCATTCATAAATAGCTTGGGCTACAATACCTGTAGTGGCTAATGTAAGTAAATGAGGAGTGCTCACTAGCATTGGCTTTGAGTGTATTTTGCACTCAAACAAAACACCCGATTGGCAAACGGCTAATACAGGTTGCAGATGTATACTCACACAATATGTAGATGGAGTTTAAATGAGTTGTTAGAAATTCTAGATTTATTGCAGATACTTGAAACATTGGAAAAGATTGCCGCGGTAAACCCTGAAGTAACGAATTAATTAAATATAACTTTTTCTAGTAAAGTTAACGCTGTTTTGACAAATGTTTTCCGTAGATAAGGCTTTTAGTTCACTCACCGTCAAGTTTGGGAATTTTCTAAACAGAATTGATTGAGTTCTGAGCGGTTTGGTCTAGCATCTGCCACGAGTTTCACAGTCCGCAGTCGGGAGCAGGAAGTGGAGGACAGGAAGTGAGACGGGGATCAGCCATTGTTATTGTAGCGCCACTTGTGGCAGCCCAATAGGAACTGCATTGGAGGAGGTGTCATTTATATCAGACGGGGGAGATACTTTTATTTTAGTTTATGTAATGGTAAAAAAATTACACACCATGGCTTTAAGTTTTGCATCCATCTACACATTAATTTCTTGTACCATTACTATATTTGAAGCTGGAAAGTTTAGTATTTAGCTAACTTAAAAAAAATTATTATTTACATTTTTTTTGACAAATACATTTAACTTGCGACTTCCAAAATATTGCAGATGGATCAGAGAAAGAGCATGGTAGTGATATTAAAAATCTTACCAACTTGGAGATGTCTCAACTTCATGAAGCACTGAACCCTAATACAGCTGCTAACCAGGTAAAACATGCATTATAACTTACATTTGCGTTTTAATTACCAGTTGTTTTTCATAAATGAATGTATATATTTTTTAGCTGGGCTGGTCATGCCCTTCTTGCACTTACATTAACAAACCGACTCGTCCCGGCTGTGAGATGTGCAGCACAAACCGTCCAGAGAGTTACGCGGTCCCAGGAGGGTACCGGCCCGACCCTATGGAAGTGAAAAGGATCCAACAAGAAAAGGAGGCCATAAGACAATACCAGCAGGTAGGGCACATTAGTTTTACAACATACAAGCTACACTGCCTGGCCAAAAAAAAAAAAGTCCACCTGGATTTAACTAAGCAAACAGGTTGGGGTTGCTGCAGTTGGTCAGGTCTAGGTTCAGCAACAGTCTGTGCTCAAAGAATGAGGTCAGCCTGAATATACTGAATGACCAGGTTATTCCATCAGTGGATTTTTTCTTCCCTGTTGGCACGGGCATATTCCAAGATGACAATGCCAGGATTCATCGGGCTCAAATTGTGAAAGAGTGGTTCAGGGAGCGTGAGACATCATTTTCACAAAAGGATTGGCCACCACAGAGTCCAGATCTTAACCCCATTGAGAATCTTTGGGATGTGCTCGAGAAGGCTCTGTGCAGCGTCAGACTCGACCATCATCAATGCAAGCTCTTGGTGAAAAATGAATGCAACACTGGATGAAAATAAATATTGTGCTATTGCAAAAGCTTAAAAAACAGAGCGCCACAGTGAATGTGTGCTGTAATCAAAGCTAAAGGCGATCCAACAAAATATTAGTGTGTGACCTTTTTTTTTTTTTTTTTTTTTTTTTTTTTTTTTTTTTTTTTTTTTTTGGCAACCATTGTTTTTTTTTTTGTTTTGGTTTTTTTTTTGGCCAGGCTGTGTAGTTACATTTTAGCATTCAGCCAAGTTTAAGCAACACCATACTTTCCACAAACGGTGTGTAGAAATGCACTTGAAGGCTCACACACTGACTCTCTTCTCTTTTGTCTCTGTTTTTTGAAGGAGAAAGGGAGAAGAGAGGTGTTGAAGAGCACTGGAGCTCAAAACGACTCACTTCTGTTAAACTTGGATCAGGACTATTGAGCTTACACAGACTTACAACCATTTAAAGTCAATTTAAAATCAGTGACCTGTTGTCTGAATGCACCTTTCAAAATATGACACAAGCTACTCTTTCTTTTAATCAAAATGTATCAGAACAGTGTGTCTCTGTTTGTGGATTATGATTATTTATTCTTCACTTATATTGCCAAACTGCACATTTAATTTATATATTAAAATGAATATTATTAAACAACAAGATATACTTTTTATAAATGTGTGTCATTTGTTTGCATGCAGTCTAAATGTATTCCTTTTTAAATAAGCTGGTCGATAGTCTAAAATTAAACATTGGGCCTTAACTGCAAAGTGTGCAGTTATAGTTTTCTGAGTATTAAAATGACTCCCACACTGGTCTCAGGCCAGAGAAGAGGAGCGCCGGGAGAACTTTGCCCGTCTGGTGATGTTGGACGGTCAAGACCTGATCCCTAACCCTGAGCCAGTGGACTGTAGAATCTGCTATAGCGAGCTGCAGCCTGGAGAGGGCGTCCTGCTCAGAGAGTGTCTGCACTGTTTCTGCAGGTAGATTTTATTTAGCCTCATGTAACAGCACATCTGGTCTAATTTTATTTTTACCTGCTGAAGTAACAGTGTCAGATGTATTTAAGTGAGTGTATCATTTCCCAGATCCTGCCTGCGCTCTGTCATCATGCTGAGTGAGGAACCGGAGGTGTCTTGTCCCTACAGAGATGACACGTACGCTTGTGCTTGTTCACTGCAGGAGAGAGAAATCAGAGCTGTGAGTTGGTCTACTTTTTATTTTTCTTCTTTTGTTTCAGGAGTGCACCAACTGTAAGATAGTGATCATACTAAGGAGTTTTTGTATCGAAGTTGCTATTTTTATCATTTCATAGTGACCTATTTTAGGTGTGTATGGAGACTTGTATAATTGTTACTTTGGTCTTTAGTTGGTGTCTGTAGAGGAGTACGAGCGCTGGCTGCAGAGGGGTCTTGCTGTGGCCGAATCTCGCTGTGAGGGGAGTTACCACTGTGCCACAGCGGACTGTCCCGGCTGGTGTGTGTATGAAGACACTGTCAATGTGTTTCACTGCCCAGTCTGTAGGAAACACAACTGCCTTATCTGTAAGGTACTACTCATTCACCAATATATTCAATTAATTCAAATAAAGTAGGACTTGTTTGATTTACTATCAGATTTTGGTCAGTTGGTTGACATATTATGGTACATCTTTGGTTTTAGGCTATTCATGAAGGAATGAACTGCAAGCAGTACCAGGATGATCTAGCCACTCGTGCAATAAATGACTCTGCCGCCAGAAGAACAACACATCTATTAAAGGTGGGTTAGGCATAAACGAATGTACACAGGAAAGGTGTTTATCTATTTGCTTGTGTTAAATATCCATCCAGCAAGATGTCACCCTTTAGTAAAACATTTACTGAATTTATTATTCTAACCTGTCTATACCATGTTCTAGACACTAGTGCAGTCCGGTGAGGCAATGCACTGTCCACAGTGTGGTATCATAGTCCAAAAGAGAGACGGATGTGATTGGCTGCGTTGCACTGTCTGCCACACAGAGATCTGCTGGGTGACTCGGGGGCCTCGCTGGGGGCCGAAGGTAACTAACTGTTCTTTGTTTTAACACTTTAGCTTTACATTGTATACATTTGTACTTGTTACAAGTCTGTGGGTGGAAAATCAAATACAATTTTATGTGATTTCCCCTAAGGGTCCGGGAGACACAAGTGGAGGATGTCGCTGCAATGTTAATAACCAAAAATGCCATCCGAGATGCCAGAACTGCCACTGAGATTCACAAGAGTTGATTATGTAAGGGAAAAGATGGTATTTTAATGAATATCTAAGTGTATTTAAGACAATTTCACCAATTTCACCATTTTACAACACTGAAAAACACTTCACTTATTACTATTTGACTGTATTAGACAAGTTTGAATATTTGAATGCACATTGACAGAAATTAAATTCCTCACTTAGGTTTCACATTTAGAAAGTGGGTCCTATTCTGGGCCTTTAAAACCCTGCACAATGGACCTCTTTGTTTGAATGTAATCTTATTTGATGGTCCTGGTTGTATATTTGCTACGAAGGTAGTGATCTTGCACAATAAGCTTAAGACCCTTAAGTGACCTTACAGAGCACAGTTTGACTGTTTCAGATAAATATAGTGACAGAAATGCCTTTACTGCACAGATGAGCGTTTTATGCTACAGTATGACTGACTTCTTGTGTGCCTTATCATACATCTGTTCCCACATTTTCCCCTTTTATCATGTGTGCAGCGTTCATGTTCCTATGGCATTAATTTGTGAGCAGCTTTGATACTAAGATTAAACTCTGTCATATGTTGAGCATTACTGACTACATGTTTTATTTGTATTTATGTTTAAGATGTGTTAATTATTGCTTTGTGTTTAGTGTACACAGATTAAAATATGAGTTTGCCTGTGGGGTCTTTTCAAAGATATAAGGCACTGTTATAATAAAATATCTGTTGATCATAACAACCGCTTCTTTTAATTTATTTTTGGGTTTTAAACTTGAATCATCATTGGATCAAACTGGCAGACACAACATGGTGAGCTTGAGTGTTCAGGGAGAAGTTGGAGAAAATAAACATAGGCTATTTACCTTTTGCGTTCTCTGAACAATGGAGTACAGTGTATGCCCTAGATTGGATATCAGGACTGAGGAAAAACCCAATGCATTGCCTGCTGGTGCATTGTTTTTCCAAAAATAACTGATCATCCGCGCAGAAGAGAACCTGAGACCACCGCGACTACAGAAGCCTGGGATGGACAAACTTAAAACTGATCGGGGGCGAAGCGTGACAGCCAAATGTCACAACGATACGTCCCTTAAAACATGCGCTAATTTTACTTGTGAAAGGAGCGGTGTAATGCCGGGCACATGTAGCTGCTGCTGGAGCTGGAGGAGGGCTGCGTTTCGTGCAGGGTGGAGTTAAATGAGGGGTTGAACACGCAAAACTGGCTTAAGCTCCGGGGTTTGCGAGAGGAAACCACTCACTGGATTAACAAAGATAAAGGAGCTAGAGACGCGTTCCATTGACTGATCTGAAGTAAGTGTAACGCTCCTGGGAATAGTTGGACGTGTTGTTTGAGGTTTTTGGGTTTGCCACATCTCTCTGTTCCTCCACGAGTTAGTTTTGAGGGAAAGCGTTAATTATTCACCGAGTATCGTCTCACTGGCGGAGCACTGTCTATTTGTTATTTGTTATGAATTATCAGCAGAAGCAATGTTTATTCCATGTTATTACGTTCAACTTGAGTAATGGTACACTTCTTTAGCCTATGGCATGTTTGCATCTCTTGCCCCTCCCCCTTGTGGTGTGTATCTTTAATCTATCTTGTCTTCTCTGTCTTTCCTGTCTCTGCTTCTGCCGTAGAAGTGCAGTAGAAGTTTGCCTCTTTGCCACAATGGCAGAGACCAAAGGAAAGTATGACTTCGCTATTGACAGAGGTGGCACCTTCACTGATGTGTTTGCCCGGATGCCAGATGGGCGTGAGAGGGTCCTGAAGCTGCTCTCCTGGGACCCTCAGAACTACAAAGATGCCCCTACAGAAGGCATCCGGCGAGTGCTAGAAGAGGTGACACACACTTTTTACACTTTATTTCTTCTTTTTATTTACTTGTCCTCTTAAAAGTGCACTGTGTGACATTTCGATAAGGGGCGTCTTCCACCTGCTTGTTTCTGGAGATGTTTCCCTGGAATCTCCCACAGTATGGCTTTAAAATGAATGCCAATCTGTGGAATGCCATACTGTGAAACATTCAAGTTATAGCAAGTGGTGGACCCTCCCTCAGAAACATCATATAGTGCTCCTTTAAAGTTGAAGTGTTATAGCTACTTAGAAAATGGCTGTTGCATGTATCCATTGTTGAAATAAATTAAATAATCTACATGCAGTGCACCCTTACTATGGCGCACAGGGCTTTCTACAGTTCTTGTATTTGTTTTATTTAGAGACATTTGGCTTACTTACTTTTGGCATGTCTTAAATCTCATTTAGGCCTGGTTTATTCTCATTTTGACTTCTTAAATTGAGATATGAGTTTCTGACAGGAAACTGGTAGGCCCTATCCCCGTGACCAGCCTGTGGACACCTCACTGATTGGTTGGATCCGAATGGGCACAACTGTCGCAACAAACGCACTTTTGGAGAGGGAAGGAGAGAGGACAGCGTTGCTTGTCACAAAGGGATTCAAAGACCTTCTCCATATTGGCACACAGGCCCGGCCGAAGCTATTTGATTTGGTTTGTAGCTCTGTCATCTCAGTGTTAATGTTTACATGGTCACTGCAATCAGTTACCTAACATGTTTTCATAAAGGACGACTTAGGCAAGAGTTATCCCTTGAACAATCTAGTGCACCATTTTGAAATATTGCAGACTCATTATTTTTAAAGGAGATGGTTGGAGGAGAAAGTAACATGTATGACAACATAATGCATAATACACTGGAGTTTGCTCCTGTCTGGTCTAACATCAGTGGTCACTTATCTGTGAAAGTTGTCTTCAGGTCAGTCTATCGGACCATTCAGCTATTTCTGTTATCAACAACAAGATTACAGTGTAGTGGTGAAATTTAACTGATTCTAAATTACTTCCTGTTATTTATGTCTTGGTCTTCATTTGTATTTGTCCAAAAAGGAGGTTGCTGTACCAGAAGTGCTTTATGAGGAGGTGATTGAGGTGGATGAGCGAGTAGTTCTCAAACAAGATGGATGTCGGCTGCCCAGACGGGACCCCAAACGCTGCGTCACAGGTGAGTCTTTAGTGGGACATTATTTTAATTATTAGGCAAGGCAAGTTTATTTGTATAGCACAACTCGTACACAAAGTAATTCAACTTAACTTAACTTAACTTTACAGAATAAGAAAGGCATTCAAATCTCAATACAACAAATTAAATCATTAATAATCACAAATAATCATCGTAAATTTAAAGAGAAAAGTGCAGAATAAAAACCTTTCAGTCATATGCACAGCTAAACAGAACCGTTTTGAGCCTATATTTAAACATTGTCAAAGTAGAGGCCATCTTCAGGATGATTGTTCCAGGTCTTAGCTGCATAAAACTGAAACGCTGATTCCCCATGTTTAGTCCTGATTCTGGGCACCAGCAGGAGGCTGGTTCCTGAAGTCCTCAGAGCGCGAGAGGGTTTATATGGCACTAACATATCGTAGATGTGGTGACTTTGGTTATTACAATGCAAAGCCATTTCTTGCATTTTCTCCAGGGATTCACAGAGTTGATATTAACTGTTATTACACCAGGCAGCACTGGGGATTCTCTGGAGGTGTGGAAAGAGCTGAATCTGGAGCAAGTGGAGAAGGACCTTAAAGGAGTTTTGTCCCGGGGAATCAACTGCCTGGCTGTTCTGCTACTGCACTCCTACACGTTAGTACAGCCTGCTACTGAAACATACTTGAAGGCCAAGGGCGTCTTTAGATTAGATTGGATATTCGTCATAACTCAGCAAAGTGTTTAGAAGGTGGTCTGCTTTGTCCTGCATACTTAGATTTTGCTTGCTTATGGTGTTGCATGTTTTCTTTTTTTACTTAATACCTCCAACCTGCACCCAGTATAGTTATAGTTATATAGTTATGTCATTAAACTTAATTTATACTATCAATCTATGCTAGATTAAGGGGATTACTGACTTCCACAATGCTTAAAGGGCCCATATTACACTATTTTCTGATCTGTTATAATGTTGTTTCCTCATCACAAACATACCCGGAGTTGTGTTTTATTTCATTGACACGTGTATAACACATAAACCCTGCATATTTAGCCTGAGTTGTTCTCTCAAACAGAAAACACTCTGTTCCACCTTGTGATGTCATACGGTAATACTGGAAGTATGTTTTAAGGAGGTAACAGCATTATAACATGGCTTAAAGCTTAGTAGAGTCAATTGTTTTTGTAATACAGGACCTTTAATGAGTATAACTTTGGGGTTGGTTGTAGTGGTAGTTGTAGAAGTAGTGTTTTGGTGCCTAGGGGTAGTAACAAATAAAAACACTAACACATATTTCAAAGTTTGATTCTTTCTTGTTTGCTTCAGATGGTGTGATCATGAGAAGGCTGTGGGCTCCCTGGCTCGTCGACTTGGCTTCACTCAAGTGTCTTTGTCCAGTGAAGTCATGCCTATGGTCAGAGCTGTTCCTCGAGGCTACACTGTCTGTGCCGATGCCTACCTCACCCCAAAGATACGGCAGTATTTAAAAGGCTTTACAGCTGGCTTTAAGGATGCCCTCAAGGTCTGATAAGCACTTTTACAATCAATTAGTGACCCATAACCTCTTTAATTTTTGTATTGTTTTCTGTGTTGCAGAATGTGGATGTGCTGTTCATGCAGTCAGATGGTGGCCTTACTCCAATGGGGCAGTTTTGTGGATCGCGAGCTATTCTGTCTGGGCCAGCAGGGGGCGTTGTGGGCTACGCTATCACCTCATACAGCCAAATGAAGGAGAAACCAGTGATTGGCTTTGATATGGGAGGTAAAAAAATCACTAAACGCAACCCATTACAAAAATAGTAAATTTGTATAATTGTTTAAAGGTGCACTATGTAACTTTTCTTGTGAGGGGTCCCCCACCTGTAGGTCTCCGTGGAGATGTTACTGCCTTGACTGGGATATTCCTCAGTATGGATTTAACATTTCTTGCAATGATTGAATACACGTGTTTTATTGTTAAAAATGCATGTAAAAACATACATTCTCACTCTGAGCGAGGTTGACTAATCTGTAACTTGGCATGTAAAAGTTACATAGTACACCTTTAACAACACAGTAGTAGAAAGATTTTTGTTGTCTGGTTGTCGATAACATAGAAGTTTAATAGATTAAAATTGTATTAAAACAATTTGGTAACCACTTTATATGGAACTTTATACCAAACCTAGAGAAAAACTGGCAAAAGTCCCATATTTATAGACTTTTTACCATTTCAGGGACCTCGACTGATGTGAGCCGATACGCTGGACAGTACGAGCATGTCTTTGAAGCTACCACAGCTGGAGTCACTCTGCAGGCACCTCAACTGGACATCAACACAGTGGCTGCTGGTGGAGGCTCTAGACTCTTTTTTCGGTTTGTCACAAAGAAACACTATGTAATTTATATCCTTGTGTTCTATTCCACTTCTACTCTTTGGTCCTTTCAGATCTGGGATGTTTGTGGTTGGACCAGAGTCTGCAGGAGCACATCCAGGACCAGCATGTTACAGAAAAGGTACAACTTTAATATGTTCTCTGCATGTGCGTATATTTTTCTCTGCTTTCTTTGGCTTTTTTATGTTTTTTTTTTTTTTGTCCTTGTGGTTTCTGGACTTGACTTCTCTGGTAACGCTCCTCTGTACATTGCTCAAACTAAACTCTACACCAGGGGTTTCTGCCTCTTGTAATTCAATATTGTGAATTGGCTCAAGGCCAGTACATTATGTAACTCCAAATAGCACAGTTGCCCCAAGATGTTCTCTTTTATGTCATTGGAGGCAAGTTTCCACCCCATTGCTTATTACTTTTGAATGCTAAAAGTAGGCGGTCTGTCACCTGAATGTGTCCATGGAGCTGTTGTTGCTTTGCCTGGAATGTTACATAGTATGGCATTAGACATATTTTACTTATCTGTTATCTTGAAAAACATGCTATTTTAATGCCATACTGTGGAACATTCTAGGCAAAAAAATCAGCATAAGTAGATGGCGGGCACTCCAACAGAAAAGTTACAGAGTGCGCCTTTTAAAGAACCTCATACTATTCTGTAGTATATATTTTGGGTTTTTTGGGGTTTTTTTTTTATCTAAAAGAGAGGACTTTCTGTAATATTGTTTGCCTTTCAAAAGTCCAACACTCACATCACAACTGTTTACCTCTCCACTATGTACACAACATTGTCATATATTATAAGTGATTTTTTTCTTCTTCTTGTGTGTCTTGTAGGTGGTCCCCTAACTGTGACAGATGCTAACTTAGCACTCGGTCGCCTCCTGCCGTCCTTCTTTCCCAAAATCTTTGGACCAGGAGAAAATGAATCACTTTCTTTAGAGGAAACGATGAAGCACTTCCATAAGCTCACTCAAGACATCAACGTTTTTCTGACTTCTAACCAATCTCAAGTAAAAATGCATACTCGAACATGTCCTCGTTTGTTATAATGTTGTAATAATACTTTTATATAATTTATTTTTAGTCTTCAGTGAATGGGGCTAACCTATTAAATAACAGTAAAGTAGCAAGCAGCAATTCAGAAATGAGTGTGGAAGAAGTTGCTATGGGATTTATACGTGTTGCGAATGAGGCCATGTGTCGACCAATCAGAGCTCTGACACAGGTGCAGTTTAATATTTAGTTAGCATAATATTAAATAGATACTTCACGTAGCCAATTTGATCATTTCTTCAAATTTTGTTTTTAGGCGAAGGGGCACGATACGTCTCAACATGTACTAGCATGTTTTGGAGGTGCTGGTGGGCAACATGCCTGTGCTATTGCAAGAGCCCTGGGGATGAAAAGTGTCTTCATTCATAAGTAATATTTATTACTATATTATATCATTAGTTACAGCATAATGATATTGTGGTGAATGTTTTTTGTGCATTTCAGATACAGCGGAGTGTTGTCAGCTTATGGTCTAGCTCTGGCTGATGTAGTGGAAGAAGTGCAGGAGCCATGTTCACTGAAATATGAGGAGGAGTGTTACATGGAGTTGGACAGAAGAGTGGACAATCTCTCCAAGCGTTGCATTGACACGCTGTGTGCACGGGGCTTTACCAGGTTAGAACACCATTCATAATTAACTAACTAACTTTCTGTTTTGTCTGCAAATGTCTTTTTTTACTCGTATTAAGGCTGCACCCACAATAAGCCTCCATGCTTTTTGTGAACTTTGCATTGATTTTCATTCATTCATTCAGTTAAACCTTAACCATGGTTACCACTGGCTTAACTTTAACCTAAACCTTAAGCTTAACATTTAAACCAATATATACATTTTAAACCATGTTGTAGATCTGCTAATAAAAGATTTATGTCACAAGGACCTGGTTTTTCTCCCCATAATACAGGCCGGTCTAGTATTTTCTTCCCTACCACATTGATATCCAGCACTAAACCTGGACTACAACAGAACCTTATCAAGACTGAACTGGGATCAAACCACAACTAGCATGAAAAAAGCTTTCCCTACTACAAGAAATTTTAGACTTATGTCGACTAAACCTGGACTACGTATAAGAACTGAACTGGGATCAAACCAGGACTAATTACACTGTGGTAACTTTGTATTCTTCCCAGTGGCCAGATCACAACTGAGGTTTTTCTTCATCTGCGTTACGAGGGGACAGACTGTGCACTCATGGTCACAGCAACTGGATTTCCTCCCAGTGCACAGTCATGCAAAGCTGGGGACTTTCGTAGTGCCTTTACCAAACGGTATGTTATTTGTATTCATTTATCAGTTTAAAAATCTATTGGTTAAAGAAGACTTATTGTGCGAGTATAAGGGTTACTTAAAAAAATATTACTATGCCAGCGCTACGAGAATAAAGATGTAACATTTTGACATTAAAGTAGCAATTTTTACGAGAATAAAGTAATAATATTATAAAAAATAAAGTAATAATTTTACGAGAATAAAGTTGTAGCCAAAAAAAGTCAACATTTAATGATCTAGGGCTCGACGCCAAATCAAAATAAATGCAGACTGCAAAAGACTGGCGCTTGGATGAGTTAAAAGCTTACATAAATGCCCATTAACAATATCAAACTTTGAAATACTCACATTTTACACGTAACATAAGTTTGTAAGTTATTAAACAGATCAGCACCGCAGTTTAGCTGCCACCTCTCCACTCGTACGCATCAATTACAAACTGTTGAATGTAGTAGGCTACATTTTCTCCCCGTGGAGTGACTGGACTCATCCTTGGAAAAAGTGTGCAGAGCGTGGTGCTCCCTGGGGCTCACTGGGCAGGACACAGGCTGTGCTCTGAGCCGCAAACAAGTGGAAGAGTCTCAGCACACACCCATACTCTGCTCCGCTTAGCTTCACTTCTCTACTATTCTAAAAGTGGGCACTTTGCACACAATCACCATTCGTTGTAGATACCTTTAGCCTATCATTATGGGCTTGTGGAGCCGTGTGCACTGGGCAGCCCCGGTTTTACTTAACGATTATAATGTAGCCTAATCTCTATTGCCACTGTGCTGTCCTGTTTCTGTGTTCAAATGGTTACAGTTTAGTCTAAAACACAAAGTTTCATTCCCTGATCTCGAATTCTTCATACAGGATCGACACTGCATACTGTCCTCCCATTACAGGGTCTGGAGCACTGCATACACCCTGTATCCATGATGTTTCAGGTACACCATGTGCAAAGACTCCTGCACCTGTTGGTGTCCTGCCCAGGAGTGCTCAGCTAATTGCAGAGGCACATGTGGGTCATTTATGGGGAAATGATTCAACAGTTGTAAATGTTTAAAAGGCCAGTAACATAAATTTCTACTGTTGTATGCAGGTTTGAATTAAATCTTTTAACTCAAATAAGGGCCATTCTCTTGCTCTCTGTCTGTGGTGGTGAATTGCTCTTGCCCCTAAATCTGGATAAAATGACATCTTTACATTGACTACAACTTTTAAAATTACAACTTTATTCTCATAAAATGTTATTCTTGTAGTGCCCACATATTTTTTTTTTTATTATGCAGGTTTAATAGTATAATTGTGCTCCGTTGTACTATTATACTTGTGTCTGCAGTATCATATTAAAATCTATGACACCCGTGGATCATTATATTATAATTTGCACATTTAAAATCGCAATATTCATTTAAAACAACTTAACAGAAGAAACAAGTCAGCTGGGATCAACATTAGAAAACTGCGGTGGCCAGTGGGAGCTGACGTCGCCATAAACGTAATCGTAGCTCAGTTGGTTGGGTGTTTGTCCACTGATCCGAAGGTTGGCGGTTCAAATCCCGCTCTCTACATAAACATCATTGGTTGAGTGGTTAGATCCACTGACTTGAAGGTTGGCGGTGCAATTCCAACCCTCACAGATGAATGCTGCCATTGTGTCCTTGGGCAAGACACTTAACCCACTTTGCCCCCAGTGTCTGCGTACACTGGGTTCCTTGTTGTAAAGCGCTTTGAGTGCCTTGAAGGTGGAAAAGTGCTATATAAAGATCTGACCATTTAATCACATCACATCTGAGAGTTATGTACTTGTCGGCCCCTCCTATGGATAGCTGCAGATCACATTAGCAAGTAGTTAATATTTTTAAATTTGTACTAAAAGGACTACGTGACGCTGCCGAATCCTACGTGCATCACTGATTAAGAAACTGAAATTGAAGAACAAAGTAAGTACAGTGCTGTAGGCCTATGCTGGCGGCAGGGAAAACGGGGATTGATCGGCAATGTGGTGTCTTGAAAATAAACAAACAAATTAAAAGATTGTTTCCAAACATGCACAAATCACTCCAAAAATAACTTTGAGAGGTTAATTAAGGAGATGAAACAGCTATAACATAGTTAAAAGCTCTGAAAAGTAAATTTTGCATAACAGATCTGCATTAAGGCAAGTGTGTAATGGCAATATGCAAACCGTTTTATCAACATTGTGTATTGAGATGTTCATAGTCGTTCTCTTGCAGTTACTTGAAGGAGTTTGGCTTCACCATCGCTGGCAGACCCATTGTGGTGGATGACATCAGAGTCCGGGGATGTGGAAAATCTGGCATCAAATCATTTTTCAAGAAGTCAGGGGAGCAGAAAACAGCAAAACCAGTTACAGTGCGTATCACAACAAAAAACTTAAAATAGTCAAAATAAACTACAGTGTTGTTGAATTGTGAATTATGCTGTTAAATGTTTTTTTGTAGATCACTAAGTGCTATTTTGAGGGGGGTTACCTTGACACCAATGTTTATCTGTGGGAAGAACTACCATGTGGCTATAGCATTCAGGGACCAGCTATCATTATTGACAAAAACAGGTAAAAAATGTAACTGTAAAACAAAATAGTTTTTAGTTCAATTATAGTTTATTAATAGTTCTATTGTAATTTTGAAAAGCACATTGAAACACGGCTGTACTGTTTCCCAGCACTATCCTGGTGGAGCCCTGCTGTGTGGCCAGGCTGACAGAAGGGGGCGACGTGTGTATTGATGTTGGTTCGGACCCCCACTGTCTCCTGGGCACTGAGTTGAACAGTGTGCAGCTCTCCATCTTCTCCCATCGCTTCATGAGCATTGCAGGTACTTTTACACCACCCACACAGGATCAAAGTAATCTACACCAAAATAACAGCTGTGTTTTGATTTTTTTTCCCAAAGAACAAATGGGCAGGGTGCTCCAGAGAACGTCAATCTCCACAAACATAAAAGAGCGTTTGGACTTCTCTTGCGCTGTGTTTGGGCCAGATGGAGGCTTAGTGTCCAACGCTCCCCACATTCCTGTCCACCTGGGGGCCATGCAAGAGACTGTCCAATATCAAGTCTGTATTTTGAATCTAATCATTAATACTGTTTTATATAGTGAAAATACTAATATAATGTTACTGTTATTCATGCAGATTAAAGCTCTGGGTAGTAACCTAAAAGAAGGTGATGTTATTCTCAGTAACCACCCATGTGCAGGGGGAAGCCATCTCCCAGACCTCACTGTCATCACTCCAGTAAGTGTATCTTAATATAAAAGATTGATATATATTACCAAAGTGTTATGTTTTACTGTTGTTTTGCTTTGCAGGTGTTCAGAAAAGGCATAGGTGCACCCGTTTTCTTTGTAGCCAGCAGAGGGCACCACGCTGACATAGGGGGAATCACTCCAGGATCCATGCCTCCACACTCCACCTCACTGCAGCAAGAGGGCGCTGTATTCATCTCATTTAAACTGGTCACTGCCGGGGTCTTTCAAGAAGAAGGTATAAAATATATACTATGGATTGTGATGACTGCTTTCTCACTGACTTCTGAGTACTTATTTTTAAAGGGCCCATATTATGCTATTTTCTGATCTATGTCATGTGGGTGTGATGAGGACCCCAATGTGGGTTTCTCATCAAAAACATATACGGAGTTGTGTTTCGCATATTTAGGCTGTCAAACAGAAAATACTCTCTTCCACCTTGTGATGTCATGAGGTAACACAGCAAGTACTTCACTGTGTATTAAACTCCATACACCTTCACTAGAATCATTTGGATGTTTTCAGCCCTAGAATTGCTGATCTCTACTGAATTAAAGGTAAAGGTAGCTGTTAACTTGAAAACTACTACCGCTTCATGCCATCACAAGGGGGAACAGCATTTTGAGCTTTGGATTTATAGACAAACTAATAATAAACTGTTACTCAAACATGTGTGAATGAAACAAAACACAACTCCAGATATGTTTTTGAGGAGGCAACAACATTATAACATGACTAAAAGCTCACAAGAGTCAAGTTTGCGTAATATAGGGCATTTAAAACTAGGCAGTACAGTTACTTGTCAGTTACCTTTTTATATACTGCACTCACCTAATAAGCAGGATCAATTGGTACAATTCAGTATTTTAGTATCGTATGATTGTTTTAATTGTGCATTCGAAAATGGTAAGCAAACAGTCCAGGTCTTACTCAAATAAGAGTTTCATCTCAAGGGAACAGTTTATATAAGTCTTTAGACTATAAGACTATAATGTGGGTTATAATTTAGCTAAAATAAAAAATTGATTGGTTAATAAATCATGCCACACATATTATACCACCTTTGTGTTGAGACTCTATAATAACTCACAATACTTATTCCTCTAATTTCAACTTTTGTGAACTTAAGCTGTAACTGAAGCACTCATGGCTCCAGCTCAGTACCCAGGATGCTCCGGGACTCGTAATCTCCATGACAACCTGTCTGATCTGCGGGCTCAGGTGGCGGCCAATCAGAGAGGGAGCCAGTTGGTTGGGGAGTTAATCGACTGCTATGGTCTGGCTGTTGTTCAAGCTTACATGGGATACATTCAGGTAATAACTACGAACATGTAATTTGTGAAGGGCTTTATTGAACGATATTGGAAAAAATGCTAAATGAGATGTTATTTTATCTTAGGGACTAAAGTAACAAAATAGGAAAAAATACTTCAAAGATACTGCAAAGATTATAGGATAAAGCTAAATTAATCTGCTTGTAAGACTGTCAGTAACTCAATTCAATTAAATTTCATTTACTGTATATAGCACATTTAAAATAAAACTTAAGCCAAAATTGCTTCACATAGACAACAAACTAACATACATGACCATTCACACACACAGTGGCTCCCTCTTTTGTGCGTCACTTGAGGAAAAAATAAAACAACTGCAACTCTGCCCATGCCATTTCATTCTTCCCACAATCAGGGAATAATTTAGCTCCAGCAAGCAATCATAAAGACTAAAATAGACATTAAAACAAAAGCTTAATATGGTAGCTAAGGTCATTATGGTAACTAGAACTATAGAACTAGAGGCACTTGTACTGTTTATGTTTCAGAGTAATGCAGAGCTGGCTGTACGGGACATGCTCCGAGACTTTGCCCAACGCAGACGACATCAGACCGGCTCTCTGGAGGTGGAGTCCGAGGATTTCATGGATGACGGATCACCAATCAGACTCCGTGTCCAGATTAATGAAGAAGAGGTACGACGCAACTCTTTATTTATATACCATACAACAGACATAATGATTATTCACTGGTTCTGCTTCCTGTTAGAGGTGACATTTTGAAGACTATTCACTATTCTATACTAGCAATGGTCCTATTTTTTTAAGATTCTGAAAGTAATC
Source organism: Periophthalmus modestus (assembly GCA_019594935.1). Lineage (NCBI taxonomy): Eukaryota > Metazoa > Chordata > Actinopteri > Gobiiformes > Gobiidae > Periophthalmus > Periophthalmus modestus. The sequence continues at coordinate 24,791,490 of JAIEZT010000021.1, read as the reverse complement.
GAGAGCAACAGGAAAAACATAGTCACAGACAATTTTTTTTTTTTTTTATAATCAAATTGTTTAGTATAGCTTCATAGTTAAAGTTATTTGCTTATGATTCACTGAGGATCCCCATCAACTGTTCAGAACTCCCTTGAAATAACTGCATCTCCTTTTTAATTTCTTTCATTTGTGTTTTGTCTGTCTTGAATTGTGTGAAGCATTTTTGTGTGTCATGAAAAGCGCTATACAAGTGTTATGTATTATTCATCACTATATATATAAATGGACATGGCTAACCTGCTAGCCGGCTCGTTCCAAATAGCTTCCAGTTTTATGGATTCTTTACATTAGAAAAACCCCTCTCTCTGTAACTACTGCTGTCAGGCTCATCATTTTGAAAAAAATTCATTAGTGCTCTAGATCATTTTTTTTTTCGCTATTGTGTCTGTAACTCAACATGAACATTAGTAAGAGAAAGCAGCTTCTTACTTTCCCATAAGTTGCTCTCACTAGCTTAGCACGGTTAGATTGACAGCATTGCTAAGTACCCACTCCCTGCTAAACCAGGTGAAGGGGGGGGGGGGGGGCTGAAGGGGCTTACCTGCAACAGCTCCGCTATGATACTCACGGTAGTAATTCCTAAAATGAATCTCAGCTCCAAATTCGCCCCTATAACTGCTAGCCTCGATGAGCTTCATGTGACTGGAGCCTATGGGTGACGTCACACTGATTTAGTCCACTTCTTGGCCTATGGTATTATTATATTAAATGTACTCAAACTGTCACTATTCTTCTTGAGGCCTAAGTGTTGTTGTAACTGTTCACTTTTCAATCTTTATTTCATATATTCTTTAACTGTTCAGGGCAGTGCTGTGTTTGACTTCACTGGGACAGGGGCAGAAGTTTGGGGGAATTGCAATGCTCCTCGTGCCATCACACTCTCTGCTCTCATCTACTGTCTACGCTGCATGGTTGGACAGGACATCCCACTTAATCAGGTAAAATTATAAAACTTCATATTTGAATTATTTTAAGTTGTGTAGATGGTATAAAGTTGTTTTGAAATTGTTATTACTGTGCCCAGGGATGTCTAGCTCCCATCAAAGTTATTATTCCTCCTGGCTCAATCCTCCAGCCCTCCCAAAACGCAGCTGTAGTAGGTGGAAACGTGCTCACTTCACAAAGAGTTGTTGATGTTATCTTTAAAGCATTTGAAGTTTGCGCTGCCTCACAGGTAAGACCCCAAAGCATGAGTTGGATATTTTAAAAGTATTTCATGTGTAGCTAAAGCCTTTTTTATTTCAGGGTTGTATGAATAACATCTCCTTTGGCAGTGAGAAGGTTGGATACTATGAGACAGTGGCTGGAGGAGCTGGAGCAGGACCAAGCTGGAATGGGCGAAGCGGAGTCCACAGCCACATGACCAATACTCGTATCACAGACCCGGAAATACTGGAAAAGAGGTGACAGATGTGACCCAAGAGTGCATAACATTTAAAAATACTGCAGATTGGTTTGAATTTTCTGTAATGACTGTTCACACTGCAGATATCCAGTAATTTTGGAGGAGTTTTCATTACGACCCAACTCAGGGGGGGAAGGGAAATATTTAGGGGGTGATGGTGTGATCCGGAAACTCCTGTTCAGAGACAAGGTGGTTCTGTCAGTGCTGACCGAGAGACGCTCGTTCCGCCCCTATGGCCTCGACGGTAAGCATTTTGATTGACAAGTAAAAATTTACAGTTAGACAAAAGTTTTATTAAATGTTCAATCCTGTGGTCAGGTGGTGAGGATGGAGCTGCGGGAATAAACCTCCTTCAGAGACAAGATGGCCGACTCCTCAACCTGGGAGCCAAGACTAGTGTCACTCTTGAACCAGGGGTAAGTTTTTATTATTCTTATTTTATATTTTTAAAAATACACTATTGTCACTGTATGGCTTTCTTTGTCTATTTACAGGACATGTTTTGCCTGTACACACCCGGAGGAGGGGGTTATGGAAAAGGGGAAGAAGCGAATGGAAAACCCCAAACTAAACGCCGACGCTTGAATGAAACATTCCCGGAGAGAGGCAGTGTCTATGAATACCGAATGGCACAAGAGGGAGTGTGAGCAGGCAGGGTGAGCTAACCAGTAAGACACAAGGAGAAAAAGAGAAAAGAAATGAAAGAGGTCAGATTTCATCTTAATACTGTGACAAACCTAACGCACAAGGTAGAAATATGTACCATAATACTATGGTCTTATTTTTCATATTACAAGACTGTCAGATTCATATAAAATGTGTTAAAATACTTTGTATCATGTCAATAAAATCTAACTGTGCAAAGCCAACTACATGTGTACTAAATATTTTAAATAGATGTTAGTTTATACTTTATAATGGCATTCAAGAAGACAACAGCTAGTCCTATTTAATAATTGTTTTAATTGATAAATAAGTAGTAATTTTTACTGTTCCAAAAAGTTATGTAGACCATTCAGTGGACAACTAGACAATTGAAGGATTACACAGACAGACCATTCAGCCTCAATTATTAAGTGAAAGTGAAAGAAGACTCAGTATTACAGTAGTCTCTACTTGTTGCACACTAAACTGTACAAAGAGAAAACAGGGACTTGCCCATAGTGTGAGGTAACACTGAAATCCATTAGTTACTAAAGGATACTTTTGCATGTTTGGGGGAAGTGCCTGCTTAATGCGGCATCCCCTCCTCCCCACAGCCCAGGAACGACCAGAAAGAAGAGGAAGGATGGTGAGGCAGAGCAGGCATGCGTGAGCTCTGATAAAGAGATATGCAATGAAAGCAGCAGGAGACTGACGGCTGCAGATAGTCCATGTAAATCAGATGGGTGTGTTTGTGTGAATCAATTACAAAGGCACAGAATCTAAGAAGTGTTCTGAGGTTTATTTTGCCATAAATATTCCTTGAAGTAAAACAGCCAATGTCTATTGGGTCAATTGTACATCTTTGGAAATGTTTCTAAGTTAGTGTGGGTGAGATTGTACTGAAAGATTTTTGGCATTTGTAAATTACAAGTTTGGTTTTTTTTTAAACTCAGAAAAGTCTAAGGTTAAGACTTGACATACTGTAGAGATATACCACACCACACCGTAGATGGCAATGTTTTGTAACAGAGAAATTACAAAATAATAATGTTTAATTATTTTGTAATTAATGATTATAATTTCTTATTGAAATGATTTTGACAAAGACCAACATATTAAAAATAAAGAGCATTTATTACATACTCTGTAAAATCTTTTTAAAACATCTGAGCTAGCAGACACCAAAGCTTTTTGAACACCATATAAAAATCGACAAAAAATATCATTACATTCACCTGCTGAAGTTGAGCTATGATATCTGTAAGGATAATCAAAACAGTGCAAATAGATCAGCAGGAAAAGTTCATTTGAGGTGAGGTAGTATGTTGTGATTCTTTTGCTACATTCGACAGTAAAATAAATATAGTAATATAAAGACTGCCCACTGTGCCAGACATCTGACATCCATAGGACCAGCGATACAAGAGTCACATTTGGCAAACATTTAAAAACAGTGCAAGTTAACTGGCAGTGCAAAGAGTCCATGGAAACACATGCCTACAGTTTTAGACTGAGGTAGGTAGTACTAAAGGCATGTATTTAACATATCTGAATACTATTGCTGCAGCCTTCACCTTCATATTACATTCACTGAACAGTCCATATATAACACCTTTCAGTATTGTGGATATCGGTTTAGTGAAGGTCCATTTTGCAGTGTGTAATGACTGGGCGGTTGATGATGGGAGTTCTGGTTAGTTGGCACAAGGACATCAAACACACTTTTATTTGGAGGTACTGATTGTAGCATATTGTCCAGGTCCATAATAAGAGGAGGTGCTTGAACCCGTCCGTTGGGCAGTATAGGCCAGTACGTGTGGCCCAGGAAGTGTCTCGGTGCAACAGGTGAGCTACCATAACCATAAAGAGGAAGCCCACCATGAAGAGGCATTAGTGGACTTCCATTGAAACGCATACTGGGTGGGGCAACAGCATTTGGAGGGGCATATTTGGCATAGGACGTGGGCAGCTCCCATGGAGGTGCCACAGTATCTCTTCGGGCCGATTTATGTACCGGTTTGTAGTCTTCATAACTGTCTGATTCAGCCTCATCGGGAGCACGTTTCCCAGAGAGAGTCACTCCTCTCCACTCGTCATCAGAGGAGGAAGAGGTGGAGGCGGGGCTGGCGGAACTGGCAGAGGCACTGCGAGCAGAGGAGGCATAACGGGGACGAGGAGGGGAAACCCTGGGTCGCTCCACGTCACTCCAACAATCTTTGGTCACTTGCACCTCTCCTATTCCACTAGAGGGCCTAAAACTGTGCAGAAGGGAGTCTATGGCAAATGACGAGTCCAGTTTGGGCCGGAACAGGTCGTCCTGAGGTGGGGACAGATTTCTGGGGTGCATGGAGGGGAGGGAGGGGAGAGAGGTGACAGGCTCGGGAGCTGACACCTCTGATTCAATCTTCTGCCCCTGTAGAATATATGGGGCCAGGTCTTGAGCAAAGATGGTCTCATCCTGTCGAGAGACGGCTGTGTTCTGCCTCTTCAGCAGCTCCAGAGGAATCCTGCTCAACTCCACAGCCCAGAAGTTTCCTTTGCCCTGAGGCTTGCCAGGGTCCTTAAGAACCTAAATGGAGAGAAGGGAAAATGAAAGTATTTTTGTAGATTTTCTTCCAGCGTGTAGATTTTCAAAGCTGTTGACTCATCTAGTGGCAATCATACAAACCTTGACAAAGCAGTCATATGAAGACAAGTTGTGTCTGACAGAATCCCTCCAGCCTTTGTAATTCCCTTTGAAGAAAGGAAAAAGAGCACTGATCTCCTTTAAGATCTAAGAGAAAACAAATACAGTTGGTTTATTTAGGTTAAACAGTATAATTTAGGTTAAACTGTATAATTCAAGTAGAAAGTCAATTTGATTTACTGTCTTTGCACTCATGTGTCCTTAATGTATACATTAAAAGGGAGATAAAACACTAATTGAAGTAATTAAGAGTTACTGTCTTATCTGCTCCGATGGAGATCTGTGTCTGGTTTCACTAAAGACAAACGTTATCAGGACAAACCTGATAATGATGGCATGCAAGTGTCAGAGCCATGTGTCTGTTTAGTGTCACTGTAACTGTACACAGCGCAGCCGGTCATTTGATACTAAGTAAACTCTGACATTTCTTTACTGAAACCGGTGCGTAAAACGGCGCGGAGTTTAAATAATACTAATACTAAAAAGTCCTACACGTTTTACTAATACAAGTCTATTTACCTCGGACAGCGTTAGTTTCTTCTCAGGAGACCTCTGTATGACCATTGCAATCATGGCCAGATAAGAGTACGGAGGCTTGGGGTATCTTTGGTAGTTCTTCTTCTTGCCGGTGCCTTTGGTGGTCTTTTCTTGTTCATTGCACCACGTATCCCGTTTGATTGTATCCTGTTTAAAGTCCATATCCTCCGCGCCGGGGTACGTTGAGTCCGGGGGTACAGCGTTATCCATGAAAGCAGAGGTAAGGTGCTTGGAGCGGGATGAGGGCTCCTCCTGCAGCCGCGTCTGACACGCGTAAGCCGGGTGAGAATAAGACCAGTGCTGAGCAGGAGAGGTCCGTGTTACTCCGCTGGCAGGGCGCGCTGTATGATGCGCCTTTCTTTGGAAGTCAAGTTGATGGTCGTGGGGATCTCCCAGGTGGGACAGAGCGGGTGGTGCCAAGAGGCTGCGCTCCGGCCAGTGCTTTGTCATGCTGATCAGCGGGGCTCGAGCGCAGAGGTGCAGGAGTGGAGAAGGGGGATGGCACTGCGGAGCCGGTCCTTAACTTCTGGTAGACTGTTGGCTCCAGGCTGGCTCTATTTGAAGAGCAAACAATTAACAGTTTCATGTAAATCCCGCTGCGTAATCGAGGGGAGAATGACGCGTTATCTGTGAACAGAAAGAGTGATGACCGCGGGCGGCTGGGGGAGGGAGGGGCTTTGTACAGAGAGTGAGGAAAACAAAGCAACTTATTATATGTACACACAACTAATGCAGAACTATTTAAATACTTTGATTTTTATGCATAAAGAGTTTTACACACACTTAAGTTGAGTTTAAATACAAAATGCTTGCTTAGGCTGCAGGTGATATGGGCCTCCTACTATAGGCCTATGCGCCCTATCAAATCATGGGTTTATTCAAAATTAAATGATGATATTTTGCAATAGAAAAATGTAACCAGGCCTATTTAATTTTAAAATGTTTTTTAAACCATAAGGAATTGGTGTGTATAATACTTAGCCTATGTGACAATAGTTTCTAAACCAAGACCTCCACTTGGTTTTTGAAGAGAACAATGCAATCAACAATTTCTGCCATATAATATACAAAAGGGTTCACTAATAAACAATTAAATAAACAAGATCCCCAACATGCAAGTGACCGAGTAGAGACGGCATCTGTGTCTTATGCCGTGATAAGTAACCAACACCGTACACAGGGCGCATCTGGAATACAGTTATGTCATCACTCATTTGTCACAGTTTGCCTCTTTATTTTATGTTTATTTTATGTTTATTTTATGCACGGGGAATGAGAGCAGAGTGCGGTGCAGTTTTGCGCACAGCAGGGATCCCTCTGACACTGCGCGCGGCTCCATTCACTTTGTAAAGCCTAAAGTTTCGGGAATGCGAGTCTTTTGTCTAACTTAATGTAGTGCTAATGTGCAAAGTCTCGCTTCCCAGCAAGACAGTGAAAACAAGTTGGATTAGAAGAAACCCCATTGGCAAAAAGCTGAAGTCTGCTCCTTCCCCAAAAAACTACTTTGCATGTGAGAAAATACAAGAGCATTCAACACCACCCGTGTGATTTCAGCCACTTAAAAGCTTTTAAGGGTCGAGATGGATAAACCATTCACACCTCATATTTAGGCAATCGTGTTTCTACAGGGATGGAAACAGGTACAAAGTTTCAACAAAACCAAAATCACTTTGAATCAAAGTAGAATCAACAAGCTGCAATACATGCCATTGAAATGAGGCACATCACAAGGTTACAGGATCTTAAAGATGCCCATTTGTCTTGGATGATAATTAAATTGATTGAAAATGGATATAAATGAAAACAAAATATGCATGAAATTATATTGACTGACCTACAATCATTCAGCAGAAAATGCCCCAGGCTGTGTGTATAATTAAGACTTTTGGACGCCCACACTTTTATTTTTGTTTTACCTCTAATCAGTGCACGCGCAGTCAAACCCAAGTCATTTCCAGTGATTTTACTTCCGTTATTATCCTTTTTTCGCATTGTTTTAGGTTGTAGATTTGCACTTACCCTGTGTTATGGAATATTTCTTGTTTCAGCGTATTACCTTCAAAAACAAACCAACTCACCTGCTCCAATTTACCTCAGTGACTTTCTTCTCTGATTGACATGGTGCGCGCGCTCACCGTGTCGCCCTCTAGTGGTTTCATCCAAAACTAACAAGTAACATGCAACAAGTGAAGCTGGGTCCAGAATACACACTTCTTCAGTACTTTTCGAAGATATCAATGTAAAAATCAATATAAAAAATACAGAGAGATGTCATTCTGGGTTTGCCAGAAAAGTAATAGTAACTGTGGATTGGAGCAAGTGTGTGTGTGTGTGTGTGTGTGTGTGTGTGCCAGTAAAATGTAGACGACCAATGTGTGGAAATAGCAGAATTCATGTTACATATTGTGTTGCGTGCGTGTGTATTATTATTATTATGTGTGCAGTATTATTATTATTATTATTATTATTATTATTATTATTATTATTATTATTATTATTTATTATTATTATTATTTATTATTATTATTATTAATACAATAAAGATGACAGAATGCAGAAAAAGGGATTCACTGAAGAAAATTGACAGCAAAAAAAAATTAATTTAAATGTCCTACATTACGCAAAACTGACTCCTCTGAGTGTTAAACCATGTTATAATGTCATTACCTCCTCAAAAACATCCCTGGAGTTCTGTTTTGTTTCATTCGCACGTGTTTGAGTAATCATTTATTATTAGTCAATAAGCTGAAAATGCTCTGTCCCACATATATTGAAAATAATATATCAAGTTTTATTGGGCACAGGGCTTGTGTGTTTACAGCAGCCTGAACATCCCTCTCAAACGATTGTTTTATATCTATAGTAGCAAAATATCTGCTCCTGCCTACATTTGTTTTTGAGCCAGGCATAGGTGAGGGCAGCTGTGTGTTTACACCGGTGCAAGGACCCTTTATAATGTAAATTTAAGCCCACTGTCACCAACTGGAACACATTAAAATCCACCAGAAACTTGTCTTAAATTCTTGACCCCCTTATATGTTTATCTATTGTTCTTGCAGCTATGGTAGTTGTGACATTCTGGATGTTTTGAGTCTGATGTTGGTCATATAAATACAAATACAATTGGTCAAAGTGATGAGAGCAGAGTCAGAATGTTCTCAAATGCAAATCACCAATAGCTGAGCCAGTGTACATCCACTGTCAGGGGTCCCAGAAACAAATTCAGCTTAGGACCCCCTGAAAGCTAGGACCGGCCCTGCCTTTAGTCCAGTAGAAATGGACAATTCCAGAGCTGAAATTATCCAAATGATTCTAGTGCAGGTGTATCGAGTTTAAAAACACACTGGAGCACTTCCTGTATTACCACATGACGTCACAAGGTGGAACAGAGTCTTTTCAGTTTAAGAGAAGAACTCAGCCTAAATATGCAGGGTTTGTGTTTTAAACATGTGTGAATGAAACAAAACACAACTCCAGGTCTGTTTGTGTTGAGGAAACGACATTATAACATAGATCAGAGAATAGTGTAATATGGGCCCTTTAAATGTAAGTGCACACCCTGACTGGTTTCCACCTCTGAGGAGTGCTGCTGTAACTTTGCTCTGTTTTGCATAGCTAATATATGTCTATACAAGTCTCCGACATGTACAGGCAAATCGGAACATTATGCAAGTGATAGCAGCATATTTACATTTTGGAAAACTTATTTAAATACAAGCTGTCAATCCATCTCTTCCTGCCTGCTGGAGAGCTTCCTAATAGGTTTTCCCTGGATTAGTGGGCTATGCATGAGAAGAATGGAGCACCATATGAATAGGATACTTTCCACAACAAGGCTGTTCACATTGGCTGATTGTGTCTGGACAAATCCTTCCTAAGCTGGTCTGAGATTCACCCACACACAGATGGAGATTACCCTGAAGAAAAAAAGTTTATTAAAGCCATGTTGCTGAAGTGTTAGGTCATGCATCCAGTAAGTCTGCAATTAGGGAGACGTCTGCAATTAGGGCTATTTTGTTTCCAAATTCAGAGATACTTCAAAGGAAAGAACATTACATCACATTACGTTTGTGACACTTATCCACAGAATAAGACTAGACATATTATTATACAGGATCAGTGCTCCCTTTGTGCAAGTTTCAAACCAGTTAGGGGTGTAAAAGTGATGCACTGTTACTCACCAATAGGCACTAGGAGAGAAATTAATTTTGATGCAAAAAATGTTGATTATATATTTTAATTGAAATCAAAATGGGAAAGATTTTTATGCCATAAGGTTCTTCTCTCACGCCATTTTTTTGTGAGCCTGTTTTGTTTGGATGTCTCACATCGGGGGGGTCTGTTTTGGGATAGGCCCACATGCTTCACAATGCTGCAAGAGGAGCACACTTGTGGATGAACCATCAAGGACCGGTTCAGTCACTGAGTCAATGCAGACGTTCATAATGGCAAAAGACAAGCCTACATGTTTGTACGTGTGAAGACGAATACAGTAATGGGGCGTAAAGCCTAATAATAAGAAGCCCAATTTCAAATCCATAAAAAATAAAAATAAATAAAAGGCCATTAACGAGCATTGTTTCATGTGTTGAAATACATTTTATAGGCATATAATTTGACTTTAAAATTCTTCATGTTTTTATACATTTTAATTTTTAACGTTAATTTGAATATTTTTTTTTTAATTCTTTTTTATTCATTTATTTTTTTATTTAAAATCTTTTTGAATTAAAATGTATTTGTTTATTTTTTATTTATTTTCTCACTAAGCTGTGAGAATGCACCAGGCGCAGGCGTTTGTTCTGGAGAAGCTTCAGCCTTTGGATTGACTTTTTTTTATTTTATTTTATTTTATTTTTATCTACTAGTACATACAGTACATATATCCATCTATGGTTGCGCAGAGGGAGTTTTTGCGGACTGTCGCCCTCCAGTGGCCGCTGTGAGAATGCAGCAGGCGCGGGCGGTTGTTATGGAGAAGCTTTAGCCTTTGGGGGGACTGGCTCTAGACGCAGCTCGCCTCTGGGACAGCGGCTCATTCAGTTTGACTTCATGGCAGACGACAAGCTGATCAACAGGTAAGAGCAGCTCACGGCCAAGTTTACGTAAATTAGTCTGATTTTGATCGTAAAAGTCCAGTGCGCACCAAAGAGTGAATATTTAGCTTTTACTACGAGGTGGTGTAACATGTAAATTACCGGCTCGGCTCCAGTTGCAGCAGAAGAGGAAGCTAACCTGAGGCAGCTACGATCGTGCTAACAGCGAGTGTGGATCATCTGCAGGTGTTTTATTGATTCAAAGGTGTTTCAGTAACTTAAATAGTGCTTTTTGTTATGTGAGGTGGTAAAGAGAGCATTACGCATTGGAGAGGTGAGGGACATGCGTTACCTGTCGGACAAGCACCTGTCGAGCCTGAACCGCTAGAGTGAAGCTAGTCTGCTACTGCTCAGGTAATCCGTCTACAATGATGACACTTTGAAATGAAATATGGCATGAAACAAGCGGATTATAAACTATGCAACTATAATTTAAATCTGTCAGAGTGTTTATGTCCAATGAGGACTCAAAGTACAAGTCTTATCTGCCTGTTCCCACATTTACAGTCCCAGGTGAGGCTCATGTCTTGACAAAAAATAACAAATTAAGAATGATAGAAGTTAATCCTCGATATCTGTTGGTTTATCCTAATGACAATACTCAGATGGTATTGTAGTTGTCCTCTATAAATGTGTTAAAGGCAGTGGTGGAAGAAATGCTCAATTTTTATAAAAGTACAGATGTCAGAGCAAAAAAAAAAAAACAAAGAAAAACTCAGTAAAAGTATGACATGAAACAAACTACTTAAGTAAAACTATTAAACATGTGTGTGAAGAATAAAAAGTTTAAGTATTTTGTGCATATTTTCAGGTCTTTTAAGGCTTCAAATGTATAGATTTAGCTATATTTCTGTTTGCTCATGAACGTGTTAAAAATGAACCCTCAGACTTTTTCAGCAGGTCTCACACAATAATGAAAACTACTACTTCTACTTTTCAGTCAAAATATTGTGGAGTAGAAAGTGCAGACACCAGCTCTCAAATGTAGTGAAGTAGAAGTTAAAAGTATCCACTTTACATCTATTTAAGTAAAGTACAGATACCCATTTTTTTTTTTACTTCAGTACAGTACTTTACTGGTTTTGCTTTACTGCTTTTACTTTACTATTTCTACTTTACTACTTCTACTTTACTACTTTTACTTTACTACTTTTACTTTACGTTGCGTCCCACTACTGGTTAAAGGTACACTATGTAACTTTTCTGGTAAAGGGTCCATCACCTGCTCGTATCCATGTGACCTAGATATTAGTGCTTTGCCTGAATTGTTCCACAGTATGAAATTAAAAGTATCTATTTCCATGGAGCGTGTGACACCACAAGGCCAAACTACAGGTCAGATCTGTGGAGAGGCGACCGTGTCTAAAGTAAAATGAAAGAATATCCTTTTACAATAAATACACCTGTAATTGAATAAATACAAAATGGATCAATTTAATGTCAAATTGTAGAACATTCCAGGCAAATCAAGAACATCTTTATAGAGAGAAGACTTTGGTGAACTTTCCACCAGAAAAGTTTCATAGTGCGCCTTTAAAACATACTTGTCTTATTTTTAAACAGCCTTTTAGATATAGTCTTTTTGCAATGTCTATCTTTAAAACCTTTGCAATATCCCCTCTGGTCTCCCTAGTTTGTAGCGTTACCCTAACAACCATAATACTAATATTTACTTTTGCATAGCCATTGTCAAAACACAGACAGTTTTATATGTGATGAATGGCGAGGCTTTTTATGTGGTTGTGTATGACTAGGTACAGTGACATTTAGGCTGGGATACTCCTTAACCTGTAAACCACATTTGTAATGGACTAGACTTCTACACCCAAATGCATTTTTTCCACAAAGGGCACTTAAAAATCAAAATACCAGCCATGTTAAGATAAAATATACTGTATAAAGTTCATATTAAGAACTTTGTGTTGCTTGTTGGACCACATCATTGGTTTGTTTTGATGGAAAGTAAAGAAACCTTCAAGTCTAGTTTTTGCAACATGTGTGAAATTCTGCATGAAGGTGTCCTCTGCCAAGTACATTTCGTCAAGTTCGGTATTTAGGGAGTGTTTTGTTGTTGTTTTTCTATCAAATTTTTGTTCTGTCAAACCCACTTTGATTTAAGGAGTAGACCGATCACGAGAACAATTATTGAAGAAGAAAATACAAATGATAAACGATATATGTCACCGTTATATATGATTTAATAACCTTAAATCATAATTATCTGAATAAACCCATAGACTGTATAAAGAAGTGGACTAAGTGAGTGTGACGTTACCCATAGATGTTGAAGGTAACACCCGCAACAGGGGGTGGGTGCTTAGCAACGCTGTCAATCAAACCTGTTGCTAATGCTAGCGGCAGCGACTTTTGGAAAGAAAGTGCCTCATTGGTCTGTTATTAATGATCATATCTCGATTTACAGACAAAATAGCCAAATAAAAACACCAGGATCATGTAGAGCGAGTCAATACAAACATTTTAAGACCAAAATGACGAGCCTGACGGAGAGAGGGGCAACAGTTTTTCAATAGAAAGTAAATTGGAATCAGAGTCGATGAGTTTCTGTTTGGAACGTGGCAGCTAGCAGGATAGCTATGTCCATTTATATACAGTCTATGAGTAAACCCTTTTCTAAATATATAATATTGCTAGAAAAAACATATGATGCAATAGATAAATAGAACGAAACACAGAAATGGCCTTATTGTTTTTTTAGGACCCAAATCTTATCGTACAACCAAAAAATCTCCCCACTAGTACAAAGAAAACAGTACACATGATACATACTAAGCCCCATCTGTGATTTACGAAACAATAAGTCAATAAAGTAATTATCGTCACAGGTTTATAACGGAGGCTTATCTTACTGTTTCCCATCACTCTTCCTTGTGGAATTCTTAGTTTCAAATCCCATTTACCTTTATCCTTGCTAAAATGAGCATCAGATTCTGTTCTAGTATTTACATAATTTCTTAAGCAGCGTAGTCCAAAGTCTTAAAATTATTTTTAAAAAGGGTTGATACTGTTGCTTTGCTCTTATCTTATTTCACAATTTCAAACAGCAACATAATCTTTTGCTGGGTAAATATTAGCTTTATCACATTGAAGCTCAACTCCTTGTGAGAAGGTAAAGGTTATCCATTCTGGGGATGTATTCATTTTAATGCCTGTTATCTTAAAACTACATTACTTTGCATTTAGGATTTGACTGATGTAAAATTGTTACTACTGTGGTTAGGCCTGCCACGATAAAAAATATAACTATAAACGATAACGATAAACGATAATATTGAAACAAATTTACGCCACTGACCCAATAACCCCAAAGTACAGGGTGTTCATAAAGTCTCTTTACAATAAAATAAAAATACAAAGGCAATTGATAAGATATCTTAATCAGACTTGTCCTATTGTACTCAGTGGTTTACAGAGTTACTAGTTTTTATCTCATTTAATACACCTCTATATGGGCACCATTAATCACACAAAGCACATTATGATGGTACTGGGTTTCTTGCCATGTTCGTGTAGCATAGCCTCATCACTGGTTGCAAACACATGTTATCTTTTGCTTTGGTTCAGTAATGTCCCGGATCTTTAACATAACTCCACAGAAAGAAATCCAGGGGTGTGATATCTGATGAATATGGTGACCACGGAATTGGTCCATCCCTTCAATCCAACGGTCTAGAAATGTTTGCTTGAGGAGCTCATGAACATGCAGACCCTGGTGTGGTGGGACCATCTTGCTGGAAAATTATGGTTGGCAGAAGGTCCTGCCGTTGTGGTGCCACATATTCACTCAAAAGGTTGAGGTAGATATCGCCACTAATTGATCTCTTGTGGAAGAAAAATTGACCAATAATTTGACTGCACATATGATTTAAAAACTTTTATAACCACTGAGTACAATAGAACAAATCTAATTAATATATCTTATCAATTGCCTTTGTAATACATTTTTTTTTGTATTTTGTAAACACCTTGTATAATTATTCTCAAAATCTTGTATAATATGGTTAAAAAACATGAACTGTAATAAAGAAATGGCAGAATGAAACACTTTAGTCATAGAGATAGACCGATTTATCAGCTGGACGATATTTGGCCTTTTTTTTACCGTATCTGTTATTGGCCTTAAATTTCCAGCACAGGACAATATTTTGTTCTGGTCGATCTGCTGCCTAGAAAATACACACAAAGCTTTATGTGAACACTTTAATACCTAGAGATGGTTGTACAAAACATGAAAACTCCACTCTTTTACCATATGTTTGTGGTAAAAAAGGGTTTGGGGGGAGTTTGTGGTAAATTAGAATGGCATAATTTGGGGAAAAATAATCAAAATCAGTCCAAAATATTGGCAGAGCTTATTGGCCATCGGTTGCTCTGGATTCTAAGCAATTGGCATCGGCCTTGAAAAACACGGCCGTTCGATCTCTATTTAACAGTTTATATCTATGAGTATCTATTGAGGTATCTCTTGAGCCCTCTACTATAGAACAGAACATTCTCCACTAGCACAAAGAAAAAGTCCCCACGTTAAATATTGGCCCCCAAAAATGATTGTTCCAACTGTATTGACCTCGATATAGTAGTTTTCGTGACAGGCCTAAATGTGGCAGAAATGAAATTGTCTGAAATAGTTTTACATAATTTTTCATTGACATTTGGCTCGTGGTTAAAGGTCCTATATTACACAAAGTAGACTCTTGTGAGCTTTAACTCATGTTAAAATGTTGTTACCTCCTCAAAAACATACCTGGAGTTGTGTTTTGCTCAAAATGCTCTGCACCACCTTGTGATGTCATGTAGTGGTAGTTTTCAAGTTAACATCTACCTTTTATGCGTAGTTCAGTAGAGATTGGCAATTCGGAGTTTAAAAACACAGTGGAGCACTTCCTGTTCTGTTTGAGAAAAGAAAACACCCTAAATATGCAGGTTTAGTGCGTTAAACATGTGTGAATGAAACAAAACACAACTCCAGGCATGTTTTTGATGAGGAAACGGCATTATAACAGATCAAAAAATGGTGTAATATGGGCCCTTTTAGGCTGAAAGATTAATCGCAATTGAATCAAAATAACTGTTTGAATGACTGTATTTGGAAAATCGCAAAGGCAATTTTAGAAATGCCATAACATCTTCCACAAACAACAAAGCATCCTGTCTTATTTTGCATAAAACTGCTAACCTAATTATTTACATGCTCTGAAATTTGATTCTTGTATTAGTTTGTCAGCTCATATGTCAATCTTTTTACACACTTTTCTGGACACATTTAAAATGTGAACTTTGAACAGACAGAATCCTATTATTAAAACCTAAATCACAAATTTAATCGTAAATGCATTGCTTGTTTCTCCATACTTCTTGTGGTAGATGATGTGTAAACACTGATGACCCATAGTCATGACCCTAGTCGGCCAAGAAGCTTTGAACTTTGGCTCCTTGGAGACATTTTTAAAACTGTCCACTTTATATACTTATAGCTGCTTCTGTGCATTTCTGGGATTATCTGAGATCATAGAGCAGCTCAAAGCCTCTCACATGACTTGACTTACTAGAACTGGGCAATATTGACTAAATAAAATTAACCATAAAAGGGCAGAAATATCACTTTCTACTGTTGTTTTGAGGATTCTGTCTCTTTCATGTAATTTTAATACTACATACTCAATATTCTAATTTTGCCTAACACTTGTGATGATCCATTTTTTTGATATATCAGCCCATCTCATTTAAACAAACAATGACCTCCTCTCTTTCACCATCTCGCTCTTTCCATTCGCCTCGCTCCCTTTCTCTCTTCCCCCTCTCTCTGTTCAATCAAAGTTACAAGTATTTGCATAGTTCACAGGCAAATCATTGGCAGCAGCTCCACATACCAGAGCCTGGATCAGGCTGAAAGGTCCAGATGAAGTGAGTCAGCAACAATCGCTCAAACTGACCACGACAACATGACGGATCAGGGCTTTATGTAATGAGCCCTAACTGATTTGAAATGTTCTTCCAAAGAGGGTCTTTAAAGTTTACCAAATATATATTACAGCATATTTTTATTGGACATTTATGTCCACAGTGGCCTTAATATCAGAACACCATTGATGTATGAAAACAAACTTTTTCAGCAGCTCTAGCCTCATTGCGCTACCCAGCAGGTAGTCAAGTGTAGGATTTAAATGGCCTATATTACACTATTTTCTGATCTATGTTATAATGTTGTTTCCTCATCACAAACAGACCTGGAGTTGTGTTTTACAGTACACAAGTATTTAGGCTGACTTTTTCTCTGAACTGAAAACACTGTTCCATGTTGGGGATGTGCTCTACTGTGTTTTTTTTTTTTTTTAACTCCGTACCTCTGTTTTTAACCTTCATCAGCATCATTT
The DNA here is from genome assembly GCA_019594935.1 of Periophthalmus modestus. Lineage (NCBI taxonomy): Eukaryota > Metazoa > Chordata > Actinopteri > Gobiiformes > Gobiidae > Periophthalmus > Periophthalmus modestus. Next base: position 24,774,687 of record JAIEZT010000021.1, on the reverse strand, counting down.
GGATAATTTCAGTCCTGTAATAGCCAAGATCTACTAAACAAAAGGTAAAATGTAGCTGTTACCTTGAAAACTGCTGCTACGTGACATCACAAGATAGAACAGAGAATTTTGAGCTTTGGAGATGCAGACAGACTAAGAAACCAAGATTACTCATATGTGTGAATTAAACAAAACACAACTCCAGGTATGTTTTTGAAGAGGTAACAGCATTTTAACATGGCTTAAGTACAGCCGTAGTTAATGTCTCATTGAATTTCACCTGGTTTTAAAATAGACGTTTAGTCATTGCGTCTGTTTGGTTTTCAGACCCCTCCCTCTCAATGAATGCATAAAACTGTAAACTGTGTGCAGCTCATAGTGGGCTATTCATCCCAGTGGAGAAGTGTACGTGAGGAGGTAGCAGCCATTTCTATGAGCTCAGCGGAGAAGTCTATAAACCTGAGAGAGTGACTTTCACAAAAGCTAACGCCATTGTACCGCAGTTTTTAATGTGTGTGCTATGCTTTTGAGGGAGGACAGATTAGAAACTTATGTCAACATTTAAAACCACTTTCAACAAGAGTGGAAGTATTTTGTTGCTATAGTTCATTGTTACAGAAGTAGAACCATTTTTTTATTTGTAGTAGCAGATTTATTTTGACCCTGGGCAGAACTAACCAGAGAATAAACATAAATGTATGTTTTTATATTCTGTTATTTTACTCTGAGTGCACATTTTAAACATGCCCAGGATAATTAAGAGTAGAGAGTAGACAGAAATATGAAAGGCTAAACTAATAAAAAAAAAAGCTATTATATTTCAGAAGAGATTAGATTTAAATCTAGATTTAAAATCTAGCAGGTATCAAATGTGTTATTTGCAGAAGATATGTAACTTAAAGAAATACAGTCTTTGAGATTTGGTTATTGACAACACTTCAAATTGTAATTTTGATTCTATTACAATTTATTCTGCAGCAATACTTAACACAATGTAACAATAACCGAAATATTGTGATATTTTATAGTCAGAAGTCTCACAATATCATGGGCTGCCACAATATATAGAATAAGCTCCTCCTCCTAACAGTTTATAAGTTGCTTAAATGCATTGTTTTATTGCAGCAAAAGCTAAACACGGAACTACACAGGCACAACACAAAGACATTTATTTTATACCTTAATTCTACCAAGGTCTTGTCAAGGTATTTCAAAAACAAAAAGTAGCCCAACAACAATTCTGTTATCCTCTCCAAAATATCACAATACATATCTCATCATGTCATTTGGATATCATTAATTCTCGACTTTACAGTTTGTTTGGTGCTCATCCCTTAAAGCCAATGATGGTAATTATTAGAACTTAAGACATTTGTATTTCTTTCACTTTCAGGTCTGTGGATCCTATTGATAACTATTCTGTGAATCGTATAGAGGACTGTCCTTGTGGGGCCTTGACACTTTTAGCTGTTTGTTTACCTGTTGAACTGGAGTAAACACCATCGTGTCTGTTCCCCTGATACTGTGCACTAATTGGCTTTACCTCAGATTTGTGGCACTGGTCGACACAGCACTGTCGCAGAGATCACATTTAGCACATAACCAGTGTGTGAGGATCTGTTTGTCTGGTGCAGAGGAAGAATATTTATTGTTGTACAGAATCTTACTAACCTGACTCAAGCCAAATTGATATGTGTAGAACTCTGAATTGAGTCGTACACATTATCCATCTCGGATGGCTCTCACAACAGCGGAACAAGCCGAATAATCAAACTTTTGTTACATCCATGTGAGAGAAAAGCACAGACATCTTTCCACAAATGCACGAAGCTCTTACCTTCTGCATGTTTTTCACAAATAGTCCGTGTTGATGCTAAAATAGGGTGAAGTGCATCTGTCAGTGTCGCCATGCTTGTTTTAGTTCGCTAGGGCACTTCGCCTTTGGCTTTTGCACAAACCTCAATGCTGCTCTGTGATTGGTCCACCCACACGATTAACCTTACAGCGGGCCCATGCCAAGATGGATTCTCAGGAGTTTGGGAACTCACAAATATCACAAGAATCCATCTTGCTGTGGAAGGTTAGAATCTAGAGACCTACATGATTTTATCAACGTTTCCTTCTGTTCATTACGGTTGTATTCATACATGGCAACCCTTTTAAAGGTTAAATGTAGCTGCTGTACCCCAACTATAAGAGGCTCATTGTCACGGTCAGGCAACAATAGCATGAAGGTTGGTGGTCAGCTCCCTCAGGTGAATTTGTTATGTTCTTGGGCAACACAGTCAACCTGTCTCTCACAGTGTCTGTGTAAATGAGTGTGTGAAATGGGTGAGTGGTTACTTGATGTTAGGCTCTTTCAGTGTCTTGAAGGTAGAAAAGCACCATTCATCATAATAAGAATACCACAGAATAAGCTCTTCATATAACTACGACAGCCGTACAGTTAAATGTTGTATTCTGCTTAAGTGGATTTTCCACCCTAATTTGGATGTAAAATACAAAATGATTTGGATCAGGCTGACGTGCTCTCCTCATTAACTTTTTTGGACTGTTAATTTTAAGAATAGAACTACTTTGTGGTACAAGTGCATTCTTACTCCGTAGTGATATTTGGATTGATAAACCTACTTAACTGAGAGCCTATTAGTCTATGGAGGAAATGGCAAAGTCTAAGGAAATCCTGACATTGTTGCATTCATCAGGTTGAAAGGTCAAGTATCCTAAAAATACAAACTTTATAGTACAGATCTATCCTGATTTAGGTATTGTTTTATTATTATGTGTATGTATGTACTACCTGGCTGTGGTGGTCTGGCGTTTTAATGCAGCAATGCTTTTGTGACTCCAGTCTTGTCAGCCTCTTGCTATTTCGGTGAGTGCCTCTAGTTGACCTTCCTCTGCACGCTCGCTGGCCTGGCCCTAAATTATAAATGAGTACCCTGGAAAGAATCGGGTGTGAGTGCCTCCAAATTTACCTGGGAAGTTAACGAAAGGTAACAAGACCGACGCTGCTAGCTTTAGCGAACTAGTTTAACCCTACAATGTACATCTACAATCCTACTTTTGTGTATTCTTGTCTTTGCTAGCTACTTCCAAGCGTGTGCGGTGCTACAGTGTGTCAATCATTAATGAAAAGCTTGGTTGCATCTCGGATTTCTTTGGAAGAGGAGGGAGAGAGGAGGGAGCATGGAGGGAGCTCTAGGGTTAAAGATAACAGGAGCAGAGCATCGTGTGTGTGCATTATGCAGTAACATTGTACTTTGAATTTACATATGTTCCTCTCCCATTCTGCTTACAGATTCAGACAGAAGATTAAGAAGATCTATACAAGACAGTCCAACCTGTAATGCATTGAAGTGAAGAAGTTGCAGTCAGCAGATATTTGAACAATGTGTTAATATTCTACGGTCTTGGGGTTTTCCCAATGAATTTATCAAACATTTAAAAACATGTTTCCGTCATTACCACCACACGTATTCTCAATATGGGTTTGTTTTTTCCCTGGACCATGTGACCCTAAATATACCCTAAGAGCGGAGATGGGACCCCGGAGCTGTGGATAGTCAGACCTATGCTGCCTCTCTCTGGACTGTGTCCTCTTAACCCACGTTTGAAATGGATGGGAGGGCTGAGAGACTGTTTCAAACCACTGCGCCTGTGGTTAACGTTGAACCCTCCTCTTCCAGTATATTTCTATTGGAAAGATAGATGCGTGAAAATGGGACATTCAAATTGCATCACATGAATTATATTTTGGACATTTTTGAAACTTCCTTTACACATTTTTCTAGGAACTACTAAGGATTGTCTGTCCTGGTTATTGGACTCTAGGGCACATTTCAGGAACTGGATACCTTTTTGATTTGGACGATAATTCGCCACTAATATAAAACTTTTTAGTTTGTTTATTTTGGGTGGCAATGGCGACAGATCACAGTGAACTGGTGGCAGAGATGGCCACAATTGGCCGCCTCAGTGCCACTGAGCGTCTGAAACATGCGCAGAAGCGAAGAGCACAGCAACTCAAAGCCTGGGCTCAGATGGAGAAGGACGCCGTGAGGGGGTCAAGGGCCAAAGCCGACAAGAAGAAGACACGAACCATCAAAGTGACCTTTCCCCATGCGGTCACTCTGCTGGATGCAGCCGCACGAAATGATGTTCAAGAAGGTAATAATTATAAAAGTTTGGGAACAATGCATTATATTTATGTGTCAGTTAAATCCAGTAGGTTGTGTTAGCATCATAGACTGTATATATAAATGGACATGGCTAACCTGCTAAATAGGAAGTGAGCGTGGGTGCGCTTCCAGCTCCACCGACTCTGGCTTCAATTCACTTTCTATTGAAAAAGTGTCACCCCTCTCTCTGTCAAGATCGTCATTTAGGTCTTATAATGTTCATGTTAACCCGCTCTACATGATCCTGGTATTTTTATTTCACTATTATGTCTGTAAATCAAATTACGAACATTAATAACAGACACACATTGCACTCACATAGTCCATTTCTTTATACAGTCTATGATTCACGTTCAGGAAGTTCATGTTATAATTTCAGTTGGAGGACAGAGGCCTAGATAACTATGGGAGATTTTGGTGTTTTTTTAAAAAGAAATTTCCAAACCTATGAGCAGCAAATGTTGCATCATATATATATATATATATATATATATATATATATATATATATATAATATATAATATATATATAAATACAAAATATATTTTACATATTATTATTATTTGCAAGGACCTGTTCCACAAGCTTTTCGTACATAATATATTATACTTATAAAATATCTTTTTATTAACATTGTGAAAAAGCTTTTCGTTAAAGTTCTTATATTAACTTTTGTTTAAAACGCTTATATACGCTGACAAAGAATATGTTGAACTTTCTTGTTTCACGTGAATAGTCCCAGTTATTACAGAGATCTTAACCATAAACCAGGTCATCAAATCTGTAATCAGAGTGCAAATGCCATCATAGAAGTCTGACCCGTCCCTCAGCTCCATTTTAAACAATACAAGAATGTTGTGATGATACAAACACAACAGGGATCAGTAGTGTAGTGTAGTACCAATACAACATTTTAGTCTGAGCCGTGACCACCAACTAGGCCTGTCATGAACACTGCTATATCGACTCATTCAAGACATGATAGCATAAATTAGTTTCAATATTATTATTCGTATTGTATTGTCTATATTTTCTTTAACAATATATCGCACTTCAAAATTTGTTATCATGAGAGGCCTACGATTACTTAAAGGTCCGATATTACCCAAAACAGACTCTTGTGAGCTATAGCTAGGTTATAATATTGTCTGTCTACATCTCCAAAGCTCAAAATGCCCTGCTTCACCTTATGTTGTCAAGTTAACAGCTCCTTTTTACCGTTAGATCGCCAGAGAGAGGGAATTTTAGGGTTGAAATTATCCAAATGATTCTAGTGAAGGTGTATGGAGTTTAAAAACACAGCAGAGCACTCCCTGTATCACCACATGACATCACAAGGTGGAACAAAGTGTTTTCTGTTTGAGAGAAGAACTCAGCCTAAATATTGGGTTTGTGTGTTAAACATGTGCGAATGAAACAAAACGCAACTCCAGGTATGTTTGTGATTTGGAAATAACGTAGATCAGAAAATAGCGTGATACACAGTTTACCTGGTAGTTAAGATCTTACTAAATCCAAGTGTGCAACATAATCCAATCAAACTCTTACCCAGGCTTGCGTAAGGAAATCTTAATACACTTTATCATATCACCCAGGCCTGCAATACCAAACATGATTGCGCGTTTTGTAAAATCTCCAGTAAAACCCTGTTCTTGCTGATGCGGACCTGCTTTAAAAGGAGTGATTCATGGGTAATTTGCTCTGAATAGGTCACATGATAACTATAATAGGCTAGTCTCTTGGTTTTCAATAGCTTTTTGTCCACTGGATCAAGGCTTATCATAAAAGCGATTGTAAGTTCATTGTGAAGCTAGCCCTTGTGCACACACCACAATACAGTATTGCTATGCAGAATACCTTTTGGAGTATTTGTTATAATTTTGTGCTTTTCAGTATTATTATTTTTTATTACTGTTTATTTGAAGAGGGACAGATACAACAAACATAGATTAACAATTCAGTAATCTGATGCGGGTATCACAGTGTTTATAGCCTAGGCTAATTCGCAACACCAGACCCCAGAAGGGCTTTAAAACTGTTCAAATTTCACTAAAAAGCAGTGGGATTATTTATAGCAAAAGCATTAGATACAGGGAATTTGTCAAGACTATTACACACACTATTTCTAATAATATTGTGTTCCTCTTATAGTAAGGGAGCTGCTTAATAAAGGTGTCAGCCCGGATCTATTCAATGAGGATGGACTAACTGCCTTGCACCAGGTGAGGCTCTTCTCTGGGTAATAGTGTTTAAATGCAACCCACACTACACTGTTTAATCTGTAAATACCACTTGTACTTAAGAGGAGTGCAGCGCTTATGTTTACCAAAGTAATGGGTGGCAGTTATCTCCGCTCTAACTGAAAGGAATGAAAAGTCATTGTTTACATGACCTCCAAAAATATGACCATAATCTGATTACGGGAGTTATCATTCCATTACATCAGATATGGGTAGTCTGACTTCTCTCTGATTGTCCACAATTGCCATGTGAAAGTCTGTGCAGGTGTGAACTAAATAATGTGACAAACAAAACCTAAAGAGGACATGTTAACGATTGAAAGATTTATATATATTATTGTATTATTTTAAACTAATTGTACTTTTCTCTTTCAAATAAATAATAATAATAAAATGTTGATGAGCACATTTTGTTGGTGCATATAAACAATTATTAATTAGTGGATGATCTGATTACTCTAGCCATAAAAATGTACCCACTATGTGAAATATCCTTCTGCACTTCTTAATATTAGTGTGAATCCCTTATCTCCCATGTCAGTGCTGCATAGATGACTTTGTGGAGGTAGTGCAGTGCCTGTTGGACGCTGGCGCCTGTGTAAACGCCTGCGACAGTGAGCTGTGGACACCGCTGCACGCAGCTGCCACCTGTGGTCACACGGGGCTGGTGCAGATCCTCATTCAAGCGTGAGTTTGAGACTTTTTCATTGCTTTCTTGAACATAGTTACATTCCATCACTGGCAAAGCTTTGTGATTAAGTAAAAGTACACACAAGTGTATACACAAGTACACAAGTATACATTTTACATATCTGTACTTTACTACGTCACTTTTAAAGTGGATAATTTTTAACTTTACTTCACTACATTTGAGAGCAGGTATCTGTACTTTCTACTCCACTACATTTTTTAACTGGACTGAAAAGTTAAAGTATTTTTTATTATTGTTTGAGATCTGCTGAAAAGGCCGAGGGGTATATTTTTAACACAGTCATAATTTGAGTAAACAAAAATAAGCAAATAAAAACGTTTAGAAAAAAACAATAGATTCAATATGTTTCTGTTGAACAAAATTCAGCACAAATAAAATTGCTAAATTTGAACATTTATTAGATCTAAAAACCTGCACAAAACACTTTTACTTTAGTAAAAGTACACATACGTAAAGGTGTTTAAAAAAATGTACTTAAAGAATAAAAAGTAACAAAATTGAGTACTTCTTCCACCACTGTGCTTTGGTAATGTTACAAATGTTATGGTACGTATCAATATTACTGGTACAACAGCATTCGTTCTCTGTGTGTAGTGGAGCAGACCTTCTGGCTGTGAACGCAGATGGAAACATGCCCTATGACCTCTGTGAAGACGAAGCCACACTGGAGCTGTTGGAGATGGCTATGGCGGAGCAGGGTTAGTAAACTGCCCATACTTTAGCAACATAGATTTACATTATATTTTAAGGCAGAAAAATGAAAATGAAATTATTTAATTTCTACTGACCTTATTCCTCCCTGCCCACTTTTGCCATAAATGCGACTTTATTGCACTTTCTTTGTGGTGGCACTTCCAGTTAGGTGGGTATCCCATTCATTTCAATGGAGAATTTGGGAAAAGTCTTGCCTCTAAAATATGATATAAAGTAGGTTAATTTGTGTAACCTTAATGTTTTATAGGAGGTTGTATGTTTTGTATGGTTTTCTGCCCTTTAGTGTATTTTAAACAGGGGTGCTCATGAAGTGCTCTCATTGGGTTTTCCTGCATAAATAAAGATATGGAAAGAAAGAAGTCAACACTTCACCGATTTTCTGGGATGCTTTAAAACAGCTTTGTAGTCCCTATAGAATTTATTTGCTGTCCAGATCGTTAGTCCCATGCAAAATAATACAACCCGAATGATATTGGCACATCCAACGGCAACTTCCAGAATAAGGCGAATACTATTTGTGCACAGTTGTAAATCTACTTGTGTCTTACAGGTATTACTCAGGACCGTATTGATGAATGCAGAGGAGCTAAAGAGAAGACCATGTTAGCTGATCTTAAAAACATGATTAAAAATGGAGCAGATTTAAATGCCCAGGATGAAAATGGAACGACGCTGGTAAGAAACAGAGAAACTTTGTGTAATATTTACATATGATGGTTTTAAAACGTGAAATTAACCAATACATTTTTTTTTCAGCTTCATATAGCAGCTGCCAATGGTTATGTGTCTGTGGCCGAGCTGTTGCTAGAGCAAAAGGGCCAGCTTGAAGCAAAGGACGCTGATGGCTGGACGCCGCTACATGCTGCCTCCTGCTGGGGACAAGTCAGTACTGCACAACAGTAACATCACCACTTCTTTACAGTTTTACACTTGTATATTAATGTGTGACCTGGTTTTCTAGATCCAAATGGTGGAGCTACTAGTTGCAAATGGGGCTGATTTGAATGCCAAGTCTGCTCTGGATGAAACGCCTCTAGGTCAGTGTCAGTTATGCATACAAAAAAAATACAGTATTTTTTGGCATCTATTCTTGTGTGAGTTATCTAGAACCATGAAACAGAAAAATAACATTCATAATGCAATTAAATACAGTTTCTTTGCGGCATAAAACAAGAAGTAAATTAAAGTTTGAAAATGCATATGGCAAGTGACTCACTAAAACATTACACAACATTTAAGACTTTACAAAAAATCTTAAATATAATGATAGATTTTTGATGGATTTGGTGACATAGGCAGAGGTATTTTTTTTTTTTTTTAGAACTGTAGCTTCCTATATTTGTAAGTTAAAAAGATGTGTGTAATGTCTGTTGTCCAGGTACGATTCATTGTAAAAGCAAAAAAAATTGTTGATGGATTTGAATTTTTATTTTAAGTTAAAAAGATGAACTTTCTTTCAACCAAGTAATAATTAGAAAACCATGAAAAACCAAATGTCTCCGACTCATTTTCACTATTACATGTAGAAGTGTATGTCTTAAGTATACCCTGGGTAAATAAAAATGTTGCTGCGTTTCAGACGTGTGTATGGACGAGGAGGTCCGGGCCAAACTCATGGACCTCAAACACAAACATGATGCCATTATGAAGAGCCAGGACAGACAGAAGGGCACTCTGCAGAGGAGAGCCTCCAGCACTGGGAGCAGAGGGTGAGTGCTCCAGGAATCAAAAACATAAAAACATGACATTTATTCATAACTAATAGTTTCAAACTTACTGTTTGCCTGTTTATTCTCTGTGCTTATAGAAAAGTAGTGCGTCGCGTGAGTGTGAATGAGCGCTCGAGTCTGTATCGACGTGAGCACCACAAAGAGGCCATGGTGTGGCAGGACCGCGGCCGACAGCTCGAGCCACAAGACGACGACGAGGACAGACAGACGGACAACGAGCTGCACCTGCACGCAATGGTAAGAACTGACATAAGCCTGTCAGGGATGGAACAAAAATGGGGCCATAGCAATTGAAAATTCTATCTTTTTTAATGGACAAACAGGAAAAAAGTGATTTGACGGAAATCCATGAATAGACAATCTGTAGTTTACAGAGATGCACAACAATAGGTGTGTTAGGGTGTGTTTTCAGTGTAGTTAACTCCTCCCTTCAGACAGATATAAGGCAGTGTCTAATAGTAATCTGGCCAGCAGCTTGAAGGAGCAGCTTGGATGAACAGCAAAACGTCTTCACTCCTACAACTTTTTGTCCAGTTGACAGATTTGATTTTTTCTTTTACTATAATTTAGAGATCCTACATGGGATTCTGAATGAAGAAAAAATTAGGAGTGTTGGCAAAGCAATGAACAACATAATATCTTATCTTTCTGAATGGTGAAAAGTGCATGTAATGTTGCCTGTAACAAAAAGCTGAATAGGAAGCATGAATAGGTTGGTATAATAGTAACAACTCAAAAATGTTGCATCAAAGATATTAAGAAAACAGTTTATTTTTCTTGGTCTACCCATCACTTTTTACTTAGTTTGTGGCTAATCTCTAAACAAAATGTGTATTGTATGAAATAATATAAATATTGTATACCGTGTGTTTTCAGATGGCCAGTGGAGCTACCTCACGTTTGGAGGAACTGGAGGCTGCAGACAGAAAGATCATGGCTGGACAAGAGAATGGAGAGACTTCAGTTTCTTTGGCCTCCTCTGTGCCCGGAGAGCTGTGGACCGGGGGAGGACTTATGGACCGCAGCGCCTCTTACCAGCTCAGCGCCCCTCCTGAATCAGACGGACGGGCCGCAGACGGCGAGGGGGTGGACAATATCAGCCGAGAGAGGTCGCACCACACGTTAGCTGACCTCAAACGCCAAAGAGCAGCGGCCAAGCTCGCCAAGTACCCTGCGCCTCAGCCCCCTCTGCCCGCTCCACAGGAAGAAGAGCCCACAACGCAACCAGACGAAGCGTCAACTCAGCAACCCCAAGAAGAGAATCCGGAGCCGGCTACCATCGAGCAGGTAGCCCCCTTAAATCCAGTGTACTTTACTCCTGCCAGTGGAGACCCTCCTCTACTTAAACTACGCGCCCCTGAAGAGGAACAGTCTAAGAACAAGGAGCCGTGCTGTGGACTCATGTAGACTGAAACATGTGTATTTTCAGGCTGGTCTAGTATGTTCCAAAGTGGCATTGATATTGATAGCCACATGCCAAGTTAAGGTGGGATCTACGTAATATTTCACTAAACCTCTACACATTCACTTCAATTCATCAACTAAGCACAAAAATATGCCATCATGCGTTTCAATATAGTAATTTGAAATCAAAGTGGTCCCTACATACACGTTCAGTCTTATAAAGACCAGAATATGTGGGTTGTTATAGCTAATATGCAAATTTAAGAATGACTTTTTTGACATGCTCCAGTATTTAATAGAAACATTCCCACACGCGTTAGTTCCAGGATAATAATTGATACATTTCTCAAAGTTATTTATTTTCCTGACTGAATTATGTGACTTATTTATATAAAAGATAATGACTAAGGTTCTATTTAATGCATAAAAATGTTTGACTGTACATTAGCTTGATATGATATATCTGATTTTGTTTATGTAATAGTTCAAATTGTCTGCATTTCATTTTTGCAACATTATGTCAGCAAAACAATGTGATGAATTGTTTACAAAAAAATATGGCTCTATTTCTCAGCTCATAAATTACTCTTAAATATTTTTGTTTTTCAGAGATATTTTTACATCACAAAGGACGATACAAGATGCCTATAGGATGCTATATTTAAAAGAAGAGTTTGTACAGGCTGTGTAACTGTTATAGTTTAGCTACTCTCATGTTTGCCTGAGAAGACAAATTAGGTTTATCAAAGGTTAGTGCCTTTTGTGAAATACTGTTCTGCGATTCTTGCACTATGTCCCATATGAGCAGTGGGATAACACTCTCCACCATGCCTGGACTCTGTATACTCTATGATGCATTTGATTACTATTTTTACGGAATCCAGATTATGAGAATTATTTAAGATAAAAGTTTTTTTTGTTTTCTGAGTATAACTGTGTTGTGTTGAATGTCTCCCTCTTGTGGTACAATTGTGCAGCTGCATCTTTTTATCACAAATCCCAGTGTTATTCAGTGATGATCATGACATGTTTGCTCTTGTTTTGAAAAGGTTATATCAGTTTACATTTTTCACTGAGCACTCTCTCACCCGTGGTGTAGCCTCTGATTATATACTTCAGTTCTTCATGGTCCTGAAAGGGAAATAGGGCCTGGGCTCACAATGCCGCAGGACACACCTCACACAGTCACTGAACACATCAGCACAATAATCAGCTGCACAGTTTCAACACATAGGTTTGGCCATGTCATAATATTACAGCACTACTGCAGTAAAATGATGTGTAGATGAAGTGACATAACAAACTATTTACTTAGGTAATTTCTCAAACCTCAGCCATAAAGGCCTTCCTCCCAATCCCATGGCAACCTGGTACATGCAAGTGTGTGTATATGAAGTATACTTTATGCTAAAAATAGAAGACCACTGGTTTTATTGGCATTATGGGTTGCCCCCAAAGTTGGCATTTGAGATATATTAAAAACAAAGCCCTGAATCTACATATTGTTATATGATGTAACTGTGACGCATGCCCAGTGTTTATTAATAGGGCACTAGTCTAATGGGACAAACTGTCTTCTGACTGCTGAACTATGTTACAGTCACACGCAGGGGGCTGTCACATGCTCTGGTCTGGATCCTTTTAGTTTGGGATATCAAATGTCTTTCCAAACTCCCTCCAAGACATCTGGGTTGTTTTCCAACCCCACACTCTGTTCTCCCCCAACAAACTCATGCAAGCTGACCAAACAAAAGATATGCTAATTACGCTTTTCAAAAAGTAGCGTGCAGCTTCTTGGACGTAGCGTTCCACCCTGTCATTACCAATCAGATGTTTTTAAAGGATGTACAACACTTCTGTCGGAGATAAAACAATATATTATCCTTTTGCATTGTAGCTGGGGGATGTTATGTGCAAACGCCTGGTCTAAGATTCTTGTTCTGTGCAAATCCATATGCCTGTCGTTTGCGTTCACCTACCACTAATAAATACTTAACGGTAGCTTAACGGTAATGCGTAACAGCAACTGAAAGCAGCAAAATCAGCTCTGAACATCTGGTAGCTCGTGCCGCACCTTTGGGTACGGCTCGGCTTGGCTATACAATGAGAAAACTTCGGCTGCCCTCTTTCTTCCGTGCACATGTGAAGTTTCACCCATCTACACGACAGCTACACTGAGCCACGGGGGAAAGGAGCAGGGTGCCTCAAAGCGTGGTTACTACTTTGCCTCTTGCGTAAAGACTTGCGAAAGTTCAACCAATCGACTTTTGAAGCGGGCGAAGGCGTGGCGCGGGTGAGAATATGAAGAAGTAGAATATCAAGTATCAGTCAGAGCTCAGTGCAGCTGTGGAGGAAGGCAACACGCGACTCGGACAGTACACAGCAGCTCTGCCTCTCCCCGGGTAAGTTTTGATCTGCGGCACCCGTGTTTTCATCTGTCCCTCTATCCGCGCGTAAAGTTACATCTCCACTTTTTGTTGCACATAGACCTCTCTTCTCTGTGTCAAGGCGAAGTGAAAGGAGCAAAAATGTCCCAGCAGCACGCGGTAAACGGGGTCTTGCCCAAAGGTAGAGTGTTGACTCTGGAAACCATGAACCCAAACGTGAAGAAGGTCGAGTACGCTGTCCGTGGACCCATCGTGCAGAGAGCGGTGCAGCTGGAGAAGGAGCTCAGAGAGGTAAAACAAGAGGGAAAAAAAGAAAAATATACGTGCGAAAGTGAAAAACAAAAGTGCAAGTTAGTCTGGACACAAAACTTGGACATTAAAGAGCTTTGGAAACACCTTTACGCACCACAGAAAAGTTTAAACACACTGATAAGAAAACCTGTTATGGTTCGATAAAATGATAACGGGGCTGATTATGAGTCAGTAGCCTAAAGGAGAAAAAATATTAGACATACAGTTAGTTGAGCAAGACTTTTTCTGGCTAAATAGATATTGAATAAACTCTGACATGCAATTAGTGTGGAGAAATTACGCGCGCCATCCCTCTCCAAGCATTGCCATGGAAACCCCAGACTGGCATGACAATTAAACTTTCACTATAACTACCAGCAGCAGTCCAAAATGAATGTTTATCTAAATAGGCCCAGCTTTAACAAAGTTGTACATCTTACCCTGAACAATCCTATCTCATTATGTTATAGGCCTATATTAACATTATTGGTGGTCTATCATGAGATCATTCAACATTAGCCAGTCTGTTGAACTTTCACCCCTTTTTAAGCTGAAGAAGTATTCAAAACCTCATGGGGATTATTGCAACAAAGGAAAGCTACAAAGTCCATTGAGAGTTTTCAACAGGACTTTCGAGTAGTGTAGCATAGTAGGCCTGTCACAATAAAAAGGCTGCTATATCGACTTATTGTTCAATATATTGGTTTGTTAGATGGAACAGTATTTTTTAGAGGTCAGTGTTTATCGTGGAGACTTTTTCTTTGTACTAGTGGAGTATTTTTTCAGATTTTTCTGTACTACAATGAGATTTGAACTGTAGGAGATTGAATTATGAAGTTTATATGACTCATTATAGATGCAAACTAACTTCTTAGGTGTTGCATTCTTTAGAATATTTCTTTAGTTTAATTTCAGTATTCTTATTTATCGTCTTTAGTTCAGCAAAATATCACATTTCAAACGCAAGCGTACTCCAAAGCTTGCATGTGTTGGTACTTCTTCATTTGTCTTGATATGCAATAATAAGAGAGGGTTAAATTGTTAAAATTCACACTAAGAAGCACAATTCGAAACACCTGTAACTGATAATCCATGAACGAAATGAAAATCTGCAGGACGGGAGTTTAGCTGTTGGCATTAAGTAAGCAGGTCAGACTGGGTTGTGAAGTAACCTCTAGGGCAGGGGAGGGGGTAAAGGATGGATCAGTTTGGCTTGAGAGAGTACGATTCATTTGTCCCAAGCCGGTTTCAGGATACAGCTGGAATGGTGTGTGTGTAGAATGTTATTGCGCAAGTAGTGTCTCTGCTCTGTGTTTGTCTCTGCGGGGAGAGGGTTTATTGGACTACTCTGAAACTCTGAGGCCAAGAGACTGAAGTCACTCGCTGCTTCAAACATTATTACAAAACCCTGCTCTTACCAAACACATTAGATATTATGATTGACAGAAGAAGGAATTTGAGGTAGAATGCAAGAAAGAAAACCCGTCAAACGTATTGATTGTCAGCACTGATGTTTCAGCTGCAGTGGTTGTCCGCTGGCCCTCTGCTTCCTGTCTCTTACGCAGCATTTTACGAGCTACTCAGCACATTTAGAGTCTGTGTGTCCGTATTTGAACTGCGCTATAATCCTTTTCCCGTTTGGGTCATCATAATAAATCTTATGCCATCACTTCATTTGCGTATTCATTTTAGAGTTCATATGACATTTGATTTAACAGGTTTTTTTACTGGTTACTCGGTTTGTTGAGATAGTGCCTGTGGTAAATATTTATCATAGTTTTACACCAGTTAAGTGACAGTGACGTCAGGCAAGAAAAGTACAAAAATACAGGAAGTAGTGCTGTGTTTTAAAATGGAAAATCTCTTATCTAGTGGTGGAAGGTAACGCAGTACAAGTAGAAAAATGCAAGAATTTTTAGGTATCTGTACTTAAGTAATTTTTACAGTGAATACTTTTTACTTTACCACATTTGAGAGCAGTAGCTGTACTTTCTACTTGACTACATTTTTGAACTGGACTGAAAAGTAAAAAGTACTTTTTATATGATTTGAGGGGTTATTTTTACTATGTTCGTGGTAACATCCTGACTAAAGTTTTTTGAGTTCAAGCTTCGGCTTTGAGCAAACCAAAATAAATACACAAAATTCATAAGAAAAAATAAAATGATACGTATTGCTGCTGTTGACCAAATAATCTTAATCAATATTGCGACATTTAACACTTAAACACTTTTACTTAAGAGTATGTGTTGTTAAGTACCTGTTAATAATGTACTTTAAGTAGATTTTCTCATGTGATATTTTTACTTTTACCTCTGTCTATACTTTTACTTGAATACTTCTTACACCACTGCCTCTACTTATGTTAACAACACATTAACACAAAATCGAGGCCTTTTCTCAAACTCTTTAACCTTTCCTTTAACTAAATCCCTTATTTAGTTATCTTATTATTTAGTTATCTTGTTGTTTATTTGTATTTGTTCATTCAGCATATTAACATGTTAACAAGGGCCAAACTTGTCTAAACTTCATAACAAGATCTGATAAGACAAAGTAAATTCTTGGCTCTTTGTGACTGGGTTTGGACTATGATGGCTCGGGCTTAAGTAACTATGCAGCCCGGTGTAAGCCAAGAGTAACATGAGTCCGAACCTCAGCTGATGGAAGAAATGCATTGTCACAGCTTTGCATTCAATAGATTTCAACTTCAGAACAAAGATGAGAACATTTTATTTTTCTGCTTTTCAGATGAGCTTTGGTACGACATTGACTCAAAACTGTGTTAGTCTCTGTACCGAATGTCAGTATTCTGCACCTTTTAAACTGTAATTATTTTTAGAAAGTCCTGAAACTAAAACCTACTTCCAACAGGTCAGTTTAAATCAATGCTGAAGATCTGGAAACAGGATCTATGGTTTGTGACTATTCTTAGATAACAAATTATTGTGATTATTTGAGTGCGTTGATGTTATTGTGACTGCACTGTGGCGCTGTCTCTTAGGTAAATATAGGTTAAATAAACTGAAAAGAAAATAGCTGTTTTTGGAATATAACAGGGCGTTATCCCATGAAAGTGAGATTTGTGTGACATAGACAAGCAAACACTGTAACAGTTTGAAAGTTTTATGCTTTTCGGAACTAACATAAAATAACAGAAAACCTGTTATTCTTGGTGTAAAAGACCAAACCTATTGCCTGTGATTCATGATTCTAACATAAGATTCACTTGGCCTCATAAGTGCGAGTGCATGTACTCGTGAACAGTGGTGGAAGCAGTAGTAGTAATAGTTTTACTTTACTAAATTTGAGAACAGACATCTGTACTTTCTACTCCACTACATTTTGAACTGGACTGAAAAGTAAAAGTATTTTTTATTATTGTTTGAGACCTGCTGAAAAGCCTGAGGGTTTAACACATTTATAATTAGAGCAAACAAAAATATACAAATAAAAACGACTAGAACTTTATCAAGATCACTACATTTGAAGCTGTATTATAATCTCAAAATCTGCGTGAAATACTTTTACTTTTTACACTTTACGTTCATTTTCGAATGGGTGCTTTAATATTTAAGTAGGTTTTTTTCATGTGTTCATACTTTTACTTGAGTTTTTTTTTTGGCTCTAGTATTTGTACTTTTACTTAAGTAACAAAATTGACTACTTCTTCCACCACTGCCTGCTAATAATTTCATTCAAAAAAGGCAAGCGAGCCAAAGATGTCAGTTACTTATTTACAGTGTGTATGTAAGAGCAGTTTTGTTCATTTTGGTTTTGGATTATGAAAAGCAAATGAACCCAGCCACAAGATTTGCAAGTCAATTTGTGCCAATCCAAAACTTGAATAAATATATAAAAGGGATGTTCCAGGAAGGAGTAAAACATATGCCAAAAATAATAGACTAAATCCTGCACATTAGGAGGCAGAGTGAATAACTGTAGTATGATTTTTAAGTATTTTATTTGTGGAGTTAATTTTGAGGGGGAGTCTGTGCCTGGTGCTGCCCGATCAGGAGAGCCCTTTGAGTTGCCCTCTTTAGTAGAACAGCAGCCTCTTTGTTGTTTGATAACCAGGCAGGAGCCAAGAATGAAAAGGAAATGGGGAAAACAGCCTCTAATTACTCAAAGCCCCCCTCGTATCTGTGTCATTGTAAATCCCATAAACCAAACAGGGATAGACTTGAGCGCAGAGTGAAAGTACGTGGGCAAAGTCATCAGTTCTTACTTAGTCGAAAGTTTAAACACACATCTCATTTGATGTTTCCTTTTCTTTATTTTTACTACTTTATACGTTTTACATACACAGAGAAGACGTCAAATCTATGTCGACATGGAATTATGTAGCAAAGAAAAAAAATTACTCTACTAATTTTAGTTTTTATATATATTGAAATCCTCAAAGTAGTCATCCTTTGCTTTGTTGAAAAATATTTAGTAGACGTATCTAACTTAACTTGTTTACTACATAATTCCATATATTTTGCTTCATATATTTTAAGTCTTCTGTATCTAAACTGTAGAAAGTAGTAAAAATTGAATGTGATAACGGCATGCATATGAAAATGTTAATATGTTGCATTTGTATTTTTATTTCGCTATTGTATCATTAAATCAAGATATGAACATTAGTAACAGGCAAATCAGGCGTCTTCTTTCCCAAGGTCGCTCCAACATGTTTGACTGATAGCATTGCTAAGTGGCCGCTCTGTGCTAAACCAGCACTGCAGGCAGGAATGAGCGTTACCTTCAACAGCCTCGCTCTGGATTGGCTCTTTGGTTGCTATGATACTCGTGATCAGAATTCCTAACATGCAACTTGGCTCCAAATTCGTCCCTATAACTGCTCTAGCCTCCATG
Organism: Periophthalmus modestus; assembly: GCA_019594935.1. Lineage (NCBI taxonomy): Eukaryota > Metazoa > Chordata > Actinopteri > Gobiiformes > Gobiidae > Periophthalmus > Periophthalmus modestus. The sequence goes on along the minus strand of JAIEZT010000021.1, from coordinate 24,756,189 downwards.
AGCTTCATTTGACTGGAGCCGAACGCTAAGAGTGACGTCACACTCCCTTAGTTCACTTGAGTTCATGATAGGGATACAGTTTTATTTACCTTTGACCTGTTCTCTCTACCCAGCTTATGCCATTTAGGATGCATGCATTTTTAGGCTTGGAGCAGACCCAAAAGGCATTGCAGGATAGATGTTGGTATGACACACAGTAACAGAAGTTAAAACTGTCTCATGACCTTATTTGATAAACAAGACCATGTGCTACAGATTACAACTAGCCGAAACATGCAGAAGCTAAATATGACCTTCCACTTAAGTGTACAGGTCTATAAAATCTCTTTACAATTAAAAAAAACAAAACACCGAGTACAATAGAACAAGTCTGATTAAGATATCTTATCAATTGCCTGTTGCCTTTTGTAATATGTTTTAAATTGTAAAGAGACATTATGGACACGCTGTATAAAATAAGAATAAGAAGGAAAGATGTTGCCCTTTTGCTGTGGCCCTGTGCCCCATCAAAGCCATTACAAAGTGCTAATGAGGGAGGATGCTTGGTGATAATCTCTGATGTGAATATAACACGACCTGGTTTAATTATAATAAACAATAATGAACTGTATTCTTTTGGACCAGAAAATGTGTTGAACTATAGAGCTGCAAATAAGCACGGTTTTAGTATTAGACTAGTTGAGCAATTGGGAAAACTAGCCAAGCGATTATATGCATTGTACATTCAGATTTTGAATACATTTATAACCTAACAGAAGTTGAAATATGGTGGCTCAATGCTTCTGGATGGAGAATATTTATAAATAAAGTACCATTAATGAAAATCTGAAATGGAACTGGGTTGATGTGATGCACAACATTTGTATTATGGAGAAACTGACTTACACTTTAAGATAAGAAACAGAGAAATTTGAGAATATAAGGAAAAGACTGGCTGGATTTTGTAAAACCATTATTATTATTATATCATTATTCCCCATTTTTTTGTTCTACTACTTGGTTATGTTATAGTTACCTTTTTTTCCATTAAAGAAAATAAAATTGTGTGAAAATATTTGTGATTCTACACTGTGCGTATATTGTGTCCTGCAAAATAAATAAATCTGAAATGGTTTATTCTATTTTGCCATTTCGATTTAATAATGCTGCTGTCTTTGTTATAAAAGGTTTTAGAGTTGGTATAGTCCACACACGATTACCGTTATAGAAATTCACAAGTATGTTAATAGTTATTTTGAGTCATCGTTGGCCTCCCTACTGAACTAGTTAATCAAGTTAGGAATATAAAATATAGAAACTAAATGGAGGAAATGGGCTAGCCTGGCAGCCAGACCGGTACTCTCTGTATATTTAGTATAGGAAAAGCCTGTAGTCTTGCCTAAACATGCACAGTACTGACAGTTGTCCTTTTGTCTTTTTTAGGGTGCCAAAAAGCCTTTCACAGAAGTCATCAGGGCCAACATTGGAGATGCTCATGCAATGGGTCAGAAGCCAATTACATTCTTGAGACAGGTTTGGTCACTTTTTGTCAGTTGTATGATCATAGTTATAGCTGATCTTTATTTATTGTAAACACTAAAATAACCTGTCCGGGATTGCTCCAACGAGGTGCACTTTCAGAGATTCGCTAAACCGGTGTTTTAATGCGCATGATTTTGTCCATTTCAAACTTGTGTAAATAGGAAATGCTTTGCTGTTCGTGTGTTACTGCGGACAAAAACACTAAAGACAAAATTCCCTTGCTGTCTCTTTACTCCAAACACAAACTATTGGTATTAGGCTACTCAATTTACCTTTCTGTGGTCATAATGTAATGCCTCATTAGTTCTAAGTACAATTTCAAGACACTGCTGGCCCCTGGTTCCTGGTGAGTCTGGGCCAAATACGGTTAAGCCTCATTTGGTTTATGTGCATCCCAAATGTGGAATTCTTTACCGGAAAATCTGCGCTTTGAAACAAGGTCTAATATTTTTTTAATTTAAATTAAAGACGCACCTTTTTGAAATCGCCTATGAATAATTAATGGTAAAGCTATCCCTGAATTCATATAGTTATTAACTTTCTCATGTTGTTGTGATTTTATTTCTGTGTAATGCACTTTGAGTTGTTTTTGTGCATGAAAAGTGCTCTACAAATAAAACTGATTGAGTACTAGAGTAAAAATCCAGTTCCTTTTGCATTCCCAGGTCCTTGCTCTCTGTGCGTATCCTGACCTCCTGGAAGACAATAAATTCCCAGAAGATGCCAAACAGAGAGCCAGGCGGATTCTTGCAGCATGTGGGGGCCAAAGCATAGGTCAGACAACGCCTCTTAAATCCACCAACCACATCCCTCTCTACATCACTAGTCTCTGTTGGTCCACTGTCTAATAATTACCTTAGAGATGGAGCTCATGTTGTTTGAGTCAAAGTACACTGCATCTGTGTCATAGGAGCGTACAGTGCCAGCCCGGGCATCGAGTGCATACGTCAGGATGTGTCCCGTTACATTGAGAAGAGAGATGGAGGAATCCCATCCAACCCTGACAACATCTACCTCTCCACTGGGGCCAGCGACGCCATTGTGGTGCGTGATATCACACTATTTTTTGATCTGTGTTATAATGTTTCCTCATCACAAACAGACCTGGAGATGTAGACAAATGAATAATACAGGGTTAATCAAACGTGTGAATGAAACAAAACACAGCTACAGGTATGTGTCTGAGGAGATGACAGCATTATAACATGGCTTAAAACTCACATTTGTGTAATATAGAACCTTTTAATCATAGTTTTACATCAAGTAGCAGTTTGTGGGAAAAGTTGAACATTTCTAAATTTCTCATTTCAACCTCTGCCTATGTCATCAATGCAGAAAATTACAACCAAAATGCAGGGACAATATTTAGTAAAATCTTAACTATGTTTCTGTCACCTATGTTTTTGTGTAATGTTTAGCCTAACCTGTCATCTGTACTTTAATTTTTAATTTTTTTATTCCCGTTGAGTTAATATTATACTGATAGTAAATGGCTCATCTGTAATGTTACAACACCCTCAGAACTTAATAAGATTTATGTGACGGTTACAATTATGAATTGGAACGTTCTTAGTTTCGCTATGAATACATGTGCTCATTGTTAAAGAGAGAGAGAGCTACTAGTTTTTATTACACTGACACATTCCATTGACCTATTTGCAGTCTTAACTTTTTTATTTTTACATTCAAATTTCACCAGCATCATATTGTGTTGATAATTTGGGGAAGAAAATCACAACTTCATGATCTGACCACCAGTACCATATAATACCAGTTTGAATGCGTCCCAATATAGCTACCCTTATTCCACTGTTCACGTAGCTGGGGAGTTTTAGTGTGTACATACTGGGTGTGACTGGACAAATGTTGCGTCTATGTAATTATTTATTTATGAACAGCTGTCACCTTGTCAAACAACTTCCAGCTTTTTTTTCTTTATCTTTATTTAAACAGAGACACCCAATGAAGGCACTTACACTCTTTTTCTATGGGTGCCCCATTCACCATACAATACAAACAAAAAACTAGAAGTATATTTGTTTGTAAGGATGCTTTTAATGCAATCGTCTGCAAAGAACACAATATCTGATCTTTTTTATCTTGTAAATAAATCTTGTACCTGTTCAGACCTCTACAAACATGTTCTGAAATGCATTATGTGATTCTTGGATTAGTTAATCAGTTCATATTTCATTCTTCTCTCAAACTGTAATGCTGTTGGAGTTGTTTTACAATGTGCACCGTAAGCAGAATCCTACTTTTGAAACATATATTAGGAAATCTGACCACAATGTTGTTAAAAGTCACAAGTGGACTTTTCTTTTCTCAAAATAATGCTTTTATTTATGATTTGTTTCCACTTTCTTTGCAGACCATCCTGAAGCTGCTGATTTGTGGGGAGGGCCGCGGGCGTACCGGCGTGATGATCTCTATCCCTCAATATCCCCTTTACTCCGCGGCTCTGGCAGACTTGGGCGCAGTGCAGATCAATTATTACCTGGATGAAGACAAGTGCTGGAGTCTTGACGTGAAAGAACTTAAGAGAGCTGTTAACGAGGCCAGACAGCACTGTAACCCACGTGTCCTCTGCATCATTAACCCTGGAAACCCCACAGGTAGCACGAGGGAGCAATTAAACAATTTAAAGCAGCACACGCCTTTCTAGAGTATCCATAATCTCTGTGTCACAGGTCAAGTACAGAGTAGAGAGTGCATTGAAGAAGTCATTCGGTTTGCCAAAGAAGAGAACCTCTTCCTTATGGCCGATGAGGTAATTCACAATGGGCACTATGCACAGCAGGGCACTAGCTCACTTTTATTATACTCAGAAAACATAAAATAATCTACTAAATTCAAATTCATTTTAAAAAAAAGTCTATCCAATAATTTTTATATGTAGAAAACTTCACTGCTAATTTTGAGGCATAATAAATATTAAAATGACATCACAAAGTGAAGTATTCATTTTATTTGTGTAGTTTTTATCATACTGTTAGTGACATCTGCCCACAGCCCCCTGCCTTATCTTTAAGCATTTATCAGCTTTTAATGTAACTCTGCAAAAACCTCATAGAGAAACAACGGCACAGGAAGTAGTGACGCTAACGGTGAGGTTGCCGTTTGCTATATTGCACAGAGCCTATTAACCAGCAGCTCCTAACCACAGTGGACACTTGACACCAATATAACAAAAAATGAACAAAAACTACAACAAACTCATAAAAGCCGCACAATGTAGCTTTTCTGGTGGCGGTCCACTCATTTGCTTGTTTCCATAGAGATGATCCATAATACTGCATTCAACACATCTGGTATTTATTTAATTACGGGTGTTTTACCTGGAAAAATGCATTCTTACTGTGACAAGGGTTGCCGCTCCACAGATCTTACTGCTTGTGTTCATGGAGAAGTTATTGCTTGGTTTTGAATGTGACACAGTATGGTATAAGTTGTCCATCTCCATGGAGACAAGCAGACGCTACAAAAGTTACAATAAGTAGTATAAGAACCGCTTTATAAAGGTACACTAACATCCGTGATCTCGCATATAAAGTGTTGGTTTCAATTAGTATTTTTTTTTTTTTTTGTATTTTTGTAGGTCTACCAGGACAATGTGTACGCAGATGGTTGCAAATTCCACTCTTTTAAAAAAGTATTATTTGAGATGGGACCTGAATACTCGAGTTCTGTGGAGTTGGCCTCCTTTCATTCCACCTCCAAATGTTACATGGGCGAGTAAGTCTCAAGGACACCACTGGGAAATGTCTCTTCACTTTGAGCCAGAGGAATAACAGTCTTTTACATTGAACAGGTGCGGATTTAGGGGAGGATACATGGAGATTATAAATATGGACCCTGATGTCAAGGCCCAGCTCACAAAACTAGTGTCAGTCCGACTGTGTCCCCCAGTCCCCGGCCAGGCTCTTCTGGACCTGGTGGTCAACCCTCCACAGCCCGACGAACCCTCATACAACACGTTTATGAAGGTCAGAGTAACACACACTTCACCAGCACTACAGGTCACCCTGCTCTGATTGTGACTTAATGTGTGTCACAATTATAATCATGTGTGTGTTACACAACTCAAGGAATATTTACAGTTGAACACATGCCTTGGTGTTGATAACTTATCTGTGTAACCAGCACAAGAGGTCCACAGATGACCTCAACAGTCAATAATGACATCTTTGGGCTCTCCTGATACAAACACTTTTAGCACTAGTGCTACTGTGGGTGCACAGAAACACGGTAACTAAAAAATATTTACAACACAATGCACTTTTGTGTGTTTCCCTTATAGGAGCGGACAGCGGTGTTAGCAGCCCTAGCAGACAAAGCCAGAATGACTGAAGAAATGTTCAATACTATTCCAGGATTTACCTGTAACCCTGTCCAGGGGGCTATGTATACTTTTCCACGTATCTCCCTACCTGCTAAGGCTATTGACAAGGCCAAGGTAAGCAACACAATGTTTGTAGATGTCCTCTAAAAAGCATCCTTAAACGCAATACCGTGTGACCTGTAGGAAGAGGGTAAGGTGCCGGACATGTATTACTGTATGAGGCTGTTGGAGGAGGAGGGAATCTGCCTTGTACCTGGGAGCGGCTTTGGACAAAGAGACGGAACGTACCACTTCAGGTCTGTGACAGTTCGTATATTATGCATCTGAATGAAAAGAGGATTTGTAACTGACAAGGATTGTAACGTGTGCACAGGATGACCATTCTGCCACCCGCCGAGAAGCTCAAGATTGTGCTTGATAAGATCAAAAACTTTCATATTCGGTTCACAGAAGAATTCTCCTAATCCAGAGTCCTCAAAGCGGACTTCTGTGGCCACATCAGTGAAGTGCCTTCAAATGACACTGTGGTGTCCCTCTGCCTTCGATCAAAGTATTACGGTTTTCTTAGAACGGTTTCCGTTGATGACATTTCCTTCAAGTCACATTATGCACATATGGAGGTCATAGAAAACATGTATTTTTATTGTAGATAAGCTACTCTTTATACAGCCATGTTATAAACGAGAATGAACTGACGTCAGTTGACTGTAAGGAGTGCACATTAAGACTTGCTTTAGGATACCAGTGTTATGCTAACATTAATAAAACTGTTAAGTCAGCGTATGTGATGTCATAACTGATAAAAGCTAATGAGACAAGAAAAAAAGATTTGAGTGCCGGCCTTCAAAGCAGCCCCACACTATTTTATTAAAAAGACTTCAGTGCATACATGCCTTTATGAACAGAGGAAAGCTGAATCTCTTGGAATGAACATTGAACAGAAACTAAAATGATGACTGGTCATCACAGTAACACCAGTGTTCCCTTTACCTTTGAAAGGCTGTGTGACTCTGCGGAGCACAGTAAGAGTTCATACACGCAGAGATACTTTAAAGTTCATCTTTCACCAGCTTTGTACTGTGCTTTTCTATGAACTTGCTAAGTGCCTCTACAGTCCTGTCTCCACCTTCGTGTTTCACAGGGTTCTGTTTGTTATTGCTCGGAGCAAAGTATATTGTTGGAAAACCTTCAGCTTTGTAATTTTCATTTGGCACGTCATTAGCGGTGGCATCCATTTTGGCGATAACCAGGTTCTTCTGCCCCTTGTACTTCTTGCCCAGAGCCAGATAGTCTGGCTCTAGCTTTTTGCAGTGTCCACACCAGGGAGCATAAAACTCAATGAGGACATCCTTCTGAGGATCCATTACAATCTCCTCAAATGTTTTCCCCACGACAACTTTCACTGGTCCTTTGTTGTTCTTTGGCACTGGCTGTGATTTAATAATAGGCTTCAGCTTTCCTGTCGACCACAAAAACAAATTAATTATAAACTAATTAGAGAAGGAAGTAGCTCAGCTCAAAGCTTAAGGAGTCATTTGGACATGTTTGCTACCACCTAGTGGATTATCTAATACATTTAAGATCTGATAACATTTTGTCCAAAAATGCCTTGGAGATCATCTACGGTGTATATTTTTTTATTCTAATAGTATTTAAATAAAATGTTTTTATCGTACATTTTATCCTTAAGAATGATAATTTTGGACATTACTAAAACATGAAAGCATAATAGAAAAGCAGATTAGAGTAGGCCTTGGGTAACGGAATGAGTGAGTGAGTCAGACAAAGGTTAGGAGCTAGTCGAGGAAAAAAAAAAAAAAAAAAAAAAGGTTGGGAACTGGCTTAGTGTCTTGTTCTTTATGAGAGTATACAAGGCAGTCACTGGCTGCAGTTGTGTGCACACTCCAATTCTGATTATCTGATGTTTGGAATTGTAAGGTTTTAAATGGCATGCAAACAGCAAAATCTGCTTTCTTTCTGATCATGGTCCCTCCAGTTCTCTCATTTTATGGTTTCATTAAATTACCTCTATAAAAATGTTTCCAGAAATCAGATAATTAGATTTGGTGTGCATGTGAACATGCCGTGTTCATAAAAACTATACATACAAAGTAGATTTTAGGCATCAGGTACTTTTGAGTACTCACCCTTCTTGAAAGCTTTGACAAAGTCTCTCAGCACATCGGAGTCCATTTCCTCTGGCTCCATCGCATACTTCTTGCCACCGTCACCCAAAATACCAACATTAACTTCCTCTCCACTTTCGCTCAGACCCAAACTCTTCAACTCATCAGCGTAGTCTTCCTCGTCAGCAATGGCAAACGTGTACTCGGGGAAGTCCTTGGCCACCTCCAGCACTTTTGACCTCCAGAACTGTGTGGCTGATAGTAAAACCCAGAGGTTAATGCACAATATGAAACTTAAATGAACTACAGTTTGTTTTGAGAACTTACCCTTTCTGTAGTCAAAGCTGAAGTCTACTCCATAGTAAACGACGACCAGTGGCCTTTTAGTATAGCGTTTAGCATCATTGCTGGGCTTCCTGTGCCCCACCAGAGGAACAATGTGCTTTTTGAAGAATTCTTGGACGTCTGAAACTGATGTAGAATCCTATAGGAATAAGTTTACGGTTAAAGCAATGAGATTACTGATACAAATATATAAAAATGGCAAGTGGTGAAATTGTCAATACCTGCATTGTTAAGATGTGCTGGGCAGGTTCAAACTTTGAGCGGAATTTCTCAGGGTGAGCAATGACAATCTGACCAGGTGATGCTTTAAGCATTTTGGCGACTTCTGAGCTGAAGGTGTGTCTAAAAGTGAAGTCCTCCCGCAGTGCATTACCTGTCAAGGAAGTAAGAGAAATCAAATATTTTTCTGATCTAAATATAATGCCCCCTGCCCAGATGGCCAATCAGTGAGGCTTACAGGCTTCATTGTAAATCTCAAAAGTTGCATCTTCTTCGCTGGAGAAAACACCCACAATCACAGCATCATCTCCATCTTTAATCAGCTCCTGAATCTGCTTTACGGTCTGAACCTGCTTAGATGGAGGGCCTGACTGCTCACTCATGTAGTCAACAATGCCTACAATAAGAAATCAAAATTAATTTTAAAAAAGCAGAAAAAAATAATGTTAAATAAAAAGTTTAAACCCACCATATTTTTCTCTGGGTCCGTTGTACTCAAAGGCCTTTCCCTTCCTGAAGATCTTAAGAGTGGGATATCCCGTAACATCAAAACGAGATGCCAGCTCGTTTTCCACAGTGGCATCTACTTTGGCCAGGGGGATGGGGGGCGTGCGCTTGCTCAGTTCCTGGGCTGCCTTTTCATATTCCGGAGCTAATCGCTTACAGTGTCCACACCTGGAAGAAAATTTTAAAAATATGAAAGCCACGTTGCCTTGTAAGAAATCCTAGAGTGTGTATGATGATGGAGGACGCACCATGGGGCATAAAACTCCACTAGGATGATGTCTGCGTCGTTAACAATGTCATCGAAATTGTCTTTTGTTAGAACCAGTGTTGCCTCGGGTGGAGGTTTCCAGCCAGGCTGAGCGACCTCTTTGACTCGTTCAACAATAGCTACAACAGAAAAGCCCTATTATTCACCTTACATATAACTAAATTAAATGAAACAGTAATGTGCATAAGCTCATCACACCTGTCTCTGTTCTGGCTCCATCATACTCGACAGGCTCTCCTTTCTTTAGGATCTTGATAGTGGGGTAGCCTGACACCTCAAACCTGCTGGCCAGATCAGATGCCACAGTGGCATCTACTTTGGCCACAGGAATGGGCGGGTCATTCTCCTTCAAAGTCTGTGCGATTTTTTCATACTCAGGAGCAAACTGCTTACAATGGCCACACCTAGAACACAGTCAAATATGTAATGCAAATACTCAAGTCGATGAATTAGTTTTATTTACGCAAAGATGTGTTTTCTGAAAGAGTAAACTAAACTCACCATGGAGCGTAAAACTCCACCAACACAGTGTCCTTGTCCTCCATGAAAGTGTCAAAGTTATTGTCGTTCAGGACCAGAACTCCATTCTCCTCCTTCACCTCCGTGTCTTCATCTTCATCCTCCTCATCATCACTATCCTCTTCCTCAGCTTCCCCCTCTACCACATCATCTATAAGAAAATAATTCAACTCTTACAATTAAAACAGCCTTTGCTGATTATATTAGTAAAATTAAAATTATTAAAATGCATTTAAAGTGAAAGTATGAGTCATGAATATACCAAGCCTAGATATAGTCTAAATAAGTGAACAAATACTGCTGAACTTCATTGTTGACATTAGCTCTGTGCAGCCTGTTAGCCTACGTGCTAACTGCCAGACTAACTTGGCTAGCATTAGCAATCTCTATAGAAGCACTTCCAATAAACAAAATTGCAGACTAATCTCGTTTGTAATAGTCTTTTATTCACACAATGTTACTACTCAGATACAGGGTAGTGAGAGCAAGTCTTACCTTCTTCACACCTGCTGACAGATGCAAAATGTGCAACGCCGAGCAGCACAATCAACAGCAGCGCGAGCTTTCTCATTGTCCACCGCAGATGGCAGCTAACCGCGCGTCTTCTCAGTACGTGGCTGAATAACCCGCTAAATGATGAATGTCATCAAATCACAGTCGTGTTACAGACCCGAGGCACGGATCAATACTGCTGCGGTGAACACTTTAGGTTCATACAAACTAATCACTTCTGCCTCACGCCGCCTGCGTCTGAAACTTGTCTGACTTGCCACGTTCTGATTGGTCCGCACGTGCAGCTCTCAGCCAATCAGAGCCCGCCACTCAAGTCCTGACTTTGATACGTTGTGAGACTCTATTGGGTCTTTCATTCAATACTGTGTCCTCATCACAACCTGTACTGTTATCATTACAAAGTATCTACAAAGAGCAGTGCAAGAAAAACTACACTGTAATTCAGAAGTAATCAAATGAGTAAAGAGGTAAGAATCAAACATAGCCCATTCGAAACAGATCTATTCTCAACAGCCTGTAACAAACATTTATTTACTTTCACAGCTCTCACTCAGTACTCCTTGATTTTATCTCAGCATCATGCATACAACAGTCTAAAGACATATTACAGTACACAATATTTAGGCGTATAAATTGATGTGGCCCCTTTTGTTAATTCTTTCAATTCATCATAAATCTATTGCTCATTATGAACGAGCACTTCCACAACCACCTCTGCAGATTCGGCTTGGTGTGATGTAAGGGTAAACTGCCCCTTTAACGTCTCCATGTCTCTTTCTTTTGTGTTTTTGTCACATTTCATTTCACCGTGATGTATTTTATTTGACAGAGTGATCCCATCTGAAATCATATCTCCTTTTTTGCCATTTGTAGGAAGATCATCGAGCTGTGGGCCAGACCTAGGGATGTCAATGGAAACAACACAGGTAAGTTGTGGCCAGGAAGTACTACTAACTTACTGAAACAATCTTTTTTTTTTTCTTCTTACGTTTCTGAAGAAGATGAGGGGAAGGGTTGTGCCATTTCCAACTCCAGAAAGTCCTAAAAAATATTGTGTATATTGTGTATAGTAGCTTTTTTTTTTTTTTTTTTTTTTGTTAAGTATTTATTTATCCAGTCAAGTTACAAAATTAAAACGTATAAAAAAAAAAAAAAAATGCTGTTTAACGGGGGTGGAAGGTAGCAAAGTACAAGTACTACTTAAGTAGAATATTTAGGTATATGTACTTACTTACTAAGTAAATTTTACAGTGGATACTTTTTATTTTTACTACACTACATTTGAGAGCATGTATCTGTACTTTCTACTCCAAAGTAAAAAGTACTTTTCATATGATTTGAGGGGTTATTTTTTACCATGTTTGTGGTAACATCCTGATTAAAGTTTTTGAGTTTGAGCTTAATCAATATCGATACATTTAACAAAACTTTTACTTAAGTGGTTTAAGTAACAACATTGAGTACTCAATCCACCACAGCAGTTTAACCCTGTCCACTTTACTCACCCCACCCTGGAAACTAAAACCACCCATCCGCTCAAACACCTATCTGCCCAACCTGCCCCCACCCTGGTCATACATATAGATGTATCATATATAATAGGGCTGATAATTAATCAATCATTGAACTGAAAAATCCAGTTGTACCTGTAGTTCAGACTACATTTTGAACTAGACTGAAAAGTAAAAGTATTTTATATAATTGTTTGAGACCTGCTGAAAAGGTTGAGGGGTTTATCTTTAACACATACATAGTTTGAGCAAACAAAATATCCAAAGAAAAACAGGTAGGAAAAAAAATAATGATTCAATCGTTTCTGTTGAACAAAATTCAGCACAAATCTTTATCAAAATCACTACATTTAAATCCTTATAAGACCTCAAAATATGCTGCTGTCAAGGGACGACAGATGTAAAATAGCCTTTGGTTAATTCTGGCATATTTACAGAAATGTGGATTAATATGCACTGTCCCTGAAATAAATAAATAAATATGCCTGAACTGCTTTTACTTTTTACTCTTTAAGAACATTTTAAACGGGTACTTTAATACTTTGACTTAAGTAGATATTTTATCACATTCATGTGATACTTTTACTTGAGTATTTTTTTGCTTCGGTGTCTGTACTTTTACTTAAGTAACAAAACTGAGGACTTGTTCCACCACTGCATTGTGATCACATTCACAAAAAACATTTGTTATAAGTGTTTCTAAATAGTCTGACCATCTTTGTTGTTTTTATTTACCTGTGTCTCAAACTTAGATGAATACTGCCTTGGAGAAATGGGACTGTCTTCTCTGTAAACTCCAGTTTGATTAGAGAGGACGTCAAGCTTAAACAACAGTTCGTCCAATACGCTTTCAAACTGCTCAAAGTAATAGGTCTGAAAAATAAATATACAACATAGACAGTATAACTCAGAACACAGTATCAAATATCTGCTTTACTTAGTTTTTTCTCACCTTTCTCTCTGTGTTACGATCTATATGTGCTGATCGAGTCCATGTAGAAAATGGCTTCTTTTTTATGTATCGAACCAAGTCGGGTATAGTGAAAATATTTCTCCTTCTACGCAGACTTTTTACAGACAAACACACAACATTTATAACCTATAGGGAAACACAAGTTAGATTAAAACAGTGTAAAATTGATTCTTGTGAGTTTTAAGCCATATTATACTGTTCTTACCTCATTAAAAACATACCTGAAGTTGTGTTTTGTTTCATTCACACATGTTTGAGTAATCCTGGTTTACATCTCCAAAGCTCAAAATGCTCTGTTCCACCTTGTGATGTCATGAAGCAGTACTTTTCAAGTTAACAGTTATAGTTAAAGTTATAGTAGAAATTAGCAGTTCCAGGGCTGAAATTATCCAAATGATTCTAGTGAAGCTGTAAGAAGTTTAAAAACACAGTAGAGAACTTCCTGTATTACCACATGACATCACAAGGTGGAACGGAGTGTTTTCTACTTGAGAAAAGAACTCAGCCTAAATATCCAGGGCTTGTGTGTTAAACATGTGTGAATGAAACAAAACACAACCCCGGATATGTTTTTGATGACAACATTATAAAATTGTTCAGAAAACAGCATAACATGGGCATTTTAAACTTTCTTATACTTCCAATTTCAATCTGTAATAGTTGTTTGTGACACATACCAGGGCAGTCCACATTAGTCTAGTTATAACAAAAATGACGCCATGATGAAGTCCACTTCTTTGGATTTGGACTAGCCTTCTCATAGAGGAAAATGCAGCCACAAAGATAAGACCTGCAACCTGTGACAAAGATTTTAAATTATCTTGACATTAGTACGCTAATAATGTGAAATATGTCAAAGTATAGTCACCAAAATCCAGAAGATGCTGCAAGAGTGAGTCCGGGGAGCTGTCTTGTTTACCAAACAGATACACCTCAACGTTAGCAGGAAAAGTAATGTGCCACGTAGGCTACGTATAGTCTAAAGATGTGGGAAAGACATATTCTAATCAGTATAGCTATTATCCAAAAATCAAATCGGAGAATTGCCTGTCCTATTCATAGTAAATACTTTAAAGGCCCTATATTAAGTAAACTTGACTGTTGTGATCTTTAAGCCATGTTAAAATGTCATTACCTCATCAAAAACATACCCAGAGTTGTGTTTTGTATGTTTCTGTTCCACCTTGTGATGTCATGGAGTGGTAGGTTTCAATTTAACAGCCTCCTTTTACCTTTTGTTTAGTAGAGATAGGCAATTCCAAAGTTGAAATGACCATATGCATGATTCAAGTAAAGGTATATGGAGTTTAAAAACAAAGTGGAGCACATCCTGTACCACCACATGACATCACAAGGTGGAAAAGAGTGTTTTCTGTTTAAGAGAAGAACTCGGCCTAAATATGCAGGATTTTTGTGTTAAACATGTGAATGAAACACAACTCCGGTTATGTTTCTGATGAAGAAACATTATAACATAGATCAGAAAACAACGTAATATGGGCCCTTTACATGTATTTGGATTTCAAACAAGTCCTGTGTTTGCCATTCAGTCTCTTCTCACCTGATCCCACGTGGCTAATTGACTAAAATCAATATGAGTCTTGCTGTTTTGTCTCTGCAGAAATTCTTCAACTTCGCCGACCACAATAGAGCGATAAATGCAGTAAAAATGATATACGATGGATACTACGAACACACCAACCTGCAAAAGAGATACAGTATTGTTTGTAGTGAGCCTGCACATAATTTTGCACACACACAGAACAAAACAAATAGATATGTGACTCACTTCTAACCAGTTACATGGGAGCTTGACATGTCTGAACAGTCCTTTCTCACAAAGAGACAAAACGTGATGGCACAAACGCAGGATTAAAAGTATCAGAAGAAGTAGCTGGACAAACACAAGTATATCACAAACATTAATAGTTCATACTGAAAAAAATAAACAAAATAAGAATATGCACCACCAGTCAAAAGTTTGGAATCGCCCTCTCCTTCAATTTTTTTTTTACTACTTTCTACATTTTAAATACATATGAAAGACATCAAATATAGAAAGTAAGATGCATGGAATTATGTAGCAAAGAAAAAAGGTAAATAACTCTAAGAATTTGAATGTAAAATATAATTTTTTTTTAAAGTAGTCACCCAAGGCCTAGCATCACAGTAAAGTACATTTCCGACATATTAGTGCCATATGAACCATCTCACACTCTGAGGGACCGGCCTCCTGCTGCTTCCCAGAGTCAGGACTAAACATGGGAGAATCACTGTTTCAGTTTTATGCAGCTAAAAACTGAAACAGTCGTCCTGAAGATGTGAGACAGGCCTCTACTTTGATAATGTTTAAATCCAAGCTCAAAAGGTTCTGTTTAGCTGTGCATATGTATGAAACGTTTTTAGTCCGCCTCTTATCTTTTAATGTTAATTTTATGATGATTATTTGTGATTATTTATGTTTTGATTAGTTGTATTGTGATTTTAATATCTTTCTTATTCGGTAAAGCACTTTGAATTACTGTGTACGATTGTGCTATATGCCTTGTCTTGCTTTTGTCGAAAAATATTTTGTATAGTCATTTCACCTTTCACTTTTTCTTTACTGCATAATTGCATATATCTTGATTAATATATTTGATGTCTTTCATATGTATACAAAACATACAATGTAAAAAAGTAGTACAAAATAAAGAAAAAAACATTGAATGAGATGGTGTTCTTTAAACATATACTACCAGTTTAAAGTTGTTGTTTTTTTAAAAATAATCCATTATTTAATGTTTTTACTTGGCTAGATAATTCTATATATCTTACTTCATATAGTTGATGTCTTCTGTATGTATATAAAATGTACAAAGTAGTAAAAATAAAGAAAAAATGTATTGACTGAGATGGTGTGTCCAAATCTTTGACTGGTAGTGTATTTAAAACCACACATACCTTACAAGCCATGACCATATAGTCCCACTGAGAGGCGCTATCACACACTCGTACAGACTGGACACTGGCTGAGGGCAGAAGGACCCCAAAAGGACTTTGTTTGATGGTGAGAGTGACACTGGTGAACAGGTTTGGAGCCGGACTGTACAGAGTAAAATGAACCTTCAAGACCACCGTACTTTTGCCTATCCAGTGTTCTGAGTTGAGCTGTTTGAGTTTTAATTCGGCAATGGTCCTGCAAAATATTATACTGTAGGAACTGAAGGAATGTGTAATATTTGTAGTGAGACAATAATATTTCTTACTTTGTGTGTCCCAAACCAGTTTTAGCTTCTTTTGTTGCCATTTTAGATCCTCCAAATTGTCAGAGCATGTATGTACAAATAATTTCTTGTTTCTGAAATTAATCTTATGACAATTTGGTAGCAAAGTTGAATTTAAAGCCTGGGATTGTACAAAGAGGGAAAAAAAAAACACACATCAATGTAAAAGGAATTGTAAATGAGAGGCCTACTGCCATTACGAGGGTAATTTCTGAGTACTCCCATTATGGATGAGAAAATGTATTATAAACAGTAGTGGAAGAAGTACTCAACTTTGACACTTAAAAATGTAAAAGCACAGATACAGAGTAAAAAGTTGCTCAAGTAAACAAATTGCATGAAAAAAATACTTAAGTAAAAGTATTTAAGTACCAGAGTACAAAGTAAAAGTATTTCACACATGTTACAGCACATTTGTTAAAGCGCAAATGTAGTGATATTAATTTTAAAATGGTACATATTTTGGTCAACAGCAGCAATACAAATACTCAATTTCTTAATTTTTCTCAAGAATTTTGTGTATTTATTTTTGTTTGCTAAGTTGGACCTTGAACTCGAAAACGTTGTGAAGGGAATGTGGGAATGTTACCACATGGTCAAAATAACCCCTCAAATAATATGAAAAGTACTTTTTACTTTTCAGTCCAGTTAAAAAAAATGTAATAGAGAAGAAAGTATAGATAAAACTCTCAAATGTAGTGCTGTAAAAGTAAAAAGTATCTACTGTAAAACTGACTTAAGTAAAGTACAAATACCTAAAAACTCTGCTTAAGTACAGTACTTTACTCTTTGTACTTCGTTTCCTTCCACCACTGATTGTAGGCTATTTTGTTTGCTAATTACCTTATTATGTCTTACCTCCGTTTTCCACAGGACAGGCTCTCTGATTAAAATATGAGAGTTTTGAAATGCTGCAAGCTGCGAAGAGGTAAAGAAACCACTGAAAGCAAGTACAAAGTGATCTGATTTACAACAATAAACAAAAAACAGTTACTTCGGCTGTAGAAGATGTATTTCTGTAAAGCACATTAAGAAGACTGGTCTGTGCCCATCTCCACCACTCATCATAGGTTTGAACACTCTTAAAACTGTCACTGTAAACTCAAATATGCACATTTTAGAATATAAATATATAATATATGTAAACTATAGTACAATTACCTTATGAAGTGTTTTTTGACAGTTCTGTTAAGATTGTAATAGTCGCTGGAAGAGCTCTCATAAGTTATACACAACATTAAAGAAAACATTGAGCCAAAAACAATCCAGTCCCTAAATAAAAGAAACCACAAATTGTACTTAATACTTCAACAATGTTACTTTCATTTGCATAAATTCACACTTACCACACTCTTTCACGAATAAGCCTGTCTCTTTTCTTATTCCGGCGAGATTTTCTGAGCTCTGTAAACACTGGAGGGCGCACAAGACGCAAGAAACGTTGTCTTTGTCTAACCTCAAGTAACTATAAAAAAAAATAAAACATATTAAAATGGCATTATATAAGTTTAAATACATTTTGTTTACCTTTAGGAGGGTTGGATGTCCCGTTTGACGCAAAGCCCAGTTCTGAATAGCTTCGAAAATACTTTTATTCATGTGGTGAGTTGAAAAGTTTAAAATAACCGTGTTTTTTTGGTGCCACATAGAAACGACTAGTGCCATTGTGAAAACCTAGGGCATAAAAACTATTTCAGTGTATTTTTCTCCAGCTGTTTAGTTTGTTTAATGTTACAATTTACCAGTAGGGGATGAATGAAGAAAATGCAAAACAAAAGAGAGAAGAGAAGTGATTGTATCCAAAGCACTGCCTCTCTGTGGGTAAACCTGGCCCCAAAAAGATATACATGGTTAGAACTGTTGTCATAAAAAAACAACAAGAATCTCTTGATCTCATGAAATAAAACTTAATTACACCATTTTTGACTCTACCTTACTCCAAGGACAGCAGAGGAAGCCAGGCAGGTCACACAAAACAACAGACATAGGACCCAAGCCACACTGTTAAACCATTGAGGTATTTTTGGATCCTCTTGACTACTTTCCCTGGCCTTATAACTTCCATTTTCTTTCTTTTTCTCATCTCTAAACAAACTTGAATCCTTGGTCTCGTCTGCACCATCAATTACAACTACGTCCTCTGTCACATTATTTTCATTTTCATTTAAAATTGTATTATCCAAACCCCAGCTGGACACTGGGAACAGATCTTTATCCTAAAAAAAGTATATAAAACAGCATAAAATGAAAACCACAAGTAGAATTAACTTTAAATGCATGGGCAAATCAACTTGACAAACTTGATATTTCTTTCTCCAGGATTCTTGTAGCCATTGTTGTAGGCCGCCCCATGAAATATATAGCTCAGATATAGCGTTAGCGTTCGAATTAGGGTTCAATGCATCTGCAAACAACACAATAATACATCTATTATTACAAAAACTGAAATAACGCCTGTAATTTGATTTATGTTTTCTATATTGATTTATTACCAAATGTATGAAACTGATTAAACATTTTCTGTAAAAACTACATGCAAATGGTCACATTTTTACAAGCGCTTTTCCACCTTCAAGGCGCTCAAAGCTTTACATCAAGGAACTACTCACACATTCACACATTCATGCAATGATAGCACTGCTAACTTTTAGATCAGTGGCTCTGACTACTCTCCCAAAGATGTCTATGTCGAGGGATTTGAACCGCCATCTTCAAACTGGACAAACGCTCTACCAACTAAGCCACTGTCGCCCAATCTATGTATGTATCAAATGTATCAGTGGACAAATCTATCTACAAATCTATGTATCAAATATATAAAATGAGCTCTGAAAATAAGGCTGGTCCATATTTTTGAACGCACTTTATAAACACACATAAAGCTAAAAACGTACATTCAAAGCCTCCTGTCTTGGTCTCCCCTGTGCTCGTAGTTGCTGGTCTCATAATTTTGACTTGACTGAGCCGAAACATAAAGGATAATAAGGTTACTACAGGCAGAACTAATGCAACACTTAATATCCCTGTTGTGATCGCGTTCATTGATAATTCTTTAACGTCCAGCTCAAAATGCATCTGCAAAAAAGAGACAAACCAATTATTACAAATGACAGAAGACACTTTGTTGGTACTTTTGGTAGTATTTTGGTAGTACTTTACAACATATACAGTAATATAATACAATTTTTAACTACAGTATTAAAGTTAATGTGACAACTGTGTAATAATGGTAATAAGAGTGCTAGCTAGCTCGTTGTGTCTCAAAGCTCATGCTAACTTTTATTAAAACCGTAAAATATAAAATAAACAAGCTCATAATATTCAAATAAATTAAAATAAAGACAACGCAATTGTTTTTAAAGATGACTGTGTAAGTTTTCTGGTGGAGGGTCCGCCGTCTGCTTGTCTCATGGTGATGTCATTGCTTTGCCTGAGATGTTCCACAGTATGGCATTAAACAAATATATCTTGTATTTATTCATTTACAGGTGTTTTTATTTCTCAAAACTACCACAAAGACATGCATTCTTACTCTGAGCGGGATCACTTCTCCACAGATCTGACCTGTAACTTGGCCTGGTGATGTGGCCTGCTTGTTTCCATGGAGATGGTTAAATTGACTGCCATACTGAAGAACATTCCAGGAAAAAAAACTTTAAAATCTACATGGAGTCAAGCAGGTGGTGGACCCTTTACCAGAAAAGTTACATTGTGCACCTTTAAATGTAGAATACTTCAGTTTGTGGTGTTGTTTTTATATTTATTAAGCCTCAAAACTATCATTAACATTAGCACTGAGACACAAACATCTCTCTTTTTAAACACCAAAATGTCCTCTGGTGAAGTATTAAGTTTATGTGTGTAGTTTTTAACCCCCACCTCCCTGTCCACTGGCTTATCTTTAATTATTTACTCATTTGACTTGGCAAAAAACCCACAGAGATAAAACTACATTTCATGGTAATATGACAGACTCTTGCCCTCTTCCAGCACTAAAAAAATTAAACATAGTACTTTCTTGTAATAACAGTATGTAAACAGGAGTGGCAGTGGTGCAGTGGGTTAAATGTCTACCCACTAACCAGACAGTAACTAGGATAGAAACTCGCAAAGCCAATAATGTACAAACCTTGTCATTTCTCTGTGATATGATAACAGTGCTGACACATGCATAGCCCAGCCACAGTAAAGCACACATGCTCAGTCTTTGGCTCTTTGTGAAAGGCTTCAGGTTTGGGCCGCTGTAAACTGAAATCCAGATGTGGAAGTCCACCATGTAGTCCCGCACTTTGAGACACAACATCTGGAAGTACACAAGTGAAAAACTACATCAGATAGATAAACAAAAAGATAATAGAATAATAATCACTTTATCTGAGTTAAATATCTAAAGAAAAACTTGAGGACTTTAAAAACATTTGGTGCTCTTTTTGACATCATGTAGAAACCATAATTCCTATTGAGTGAACTGTGTGTTTTAAGGTCTTAATGTATGTGAGTGTCATTTTATGTTTCAAAAAAATTATCACGAGTATCCCACTTATGACAATATTCTGGATATGAAGTTTGCATGTGCTCAGAGTATCCTGGGTATTTAGAGGGGTCACTATGGCAACCATGGCACAGATATGGCAAGGAGCTAAACATTTTGGTAACTGTACTAAGACTTTTAAGCCTGTTTCCAGTAATAAAGGAACAAGATATACTATTATATAATATAATAAAAGCAGACTATTTCAATACAACCACCCTTTGTTTATACAGGTATACAATAATATTATTTTTAAAAGTTCTAGTAGAGGTTTGAATCGTTTTGGGAAAGTTGCTGCTCCTACTGTATTTGCTACATCAGTTCGCACATGCTCAGTACAGCACCAGTGTGACGAATCAGGATACTATGAGTACATGGCACAATATCCTGGATACTATCAGTATCCTGGTCTCTCATAACCAGGATACTGGCTTATCTAGGATACTGAAATCAGGATACTGCATATACATGGACACACACAAAACCAGGATACTCAAAAAACCCATCCATAACTGGGATACTTGTACGCATGTAAGCACACTCAATATTTGTTAATCACACAATGGAGAAATCCGCTTGTCGTGGAAGCTTTAATAAACCATAATATGGTGCAGCATGCATAAAAAATATATAGACTTACAATGAATGAGATTAAAAAAGCCTAAAAGTCAAAATGAATGATCTAAAGTCACAAATACATGAAATAAAGCTGTTGTTCTTGATCAGTATAATTGATGTAACTGTCTTGCCTTTCCAAAGCCCATTCTCTGATCGTAAACTCTCAGCATTCGCTCCACCCGCCCGTCACTCCTGTCCACAGCCAACCAGCACTCACTGACAAAGAGCCACATACAGCCCTTAACCTGATGATCCCTGTTCAACTGAAAATACAAATACAAACATTAAAAAAAGCGTATTTCTAGGTATAAAAATGTATTGTTAATGCAAAAACTGTGACTTAAGTTACCTGAAACACTTCCACACGTTTGAGGTACCAAGTAGGAGTTGGTCCAGAGTTGTCATGCCAGATGTGAATCCCACATAGTGATCCCAGGCTCTCAGCTGCACTGTAAGAATAAAGGTAAAAGTTATAGAGAAATGTAGCAAATATATACCTAGTTAAATATGTTTAAATAGACCACAACATGGATTTCAGGTTCTTAATATATATAAAACTGTGAGGACATTTTCACATTCAAATGATATAATACTGTAACTATTGTTCAGAGCTGACACCTTTTGTTGTTCTTGTAACTTTATGTGTTGTTCTTAATGTAACTGCTTTTGTATTGGTCATTTACTGGTCTGTTTTTGGAGACTGGTGAGTTGAGATTTCTGTTGTTTTTCTCTTATTTTGACATGGGTTATGGCCTACAGTAGCCCTTGTGAGAAAATAAACAACTAAAACAAATTCAACACGTTTCCTTACACCTGAATGTTACAATATTTTGTTTTAAATAGTTAAATGCTATGGCAACAGTCCTAATTTCTCATCATTTTGAAACCCATGGATAGCAAAAGTTAGGGATCAGAGTGTTCAACTAGATTACTTGGTGTTATGACCCAATAAAAAGGCTAACAATGATTTTACTTGAATTAAAAAACCCCTATTGTGCCATATTCTGATCTGTTATAATGTTGTTTCCTCATCACAAACAGACCTGGAGTTGTGTTTTGTTTAATCCACACACGTTTAACACACAAACCCTGCATATTTAGGCTGAGTTCTTCTCTCAAACAGAAAACACTCGACCCCACCTTGTGATGTCATGTGGTAATACAGGAAGTGCTCCACTGTGTTTTTAAACTCCATACACCTTCACTACTATCATATGGATAATTTCAGCCCTGGAATTTCCAATATCTAGTACACAAAAGGTAAAAGGTAGCTGTTAACTTGAAAATTACCACTTGATGACATCACAAGGTGGAACGGAGTCTATCTACATCTCAAATTATAAATAAATAATAAAGGATTAATCAAACATGTGTGAATGAAACAAAACACTACTCCAGGTGTGTCTTTGAGGAGGTAACAGTATCATGGCTAAAAGCTCACAAGAGTCCATTTTGATTAATTTTGATTGTACAGCCCAACAATAATGATTGCACAGTATTTTAAATCCTACCTGACAATGAAAGTGTCTTGAGAGTTCCTCCTAAACAAAGTGCATCCTGGGACGTGAAGTTCCTTTGTCTGAGTAAAGCCATCTTCTCCACAAAGCACAATGTAAACCTAAAAAAGTATATTTTATAGTCATTGTAATAAAGCTGATGTAGGTTATGTAGGCTATGTACTATAGAGGTCTGCTGCACATGAATGTTTTGGGGTTTTTTTGTTTTTTTATTTGGTTGGGACAGTGCATGTTGATGAACAGACATGACATGACAGACATGAATGTAAACGCGCCAGATTATAGCCAGAGGCTAATTTCCATCCGTTGTCCCAAGGGCTGGGGTAGGTGGGTTAAGTGTCTTGCCCAAGGACACAACGACAGCATTCATCTGTGAGGGCTGGAATTGCACCGCCAACCTTCGAGTCAGTGGATCTAACCACTCAACCAATGATGTTTTATGTAGAGAGCGGGATTTGAACTGCCTTGGATAATTTTCCCACAAAAGACACATGCCCAATTTTCACGTCCCACATGTATGCCTATCAATACAGACAGCTGCCGTGTAGATACTGTAGAAAAATCTATAGAAAAATGGCATTTGTTTCAATTGCTGTTTTCTTCCTCTTTCTCAGTGGATTATGGGCTGTGGAGGGAGTGATAAAACCAGTTGGAATGAAGCAAAATTTAACTCAAGACAATGGTATGGACAATGGTATATCACGGTTGATGGGCTGAACTGAAGGAGCTGAGAGACATGGTGATCACGCTAAAGGGGGAAGTGACGAACAAGACTGAGAAGATGGAGGAAGAAAAAACAGGTGATATAAATTACATAAAATACACGTACACTACCGTTCAAAAGTTTCGGGTCACCCAGACAATTTTGTGTTTTCCATGAAAAGTCACACTTTTATTTACCACGAGTTGTAAAATGAATAGAAAATATAGTCAAAACATTGACAAGGTTAGAAATAATGAAATAATAATAAATAAATAAAAATCTTTCAAACTTTGCTTTAGTCAAATAATCCTGTTAAGTGCTGTTAATTTGTTGAGGTAATGTGGAGAAATTTCAACCCACACTTCTAGAAGCCCCTCCCACAAGTTGGATTCGCTGGATGGGCACTTCTTGCATGTCATGCCACGACAGCTCAATGGGGTTTAGATCTGGTGACTGCGCTGGACACTCCATTACAGATAGAATACCAGCCTCCTGCTTCTTCTCTAATGAGTTCTTGCACAATTTGGAGGTGTGCTTTGGGTCATTGTCCTGTTGTAGGATGAAGGTCAGCATCCTGGAGTCGCCTCTTCACTGTAGATGTTGACAATGGCGTTTTGCAGGTACTATTTAATGAAGCTGGGTCTATTTCTCAAACTAGAGACTCTAATGTATTTATCTTCTTGCTCAGTTGTGCAAGGGGCCTCCCACTTTTCTTTCTACTCTGGTTAAAGGCTGTTTGTGCTGTTCTCCGAAGGGAGTAGTAAACACCATTGTAGGAAATCTTCAGTTTCTTGGCCATTTCTCATATTAAATAGCCTTCATTTATAAGAACAAGAACAGATTGTCGAGTTTCACATGAAAGTTCTCTTTTTCTGGTAATTTTGAGCTTTTAATCAACCCCACAAATGTGATGCTCCAGATACTACTGATGCTACTTTTATAGCTTCTATAACCAGCTAAACTGTGCTAACATGATTGCACAAGGGTTTTCTAATCATCCATTAGCCTTCTGAAACAATGAGCAAACACATTGTACCATTAGAACACTGGAGTGATAGTTGCTGGAAATGGGCCTCTATACACCTATGTAGATATTGCTCCAAAAACCACATTTGCAGCTAGAATAGTCATTTACCACATTAACAATGTATAGAGTGCATTTCTGATTAGTTTAAAGTTATATTCATTGAACAGATTTCTAAGTGACCCCAAACTTTTGAAAGGTAGTGTATGTTTGTCTAAAGTAAGTCATGGCAAGGTTCTTTGTATAGCACAATTTGTACATCATCATAAAATTACCATTAAAACAGAAGAGTGCAGAATAAAAACCTTTCAGTCATATGTACACCTAAACGGAACTGTTTTGAGCCTGGATTTAAACATTGTCAAAGTACAGGTCTGTCTCACATCTTCAGGAAGATTGTTCCAGGTTTTAACTGCATAAAACTGATTCCCCATGGGTAGTCCTGACTCTGGGCACCAGCAGGAGGCTGGTCCCTGAAGTCCTCATAGTGTGAGATGGTTCATATGGCACTAATATGTCAGAGATGTTCTTTGGTGCTGGTTCATGGAGAGACTTGTTCACAAGCAGAGCTGCTTTAAAGTCTATTCTCTGAGCCACAGGAGCCAGAGACCTGAGCACAGGACGCATGTGTGAAGTACTTACTGGTTCTAGTCAGGACCCGAGCAGCAGTGTTCTGGATGTACTGCAGCTGTCTTAATGCTTGTTTGGAGAGGCCAGTGAGCAGGCCATTACAGTAGTATAACTTACTGGAGACAAATGCATGGATAAGTCTCTCTAAGTCTGGTTTTGACAGTATACCTTTGATTTTTGGCAATGTTTTTAGATGGTAAAAATTTGCAAATGTTATTGATTCGATGTGGCTGTTAAAGTTCAAGTCCACTATTACCCCTAGATTTCTAGCCTCATTTGAAGGTTTTAGAGAGAGAGACTGGAGGTGACTGCTGACACTTTCTCTATGTTTCTGTGGGCCAAAGATTATGACTTCGGTCTTGTCTGAGTTTAGCTGAAGAAAGTTTTTTTTGCATCCACACACTGATTTGTTGGATGCAGTGGCAGAGTGAATCCTCTGGTCCATATTCACCATATTCTAACAGATACTGATGCTATAAATGTGATTTAAGATTAAGTGCAAGTGAATCTGAAGTTCAAGAGCTCAAAAGACAGCTTACAGGTTGTAAAACTAAATTTACATTACACAATATACTGAATATAAAGAGGACATATGGAGGTAAGTTAATGACTGTCACTATTCAATTGACGCAGGCACTACAAAGGTGGTGTTTTCACTTGGTCTAACAGACAACGGAACCACTGGCCCATTTACAACTGAAATCACCCTAAAATTTAGTAGAGTATTGACTAATTTTGGCCAAGCCTACAACCCGCTTACAAGTATGTAACTATAAGGCAAGACATGACAGGCAAAACTGATTATTTTCTCTTTTTTCTGGGCAATTGCTCTTTCCACTTCAAATCTTTCACATTCCACATTCCAATCTGGTCATTATGGCTGATTTTACAAAATGATTTGCTGATATCTAATTCTAAGCCTGATTTGATGTCATTAAAATTTTTTACGCAAGATATTCAAAATTCTCTGTAAATATGTCCAAAATATGTGCCTTTTTAGAAACATTAAATGCCTTATTTACATTACATCAAATATCAATTTTGTTACATTTATCTATGTAAACTACAGAAAAGTTGATCTCTCTAAATTTTCCTGCAATGGAGCAGTGACTGCCTCTCCGGTTCCATAACAAAATTTCCCAATAATTTTTCTCATAGTATTTGTGAAAAAAAAAAAATAGGCCTATTAAAAGTTTGAAAGCTTGCTCAGGGATAATCAACTATATAGTAACTAATGATCACAAGATCTAGCATTTTATTTAAAATCTGTTTCTGAAACTTTATAAACCACTAAGTTATTAAAACATTTCACAGAATTTAGCTATTAAAACAACCTTTTTGTGTGTTACTATAAATGGGAAGTGGGAACTCTCTTCTTGTCAGAGACAGGAGATATGAGTATGGATAGTATTGGAATTGTTGTTCTGAAGATATACAAAAATTTGATATTGTGTCTATTAAAAATAAAAGAAAAAAGCGTAATCCCATAAAAGGCAGAAGGTGAGGATTTTTGCGTTTGTAGTTCATAATTTTACAGAACCTCAATCATGACATATATGGGCACGTTTTAGCACATTTTTGACGAGATGCCATTATATTAGCTGAATCTTTTTTTGGGGATGGATACTAAAAAATGTTCAGATCATTATTTTTGTCCATATCACACACTCAGTCTCTATAACTGGACATAGCTAACCTGCTAGCCACCGCGTTCTATATAGGAAGTGAGCATGGGTGCATTTCCATCTCCATCGACTCTGGCTTCAATTAACTTTTTGTCGCCCCTCTCTCTGTAACTGCTGCTGCCGGCCTTGTCAGTTTGGTCTCAAAATGTTCGTATTAACCCGTTCTACATGATCCTGGTAGATTTATTTCACTATTGTGTCCATACATGAAGATATGATTATTAATAACCTTCTTTCTCCGAGGTCGCTCCCGCTAGCGTGTTGCCGCTGCTACAAGTGGAGTGGTCCTGGAGTTGAAAAAGGAGGATGTGGTGTTTTTGAATCTACCTGCATCTTTTGTTGTATTTGATCTTGGAGACAATCGTTCAACCTTCAGTGGATTTCTTATTTTTCCTCTTTGAGTCCAACAGTTACATTATACCTGATGATAATTATCCATACAAATTCCATTCCTTTTGAGATCAATAAAAACAGGCAAAAATGTAAAGGGAAGTGTAAAGTGTGCTTAATTTTTTATATTTTTGTGGGCTAAAATATTATTATAAACTGTAATCCTAAAACTAATCCCAGTTCACTAATATATTAATAAACAAACATATTACTGTAATTTAAAGTCTGAGCTAACAGCTACAAACTTCAGTGCATCATAGAAATAATATAGCACTACCAATAAACAAATATGAAAGTTCAGATGGAAACTGCTGGGAACAAATCAGAGAACAAATGGGAAGTGGGAACTCTCTTCTGGCCAGAGACAGGAGATATGAGTATGGATAGTATTGGAATTGTTGATTGCAAAAATTGAATATCATGTCTATTAAAAAAAAAGAAAAAAGCATAATCCCATAAAAGGCAGAAGGTGAGGATTTTTGCATTTGTAGTTCATAATTTTACAGAACCTCAATCATGACATATATGGGCACGTTTTAGCACATTTTTAATGAGATGCCATTATATTATCTGAATCTTTTATGGGATGAATGCTAAAAAATGTTCAGATCGTTATTTTTGTCCATATCACACACCCTAGTCTCTATAACTGGACATAGCTAACCTGCTAGCCGCCACATTCTATATAGGAAGTGAGCATGGGTGCACTTCCATCTCCATCGACTCTGGCTTCAATTCACTTTTTCTCTCTGTAACTGCTGCTGTCAGGCTTGTCAATTTGGTCTCAAAATGTCCGTATCAACCCGCTCTATATGATCCTGGTAGAATTATTTTGCTATTGTGTCCTTAAATGAAGATATGAACATTAATAACAGACAGGTACCTTCTTTCCCCGAGATCACTCCCACTAGCATTAGCAAAATGTTTGATTGACAGTGTTGCTAAGCTCTCACCCCCTGCTAAACCAACGGTGCGGGTGGGAAAGGGCATTGCCTTCAACAGCCTCGCTCACTTAGTCCATCACTTTACACAGTCTATACACCCACCACTAATTCAGGCAAACCAGACAAGATAACAAATTGCCCATGCAGCGCACCTCACTTGCCTTCACTGTCTGTCACTGCTTCTCCATTTCTGTCCATATAAATACTACCAATACAGGCCGAAAACATTAAAAACAATGAACCCCTTTACATACCTTTGCGCTCATCTCTGGCGCAGACCAGAGGCCGGTGTAGATGGTGACAGCGTAAAGGTGCGGCTCACACTGTAAATTATCAGACAGGTAGTGGGCTCTTCTCTCCCCAGAGACCACATCAGCATTTGGACTCAAAACCAGGGCACCAATGAACAAGGCCACGCCCAGCACCAGCACAATGACCACTGTCCAGTTATAGGACACACTGACAGAAGATGAATGATAAATATAAAATGCTTTTCCATGTTGGTGTTATGTAAATTAAAGGTCCTATATTACACAAAATGGATTCTTATTAGCTTTAAGCCATGTTAAAATGTTGTTACCTCATCAAAAACATAGCAGGAGTTGTGTTTTGTTTCATTCACATATTTTTTAGTAGCCCTTTATTATCAGTCTGTCTAAATCTCCAGAGCTCAAAATGCTCTGTTCCACCTTGTGATGTCATGAAGCTGTAGTTTTCAATTTAACAGCTACCTTTTACCTTTTGTTCAGTAAAGGTTGGCAGTTCCAGGGCTGAAGTTATCTAAATGATTCTAGTGCAGGTGTATGCAGTTTAAAAATACAGTTGAGCACTTCCTGTATTACAACATGACATCACAAGGTGGAACAGAGTGTTTTCTGATTGAAACTCTCTCAGCTTAAATATGCAGAGTTTGTGTGTTAAACATTTGTGAATGAAACAAAACACAACTCCAAGTATGTTTGTGATGAGGACATTATAACATAGATCAGAAAACAGCGTAATATGGGCCCTTTAAGTTCAAGTTCTACATGAGGAGATAATTTTAATTTACCTAAAAAACGCTCCTATCTCTTCTGCGTCGAGGTTGGTTGGAATCTGCTCCTGCACCACAGTCACTGGATACAGCTGATGACATCTAAAGACAAATACATTTTTAAATATTCTTTTTCCTCTTTTTTTCCCAAAGTCAGGTCCAAAAGTCGATTATGTGGTGGTAAAATTTCAATTAGTTTTTATTGTTGTAAATCAGCTAAAATTGTGAAATAAATAATGAAATGCAGTAACATGAAAATCTAAAGCTAATCGCTCATCAATTTTTAAAAATTATCTTTTTACTGTAGTTTTTCAGCATAATAGTTCGTAATAACCCTATATGTGTGTTATCAATATAGTTTTACAGAAAAAAGGAATAAATAAAAGCAGTATACATATAAAAAAGTAAGAATAACAACAACAGATAGGGGTCAGGTAACATACTCTATACTTGCATATTTACATTCGTCAAAGTACTCCAGAAACACATGTCATGTACATCCTATGTCTAAAGCTAATCACTTTCAACCTATAAAAAAAGCTAATTTTCAAATAATCCCAGTTCAGTCCTGATGTAGACTTGATTTAGTCCTGCTCTAGACCTAGTCCCAGTTTGTTTGTTTGTTTTTTTTATGTGGTATTTGTGCAAATGTGAACGCACCCTTAAGAGACAAAACATTCTGGCAGATTATAATATGATCTTAACTATCAGGCTGGTACAGTGGGTTTTTAATTAAAATCAAATTTGCTGCACAAAAATGTCTCTCTAAGTAGAAGCACTATGGTCTTACCTGCAGTTGACAGCAGAGGGCTTTTCTTTAGTCTGTGTTTTGCAGTTGTGTGTTGACCACGCCCCTCTCTGAGCGTCCCAGGACATGCACTGGCTCCTGTCCACTCTCACTCTGTAACTGACCTTTGTATTAGTCCATCTCTGAGGCCTCTCAAAATCAGCATTCAGGAGGGCGAGGTATCCAACCCCACCAGCTTAAAAGAATAAATAAAACTGATATCATGTAAAATAGGACTAGAACTCTCTTAAAATGTCTCACCATTGAGGGACGATGAAGGCAGCGTCATGTGAATTACACTTCTGCCCCAATGGTGTATTTTGCGTAAATGGTATTCACTTGGTGTCGGCTTGGAAAACATCCTTTCAAATAAAAAGATTTTGAAATTAAACAATGGTAGAGTAATAGAGTAGAGTTTTTTGTTTTTTTGGTATAGTAATATAACATCATCCCTCTGCACATCAGTAATCATCATTATTGACTAAGTCCAAAAAAAAAAAAAAAATTGATTCCCATTAAAGTTATCAAAAAAAAAAAAATTGATTACAAGATACTAACTGACACTAAAACTAGTGCCAAAAAAATAGATAAAGGATCAACTGATGTATGCTACTAAAACTAGTATAAAAAGTAGATAATCGAGTGCCGTATTAACAACAGAAAAAGCACATAAAAAGGACAAAATTGGACCTATCTCCAGATATTTAAGCTTAAATTGCTCTTAATCTATACTGGAACTATTTGTGTTTAAATTACTTTCTATTTTTTAACATTCATCAGTATGGGATCAAAATCTGTCAGAAGTTTAAAAAAAATAATTTTAGTATCATCACAACACTAGTTACCAGATGGGCCTGATGTTCCCAGATAAAAAAAACAAAGATTAACCATTTTAAGTGTCTGTATGTATATGTATGTATGTGTTTTTTACAGTGAATCATTGAAAAAAAGTCTTGTATTTACCCAAAAAGTAGCACAACTGGAAACACCCTGGTGGCTGGTGGAGTGAACTGCACACAAAGCTGGATAGCATGCTGCAAGTGTTCATGGGAAATATTAAAGCTGTGGTAGTTGATCTTGTCGTGTTGGAGAATGTGTTCAGGTGTGGAAGTCTGCTGAAAAGAACAACATGATATTACATTTTAATAATAATGGTTCTTTTGTTTGTTTGTTATAAGATACATACTTTTTCTGGTGCTTGGACTTCTATTTCAAAAGGTTCAGCAAAAAATTGAATTGGGATTTTCCTTCTTGTGTTGCATCTGAACAAACTTAATTCAACCACAGGTCCAATCAACTGAAAAATCACAATATTATTCAAGAAATTACTTTAACTTTTAACTATTTCAGGAGCTTAGAGCCTTAGCTATGTCCATTTACATATACAGTCTACAGTATGTCTAATACCTAACACGCTAGCCACCGTGTTCCAAATAGGAAGTGATCATGGGCGCACTTCCAGCTCCATCTGGCTCCAATTCACTTTACATCGGAAAACTGTCGCCCCTCTCTGTAACTGCTGCAGTGAGCCTCGCCATTCTGACCTTAAAATGTTTGTATTAACCCACTCTACATGATCCATTTCATTTTATTCTGCTATTGTGTCTGTAAATCAAGATATGAACATTAAAAACAGACAAATCAGGCACCTTCTTTCTTAGCTTAGTGCCCGCTCCCTCCTAAACCAGCGTTGTGGGCGAGACAGGGCATTACCTTCAACAGTCTTGCTCTGGATTGGCTCTTTGGTTGCTATGATACTCATGGTCAGAATTCCTAATATGGAACTTGGCTCCAAATTCACTGCTATAACCTCTAACCTCGATGAGCTTCATTTGACTGGAGCTGAACACTCACTTGGTCCAATTCTTTATACAGTTTATGGTATGATATACGGTATTAGACTAAGACATGCACAGACATAGCATAGCATACTTTTTAGTTATAATTTCAAAGTTAAGATGGTCTTACCTCTCCGGGAGAGTTAGCCCAAAAATAAGGGTTTTGGTTGAGTTCAGTCACTATACTGATCGCACATGTGTCAAGATGACGGCGAAAAGATTGGGGCAGGTAAAAAACACTAAAACCACTGCTAACTGTAGTCTTTTGTATTTGGTATGTGGAGTATACAGACACAAAGCCGGCGCTCAGTTTGAACTCTTCCATTTTGTGAAGCAAGACGAATCTCTGTGGGAAAAAAAAGTAAATTATATTAAAAAGTTATATAGTGGAGAGTTATTTAAAATGGTTTAGTCTGAGTAATATAGTGGTGGATGAAGTACTCAGTTTTGTTACTTAAGTAAAAGTACAGATAGAGATGAGTATTAAAGTACCTGTTTAAAATTTACTTAGTTCACACAGATTTTGATCGTGATAGTGATGTTAATTTGTTTGTGTAAATGTACTGATATTGATTCAAATATGATACATATATTTGGTCGACAGAAATGGGAAACAATTGCTTAACTTTTCATGAATTTTGTGTATTTCTTTTTGTTTGTTCAAGGCCGAAGCTTGAACTTGAAAACTTTAGTCAGGATGTTACCAGAAACTTGCTAAAAATAACCCCTCAAATCATATGAAAATTAATTTTTACTTTTCAGTCCAGTTAAAAAATGTAGTGGAGTAGAAAGTACAGATACCTGCTCTCAAATGTAGTGAAGTCAAAGTAAAAGGTATCCAGTGTGAAATGTACTTAAGAAAAAGACAGATACCTAATAGTTCTACTTAAGTACAGTACTTTATACTTGTACTTCATTACCTTCCACCACTGAAGTAGTAATAGTATTTCTCACCAGTGTTATTAACGAGACAGTGCGTAAAATACTGTCTACAAGATGCTTCGCCAAACTGAGTCCATCCAAAGACCCAGTGGTGTGTTTTAAGCAACCATTTATTGTAGAAATTGTATTATTTCCTGCTAAATTGTAAACAGATGTCTCTATTTTCGTTGCCATGTTGGTAGTGAGACTCTTCAGGTTCTGTGCGAGTAGAGAGATCATAGTGTTCAATGTCTTCTGGTCCTCAAACTGTTGATTTACGATGAGGCCCGTAACTTTACTTATAGTTGCCAAGGACACCTAAAAACAGTGAATCAGAGCTATTTAAATATTCCTAAAAAAAATAAAAAGCATATGAAACCTTTAAAGGTTGCAAGAACTTACTTGGTTTGGTTTCTGCAAAAGATCCCTAAGTATATGAAGGGTATCTAGAGCTGAAAACTAAAACAGAACATGTTTAGTTATATAACACAAAAGTGCAGTACTGTGTCTCAAGTTTTTGTAATGAAATAATACCTGATCAATAACCATGATGTCACAGATAATGCAAACAAGTGCGTTACGTAAAAATACCAGGGACGCCATGTTGACCCCAGGCTCCATGCTCAGTCTGTTCAAGATGTTTGTGACTATTCGGATTTCATTTAGGATCTCAAAACTGTTTCCAAGTCGGCTGGAGAGGTTTCTCATTGCAATCTGTGAACTGCAGAGAGAAAAGAATGAAACAATATAAAATGCAGCAAATCAGATTAAGATACACTATCCCAAACAGAAGAAGTACAGTACATGAGTTTACGTTTCATGACTAAATTAAACTTTTATCTCCGAATAAAGATAATCTTCATTTCCTTAACATTTTTTAGGGACTTTTTTCCTGTATGCTCTATTTCAAGTAGTAAGTATTTTTTTTAGGGTTCATTGATTGTCCAACAAATACATACCAAATTATAAAGACTACTTCATACTTCAGGGTTTTCCAAGTAATAGTAGTAGTGTTAATATTACATAAGCACAGTTTTATTTTAATGTTAATGTCATTTATACAAACATACCTGGAGTTGTGTTTTGTTTCATTCACACATGTTTAACACACAAACCCTGAATATTTATGCTGCATTATTCTCTCAAACAGAAAACACTCTGTTCCACCTTGTGATGTCATCTGGTAATACAGGAAGTGCTCCACTGTGTTTTTAAACTGCATATACCTTCACTAGAATCATTTGGATGATTTCAGATGTGGAATTGCTAATCTCTACTGAACAAAAGGTAAAAGGTAGCTTAAAAACTACCACTTCATGACATCACAACTTGTAACAGAGCATTTTGAGCTTTGAAGATGTAGACAGACTAATAATAAAGGATTACTAAAACATGTGAGAATGAAACAAAACACAACTCCAGCTATGTTTTTGATGAGGTAACAGCATTATAACATGGATTAAAGCTCACAAGAGTCAAGTTTGCGTAATATAGGACCTTTAAAATAATTGTTTTCTTACAGCTCCAATACTGGATCACTGGATAAATAAGTGTCTCTTGCAAACTGTGGCTGGACTGTGACAGAGACGGGACAAGGGCGAGTGGTTCCTCCATCAATGCTGCTCCTGATCTCTATAGAAACGGTAACTACAGAAACACAAATCATTTATCATTTTAGTGAGTGAATTTAAACTCATTTGTGTGAAAGTGTTACCTTTATAATCATTGTGTAGATCTCCAACAGGAAGACTGAAATAGTGCTCAAAGTCTGTTCCCCGGTATAAAGTTTGAGGAGGTGAACTTCCAACACTATAGCTGTATTTGTATACTAAGTCCTGTAGACACACAACAACACATAGTAACAACAAAACAAACAAAAATGTCACAACAGGAAGGAAAAAGGAGCAAATTTCAAACAGGAGAGCAAATTAAACACACACAGAATTACTGTTAAGAATGAATGCAATAAAAACACATAACTGTGGTCCCACTCAGCAGTTTGAGTATTTGTTTTATACTGAGACAAATCTATTCTACATTTTGTCCTCCTTTGGGTTAATTTGAACTATTTTAAAGGTCCTATATTACACAAAATTGACTCTTGTGAGCTTTAAGACATGTTATAATGCTGTTACCTCATTAAAAACATACCTGGAGTTATGTTTTGTTTCATTCACACATGTTTGAGTAATCCTTTTTTATTAGTCTGGCTACATCTCCAAAGCTCAAAATGTTCTGTTGCACCCTTCTGATGTCATGAAGCGGTAGTTTTCATGTCAACAGCTTCTTTTACCTTAAGTTCAGTAGAGATCTAGATAATCAAAATTATTCTAGTGAAGGTGTATGGAGTTTAAAAACACAGTGGAGGACTTCCTGTATTACCACATGACATCACAAGGTGGAACAGAGTGTTTTTAGTTTGAGGGAAAAATGCCTAAATGTGCAGGGTTTGTGTGCTAAACATGTGTGAATGAAACTAAGCACAACTCCAGGTAAGTCTGTGATGAGGAAACAAGATTAGATCACATACATATATCAGAAAATTTTGTAATATGGGCCTTTTAACCATGGCTTAGTCTAATTTAGTCCATGTTTAGCCCAAATGTAGGCTTTCACTAAACCTTAAGGGCCTATAGTATAGAATATAGCTGTAGTTATAGCATAAGATAAACAATGTAAATCTTTTGGTTATATATTGAACATAGGACTATAAAAACATCTGCACCTCTTTCCCTGATGTACAAAAAACACTGAAGACAGTGAGTAACTCCACTCCTGTTGTTGGCTGCACTTGGCACGTCATTCCTTTGGGAGCTGGTTTGGTTTGAAAGAAGAACTGTGTCCGCCCC
Organism: Periophthalmus modestus; assembly: GCA_019594935.1. NCBI lineage: Eukaryota > Metazoa > Chordata > Actinopteri > Gobiiformes > Gobiidae > Periophthalmus > Periophthalmus modestus. The sequence goes on along the minus strand of JAIEZT010000021.1, from coordinate 24,720,609 downwards.
AGAAACAGCTTTTGGGAATCTAAATTCAAAATTGTTATAATAGTATTTTGATTTGTACATTTAGGATTTTGTTTAAAGTTATATTTTGAGACTTACTGTGAGTTGCTATGACGTCCAACATGTATCTGCTCCCAGGCTGCAGACTAAACGGTTTAAAACTAAGTTCAGGTGAGGAAATTCCTGCAGAAAAAAGAAAAAAAAAGTTTATATTTTCTGTATAATTTTCATTTTTAAACTTAAACTGTATGCATTGTTATGATCTGATATTTTGTGTTTTAGTTCAGGGTTGATACTTTTTGAATATCTTGTATTTGTGTTGCCCTTGTGTCCAGAAAATCAACAACCAGAAGAAATTTGGTGTGTTTCCTTACAACCAGAACGCTACAGTATTTACCTGTATAAGTGTAGGACTCAAAGATCCACTGAGGCACAGGGTCGCGGGGCAGATCCAGTAGAGTGCGCTCTTGCGCCACGACATGAGGCCGCACGTCTACCAGATTACTGCTCTCCTCGCTGCGTGATCCTGGGTTAAAGTCCAAATCCTCCCCCAGACTGAAGCGCTCTCCATCTTCAACTGGAAACGTCAAAGGTAAGTGCGGTTAATCGCAGACACAGGCTAATAATAATAATAACAGGAGCGTCTGGTCTCTTTTAATCTGGCAAGGCAAGTTTATTTGTATAGCGCAATTCCTACAGAAAGAAATTCAAAGTGCTTTACAGAATAAGAAAAACTATAAAATTACAATACAACAAATCAAAACATAAATAATCATCATAAAATTAACATTAAAGGACAAAAGTGCAGAATAAAAATCTTTCAGTCATATGTACAGCTAAACAGAACCATTCAGAGCCTGGATTTAAACATTGTCAAAGTAGAGGCCTGTCTCACATTTTCAGGTTTTAGTTGCATAAAACTGAAACACTGATTCCCCATGTTTAGTCCTGGTTTAGTCCTGGTTAATCCTGACTCTGGGCATCAGCAGGAGGCCGGTCCCTAAAGTCCTCAGAGTCCGAAATGGTTCATATGGCACTAAGATTTTGGTTAGTGTCATGTCAGTTTGGCCTATTCTTATCTTTAAATTATGGAAATAATGCATATCATCAACTTTGTCATCTGGTGGCACTCCAAGTAATATTTTTTTATTGCTTTAAATCATTTGTCAAATGAAAAGCATTTGAAAACATTCTGCTTTGTAAATGAATGAGACTTTACACCATAATTGTGACTTAAACAAATTAAATTATTTAGATGCATAAAACATTCAATATTGAAATGATTGTGTGTTCTGATACACATTCATTTCTTTTACTTTGTACAAATACACACACAGCCTGTACCTGTGGTTCTGCCTGGTGATGTGTCCGGCTCTCCCTCCTCTGCATTCAGGAAGGGATCATAATCTGGGTCTATAAATACAAAATGTTTTATAATGTTAGGCTCTCCATATATCATCACAAAATATATCGCTATTTTTTGCCTATACCATTTTGTAAATCTGCATTCTCTGATATAGCAAAAGGAAAATCCCAGTCACTAGACGATTCAGTCAGAGCCATGATTTCTTGATGTCCGCTGCGTTCAGGGGGAATCAGTGAAAAATCAAATGGGTCTAGTTCTTCTAGAGGGTCAAATAAGTCGACTCCTGGACATAAAACACAATATGAATTTGATTTTAATTCAGAAAAAACACATGATTTTTATTATCATGCTGAATTTTCATTGTAATTTATGAAGTTACCTGAACTTTTCATTGCAAAGTCTAGTGTAGAATCAGGCCCAGGGTTTAAAACACCTGTGTAGATCAAAAGGGATTAAGTGTTGGGTCAGGGTCATATATTAATATAATATATATAAAGATGAATATTTTTTCATTGGTTCTCTTTAAATATGCCATTGATTACTTCTCCATTTTCTCTGAGAAGGAGACGTCTCTGTGGGTGTGTCCTGTATGGCTGATGGAGCACTGAGATCCACTGTATGGCAAAACGGGACTAGAACAAAACAAAAATACAAAACATTACCTTAAATATTTATAATTATATTTGCTAAAATGTGCTTACCTTCGCTGATAGGTCTGGAAGAGGCGTTTACCTGGTACAGACTCCAGGAATAAAGAATTAAATTAAACGGTAGTTTACATTGTTCACAAAAGGCCTGGACAGAGAAGGAGTCACCCCAGTTCACTCTGTTGTTTTGACACTGAGGACATTCAGTGGACACTTTCCTACATCAAAATGTGATATAAAGCAAATGTTACACCATTATATATGATTTGTAATAGGTTTAATTAAAGTATCACTCATTCCTTCAGCTTGTTCATATTCTGTGTAATAAGACAATTGAGTGCTATAATAGGATATTTTTTACAGGAGAATGTTTTTTTTATTTTATTTTACGCCATCAACTTAACATATTTTTAAGGTCTTGGGAACATCATATTGTTTACATATCTTCCACTTAAACAAATGTCTAAATGTTTTTTTTTCTTCTATTCTTCAAGATAGAAAATAAAATACATAAAAATACACATAATTGTTTTTGTCTTACCCTTCTAGGTCTGTTTTGACAGTGAGGAAGATGTCCGATGAAGCTACCCGTCCAGCACTTTCTATGGTGAGTGTGAATTGAAACTGATCAAAGTTTTGTTTTAGAAATGATGAAAGAAACGATATCACAGCAGAGGACATGGGAACTTCACAATCAAAGCAGGAGCTGGGGATGGAGCTGACAGGTTTACAAACCCAGCTAAACCTGTAACATGAAAATGTTAAATCAACCACTACATGTTTCATAATAATGTTTTATAGAGGGGTGGGGGGTCCATTTAAAACATTATATGTGATTATAAATGTTTATCACTAGATTATTAAAGTGCATTAGTGGCACCAATCTATCCAGTTTTGCATGTCCTTAAAATATATTCCATTTTGGGAAGCAAAATAACTGAAAGCTTTTTTTTTCCCCCATTTAATTTCTAGTGTGGCCAGTTTGTAGATGAAGAGAATCATGAGCTCTTGTAATAAAAGTCCTTGTATCGAAGTTCAACAAACAAGTCAGTCTATCAAGTAGTCTCGTATAAATACATTTTATACAGTGTCGTTCTTTTCTGACAGACACAGGTGGCCTTTTTCATAGATTGTACATGGATGGGTTTTAAATTCATCACCTGTTATGAAATGGAGGGCTGAGTGAAAGAGTGAATCTAAAGGTTTAAAGTAGAGGCTAAAGTCTGCATGTACATTACCTCCATAATCCAGCACAGAAAGAATGACTGCTGAACAACTTCTTTTCTGTAATTCAATGGGATGCAAGATTTGTTTGTGTCCCATTGTGGATGTAAGCATGAACAAATATCTAGTGTTTCAGTCTAACCTGTAATAATAATTCAGATTTGTATAAGTATTCACTCTATTGCCGACCAGTCTATGGCCCTCAATCGGCCCTTAGCTTTGTCTGTGTTTTTATATGTGGCCCTCAATGAGAAAAGTTTGGACACCCCTGGTCTAATCTAAACATTGAGCCTATCTTTGTTACATTTATTGAATTACAGATGTTTTTACTACAGCAAAATATCTTGAAAATCTAGAATAAAATAATAATTTTGATTTTAAATTGTTACATAATTCTGAGATATGTACTTTTTTGTCAAGCCATAATCCAAGATATGTATAGGTGGTGACTCTTTCAGTCTATGTACCATGCAGTGTATTTAGTAAGTCTCACATCACATAATTTGTCCTTTTGACTTTTAAACTGTAGCTTCCATGTAAACAATTACACAGACGGAGTTTCAGAGGCATTATAATAAACTTATTAAATAAAAAAAATAAAAAAAACAACAAACTTTTGGTATGTGTTTTTTGCATGTTGCTCATATATTACTAATAATGAGCAGCCATACTGTTCAAGTTCAAAATGATGTTCAGTTATTTGCGTGTCTGTACCTCATTACGTTGTTGGGAAAATCTGGATCATGTGATTTTGTCCCGTCCAGTGTCACCACAGTCGTATTTTTATTATTAATAAAAACATTGGTGCCGCCTCGAATGAACGCGACAGGGGCAGCCGCTGTCACCTGCACTTTTACACTATAGTTGCTGTACACCACACTGCCAACAACTTGAACCTATTAAAAAACATGATTATTATTATTTCAATGATACATACAACAATGATTTATGCAGATTTAAATAACACTGACCTTAGCTATTGCAGTGTATGTGTCATAATGTAGAAAATGACTTGGGAGTACCAGGGTCTGTCTATGTGTCTCTATATGAGGTAAAGAAATGGCTTGTCCTGTGGAGTTGTATAGTGTCCAAGTGTAATGAACTCCTCCAGAAACGAAAACGTCACAGTTAAACTCAGCCTCGTATGTCACTCCAAGATGAATGGGTTCATATCTAGGAATCTGGAAGAATTTTGAGAAAGAATGCATTTAAAATTTACAAAGCCAGTTCTAACATCGACACTGTGACGGCACAAAATAAAACATAACTTAATTTAAAAATAATCACGTTTTCCTGTATTATTGGGGCCATGTTTTGGTAGCACCTGTAGTCTATAGCGAAATTGCCTATGCATAAAATTTACAAATATTTTTAAATAAAATTCCAAATAGTTTTCAAAAAAATATCCAAATATTCAATTCAGTTTTATTTATATGGCAGTTTTAAGCTGTCCAAAGTGCTTCACATTAAAAGTCTATAAAAAACAAATATGGAGATTAAACGATACATAGGAAAAGAACAATAAAACACCAACATATCCTGTCTAGCTAGCATTAAATGCCAACGCTTTCAATCTAGCTTTAAAATGTTAGTTTTTAGTTTTACAGTGAATCACTCATTGCTATATTAACATTTTACTTTGTGTCAAACCCAATTTCGACTTGTTAAATAAATAGATTTCATGACACTGACCTTTACAGTGAGGGGCCCCATGTTTTTCACAGGTGGAGGCTGGCAGGGTTTGTCCACTATAAAGATGGGACTTCTCAGAGAGGCGCTGCTGACCAGGTTAAAAACAGTCACTTCTACCATGAACTCTCCCAAACTGAAAGAAAGAATAAGGCCGTTAGATGATGAATAACTGGAAGTGCTAGCTCTAAAAATATGTTAAATCACACCTATTCTGCAAAATCAGCTTTTCAGAGCTTTTAACCATGTTATAGTTGTTTCTCCTTCACATTTACCCTCAAGTTGTTTTTTATAAACATATTGACCTTCTCTGTAAATGCAACTGCACTTTCTTTGTGGTGGCACTTTCGGTTGAGGGGGAATCCTGTTCATTTCAATGAAGAATTTGGGAAAACCTTTGCAGCTAAAATATTATATGAAGTAGGTTGATTTGTGTCAAATTTTCAATGTTTATGTACAACAAGAAGTCAACACTACACCAATTCCCTGGCTTCAAAACGGCTCTGTAGTCCGTAAAGAACTTGCCAAGATCGTCAGCCCTGTGCAAAATAATACAACCCGAATGACGATGGCAGCGCCAACGGCAACTTTCGGCATAAGGTGGATAGAATACTGCGATTTAAAAAGTGCAAATCATAACATAATGATCTACGGGTGTAAGAGATTATAACTATATAGCAAACACAAGCAAAATAGGTCTTCTTTAAATTATTAGCAAATGAACTAGAAAACAAAAGGCTAAATAAATATATAGACTTTTTTTTATTGTGAAGATTGTGTGGTATGACTGATTTCACTTTGTTTCCATCCATCCACTACCATCCACATTTTATATGATTTGTAAAAATGGTAAAAGGTCATTTTTATATAGCGCTTTTCCACTCAACACGCTTTACATCAAGGAACATCTCAGCCATTCACACACACATTCATTCATCAGTGTACGCAGACACTGGGGGCAAGGTGGGCTTAGTGTCTTGCCCAAGGACACAACAATAGCATTCATCTGTTGTTGTGTCTGCTGGAATCGCACTGCCAACTCACAAATCTACCGATGATGTTTTTTATATCGAGAGTAGGATTTGAACTGCCACCTTTGGATCAGTGGACGAACACGCTACCAACTGAGCTACAGTCACCCATTTGATATATATACTTTCACTGAATCTATTTTCATTGGATTTCATATTCCTAAATATGCAAAATGTATTTATTTTTGTCTTCACATTTTCCTGTATTATTAGGGCAATGCTTTGGTAGCAGCTCTAGTCTATAGAGAAATTGCCCATGCATCAAGTTTACAAATATTTTTTATTTAAATTCCAAATAGTTTTTCATTTCATTTTAATTTTATTTGTATAGCACATTTAAATACAGCTTTCCAAAATGCTTCTCACATTTATGTACTAGCATGCCCCTTGTTGCTGAATAGATTTAACTTACCTTTGAAAGACATGCTGCTCTGTGCTGTTTCCATGTTTCAATGAGCCGTCTCCAAAAGTCCATAAAAAGTTCAGATCTGTCCCAGTATTCACTCTGCAGCTAAACACCACAGCGTGATCCTGCAGCACAGACGCCTGGTGGATAAGTCTATTCAGTTTTACCGCCCTCTGGATTATAACAAGAAAGGGCTCCGAGCTGATGGACATCCGAGGGGTTACCATGACAACTGTGACATTGTACCTAAAAATTACATACAATTATTTATACATTTATCTAGTTTGATTTCATATTTTTTATTCAAGTGTTTTCCTCATACCTTCCTGGCTTGCGGTATCTTTTGGTAATAGCCTTTAAAATGTTCCGTGCAGAAGTCGAGTCTCCAAATCGCCATAGAAACTCCATAGCGCCCTGTGCGTTAGTCAGTGCTGAGAGATGGACTTCAGTGTTGATTGGATAGGCTTGTTTTGCAGCGTAAACCTCAACTACTGGAAAATAGGCACATTTTAATATAAATAAACATTGTGCAAGAAAAAACAAAATGACTAAATATAGTGAATGCAAAGTCTCACTATCAAAAAACATTACTGTTTAAAAAATGTATGTAAACTAGATTGGCTAAAGCTAAAACTGTGATTAGCAAAATTATAGATAAAAAGTTACATTTATTCCTAAAATCTGATTTCGCACTACCCAATCTGCCGAAATGTTTTGGTATACAGTACCAGAGTTTTCTTACCATTGCTTTTCTGGGGGAAGTCCCTCTTCTCCTTTGCCTGTACACCCACAGTCTTGTTCTGAGTAGACACAAGATTTTCAGATTTGAGTTTAACCACAACTGTTTCTGTTTTCTTAAAACACAAAAAAAAAAAAAAAAATCCCTTCCACTGCACACAGAGCTGTTATATGAAAATTTGACATTTTTGCCCCTACTGTAATGCTAAAAAGGCAGAACAATTTTCATTTTACTATATTTGATGGGATAGTTAGGATCACATCTACATTTATGTCCTGTGCAAAAAGATGTGTGTAAATAAGAATACATATTTGATTTAATGCTTTTTAACTGATGCCCCAGGTTTGGTAAGAGATGTGTTTAACAGCCATTTTTGTTTTGTCTGATTCGTTATAAATCACATTCTCAATATATTTACAAAATGAATCCAAAAACATAGGGATTAAAGATGAAACTTGTCACTTGTGGACGGCAACTTAAAATTTTCAGAAGGGCTGAGTGCAAATATATTCAAATAGCCCAATAATATCATTTCAGAAGGCGAGAACTGAGGAAAAAGTGCATTGAAATAAAATGTGATATTGAAAGTTAGAGAGGTTGGAGGTGTGAAAGAACTGAATGGGGTTTGTTAACTTTACAATAGGTGTTAAAGTAGTAGCCATTGTAATCAGTGGTAAAATTGACACGTAAACCTGGTAGCTAGCAGCTGCTGTGATTTTAAATGTGTGTGATTGGTATTGCTGATGTCACTGAAACTGCAAAGAATTCAATGAGCTGTAAAGTCAAAACTGAAACTCCAGTTTTAACTTTAAAGATATAGTAAGAGATATATTATATTGTAATGATCTGATATTTTGTGTTTAGCTCAGAGTCGACACCTTTTGTTGTTTTTGTAACTGTTTGTGTGTTGTTAATGGAATGTAACTGCTTTTGTATGTGACACTTGGTTGCTATAATGAAAAGTTGATGTAAAAGGTTATATTGGTCAGTTTCTGGTCTGTTTTGGAGACTGGCTCTAGTGAATATAGACTGCTGTTATTTTACTCTTGTTTTGGCATGAGTTATGGCCTACAGTAGCCCTTGTGTTCAGAAAATAAACAGCCACATGTTTCCTTACACCAGAACATATAAAAGATTTAAAGAAATAGAAAAATATATATTAAAATTGCTGGGTTTCAGATGTCATAGGGCAATACTATTTAATACAGATGGGGGCACCTAAAATTTATATTGTTAAAATGCAGATTTTGGTTGTGAAACAGTGGGTTTGTTGGTCTAGTTCTAGTAAATAACAGAAATGATGAGGTTCAACATTTTTACCATTTAGCTCTTTCACTGCAATGTAAAATGTAATCAATAAATCGCATCACATTCTATAATCTGAAAATCATCAATGCAACTCTTTTTTTAATTAAAGGACTCATATGAGTGCTTAAGTTTTTGGCATATTTTTAAGATTTTTTTTCTTTGCAAAAGTAGAAGAGTGTTGTTGCGATTACCTGTGGGTTGATTTTGGATACTGATTTGGGGGAGCACGTCTCCTCTCCTTGTGTGAGGCAGGAGTCACACTCTGCTCGAGAATCTCTGTCCACTCTTGGGTTTACTTTGATGGAGCCATTGGAACGAGGAGCTCCAAGCAGCGGAGCATTCGCCAATTTATGTGCTGTTTGTGCCAAAACTGAAACATTATGGGTAGCAGTGATCATGGAGAGAATATTAATTGCGATGACTCCTAAAATAAGAATAAGAAAATGGTATGTTTAGTTATACAGTGTTTATGTAATAAAATTGATTAGACCTAATTCATTATAATTTGATATGTGTGACTTACTTATTTCATATGTTCCTGGAGCCTCTAAACTCCAACTGGATGAAACATTAAAGGAGCCTTGATCCAGAATGTTGACATGGAGTGAACTTTGACCTTTGGGGGTCATTCCCAGGAATTCCACAGTGACATCAGAGAAGTCCTGCCATCCAAGCCCAAATATCCCTAAAATAAATTGTTTAATGTATAAATATGAAACAACAAAAACCTCTACAATTTACATTTTTATTCAAATTCAAAAGAATGATTTATTTCTGAAAAAAAAAACAACATTTGTATTCACATGCACAGCTCAATACTGCATTTAAGAAATCAATATTGTAACAAGTCTGGGTCATATCCAGTTGAAAAAATCTAAATGGAGAATTAAGTTAATTAATGTTGAAATTAACCTGACCTGTAGACTGGTGCAAAGGTGCAGCCAGGTTTCCAGACACATGAACAGTAAAGGTGGTGCCAGCGAAGACCAGGTCTGGAGACACAGAGACATGAATCCTCTCCAAAAAGGGTCCACGGGTTTGGTACAAAGCCACATTTCCTTTGCCTGCTCCAACAGGCAGTGATACGGTACTGAAAATAAAATATAAGAAACTATAATAAGAATCCAAACTCACAATCAATTTTGTTTATCCAAACAGAAAAACTATAGGTATACAAATCAAACATCAAATATTCAAATTATATAATTTTTAGTCAAGTCAATTTTAATTTGCTTTATCTTAAACTACATTAATCGCTCTGTGTAAAAAAACACAAACAAACTAAACAAAAACAAAAAACAAATGGGTTATACAATTAATGCCTAGAGCAATGACACAGTTCATATTAAAATATACATCCTTCAAATCAAGAACGAATCCTTTGTCTCAATCTTTGGATGAACTTTAGTGTATTCTGCCATCACGGTTTTTTTTTTTGTATTTTTTTTTTTATAAATGAGTACCACAGTTGAGCTGTCTTTTTAATTTAAACTTGAATGTGTCTCACCGTTGTCTCGGGACATGTGTGGAGGAGTTGTTGGGACAATCAGAAGATGGACAGCTAAGCAGCTCCTCGTTTCCACAGTAACAGCCTCCTGAGCTCACTGCAGCCACACTACACCTGCGAGACAACACAAGATCATTAAAATCACTGCAGCCACACTACACCTGCGAGACAATACGAGATCATTAAAATCACTGCAGCCACACTACACCTGCGAGACAATACGAGATCATTAAAATCACTGCAGCCACACTACACCTGCGAGACAACACAAGATCATTAAAATCACTGCAGCCACACTACACCTGCGAGACAATACGAGATCATTAAAATCACTGCAGCCACATTACACCTGCAAGACAACACAAGATCATTAAAATCACTGCAGCCACACTACACCTGCGAGACACGACGAGATCAATAAAATCACTGCAGCCACACTGCACCTGCGAGACAACACAACAAGATCAATAGAATCTCGCACTACACCTGCGAGACAACACAACGAGATCAATAAAATCACTGCAGCCACACTGCACCTGCGAGACAACACAACAAGATCAATAGAATCTCGCACTACACTTGCGAGACAACACAACGAGATCATTAAAATCACCACACTGCACCTGCGAGACACGACGAGATCATTAAAATCACTGCAGCCACACTACACCTGCGAGACAAGACGAGATCAATCTAATCACTGCAGCCAAACTGCATCTGTGAGACAACACGAGATCAATAATATCGGCTCTTTCATTTGGTGCTGAACGAGGAAATCATAATCAACTAGTAGTGTATTCAAATTATTTTGTGGCTATATCGTGGGTAATGTTGAGCAAATCCAAAGAGTCTAAATAAACACGTTGTTGCCGTTAGAAAAATGATTTGAAGCAGCTCGACTCGCGCACGAGCAGCAGCACTGTGCTGACTGCACGTGCTCATGATTAGAACAAGAAAAGAGGCGGAAATGGCGCGATTTACTGGATTATACTTCATTCAGTAAACTTTCCTAAGACCGCCACAACAATGAAAAGCAGTTTAGTCCAGTTTATGCCCTCAGCACTCACCCTGTCCTCTGGCAGCGAGCGGAGCAGTCCACCGGGTCAAGGTCAGCGCTGTCCCACACACTGCACAGAGGACTGTCCGGGGGAAGGCCGCTGCAGCCAGAGGCACATCCCAAGAACCACGAGTCCCTGCGCCCCGAGGAGACGGAAACTGCAGCACTGAAGCGAAGAGAGAGAAAGCTCCACACGGAGAAGGCAATCCCGGGATGCATGTCTCTGTCCGAGGGGAAAGGTCCGGGTCAAACGAGGCTCAAACGAAACACAAGTGCTTCTGCACGAGTGGAACAGCTCACAATGAATAAAGTGACATGTGTGATACTCAACACAGGGACTGTTTGCATTTAAGAGCCGCGAGAAGGAAGGGCCAGGGGTCGCATATGACCCATTAAACTACAGTCTACGTGGAGCTAAAGGCAATCTGAGCACAAGAAATAAAACTGACAAAAAATGGCCAACAAGCGTGGTACACGCTGGGTTATTTATTTTAAAACGAACAGGGGGTTCGTCTAGTCTAACCACCTAAAATCTTTCAAGTGAAATGCTTCATAATGTTGTTATAAACCAAAGGCTAAAGCTGCGCAGGTGAAAGGTGCTGGATGGCTGCAGATCAGGTTAGATGATTTTGATCATTCTAATGAAACTTATTATTCACCACTGGCTCAGCTTCTTGTTTCCAGATCTGGATGTAGTATAAATGCGCGTTTGTACTTCCATATTTGGTGATGTAAAGTGTTATTATCCGGTGGTGCAGGAGTTTTCTTGCCCAGCCGCGTGAACGTCATGTTCCGTTTTTGACTCACATTCAGGGAATTGACCTATTTGTTTTGGTGGTCTATCGGTTATTCCACTAAACATGACTTAAATTTAACATCTGTTATAGCCTATAGGACAATAATGGAGGAACAAAAAATGCGTCTTTCACTGAAGTCCTTAAATATGAAAATGGAGAAGTCCAGTCCTGGTGTGAGTCACAGGGAGCTGCTCCAGGCTCTGGGGCCAGTGCTGCGCAACTGGCAATGCGAGTCTTTTCCTAATCTGATGGTTTTGTATTTACATACTAAAGTCAATTTAACATAGAAAGCACAAAATAGAGTCACCATAGCTCTCAACATATCCCTTTAATTCAATTTATAAGACTAGTGGCTTGTGGATTGTTTTAATATATTTGTGATATTATAATGTTGAGTTGCTGTGAGTGTGTGGTTGTGCTATCTTTTATCAACACAATTATGTGAAAGTAAGTTTTTAACTTTTATTTAGGCTACATTGTTAAAAACGTATAGACTCTGGCAGCTAACACCAGCGGTCCACCTTAAAAACGCCTTCCGGATCTCCAGACCTCCCCTTTAAGAGGACTACGCAGTTACTTTGTAGGCCAACAGGGGGCGCTTGTAGACCGCAACATCTGCCTCATGCAGCCGCTGCCAGAGAGAGGCACCGTGGGGGTAATCAAATTCATTTTCTCTGCCCGCTCTGCGCGCATACCCTCCTGTCGGGTGAGACTTCGATTTGTTGGTTTGATTTAACTCCACATTGAACCGTCCGCTCTTTCCCAAAGACGTTTTACGCACACGTAGGCTGTTCAAAACAGAAACTTCTATGTAAGAAAAATGATTGAACTTAAAATCATTGATGTCTTTTGTGCAAATGAGCTTTACGACTCCACACAAACTTATGATCTTGGTTTGATGTTTTAAAAGCACTTTTTTATAACGATCAGACACGGCTCTGTTGTTAAGTAGGTTATGGGCTATTTGATTAAAATTTCATGTCATTCAGGTATTTTTCTGTGGGTTCCCTGAACAGCTGTGCTGAGCCCTGATCCGTGCAGAAAGTGAACAGTTTCTTTGCCTTTGGATGGATCCACTCACAGCCGAGAGCTCGTGACGCTGCGTTAATTCTTACGGGCCGCAAGTGAGCTTGAATAAACGGCTCATTTCGATAAACGTGCGCTTTGTCTGAGGACAACACGCACGGTGTCGCATCAAACAAACGCCCAGTTCAACGAAAACTTAAACTACAGCCCAAGCTCCCGCGCGGTGGGAAAGTGTGTTATATAACGCCCGGTCTGCGCCACGCGGCACCAACGCGCTCTGCCGCGTTAAGAGAGAAATGCGCAAGAACCGCTCCGCTCTTGTTTAAATTAAGGCCGATGCTTAGATGGTCGGCACGTGAAGCAAACGAACGAGCTTTTTAATCCCGTTTTTATTTGATTGTTATTGGTATATTGGGGATTTTAAAGCATCGGTATCATTGTCACTGATGAAACAACTTCTTTCATAAGGATGATGTGGCCTGTGAAGACCGGAGACGGACTAAATATATATATAGTCTGTGATTCGCTGAGCTCGTAAATAAAGAGCAGATCAAATAAATGTGACTGACCACGCTCATAAATTTGCGTATTTCTGCACAAATATACCCTTTGCTTTATGTAAAAGGTGGCTCTATTTTTCTTTTTTGAAAACATTACTTTTTCTTTTAGTTTTTCTTTATTTTTTTATTTTTGTAAATCGCTACAGACAAGCCTATATCAAAACTAATATTTCCATCACTTAAAATGTCCAGTTTTTCCGGTGTCAACACCTTCACCTAGTTGTGTCAGTGTACCTGTGCGCATGCGCCTCAATCACATTTATTACAGTGAATATTGACAAAATAATTACACAGGCCTAAAATGATTTGTATCTGCGGTACTGTGTTTTATTACGATCCACATTAGTCTTCTCGGTTCCTCTTAAAATAGACGCTCGACAATAGAAATGAAGTTAAGACTTGACTGTCCTGCTTAAAACATTCACATTAGGAGACAAGACAGGAGTTTCAATATTTAATAGCCCACACATTAAAGATATTATTTGTCTTATGATAATTCATAAGCAAACCAAATATTCCTTTTGTAAAAAGCCACCCATGCCACCATTCTCAAAAGTGCCATTCGGCGCGTAATTACGCGCAGCTTTAGTACAGAGGCCATCACTAATCCAATGATAGACTAATAGATTTTTTCAGATAAAGGGAACAACGAGACTCCAAAATTATGTTCAATTGAACCCCTCCTTGATAAACTTAGATAAACTCAGATCACTGAGTTGTTTCAGACTTGTTCCTCGTTCCCTGACGCATGCCTTTATCTGTCATTTTCTTTCTTTTCTTATTTGTATTTTGACTCAACTCATAATTCGTTGTCCGTTTCGTGGCGTTATCTCTTCACGACGTTTAAGGTAAACCGAAGTGAATTATTCTTAAAAGCCTTTTGACGACGCTCTGGCGCTCGTTTCCCCGGGGGGGACGTGAGGGAAAGCTCGGGGGCTCTGGTTACACTCCAAACAAGTCTCAATCAAGTGAAATTATTGACGAGGATTCACTGTAGCGCGCGGATCTTATCTGCAATCATAGCTGCCTATTACTCCACAACAAAGTCAGACAAAACACGCAAAGGAAAACGTGTTGAGCGAGATGATTTGAGCAACTGAAACAGAGCAGACACAAAATGTACTCTGTCAGCTCATTTTGCATCTTCGCATTAAAATATATTATAGATCAGTGACATTCAACATTCAAATGAAAAAACTGGACGATCCTTTGTAAAGTTTCCCATTTAAAATTTAAAGTTTGTATCTTCAGCTCTGTTTTCTTTGAACTCATTTAAACATTTGATTAGTAGCAACCAAGGGAAACCTGTAAAAAGTTTTGGTAAAAAAAAATAAGGGTGATATAAAATTAAATAAATATTGAGCATTTTTGAATCATTTGACAAAAGCTAACTTTTTTCCCATAGGTCTACATAACCCAAAAACGTATCTTATTTGAGCATTTTGTGCTTTGTAACAATGTAATGTGTAATGTACAATGTAATTGTAATAGAAAATGTATCACAATTTCCTCTCTTCAATAATGTTCAAATCAAAAGGCTCTCTTTGTGTCATTATATAACATTTCATATGCTGCAAACACCTGGTGTTCTGTGGAGCAAAGTTCCTCTATTTTTATCCCAAAGATAAGGGCTCTGTGGCTCAAACGAGTTGCTTACAATGAGGCTTGGGTCCCCAGCTTTCCCCTTTGTCCCAAATCCTGAATGCTCCATATAAAGAAGTGGGACTTGTAACTTTATCTGGCAAAAGCCCAGAAAAGCCTAAAAAACAGTCCTATTATATTTCTCACTCAGCCAATTTAAGAAAGTTCACATGAAGAACAGAAAGGAGGAGCTGGTCCACTCAGACCTGCTTTTGACACATCATATCCCCTTCCTGCGTGCCCTACAGCAAGGCATCAGGCCGTGTTTTTCATTAGTCTGACTTTGACAGATAGCACTAACTGCATACGAAGAGCTGTAGGTAAGAATCTGTCGACTCATAGGCAGGCGTCCTGACAGTGCAATCAATAATCAACAAGCCACAGCCTGAATAAAGAGGTCCAGACACTGTTGTGTCTCTGACTGAAGAATGTTCAAGTAAGCTTTAAATCAAATGCTGCTTCTCGCTCTCATATTACTTATATTTTAAACAGTTGGATTTGAGCAGGCTTGGTCTAAGGAGCTTCTGTGTTGGTGGCTTTTATCCGCTGCTTCAGACCGGCCTGCCTATGCTCCTAACTCCCTGGTATGAGAGGTCAGAGGTCACAGCTGCTTGTGGCTGCGTTCAAATCCCCCTATGGTGTGTAATGTTTTCAACTGACCTGTCATTTAAGAAAGGGACCTTTCTAGATATTGTCTTCAAACTTTGGGATGTTTTAATCTTCAGAGCTAAATGTGTGATCTGCCCAAGCTTCATGTGTAAAATCAGACATGTTTATTTATTATCATTTTAGATTTGTTCAAGCTACATTTATTTTTACATTTATTCAAGCTACATTTATTTATCTTTCTCGAAGTGGTTTGTTTTAAGCTTTGGAAGTATAAGTTTTTAAAATAAAAGAAAACTTTTCATAGTAAACTATTTATTTATTTTTACCAAAATAATTTTAGAATATGTAAAGTTTTTATTTGACTGAAAAATGTACAAAATTTACAAGTGATAGCCTAATTAGGAAAAGCTTATGCATTATTCAGAAGCTTAAATAATAAGGTTTAATTGGAGCCCGAGGCAGTACAAACACAATAGGTCTGTGTTGCACATAGGCCAAAGAGAATTCTCCAGAGTTCATATGTAGCTTGTTTACTTCGATCAGTTATGATTGTTCATTGATTTTGTTGTATTTTAATATTATATCATACTGAAATAAACGTTTATGGCTACTCTTACTCTGCACTCATCTGCATTAGTCCAGCGTAGAAAAACCATTACAAATGCAGTTGAGCTCCATGACTGAGCACGAGTCTTCCGCTGCTGCTTTTCCCTCTTTCCTCCCTCTCAGCTCCAGCGCCGGTCCCGGGATCTGGAGTGTGTGGCACACTGCAGACCTGTGCGCACTGCAGACCTGTGGGCTCTGTGGTCGCTTTTAACCGCCTTCAGAAGCGCTACACACGCAGATGAAAACTTATTTTACAGCCTAATACACTTCTGTCACCTTTGCTGTGTATGTTGGCCAATATTTTTCTCATTATTACGCAAACAGGAAGGACGAGTTTCCAGAACACTGGGCTAGATTTGACCTGGGGTTTGGCGCGAGTTGTGCGGTTTAAACCTCAGCAGAGACACCAATGTTTCCCGGACTGCTCCTTCTCCAATGTCAGCTGTAACAAGCCCATGTAAAAGTAATTTTGAATTGCTTTAGCCTACTGGGATTTAATGCACGAACATGTTTGTTTTTCCCTTCTTATTTAGGCTAATTAAAAGAGTTTTGTCTATAAATAGTCTAATCTAATCTATTTGCAGAATATCCATTGAAATTCAAAACTACTAAATGGCCTATACTTTTTCAAATAGGGCGAATAATAGAAGACTAATAGTATGAATATAGTAATGATATGATATCTAATTAAGAGAGAACATAAAGGCAAGGTTACACCAATAAAAGAACTTACGAAATTTGCCGCTCAAAGATGTAAATGACGTTAGGCTTAAATTACATTTCCAAATACAAACTTGTGATGGAGAGTAGACCAAATGTTCATGTGTTAATTATGTGACATAGGCTCACAGTGAGGGATCCTGCTTTCAACACGAGCGGAAAATCAGTCCAGTAGCATATTAAATAGCCTATTGGTTGGGTATATAGCCTATTTTGTATGTAGCATTTGAGCTATTTACAGGCCTTATTGTTGTACACTCACCAAACCCGGTTTGTCTTTGTGGGCTTCATTAAAATTTGCTTTACGCACCTTTTCCGCGCACAAGCTAACAACGAAAATATTGCTTTACAAACCCGTGTATACTGTTTGAATTGCACTAAAATAAATGGCTCCCCAACTTTATTATAATGTTGTGAAAAATACACCATTGTAACGTAAACCTACGTTACAATGGTGTAACGTAGTAACACTCCCTCGCGCTCATGGATTACAAATCTATACATTTAGCGCACCAGAGGTTATTCTGTTGTTTTTCTTTGCTTGTTTGTTTGTTTTTTCAGCTTCTCATTTATACATGTATTAACCGTTCGTCTGAACAATTGTCATTACGCATGGAGTTTGTTCTCACTTTATTCTTTTGTGACTATGACTTATGTGACTTGTTTTTCCTCTAGATTTTCAAAATCAGATATATTGACCTCGGGAGTGACCTTCTGTGATGAGTGAATGTTTTACAGTGGAGAGATTAAACATAAAAACCTCGTGACAGCTTTTATCAGTATCTGTGTTTGTGATTGTCTCAAAGATCAATGCATTTCCAAGTGCTGATCTCAAGGCGCTTGCCTTGTGCATCTGCATTAGCCATAATTTTGGTCCCCAATATGTCACCGTGGAATAATTAACAGCGTTTTTTTTGATCTAACGCAGTCATTTCCCCATATCCTTTCTGTCGCGATTCTATAGAAGTTACAGTCTGCTGGTTCCCAATCCGCACTGGAATTTAACCCTGAAACGCCAGCAGCAGAATAATGGCTTGTCTCTGCTCCCAGCCCGGCCCCTCCAGGCTCCAGCAGTCAAGCCGGGGCCAGACAGCCTGCCAGCCCCGACTTCCCTTATCAACCTCAGGGCTTTGGCCTGGACAGAACGCACGGTGCCATTAATCAGGCGGACATAACGTCAAACATGGCGCATTGGTCTGGGCAAAACTTTTTTCCTGTGTGTTATTCATCCTTACGTCCGTCTGTTCAGCTAGATATCAACTAAATGTTATATGCCTATTTTCGTGTTGCATTGCCAACATGCTTTTTATACTTTTGACTGTTTTACTCTGTGATTGGTCAGGTCACTCAAGCTGCTCCTTCCAACACGTTGAAACGCGGTTTGCGCAGAAGTCTGCAGTTTCCCTCATGAAGCTTCACTTCACATGCAGAATATTTCTCTGGACCATACCTGTGAAACCCACGCGTAACTCTGCCGTGGTTTGTTTTAAACGTTTAACTGTGAACACTGCTTATCCAATAGGCTACTGTTTGCTCCAATAGGTCAAACTGAAATGTCAAAATTAGTTGTGATGTCGCCATTTCAACGTTATCCAATCAGTTTAATATGTAGCCTGTGTGTTATTATTTTTGTCATATGCAATTAAAACCACAGACCGATTTGTTCATTTGCATAAACACACATAAACAATAAAAAGGCAGAATTCACACCCAGTCTCGTTTAATGAAACTTGATAATTAAAAAGAAAGTGCTGCAGAAATCTGCCGTTCAAGTTTCCACACGAGTGCAGATGTCTTTTATATAAGTTCACAACAAGAATCATAACAGGAAAGCCCAGAAAATCCATAAAAATAAATATTCAGTTTTATATAAACAACCAGTGACTAAAAATCCATGTCAAAAACCTGACCTCAAGTATTTTATCAAAAGAGAACAAGAAGGGCAGGGACGAGGGAGCAGGGCCCCGAGCTGCTGCTACACCATGCAATTGTTTACATTGATAGCGTCTACTCCAAAGACTTATTTGTCTTAACGATGGAAAGGGCCTCCCAGGCCGTTATACCATCTCGTATCCGTCGAACGGGTCTTTGTGAATCGTGCGTGAGAATAGGTTGGTGCGTCAGGGGAGCAAAGCACGGGCTATCCCTCCTCTTCCTACACTGAGCAGCCTGTGCTTTTGACACGCGGATTAAAGGTTGAAGTCCTGCAACACGGAGACTCCCCCTCGACCCTTCATGTGCATCCCCCTCTTTTTCCACTGCTATTACGTGCCCTTACCACTGCTTCCAAAATATGAGATTTTTACAAGTTAAATCAAAATTCAAGTCATGAATTATCTTCAGTGTCAAGGGAGGGGGCTGTAGGGCGAATCATGTAGGCCTACACACTCCTGTAATTCATACATTTACATTACTCCTTTGTACAAGCCATACAATGAACACGCCGTTATTAGGACACTCACATCATTTAGGGCTTTAGGGTTGTTGTGATGTAGCCCGCCATTAGCTGCACGCGGGCAGAAGGACTGCCAATTAGCCCAGCATAAGGCTGCCATTAAAACGCGCACTATATGTGCGTTTGACTCGAGGGTGATGCTACAGCTTTTGGGTAGGACTACGTACATTCATGTAGCTGCTAGGCTGTATTTGAAAGCTAAAGGAGCACCTTCTTTGTGGTGTGGTTTAAGGCTAAAATATGGGTGATTGAACAATTCAACGATCTAGCATCGTCCAGTGTTTTCACACTGAAACTAGACTCCCAACAAAGTGCAATGCCTGCCAGTGTCTGCAGTGCTTGGTTACATGGGTGTTTAGAGATTTCAGAAAAGGTGTATCACGCTGTTTTGGTTCTGTCTTTCTTTATGTTATTTAGCAACCAATCCTGTTACATAGACCTATATTAGCACAGACGCACCTTGGCACGGTTTAACGCGCAGAGTTGATGCGTAAAAGTGACATGTAGAAACGGGGCGTCTGAAATGAAAGCTTGTACTTTGTAAGGATTATTATTTGTGATTGTCCATAGTCTACATAAGGCCTATATGTCGAGTCTGGCCAGTGCAGTTGTATCATAAACCTGACAATACTGCATGGAAAATGCAAACTCGGGTATAGAGGCACAAAATAAACCATACAACCTCTAGAGAAGTTTATGTGAAGCATTAGCGCGCACAGACATACCCACTTGAATCGTATAGCATACTATTTAACCCTTACGCAGCTCAACCAGAGTGACAGCCGTATAGGCATATGAAAAACATCATTCGGAAAGTTGAAATAATGGAACAACCTTCTTTTTTGAATTAATATTATCCCAGAAACGCTGCGAGTTAACCTCTTCCCTTTTCAGACAAAGCACATCAGTAAAATCTGGCAGTGGCAACATACAATCCACCAGGTCAAGCCGTTTAAAAGCCATGTCAAGTAAATACAATATAATAGAAATACATACAAATATATTGCTTAGGATTGGTAGCATTTTAAAAAGTTATTAGGCTCTAAGCAGATCCATCATCGGTGTCTCACAGTCGTCTGCGCGCTTTCTGAAACTCCATATTCCAAAGTAAAAACTTTTATCAAAAGTGGAATGTAAATCCATTAACAGCAAAAAATAAGATAAAATAGAATAAACATGTATTAAACTGTTAAGAACAGCCCATGACGCACAGACAGGAGCTACGATCTGACGGGTTATAGCCATGGTTCAAGCTTTTGTTTTTGACTATTTCCTCGTTCTTTGAGCGTGTGGGGGAGGGAAAATGTGTCCGCCAGGCTGCCACTTCCACACGGGGTGGGACTGAGGGGGAGGCCCGGGGAGGCCCCTCAACGAGTTCAGGGAGTAAGCAGGACACAAATCCCCGTCGCTGCCAACAACCAAAGACGGTGTGGACGGAAAATTTGCCATTAAACGGAAGGGCATTTTTGCTGGAGATGCTACTGCAGTGTATGTGGTGCTGCGTTTACGCCTGCTCGGTAAATCCAGCACTTGTGTATCATCGGAACGAGAAGATGAGGATGATGCTGAAGAGCACGGAGTACTTTTGGGCCTGCTCTGTTTTGTTCTGAGAATCATAGGTCTTTTCCCAAGCGCCACAGTTTTACAGTTTCTAGTCCTCAAGCGCCCCCCCTCCTCTGCCGTGTCTTGGGTGCTTCTACATTCCTGGGGGCCACATGGGGACGTAGGGGCTACATCAGAACTCTCATCAGTTACGTTTTTAAAAACTTCTCCATGTTTTAGGCTTTCTGTTAGATCGCGTTTACACGCAACTACTGCGTCCTGGTATTCATAGTCATCACAGCTTTCCTCTTTAATTTTCACATTGTGGATGTTAAAGGGGGGTGTACTACTTGTCCTGTCACTGTGTGAGTGGGGGGCAGTTGTGACCAAAAACTCTTCAGCCTCTGTTTTGATTTTCTTCAGTGGACTGACTGACACTTTAACGCATGGTACTTTTAAGTCATCTATTTTCTCGTTACACTTCAGTCTCTTGTCATGGTCACCATGTTCACGCAGTTCTGGAGAATTTTTGGGGGAGACAAGTCCTTGTGCTTTAACCAAGCCTGGAAAAAAACTGCTCTGGTTTAGCCCAAACTGGTTATCCACTGTCCTATTGGGATCAGACTTTTCCGGTTGGGATTCGACGAAGAAACTGTCTGTCCGAACAAGTGGGGTGAATTTTGGTGGTCTTAAAGGTCCAAAGTCCTTTTTAGCCTCACTGCATTTTAAGTCACTTGGGGAAGGGTCAACGAGGTCCGACTTGTGTTGTTTGTCCTGATTGTTGTAGTGAAAGGTTGGCTGGAGGACCAAAGGTGCTTTGTTGAGAGTTTTGGCCAAAGAACCGACACGGGCCCGTCTGAACCGAATGCTCTGAACAGAGACCCTGCTAGAGACGGAGCTGGAGTCTGACTGAGATGAGCTGTCCTCCTCGGTGCTGACCTCTGAACTTTCAGACTCCTCTTCGTCCTCCTCTTCATCGTCGGAGCTGCTGGTGCTAGAGAGACCGGAGCCAAAGTCGGAGTCCTGGTAGTCCCGGTCCGAGTAAATGCTTGACTCAGTGTCGCTGGTGTAGCTCTCAGGAAAACTTTCACGGGGATCATTATGATAATGTTGAGGTCTGGGGTCAAAGTAAAACTCTGGGCTGAGGTGAAAACTACCAAACGAAGATCCAGAGGTTTTGGGATGAAAGAAAAGCACAGGAGATACGTGGTGCGCCTGTTTGCTTCTGCTCCACGAGTGTTGTCTCGCGCTGTCTCTGCCGCCGCCCCCCTCGCGCCTCCTCTTCCTTTTGTGAAGTAGGTCGCCGGCTAAGCGCGAGTGCTTGGTCTGAGTAGCTATGGCGGACTGAAACAAAACCGGCTGCCGGCTCACAGAGCTCCGGAAAAAACCATGCCTTTGGCTCCAAGTAAAACGATTCCCTGTTATTTTATCATTTTCATAGTTTTTGAAGTGTTTATGACTAGACCGAGCAACCGAGCGCTGTTCGCGCCCCGTGGATTTGTGGTAAAATTGAGGTAGTTTGGAGTCGCTGCGCTCTTTCCTTCTGCTCAATTTGTTGTGACGCGCCACCGTCTCCGGGACGCCGTGCAAACTAAACCAAACTTTTTGCTTCCACAGTTCGGCGTCTGCGTGACGGAGATCCGAGGGTGTCTCCTTGTGTTCGGGGGTACATGCCACTTTCGCTTTCCTTTTGTTGGACTTTAAAACGCGCTCCGTTTTGCAGGAGATATACAAAGCCTCCACATCCTCACGCGAGATAAGTGTGCATTTAGCTGCATGAAAAGCTATAGAGTTTATTGCTTTGAGCTTCCTGAGCTCCTCTAGGTCGCAGTGGTGCTTTTTCACCTTCAGGTGATCCATGCGCTTGTGCACCGTGGTCCGAGGAATGTTCTTCAGAAGGTCGGTGAAGACCTGAGACAAAGCAAACATTTGCTTGCCTTTGATCAGCAGGTATCCCAACCTGACTCCTTGCATTTCCTCAAAGCCACATTCCAAGTCTCCCATCTTGAGTTTATTCACTGTTAATCCATGTGTTCGCTCTTTTTAGTCTGAAAAGCCCTTTGAGTTGCATCCTCCTCGTACCTTTAAGTCCTCACTCTGCCGATGCTGTGTCATGAAACTGCAAACTTTGACATGCAGAGTTAAATGGAGCAACCGGCGTCTAATGAGCCGACAGCAACCATGCGTCGCCTCCTGCCGCGGTCCGGCATGGTTTAGGAATGCTGACGGATGCGTAACCCAGGCTGGGAGTGCTGTCTCTACCTGGTGCTGTTTCTGCCCGCTCCTCTCCTCTCTGGACGGCAGCAGGACTACTGCTATAGGTGTACCACTGCTTCAGTCACAGAGATGAAATAGCGAGAGGAGAGAGAGGGGCTGTGAGGTGGAGGGAGGGAGAGGCAGAGAAAGAGAGAGAGAGAGAGAGAGAGAGAGAGAGAGAGAGAAGCAGAAGAAGAGCTAAAATGCAGCTGCTATTCCTGCTGCTGTTCAGCCACAAATAAAATGACAGAGAGGGAGGTGCACGAGTCTGGAGACACCTTCATCAATTAATTCCCGCGGTGAGGACGCCTATTGGACGCCGCTGACAGGTGATGCAACAAAAAGGATATCACATCTCCACCTCTTCCCTCACACCGCCATTACAATGTTAAATAATTGTCCCTCTTTTCTTGTGGTAAATCATTTATTTAAATACACAGGTTAATAGCCTAATTGTAATATTTTTCAATCGTTTCTTTTGTTTTGTTTTTGTCTCTTTAAATTATTTACAGACGTGCGTTGTGTCGCTCCATCCAGTCCAAATCACAAATAGGATACTGATACGATGCAATCGATTACTCAATTTTACATTTTTTTGTCCGTTTGTTTATTTATCATTTTAACAAACAATTATAAGGTAGATACACGATCTGTGCTGTGCGGGCGTTTAAGATTCTGTTCCAACAACTGTAACATTTAGCAGTTTTCTTTTGCTCATCATAATATATTCTAGATTATTGGTTCTTTACACATGGCCTTTCACACCATAAGACAAACGTCGACAACAATGTTTTTTGTGTTAAAAAGTGGAACTGGATATCTGGAAATAAACGACTTAACCTTACCTAAACGCAAAGTTATTTGGCAACATTTAGCCTTTGCTTGACCCTTTGGTAAAACAATGGAGAGTGGCCTACAGGACTACTATTCACACACAATAGGCTACACACAGTTTAGCTACACTTATCAGTCGGGATTTTGGAGAACAAGTCTGTCACAGTAATTTGCATTTTAGCCCAATTCAAAACCCAAACAGGTATTTTCTCCAATGGACACTCTGTGCTCACATCGAGTCTTTTTTATGAGTTTTATGAGCGTCGAGGCTGTAGGCTGTTGGCTGTAGGCTGCTTGTTCTCTTATTTTAGCCTCACACACACTATGTTGAAATGGGTATGGTTTCTCTTAAGAAATACTCGCTATTGTCACGAGCAGCCCGCGTATGACAAACACACGCGCTCTGTCAGATGTGCAGAACTGCGCATAGAGAGAGTGCTGCGTCAACGTGGACCAGTTACAGTGAATATTAGAGGCTAATCGTCTGAAATACCCCATGCCTATGAAGACGGCCTCGTTGACTATTGTGTGGCCCCTGAGCCATATTTCCTCGTGCCTTACGTTCAGTCTTTGTTATCTCTAAAACACGTGAATCCCTTGTGGCCCGTTCCGCCAACAGAACTGTGCGCGTGAGGCCAAACTCAAGACTGGGCATGTACATCTATAGAACATACCCATAATTTAACAGGATCCCATTAAAAATGAATCTTTGTGGCCATTTTATATACATCAGTGTTTGAATTTCATCGAATCCCTGTTTTCTGCAGCAATAAATCTTTTGGGGAAAAGCGCAAATGTATCCATGCTACACAAAACGCATGGAGCACACACAAGGAAATAGACTGTTTCATCCTTCTGGGTAATTTCTATTAAGACTTTCCAATACACCCTGTATGTTTCATTGTTGTCTGTATTTTTTCATAAGATATTCTGAATAGCATTTACGCACGCAGGCGGGTAGATAAAGACTACAGTAGGCCTATCGTAGCTTTTGTTCAGAATGGTCACTGCTGCTTATGTAGGCTGTGCAGTATACTTCTCTCTGTTCTCGATTACGCCTAAAACATTACTAGTGTAAAGTCTAACACTCAAGTAAGCCTTACGTAACCCGAGGTAAACTCCTAGGAGATACAGTCACGCACGCTCCAAGTTTGCCAGTCACATGTTTTATTTTTTTAGGGTTTATACGAGCAAGCTCTGGTCACAACTCCCCGTGTTCTAGTGTGAAACAGGCAGATTTTCGCAGAGGCAGCACACTCAAGTGAAGGAGAGGAGGGGCAATTTGTTGAGGTACGGGTCCCCGGGGGAATAACATGATCCCAGCGCCAAGGTGCAGCGTGCCCGACTCGGGAGATACAGCTGAGACAGACATCGAGGCTTCTGTCATCCCACATCCGAGTTCGGCACCCTCTCCAGGAACTAAACTTATCTATTTCACCTCCTGTGTTGCATTGTTTTAGCCACGGCTTCCTTCACGCATTGAAAGTTGCATCATGTTCCTAGTTGTTGTTGTGAAGCCTACACTATTTATTTTATTTTATTTTATTTTATTTTATTTTATTTTATTTTATTTTATTTTATTTTATTTTATTTTATTTTATTTTATTTTATTTTATTTTATTTTATTTTATTTATTTTATTTTATTTTTTATTTTATTTTATTTATTTTATTCTTTAAAAAAAAAAAACGAAAAAAAAAACGAAAAAAAAAAAAAAAAAACACTCTTCACACATTAGTTCAGGTGTTAATTAGCCTATGTTGACTTAAGGATCATTTGAGGCTCTCACAGTAAGCATACAAATTGAAAACCTATAAAACAATGAGAATAGTGGCCTATAAAACACTTAGAATAAATCAATAGATTCAAAATATATTAGACCATATCTTCAAGTTTTATTTTCTATTAGAAAATTGGCTTATTGTCATGCAGATTTGTGGTGCCAGATGCCACTCTTCAACCACTTGCTGTATCTGCATGTGGTCCGGGACCAGAGGGGAGGAGATCTTTTCGAGCTGCCGTGAGAGACGCACCAGGCACGGGGAAGTTTCCTCAGCACACCGCTCTGTCCGAGGTGCTCCACGAAGAATACTCACCTCACCACAATATTCAGTATAATCATTTTTGGTCGTTTAAACGAGACAACAGACCAAGTCAGTAGTTCTTGGGTGTAGGCTATTTTCTGGTTCTTTGAGGTAGCGCATAAGTCCGGTGCGTAAAAGAGCGTTTCCTATATATATTCGTGCTGATTTGGGTAGAGCATAAGCCTGGTGCGTAAAATTAGCGTTTCCTATTCTGATTCCCATTGAATTCTGAATCCTGAACGCGTGTGGATTTTGGGTGTTAAACTGTTACTTTACTTGGCTGGCAAGTTCAGAATGATATCTCTCTGTAGTGGAGAAGTGTGTATTCTGGATCCCAGGCAACTAAACTTAGAGGACGTGGTAGGCTGTGTGGCTTTTCATTCACGATACACCCAATGAGCTGAAAAGGACGCAGAAACTTGAAACACCAAAGTTTATTCTACATCCGACCTGTTTGGACACGTGGATCGGACAAAGGTGACTTTAATGCTTCCATTGAAGAAGGACCTATAGGCTACTGAAGTTCAACCTCGCAACAGGGCCACGCAACGTGCTAAACTTGGCCGATTTGACAGCGTTCGTTGGCCGTTTTCGTTTGTTTTACTGCAAGTTTTATGGAGACACTCGGTCAAGAAGGCACAAGCACTTGTAAGAGCATAGACTTTTATGACACAAACGCACTGCTTCATGCCAAAAACAATGAATTCCTCTCCACCCCCACCACCCCGGGTGCATTCTGTCTATAGCCTATGCAATCCGAGCCTGAAGTGTGTGCGGACAGTGGGTAGGGGGAGGGCTCTCTTCACCTTTGACCTCACCGTGTTAGGACTGTTGATATTTTTTTTGGGACTCTGCTCATCAAATAGGCAACCAATGGTAAATCCTCGTGAATGTGATGTAAACAGAAAACGCAAAAAGAAAAAAATATACATATAAATAAAAAAAATATATATATACATAAACGTTGACCAACGCTTTTTTCTTTGCCATTCTCTGGGTTAGTCAAAGCATTATATCTGTTGAATATCAAACTAAGTAGCGAAGTTATAGCCTATACACATCATGAGCAGCCCTATTATTCTTGGCCATTGTTTCATTTTAGCTTTGGATGAACCATTTTGCGTAATTGCAAAAATAGGAAAACTTGCAAGCATGCGTGCTGAAATTAAGGGGTGACTGGCTTTAGTCTAGCCAACTGCTCCTGTAGGAAAAACCGTCACTCACACACATATGGTGACACAGTTAAGCGACGTTTAAAATATGATGGTCTATCCAAATGTAATAAGCCTGGGTTATCCTCGCTGACAAGACACGATAAAATAATAGTATCTTATCGAAACTTTGCTATTTTAATTTTCTCTTAAAATATTTCCTCGTTAGGCCATTGCAACGAACCACCAAATTTATGTTTTACAATATTGTTCACTGACCATAACCAAAAGCTTATTATCCTTTCTGAATCATTCATTTACGTGCACATCAACAGCATCCATCTTGTTGGCTGTGGTATATACCATACAGACTTTGACATAAACTGTAGCGTCTAAAAGGGTTGACTGGATATAGGCAATACTGGGTGCCTTCAATCATACAGCTTAAAAGCAGTGAGTGGTAGCCTGTACGTGTCTTGAAGTCACCATAGTTGGCCAGTGCTGCTATAATGTTCTTTTCCCCATCTTGAAAACGCTTTTCTGACAACCCGAAGCATAGGCTGTATGCTTCGTGAAGACTTTGACTTAATCAAGTGCAAGTTATAAAAATTATTTGCCATTTTCAATGTGTCCGTAGCTCCATAGGCCCCATACAGAAGCGGGGCCCCCTCCTTCGCCTCCCTTTGTTCTCTTCAGCTCTAATAGGTTTTCCCCTGCCACACACGATTCACTTTTTCTCTTCTCAGCTCCCCATCCCCCACACCCCCTTTTAGTGCAGTGCCCAGTGTCGAATGCTGCATTTGAGCAATTTGAAATTAAAGCAAACAATGGGCAGGCACTCCCAGGGACCTCTCGCTCACCATATTACACGGAGGACGCTCGTGTGCTCTTGCGCATTATTGGCAAGTCATTACGTTTCTCTGGAAACCGAGAGCGGGAGCTTGCTCAGACGAACCGGTGATGCAAGCAGCAGCTGAGTGCTTGGAATAACATGCGTGTGCACTCGGGAGCATCCTTGGAAACAACAACAGTATTGACAGGTCCACTGTGTTCAACATCTCTGTAGGCTATCTCTTATTTTGTGGAAAAAACATGGCTACACTTTTGCTCACTGAACAGGTCTACAATTTGGCCTATTGAACAGAAAATATTTCGACTCAAAGACAGATGATTTCTATGGCATGTACTTGTATTTTATACAATATTTAACATAATTAACAAATATTTAACATAACATAAACAATTCACTTCAGTGATTATGGCAAGACAGTTCTTTGAGGACTAACCTAATAGTATTAAACATTGCATTGTTGGCTAAAATAGTTGGGAAAATCATGCTCGCTTTAATAATGCAAGTTATTTAGAGTCGAAAGGTCTGCATTTCGTCAGTTTGGTCATTTGGGCATGTTTTCTGTCAGTAGCAAGACTTGGCTAAGTAAATGAAACATGTGTTATGGGCAAATGTACTCCTATTTAAGTTTTTCCAGCATTTTGTGTTATTCTTCTAACCATGTGTTATCAATATGAAACTCTAAAAACAAATCACATTTGCCTTGTACTTCCTGGAAGGATTCACGTACACAACGTGCCATACGTCATTACGTATTTCCTGTTCTCTACGACGTCCCCCTCTCCTACTCGTCGTAGCGCAGTGAAGTAGATGTTTTGGTAAAAATATTGTATTGGAAGAGATGTGAACACGTTTTAAAGATGACACGTCGACCGCGTGGGACTTAATATCGTGTAGCGTCGGAAAGCCGATCGTCTTCATTCAAGGTTTTGGCTTATCTTTATATCGTATTCCTCCGCATGTCCGCTTTCTTCGTAGATGGTTTCCAGCGAGCGTTGTCTGGCGGCGGACGACGACTTCTCGACGAATAACATGAAGGAGATGATAGGCGGGTGCTGTGTATGCTCAGATGAGAGAGGCTGGGCGGAAAACCCTTTAGTTTACTGCGACGGCCATGGCTGCAACGTAGCCGTGCACCAAGGTAAGATGTTTGTGTGTTAGCTCGGCTCGGGTTAGCCGTTAGCTCAGAGGCTACTTAGCGCTGTGTTGCTGCAAGGTTATGGAGCTATGTGCAGCCTCCGCCTGCCCTCAGCAAGGCCAAGCTGAGGTCAGGGGTTCTGCATCATTTGGCATTTATGATCTAGTTTATACTCAAACCAGGTCTGAGACGATTATGTATAGTCATAGGCGTCTTTATGTTGTTCAAACGAGAAACATGCACATTTTAATGTCACTACTCTTTAAGGACAAACACAACAAGTTAAATCGATTATGTTGCACAGCATAACCTACGTCGTGTGTTGACAGGTGCAGTAACGTGGTATACTTGCTGTGTTTACAAACAGTAGTTAAGCGTCAGTGAGCACAGTGCGCACATGCACTCTCCAAGCAAGTGCAGTAGTAAATTTGTACAGTATTTCCCGCAGATTTACTTACCGCCTATACTTAATCTTTAACCAGTTATTTTGAACAGTGTAGTTTCTTTTAAAAGTGTACAATAATACAATGATCACCAAAGTCTAATTTTGATTTTTTCAATACTGTCCAGGTTTTTTTTAAGACTCTGGGGGAGAATTTAGACTATGAGGTGTTTTGCATTAATACAGATTTCTGTTTTAATGGAAACCACTGTTATAGTTTAGTAACTACTAAAAACGTCCACTTTACCCAATCCTATAGCGTTATGACTCCCCGGAGCTATTTTTAAAAATTGCACTTTAATTTATCTAACATTAATTATAATAACATTTCAAAATGTACAAAATAAAATTTAAATAATACAAAATCTATATAGGTTTTTTTTCAATAGACTAAAATGAAGTAAAAATCAATGATTTTGACCTTGTGACCTACTTCTGTTTTTCATAGAATTTTATTGAGTAGGCAATTTAACATTTAACCGCACTAACATAGAAAAGCATGCAAAAAGAGCAACAACTATATATCTGCTGTTTATTCATAGGGTAACTCTGAAACTCAACTACAATATTCATTGACTTCAATCTACAGCTTCATCTCATTCTCCAAGCTTTACAAGTTAAAAATAGAGTATTACTAAATCATTAAACTGTGCAGATTTACTTATCAAAAAGTATATATGGGCCTTTATTAATTTGACTTGCACTGTACAAAAAAACATATTCAATATTTTTTACAAAGATGTGAGTCTGTTCACCGGTAAATCTCTCTGTTTTCAGGTGGAACTGATTGACAGATGCAGTAGCTAGTCAGGGACACACATGGTCTGTCCATATCAAAACAAATATGGCTGCTTAACAGAAGAAAAAAAAAAAATCAAAAAGGACTGAACAAAATTTTGTAGATTTCTGCCGAATCGTTGAGCGAAGTATTAAACTTTGTTAATATGAGCTGAGGGGTTTTTTTTATTTGTAAATCATAGGTGACTAATGACCTCCTTTATTTCACATGTGTCACTGAAAAAAAAAACTTATCTGATTGCATGTTTGGTCGGGTTTGAGATGTGGACCACACACCAGACCAGACCAGACCGATATTCCTTCCTTGAGGCTGATCTCCTTAGTTTAGAATGTTCCAATGTAGCAACCAAACAATTCATATATTCACATGTATTAACTACAGTTAGAGCCCAGACACACACACACACACACACATATATATATATATATATATATATATATATATATATATATATATATATATATATATATATATATATCTCCATCCATCCATTTTCTTCCGCTTTATCTGGGGCCGGGTCGCAGAGGCAGAAGTTTCAGCAGGGGGGCCCAGACTTCCCTCTCCACGCACACTTCCTCCAGCTCTTCCGGGATGATCCCAAGGCATTCCCAGGCCAGTCGAGAGACATAGTCCTTCCAGCATGCCCTGGATCTTCCCCAGGGCCTCCTCCCTGTAGGATGTGCCCGGAACACCTCCCTAGGGAGGCGTGCAGGGGGCATCCGGAATAGATGCTCAAGCTACCTCAACTGACTCCTCTCGACATGGAGGAGGAGCGGCTCTACTCCGAGCCCCTTCCGTGTGACTGAGCTCCTCACCTTATCGCTAAGGGAGCATCCAGCCACTCTGTGGAGGAAACTCATTTCGACCGCTTTTATCCGCGATCTTGTCCTTTCGGTCATTACCCAAAGCTCATGACCATAGGTGAGGGTAGGAACGTAGATTGACCGGTAAATTGATAGCTTTGCCTTTCGACTCAGCTCCTTCGTTACCATAACAGACCGACACAGCGGCTGCATCATTGCAGACGCTGCACCGATCCGCCTGTCAATCTCATGCTCCATCCTTCCCTTACTCGTGAAGGAGACCCCGAAATACTTTCTAGGCGCAGTATTCTGTCCATAAATATAATGAACAGAATCAGTGACAAAAGACAGCCCTGGCGGAGTCCAACATGCACCAGGAACATGTCTGACTTACTGCCGGTAATACGAACACAGCTCCTGCTCCAGTCATACAGGGACCGAACAGCCCTTAGCAAAGGGCACCGGACCCCATACTCCCAGAGCACCCCCCAAAGGACACTACGGAGGACACTGTCGAATGCCTTTTCCAGGTCTACAAAACACATGTAAACTGGTTGGGCAAACTCCCATGAGCCCTCAAGCACCCGATGGAGAGTATAGAGCTGGTCCAGTGTTCCGCGACCGGGACGAAAACCACATTGCTCCTCCTGGATCCGAGGTTTGACTATCGGTCGGATTCTCCTCTCCAGTACCCTGGAATAGACCTTACCGGGAAAGTTGAGGAGTGTGATTTCCCTATAGTTGGAACACACCCTCCGGTCCCCC